>JAMFNV010000002.1:0-600000 GCA_025768905.1 Aspergillus sp. MA 6041 | reverse complement strand
CGGCAATCTTTAGTGGCGGGAAGCCGGAGATATCACTCGAGGAGCTATACAAGGGGGCCGAGAATGTATGTCGTCAGGGCCGGGCTGCGGAGCTGTCAAGGCGGCTTCAAGAACGATGTCGGGAGCATGTTGTAGGGAAATTACATGATTTTCTAGTCGACAAGGCCCAGATGGGATCCAATATCGATACATTGAGGTCTGTGGTAGAGGGGTGGAAAGTATGGCAGTCAATGTTGGTATGGCTGCCTCCTCTACCATGGTGCGAATATTCTTATACTGATATATGCAATAGGTTACCGTGCGCTGGATCTTCTATTACCTTGACCAGTCCTTTCTCCTTCACTCCAAAGAACATCCCGTAATTCGAGAGATGGGATTAATACAGTTCCGACAGCATATATACTCCGATTCCACATTACAGCAAAAGATACTCCAAGGCGCCTGTGATCTCGTCGCTGCGGATCGCAACGAGGACCACAGAATCCTTGCCGACTCCTCACTTCTTCGGGATTCTATTGAACTATTCCACGGTCTTGATGTTTATGTTTCCGGGTTAGAACCTGTGCTTATTGCGGGTTCGAAGGAATTTTTTTCCCTGTGGGCTCAACAAGAAGCATCCGGATATCTCGCGTCATATGTGGAAAATAGCCATCGCTTGATTGAGCACGAGATGAATCGTTGTGAACAATTTTCGTTCAACAAGACCACTAAACAGAAGCTGTCTGAACTGCTCGACCAAACTCTAGTAACAGACCAGGAAGATGTCTTGTTGAATCAGAAAGACATTCTGGGTTTGCTGCGAGTAGGGAACAAAGTTGCTCTAGCACAACTTTACACACTCCTTGAGCGAAAGGATCTTGGCGCCAAACTGAAAGGCGCCTTCAGCGCATACATCGTGGAGGAAGGGACGGGCATCGTTTTTGATGAAGAGAAAGATGCGGAAATGGTGGCCCGTTTGTTGGACTTTAAGAAGCAACTTGACAATATCTGGAATGAATCATTCCGTCGAAATGAAGATCTCGGTCACACTCTCCGCGAGGCCTTTGAGACTTTCATGAACAAGGGCAAAAAGTCGGACTCCACGGGTGGTACTGACAACCCGAAGACCGGGGAGATGATTGCGAAATACGTAGACAGGCTTCTCCGGGGAGGATGGAGACTAGCCCCTACGCGAGAAGCAGAGGACATGCCACTCGCGGACGAAGATGCGGAGATCAACCGACAGTTGGATCAGGTGTTAGACCTGTTCCGCTTCGTCCATGGAAAGGCTGTCTTCGAGGCTTTCTACAAAAATGACCTTGCGCGTCGCCTCTTGATGGGCAGAAGCGCAAGCGATGATGCAGAGAAGAGCATGTTATCAAGGCTCAAGATAGGTTTGTTTTGCATGCAGTATCCCGTTCTCTATTGTATACAGTCTAACTAGGTTCTAGAATGCGGCTCGAGTTTCACGCACAACCTCGAATCCATGTTCAAAGATATGGAAGTCGCTCGGGATGAGATGGGTGCTTATAGTTCCATTCAGCGAGAGCGACAAACTCCTCTTCCAGTTGATTTGCACGTCAGTGTGCTATCTCAGTCGGCATGGCCAACATACTTGGATGTCCCAGTGCGGATACCGCCGGAGATCGCAACCGCCATCAGCGACTTTGAGAGGTTCTACGACAGCAAATACAATGGTCGGAAGCTCACATGGAAGCACCAGCTAGCACACTGTCAGATACGGGCAAGGTTTCCCAAAGGAAACAAGGAACTTGTCGTCAGTTCATTCCAGGCGGTTGTGCTACTCTTATTCAATGAACTCCCGGATGGGGGCACACTTAGCTATCGCCAGATCCAAGAGGCCACCACACTATGTAGGTCACCTTGTCTGAATACTTTGCTACTCAATCCATTGTTTACTAACACCTTCCAGCGGACAAAGAGCTTACGCGGACGCTCCAGTCTCTTGCATGCGCCAAATACCGAGTCCTCAGCAAGAAGCCTAAAGGTCGGGATGTTAATGAGACCGACGAGTTTGCTTACAATCCAACGTTCACCGACCCAAAAATGCGAATCAAGATTAACCAGATCCAGCTGAAGGAGACGAAAGAGGAGAACAAGACGACTCATGAACGGGTCGCTGCTGATCGTCACTACGAGACTCAAGCAGCAATTGTGCGAATAATGAAAAGCCGTAAGAGCATCACACACGCCGAACTGGTGGCGGAAGTCATCAAGGCGACGCGGAGCCGCGGTGTTCTTGACCCATCGGATATCAAGAAGAATATTGAGAAGTCAGTTCCTCCACCATTCATTCTCTTAGGCATAAAACCGCTAACCGTGGATTAAACAGGTTGATCGAGAAAGATTACATGGAGCGCGACGATGGAAACAGATATCAATATGTAGCCTAATTAGATACTACTGCCTTGTCTTTGGGCATGTTGTACGAGCTCAAGAGCATTGTAATGGTTTTTTAGATCAGTCAAGTGTAAATCAGAACTCCACCATTCTCTACCAGTCTACCTTGTGTCTTGTATAATCTATCCAACACGCTACTAAGCTCTAAGCCTCCCCCTCCTGAGGAAACCTCGCCCCACCCTGAGCCCTAATCTCATCAAGAATTTCCAAAACTCTTACCGTCTCGCCATGGCTCATAATCTCATTCTCTTTCTCCCCCCGGCTAATACTCCCCGCCACTGCATCAGCCTCGAAGTAGAACCCCATTCCCTCCAACTCAAATTCATACCTCCTCCCTTCCTTCTCCGCACTTTTACCCGTGCTGTCAATCTTAGGATAAACGGTGAAAGCACGCGGCGCTGACGCCGCTGGTCCCTCAACCGTTATATATCCCTCACTTCCCTCAATCTTCATAAACACTTCCGGAGTCCTAGCTTCCGTTGTAGACGTCAGGATACCCTGGCGGCCTGTGGATGGGTAATGGAGTATAAACGACGAGGCAACATCAATTCCATCCCTAAGCACCTGAGTCGCAGTGACTCGCGGCCTCTCCTTGAGCTCCGAATCAAGGGTAAGTAACCCCCAAGTCAACGCATAGATGCCTATATCCAGCAAGCTCCCAGCGCCCATTCGCGGGTCTTTCAACCGCGAGTGAGCAGGCAACGCAGCAATATCCATGTCGAGCCCAAAGTCGCAGAATGTGCGGCGGACGTCGCCGATTACCTTGTCGGTATAGAGGACTTGATGCAGTTTCGACGCTAGCGGGTGGAATCGCGTCCACATGGCTTCCATGATGAAGACGCCCTTGGC
Organism: Aspergillus sp. MA 6041; assembly: GCA_025768905.1. Classification (NCBI taxonomy): domain Eukaryota; kingdom Fungi; phylum Ascomycota; class Eurotiomycetes; order Eurotiales; family Aspergillaceae; genus Aspergillus; species Aspergillus sp. MA 6041. The sequence goes on along the minus strand of JAMFNV010000002.1, from coordinate 596,751 downwards.
CTTGGCGGCGGCGAGGACCTCGCGCGCTTCAGAGGCATTGAGGGTGAATGATTTCTCGCACAGGATGTGCTTTCCGTGAGCGATTGCGTCGAGGCAGTGCTGTCTGTGGAGGCCGTGCGGGGTGCCGATGTAGATTATGTCGACGGCCGGGTCGGTGTAAACCCCCTTATAGTTGGGGTAGACTGTTGGTTTGAGAGAAAGGGCTGGCAGGTGTTTTGTGAGGAAGGCGTTGCCTTTTTCGAGCGAGGAGGAGCCGATTGCCTGGATGCTGTGCGTTGCGGAGGGAGATTTGCGAGGAATGGTTATGTCTTTTGTGAACCAGGAGGAGATGAGTCCCGTTCCTTGGGGGCTGTTAATATGGTTACGAGAGATTTGGGATAGTGGTTTTACCAATTATGCCCCAGCGGAGGTTCGGAAGGGATGTGTCGGTAGAGCCCATTGTACTTGGTTATTAGGGTTGATTCGTTTATAAAAGTGAGGTTGACGGACTCTCAGTGTATTTAGTAAATGTGGAGGAGGGCTTCCAGCAATATTAGAGTCGGGCTATGACCAGGTATATATGACCAGCTTATCAGTGAGAACCCCACTTCTCATAGACCTTGCCAGGGAGTCAAGACAATAGAATGTAAGATGTCCTTAAGCCTAGTTGCATGCTGAGAAGCGGTTGTTGTCCCCGCGGGAAATGGGGCTAAGTCCGTCTCTCCCCGACTGCCTCTTGTCTAGGTGGGTCCCAACAGTGAGCCGAAGTATAACCAAGCAAACCAAGATGCATGAGGCTAGTTCATGCATTTACTGAATCGGGCTTCCAAATGCTGGTACGGGCGGGTTAACGGACTGGTAAATATGCTGAAGGGTAAGTCTTGCAGCGCGCAAGTCTGGGGCTTCGTCTTCCCAGTATGTAATTCCCGCGATACAATTGTCCATCATTGCAGTCCAATCTGGAGGCATCACAATGTTCTGGCTCCTCGCAGCTAGAAGCACCAGGAGACCTTTGGTAAAAAGGTTGCGTCCTGCAAACCAGGATCCATGATGCCGATGTCTAATGAAGCAATTGCGGATGTGTTTAAAGATATTTTCCAGGCATAGGTTAGCATTCTGCGCATATATCGGCATATTCGGGTCCTGGGAGCTGGAATGTGCCGCCAAATACAAAAAGGGTCTCCAAATTCGTTCACGGAGATCTAGGTACCGTGCGTGTAGGAAATATGATAATTCATCTGTAGTGTCGACGCCATCGAATTGGAACATGGGAGGAAAGTTCTCCAGCCACTGAACGGTTTGAGCATCGAGCTCCTCAGTGATGCGCTGAAGGTGATGAATGGGCCTTTTTGTCCATTCTTCCGGATTCAGATGGTACAATGTGGCAGTAATGCGGTTTGATATTCGCCGACCTGCAACCTCTGATAGGTAATAGTACCAGCTGCGTTCCGAGCTGGCAGCCAAAGTCGTGGTTAATCCAGCTTGAGCTCCACCATCTGGATATAATACACTATCCGGGGGAGAAGGGAAGGCATCGGAATATTCTACCTTGGCCAATTCTGTGGGTGGCAACGCAATCTCCTCTCTCATTTCGCAGTCTGACTTCAGGCAGGACCAGTAAAGGCGAGATCTGACAGTCTCCGATGACTGTTCAATAGGTGGGTTGAACGACGAGGATTGTAGATGGGTTTGGAAATAGGTACAGGCTCGGTTGAATGATAGTGAGGCTCGTAAGGGTCGCATTGTATACATTTCATAAACACCAACGAGGAACGCACATTGAATAGCGATAATCGAAGGATCTAGTAAGCCGATTCGTTTGCGTGCCGCATTGTAGTATGATTCAGCAGTAACATAGTCGCGGCCGTCCAGGCGGGACCTACCTCGTGGTCCCACAGTATCAAGTCGGAAAGGTCTAGAGACTGTTCCCAAGGCACATGTGATGAGAATCAAGCAGGACGGTCCATCCCATCGAAAACCATCTTCCTCAATACGGAGAGATAGTTTTCTCAACTCATGAGGGTCCAGGATTGGATTCTTTGTGTGGACGTTTTCCAAGAAGTTCTCTATAAGCAAAGGAACGTCTTCCTCGCGAATTCCACGACCCCTAGACGATACTCCCTGCTCCACAGCCTCTTCAGGGCGGGCCGGTTTGAAGAACAGCTTGTCGACTTCGTTCGGGTCACAAAGACCACCAAGGGAGGGCCATTTCAGGACACAGCCGCTGGCGCATTTTGCCTGGAGTTGCTGGGCTTCTAGCAAAAATGTGTATTCTGTACTCTTGTAAATCGTTTCGCTGGGGGATGTCGTTAGCGTCAAATCAGAGCCGGCACTTTCCTCAGGTTCCTGTGGAGCGTTTCTCGCATCCGGAGTGTCGGGAAATGAAGTGCGTGAACTGCTGGGGTTTTGTTCTATTAGTCGGATAGCATAGTTTACGCGATCCAGAATAGCAAGACTCGCCGGGTCGAACCTGGAAGATTGTTAGGGTGGCTTCATGCAGAGCGGACCAAAGGTCTTACGAGGAGAAGTCTGTGGAGGTATCCTGATAGACGCATTGGAATTGCAGGGAAGTACATGTTCCACAAGAAGGACGCTGATTGTCACATTTGGACTGGTCACCTAATTAGCCATCCTGTATCAGACCTGTACAATATCCGCAGTACCTTTCTCATGCGACAGAGCTGGCAGGCCGTCACGGCCCGTCTGCGAGGATACGCGTTGCGTGGTGCGCTGGCTCGAGGCCTCTTCGCAGCCGGGGGATCTCCGGCACCATCTGCGTCGTCGGTGCTTCGTTGGGGACCCATTTGCTGCAGAATCGAAAGGTGGGCTTCGATGCACTTGGAGGAAAAATGCAAATCACAACCTAGAGCAAACCGATAAGGTGACACCAACGTCGATGTATGCAGGAAGATGGAGAGAGTTGTAGGAAGATTGCCGGTTTTCCCCGCTCTAAAGCAAAAGGGAAAAGCAACGGACTCCAACTGATTGTAACACACTCTCCAAGCTTCTCCATGACAAGATAATGCGGGGCTGCTCAATTCTCGGTTTTAAATTGAGACGCGCCCCAAATTTTTGCCCATGTCGCCGCTAACCTTCTCTTGCTACACCTCACTTGCTATCCAAAATGGGTTCAAGTATCATCCGCGTTGGTGTGATCGGTTGTGGTGAAATTGCCCAGGCAAGGAAGCTCTAGACGTTTAATTCAGCTCAATTTTTCTAATTCACATATAGGTATCACATATTCCAACATTCAACTTCCTGTCCGACTACTTTCAGGTCACCTACCTCTGCGATATCTCCACAAATGCTCTACAACACTGCAAGCGCAAGGTGGCCGGAAATCCTCCCAAGACCACAAAATCCGCCGAAGAACTGTGTAGCTCGTCCGAAGTCGACGCGGTTCTGGTTTGCAATGCATCTGCTTACCACACCGAGCATGCACTGCTTGCCCTAAAGAACGACAAATCAGTCTTAGTGGAGAAACCGCTCACAAGCTCGTACAAAGACATCGAGAGGCTCCAGGCTGCGGAAAAAGCTTCCAAAGGCCGGTTGATGGTGGGATACATGCGACGTTATGCGCCTAGCTTCCTTGACGCCATCGCAGAGATTGGAGGGATCTCACAGATCCTATACGCTCGAGTTCGCGATATCATCGGACCCAATGCAGCATTCGTTGGACAGTCAGGAACATACCCCAAACGTTTTGATGATTACGCCCCAGAAGATTCACAAGCTCTACAGGATAAGGATCGGACGGCTTCAGATGAGGCGCTAGCTGCCTTCGGAGTCATTGCCAATGACGAGACTCGCCGGATGTTGATGCTATTGGGTGGATTGGGGACACATGATTTATCTGCCATGAGAGAGGCTATTGGGATGCCAAAAAGCGTAAAAACTGCGGTGCTGAAGCTTCCTATCTGGACAGCCACTTTTGACTACGGGTCATTCCCAGTTGTCTATGAATCCGGGATCAATCAAGTCCCTATTTTCGACGCTCACATTGAGATTTACGGGCCAGACAAAATTGTGCGCATCCACTACGATACCCCATATGTTAAAGGGCTACCAACTACAATGACGGTGCGTGAGAAAACGACTGGCCCGCGTGGAGAGGAATGCTACCAAGAGCGCAACGTGCGAACCACGTACGAGGATAACTACACAGTGGAGTTTAAGGCGTGGCACGAGTCTATCGTCAACGGAAGTGAACCTAAAACAACGATCGAGGACGCCCGACAGGATGTCGACCTGATGCAGATGCTGCTGCGTGCGGCTTTCCCCAGTGTATGAATTATAGCTTTTTTAGATTCAATGGCAATAGAATATTCATGAGAACTTTAAATCGAATCTACTGTGTTCAAAACTCCAAATCATATCGAGATCGTCACTGTGCATCGATTTGCTTGGATGCATGGGAAGGCCGACTCTCCCCGCGACCAGGAATCCAACCTTGATCCTTCGGGGTGAGACGGCATCGGAACCCTTGCCATAGTCTCCACCTCTCTGTTCAATCATTCATGAATCATGCCTTGCAGGCCTGAATCTGTGATTGACCATTTCCATTTACCGTAAGGTCGTCCAATTACCCCACGGGGTGCCGCTCGAAGATACCCCGGTTCAGGTTTCGGCTTGCTCAGTCTCAACAACTGCCATGGAGGCCGTGGACTAGGAACTTAAGAAGGCTGTTTTCTCGCCTCCGACCACTGTCCATCTTAGGCGCTCAACTCGAATCTTTCTTTTTACATCTATCATGGCCTACAAGGACATCCAAATCAGGTCGGTTGGCCCTGAACTGGCCAGGGTGCTTCCCAACGACGACATTCCCTGGTATCGAAAGCGACACCTTCTCCGTCTCAATTTCGCCCTCCTGAGTCTCTTTCTCCTCTCCGCATCCGATGGCTACGACGGCACCCTGATGAATGGTCTGCAGGCTCTTCCTCGTTGGCAGGAGTTCATGAACACTCCAACCGGCGCATGGTTGGGCTTTGTGAATGCTGTACAGAATCTTTCGTCCTTCGTCCTCTATCCCATTGTCGCTTGGTGCAGTGACCGGTTTGGAAGAAAGACGACTCTCGGGATCAACTTTCTGTGGCTTGCTCTCGCCGTGGCCCTACAGACAGCGGCAAAAACTCCCACAATGTTCGTTCTAGGCCGGTTGTTCATCGGCGGCTCTGCTTCATTTACTTCAGGTTCCGCTCCAATACTCATGGCAGAAGCTGCCTATCCCACCCATCGAGGTATCATCACGGCCATGTTCATGTGCGGCTGGTATGTCGGCTCGTTCCTTGCTGCCTGGGTTACATTTGGCGTCCGCAACACCCCCGGCAACTGGTCCTGGCGTATCCCATCTCTACTCCAATGTGCCATTCCCATACTCGCCTTCCCAGGCTTCCTCATGGCCCCCGAAAGCCCGCGATGGCTCGCATCAAAAGAGCGTGTAGAAGAAGCCCGTGCATTTCTCGTCAAGTACCATGCTGGCGGCGATGAAAACTCACCTCTCGCCAGCTTCGAACTCCAAGAAATCATGAACTCCTTAGCAGTTGAAGTACAATACCGCAATTCCTCCTCGTGGCTGGATCTGCTCCGGGGCCGTGGAAACCTCCACCGCTCCTTCATCTCAGTCACCCTCGGTATCTTCTCCCAATGGAACGGCGTCGGGATTGTCTCATACTACCTCGCCCCCGTCCTTAAAAGCGTTGGGGTCACGTCCGTAACAAACCAAACCATGATCTCTGGCTTCCTCCAACTCTGGAATCTCATCCTTTCCATCAGTGCAGCCTTCAGTGTCGACCGCTTCGGCCGCCGTCCACTCTTTCTCGCTTCTAGCCTCGGCATGCTATGCTCATACATTATTATCTCGGCTCTCTCAGGGTCCTTCGCAGAAACAAATATTGCACCAACGCGCATCGCCGTAATCCCATTCCTCTTCATCTACTATGGCTTCTATGACATCGCGTTCACACCCCTCCTCGTGTCTTATATCTGCGAGATCTGGCCGTTCGACCTCCGCGCGAAGGGTCTAGCGCTGGGAATGAACAGTACCCGGGTGGCATTGTTCTTCAACACATTTGTCAACCCGATTGTTCTTGATGCAATTGCGTGGAAATATTATATCGTCTACTGTGTTATTTTGGTGATTATCACAGTCACTATATGGTTCTGGTATCCGGAGACAAAGGGCCATACATTGGAGGAGACGGCTGCTCTGTTTGATGAGGATAATAAAGCAAATAGGGAGAAGACTATTGTGCCTTCCATTGAGGAGAAGGGAACCGCTACTGATATTTCGCACATTGAAAAGGCGTGATATATATAATATTGCTGACGGCTCTCTCTTATCGAAATACTGTTCGACCATAAAAACCACTAGCGGTATTAGGCCGTCTTTCTAATTGCATTATATGCCAACATCTCTTACGGTATAAAGAGCATTGGTATATAGCAGTTTTATCCTGCGAGGTGCCATGGTATCAGTCTACAGTATGAGAAAGGGAAATACATTGTCAAGTTAATTTACGACAGAGTATAACCTGCAGTCGCGGTTGTTGTCTCCCTGGTTTTCTCCCCGAATCCATGGTGCTAACTATTATATGCTTTTACCGATGCAGGCAAGGACACTATCCCCGGTAGTTCTTTCCAAAATCAAAAATGTGTGCATCGCACTTTCCCCAATTGATACGTAAACACCGAAGCAGTCGCACTTTCCTTGAATCTTAAAGTTAATTTTACTTCCTATACAGGAAGGAATAACCTACCTCCTCGGGCTCTTTCCAGCTCTAGTTCCAGCCAGTACAGATAGAAGGGACGGAGTCGGTCGCTCTTTCCCAATTAAATGGGTATGTTTTTCTACGTAAACGTTGTTGCACGTACATCTACAGGCGAACCATTATTGCGGTGCCCTAACTTGGAGTTTCTGTGCCACCTTAGAGTCACTCTGGCACTGATAGATCAAACTAAAATTCCCGAACACATCAATTAAGGTCTTGTGGTCTAATGGTTATGACATCAGACTCTGATACATATTAGAGTCACATCTGGTAATCCCGGTTCGATCCCGGGCAGGACCTCTTACTTTTTGATTTTTGGGAGCACTCTTCTATGCTCCAATGATCTTTTTTTTTTTTCTTATCGACTAGGACGTTTTCTTGTTCTCAATCCAAGTAACGCTTAAATAAAAGGCTTTTTTAGGCCTGCGAGGCAAGTGCCAGGCACGAACTACGGTGCAGTAGTAGCCAGCGGAAAGGCGGGACGGGAAGCACCGCCCTCTCTTCCTTCCCCTTTCGGCTGCGGTTTAGCCCTATCTCAACAGTGTATTTTCTCCCGGCGACCAAACATCCGCCGGTCGTATGGTCTAATGGTTATGACATCAGACTCTGATTTATTTAGAGTCATATCTGGTAATCCCGGTTCGATCCCGGGTACGACCTCACATGGGGTTTGCTTTAGTTTGTTTTTGCTTCAGACTTTGGAGTTGTGGGCTAGTGATTGGTGGTGATAGATGATGGCGGTGCGGTATGAGATTTGACCACGCTTGCTCCAGAGTAGATAGGTTGTCTTGCACCTACATCCGGCAGCAATCTGCGAGATGTCCTACCAATGGTTTCCTGGAAGACAGCTTTTCATGCCGGTCCGCAAGGTCAACATTGACAAGGTGCGCTGCAGATCACTGACCGATATTTAACAGACTCGGAATGCCCGCTGCGCGAGAACCAATGCTATAGTCGCTAGTGAAAGTGCAGCTTGTTCAGTGCAACTTTGTCTCATGGGTCGATTGTTGTATGCCGTTAGGTATTCCTTGCTGCGAGTCTGGTTCCTCAAACTAAAGCGTGAGCCCGGCAATTGTCTCTGTGGGTGATAGTACTACGCCAGATTAGGGCAGGATGTATTGGAATGTGAGAATGAGATGAGGCTGGAAGTTGCTGGGGGATGCTGTCAGGTTACCTGGAACAGTCTCTCATAGCGCCGATGTGAGCACAGCTAGACGTAATCAGTCGGCATGTGGTTGTGGTTGTTGTCAAATGCCTAGTATACCTTAGTATCTGTCCAGTTAGGAAAGCTGGCCCCGCGTTTTCCTCGGCCGGTGCAAATATTTGGCGCAATAATGCGGCCCTGCCATCTCCAAATTATAGCGCCTCAGTCTTGCCGTGGCACCTCTTGGCCGCGGTGCGTTCTCCGCAAAACGTGGTTTGAGTCATCGGCCATTCTCTGGAACGGCGATGTCAAACCCCTGCGGGGTGTTAGATTTGGGGTAAAGGCGACATCGCTCCTTTCCAGGCTGAGGAGTGAAAGCGTGGTGACTGGTGAGCCGGTTGGGCTCGGAAAAGCCACGGCGCTATAAACAATGTACTTGCTTTTCCGAGGGCTTCGCTTTCCAAGACACGCCCATGCGTCACCTGCAGGGATGCTTCCCGTGTTTGAACTGATTTATTCGTCGTTTTTTGTGTTCAGAGAGCCTCCAGGTTCTTTTTGGCCTGTATACACTCGGAAAACTTCAACAATGTGGGTTTCCGCTGTCGGATAGGATACTGACCATTCGGGGCATGTAGAAAATGCCACTAGGTGAATCTGATTCCCTGATCAGTATTAATCGGGACTTTGAGGTGGTTTTATTCTTGAGGGCCAATTGCGTCTGGTTTTTGGGTTGGTGAGTGTTTTGTAGGTTTTAGTGGGCGGTAAGAATTATATACAATGGGATTTGTACATATTTCAGATCAGTGGAAGGTTTTTTTTTTTTTTTTTTAGATAAAAGACATTATAAGGACTAAAATAGATTTCAAGTCCACGCTTAACTTAATTTGACCATCCTTCAACTGAACGATTGTTGCTGTGGATTATTGAACTGACAGTGAATAGACAAGCTAAGAGCCCTGTTGGGCGTGGATTGTGTCTTAGACTCATGTAGTCAATTTTTGAAAAAACAATAACCAATCAGGTCTTGTGGTCTAATGGTTATGACATCAGACTCTGATACAGATTAGAGTCACATCTGGTAATCCCGGTTCGATCCCGGGCAGGACCTCTTCTCTTTTTTTCTTTGGGACTTTTACCCCGTGTATAACCAACCTGACAAGTTGAAAACCTCGTTAGTAGGTAGAGTAGGTAGTAATTGGGAATTCAGTGTACAGTGGAGCTTACAGGTGAAGATTTCAAATGTATGATGCACAAGCAACTCATGTGAGTCACTATTGCCAGGGACCAACAGAGTACCAAAGTACCTGAGCGAGTACGTACGTTGCGTGTAGATCCCGGCCGAGAATCACAGCGCCAGGGGAAAGGGAGTGGCAGACCCCTTGTTGTCTGGAGTTCCGTGGTAGGTATGCCGCACACCGCAGTGCTGGGCCCCTGGGGAGGAAAGTCCAGAAGCGGGATGGAGACAGTCTGGACCGCAAGAGGCTCACGTGGGAGTCTGAGCTTTTCGATCCACCTTCTGGAACAGCCCCGAGCTCCCAGCTGGAAACAGCGCTGATCCAGGAGTCCCACGAAAATCCTCCGGCGAAGCAACTACAATGAAGATCCCCTGCGATTTCTCAGTCGCATGACCTCTCCTGCGAGGGTCGAGATTATCGTGCTGACAATTACCCTGCCCAACAATAATCAGCAATGCTATCAGCCATGAGATCTCCGTGACGTGTCCAAACACCACTGCAACAGCCATGGAATTGGCTCCAGACGTACGTAATTATCTGAGTATTATTGCATGAGAGCCACCGTCCGGTCGCCAATGCTTGGGCATTGAATGCAAGAATGGTAGGCACAGCTCGTGAATGGTGGGATCTGGAGCTTGAGACCGAAATGTGGGGTGTGTTATGCCACCTCCCCCAAGCCACCAGTCGAAACAGAAAAAAGAAACACGAGTGACGAGATTATTCACCACTGGGACTCGAGCTCCAGGTAGTAGTGTTCTCCCACTCAACGTTTCTTGATTGACTACGGGGCTGGGCGGGATCTCCGCAGAAGGTAATCCGAAGCGCTGGCAGTTTGCCTGTGTCTCCGATCCGTTACCGGATTTGTGAGATCAGTTCCAGTTCCTGATGTATGGATGGGGTCATGCACCCGAACCTGTTCATGTGAGCGTGAAAAAAAAACGGACAGCGCGAAAAAAGGTACGACAACAATTGACCTCGGAAGCTCCTTGCCTCTGCCTGGTTACGCCATCTTGAAACGGTCACCTGTGAATTCGGTCGAAGGTGCTTATATCCTCCCTATTTATCCAGCGCGCCCTCCCCCCTCTCTTCTCGGCTCTCTATAGTTTCCCCTCTTGCTTCTTCCCTGTCATAATCGACTCCTTCCATCCGCTCCCCCTCACCGTCTCCACCGTTACTTTGAATCGCGGTTCTCGCTGCAATTGCGTACCTCACACTCTCACCAACACATCAGATCCGAATTTTCGAGGTAAGCTTCCACCCTGCCATTGAATAAGGACAGACGTTCTATTTCAAGTCCACTGGAGGCAAGCCCAGATCATGAAACAGAGGCTGATGGGGAGAGATCAACTTCGCAGGACACGCCAAAGTTCTCCACTTTTTCCCCGCTGGGGCCGGAGTGAGCATTGATCCATTGTCAACACCGTGATAGTGTCGCTGGAAAAACCACGCAATAGCCGGAATCTTCGCTTGGAGTATTATTGCCCAGACTTGCAAGGAACAAGCGCGTGCGCAAACATATAAAGGAAGGTGTTCCGGCCTCTTGGACAACTGTCTTCCATCTTCCTGGTTGCGCGTTGCAATTATAACGGCGCTCTACTGCATATCGTCCTACCCCACCACCACCTCGAGCTCCGACGTCATTACAGCTTCCCCGGACGCTGATCTCCCAACTGTTCGCCATGGCGCAGAGTACGTTATCTCCAAGTCTCCTCTTTCTCGCATTTGCGATCCCGGTCAATGCTCGTTGGCATTTCCTTCCTGTCAACCCCACATCGCTCCCCCTCCCCGATCACCATGAAGCCAGATTACTCCACAAAATATGCCAGAACTGAGACCGAACTATGCGCTAACGCTCCCCAGCAAAACACTTCTTTTCCGACCCCACTCATCTGGTGCACACTGCGCTAAACTCCCTGACACTCACAAACCCTTCTCTCGCACTCGACCATGAGCACAAGGTCATTTTCCGGCGGCCCGAAGCCGTAAAGAAAGGAAAGGTGGCTATTGTTACCGGTGGAGGCTCTGGTCACGAACCCGCTTTCGGAGGATACGTCGGCCAGGGCCTCTGCGATGCCTCTGTGGCAGGGACTATTTTTGCTTCTCCATCTGCAGAGCAGATTCGCATTGCCGCGATGGAGCGCGTTAACCATGAGAATGGAGTGCTCATCATCCCCATGAACTACACTGGCGATGTTCTGAACTTTGGTATGGCTACAGAGAAGTCCCGGGCTGCCGGTATCAGCACCCAATTCTTCGCTATGAATGATGACGTTGGTGTTGGAAAGCTGAAGGGAGGCAAAGTCGGTCGCCGTGGAATTGGAGGTGGTATCTTTACCCTGAAGATCGTCGGGGCTTTAGCAGAGTTAGGGTAAGCTACCGCCGTTGCTGCGACTTGTGTCTGATCAGCATGCTGACATTATCTAGTGCCTCGCTTGACCAGGTCTACGAGACTGCTCAGCTAGCAAACGCCAATATTGTTTCAGTGGGTTCCTCTCTGGAGCACGTTCACGTGCCTGGCAGAGAGCCCTCTGATGACCACATCCCTCACGGCGAGGTTGAAGTTGGCATGGGTATTCATAATGAGCCGGGATCTCACCGGATCAAGGCCACGCTTGTGGAATTGGTCTCGACAATGCTCCTTCAACTGCTTGACCACAACGACCCTGACAGAGCCTATATTACGCGTAAGCCGGAAGACCAGTTTGCGCTCCTGATCAACAACCTCGGAGGTGTCAGCACCCTCGAACTGTCGGGTATAACCGACGAGGTCTATCGCCAGCTCAACAAAGACTACAAGATCAAGCCCGCACGAGTCATCCAGGGCACATTCCTCACTAGTCTTAACGGGATGGGCTTCAGCATCTCATTACTCAAACTGGCAGACACAGGGCTGGGCCCTGGCAAGTCCTTCCTTGAGCTCCTCGATGCCCCCGCTGAGGCAATCGGCTGGGCCGCACCCGTCAGTCCCGAGAGCTGGGAGTACCGAAACAAGCCGGGAGTTGAAATGAAGAAGGTCAAGGCAGCTGAGCAGCCACCTAGCAATGTCAAGCGTACGTCATTTCCCTTTTTAACTGTCCGACTCCGAGCCATGCTAACATGAGTAATAGTGGACATCGCCCAGATTCGCAAAGTCCTCAATGCTGCCCTCAACAGCGTCATTAAAGCAGAGCCCCTAATCACACGCTACGACACAATTGTTGGAGATGGAGACTGCGGCATTGGCCTCAAGCGTGGCGCCGAAGCTGTCCTCGCACTTATCAACGATACTTCTATCGACTTCAATGGCGATGTGATCAACACCATCAATCGCATCGTAACAGTCGTCGAGAACACCATGGATGGTACCTCTGGCGCCATCTACGCTATCTTTCTGAACGCCCTCGTCCACGGACTACGCGAACAAGACAAGGGCTCTTCAACGCCTGCCGATGTCGACGTCTGGGGCTCCGCTCTGAAGTACTCAATCACAGCCCTCGGAAAGTACACACCTGCTCAACCGGGCGACCGAACCATGGTAGACGCACTTGTTCCCTTCGCTAAGACGCTTGCAGACAAGAGAGACGTGCATGCTGCTGCCAAGGCTGCGGAGGAAGCCACCGAAGCCACAAAACACATGAAGGCCTCGCTTGGGCGTACAGTGTATGTTGGTGGCGAGGAGGAGTGGGTTGGTAAGATTCCCGACCCTGGCGCATACGGACTCAAGGAGTTCTTCAACGGGCTGGCAAGTGCTCTGTGAGCGAGGCTAGTTCGAACGGCTTTGATGAACCAAATAATAAAACTGGCTTGGCCTGGCAGGCGCTTTCTCAAGTATATATTTATACATAATTTTTCGTTTTCGTGGGTTGTTATTTAGCATAATTTGATGATGCCATGAGCGGATTAGTAAATGAATAAACTCCAGGTTCAATTTTATTACATCCATTTTCTCTCTTCTCTTCCGTTACATCAATTCAGCAACTATACTCGGTCTACTACTCCCCAAGCAAGACCAAACAGTTATCGACCCATTGCACCACCGTACCCGAAAGGCCATCATGAACAATTGGCCCGCAGTCAAAAGGCCCACGGCTAAACCAATGTCGTCACCGGAAACAACGGTAGAAAAAAGGTCTAGATTTTCCAAGGTATAGAAGTATACGTCGGAATATCAGACCAAGGGTCGAAGAGCGAGGGATCGTATGACCGGATCAATAGCCCAGAAAGTTGTTATTTTCAATACTTTTGATTTTTTAAAGTTGTTAAATAAAACAATAAATAAATTGGAGATTTATTGATGTTGTCTGCTGTCTGTTGTCTAAAACAGGCCCCGCTCTTTGGTTAGGTATCCGAAACCACCTACAGCATAAGCACAACCAAATGCTTTTCTCAGGGGACCATGATGTTAAGTCCCTGGTACTAAGCTTCTGATAAAAGGTATGTAGTTGGTACTTGGTGGTTTTGAGCATAATCCGATGAAGCCGGGAACTATACAAAATGCTTTAATGGCTTGCATTAGTTGTTTGGATGAGGGCGGTATAGCCAACCCATGGCAAGAAGTAGATGTGTTAGAGTAGAGTGCCCATGCCCTTTCTTGAATTTGAGTCTGCTTGATAGGTAAGTACTTATTTGGCTTTGTTCTTTGATGTTTGAAAGTAATCCCCCGGAATTTCGGGATGTTAAGCGGATCTGCCTTGGTTGGACTGTTTATTTCCTTCCAACCATGATGATGGAACTTAGAAGTTAGAACTACGGTTGATGATGGAACTACAGCAGAGGCAGGTGCCATATTGGCCTTGGGTCCAAAAAGCTTCAAAGTCAGCCAGCATGGACAACATCACGTGAATGTAGAAGTTTAGGCAGACGAGGCAGCCTGGATGAGTGGCTAGAGCGGCCAGTTGCAAAGAAATCTACGATGGTTGCTAAAGGAGAGTGCATAGCGCAATGTTCGGCTGGCTTGGATGGGCGAGACGTTTGGCTTACTACTCCAGAGTGCTGGGTGCGTTGATGGGTGCTCCCTGTTGAGATCGGGGTTGGCAGAGAACTAGGATTTTTGCCTTCGTCTCGACCTGCTGATAATCGACCCCTCCACGAGTGGTTTGATAGTGGACATGTGGGATATGACTGTTGCGCTGCTCAACGGGTGGTGAGAGATAATGTAATGCCTGGATGTAAAGATGGGCGTCTTCTGACGATGAAAAGCCCGGTCGCACTGATGAAATAAAACATGGATGATGGAAGAGCACGAAGAGATTGCTTTTCTGGGATAGAAACCACACTTAGTGATGGATATAGATGGAACCAAGCGTTGTATACGGATGCCGCGGTATTGGACGAATAAGTGGGATGATGGCGCAAATGAAACCCAGATGACCGGAAGGACCGGAAGGCAAGACTAGAGCGAAAAGAAGCGAGTTGGCTCTTCAAGTTGCTGAGTGTGGTGAGTGGAAGAGACTGCGATGAGGTTGCAAGTCGGAGTTGGTATGGCCTCATGGAACCGGAGGGATATGAGTCATCTGATATTGCATGGTTAATACAAAGGAGGGGTAAGCCTCAAGGTCTGGAGGTCTGCGCCGGCCACTGGCAGTATAAGAAGGGGGGAACGAAACTCGATTGCTCTTGTCAACTTCAACCACCTTCAACTGGCGTTGGAAGTTGCAGAGGTCTCCCACGTTCAGGCTAAGGCTTGGCGGCTTCTTGTTTGCCGTGTTTGTTTATTAAGCTCACGTGACGAGCCGCGTATGTGGGGCAAGCTCCCGCAATTCGCGAATCGCGGGCGTTCAGTTTGGCGGCGCGTCGTCCAGTCGCGATCTGCTGGAAAGCTTCACGTCTTTTATGCAAGGGCGTCTCTTCAATCTTCCCCCATTCATCCATTTCTCCCAACCTCTCCGCCGTCCCTGCTTCCCGAGCTGCAGCTCCTCGACGTGTCGGATGAAGAAGAAAAGAAAGACTACCTCCCCTCCCTCCTAGCTTCTTCACCGCTTCCTTCTCCCTTCGCTGCTACCTCGTCCCGCGTTTACATTCCTGAGATCGCTCCTACGACCTCGTTGCATACCGCTGCACTCTCCCGGTCGACGGACGTCTAATTCGCTCGGATTTGCCGATTGATAAAACATTGTGGGATTCGAACCTGGCAACCTTGCCTCGGCCTTTTTCGCTCAATTGTGGCTGTCGTGGACGCATTCTTACCCATCTCGTGTCCCTCACGCTCCGAATTCTCCACGCCCACCCAACCTTTAACACACGACCAACTTTCACTTAATCTATTGGTTTAATCCTACACCTGGTTATTGCTTATGAAAAGTATTTACTATCTGGTGGGATGGATTCTCAGGACGGGATTTCCGTCCGGCCCATGAGGCGTAAGTTTGACCTTGCTACCGATACTTGGTGGGACGTGCTAACCAGTGGACTTGGAATCTCTAGTCAAGGTACTGTATACATTCGATAATGACAATAAAACGAATTGCTTGGCCCGATGGCCCCATCTCCTTGACATACAAACCGCCGCCTTGGATGAGAAAACTCAGATTGGAGTGATCGAGCTCAAAACCTGCATTCAAGCCATTGTTTCTGCTAGGTAGGTGTTACGGCTTGGCAGATGCTTGAGCTGTCTGCTAACTGTGTATTGATTAGTCCGGAATTGGTCGCCCAGCTGGGTCAGGATTATACCGTCTACGCCTATGACTATTCCGAATATGAGACGCCCCTCGTCGGACAGGGAATGCTATCATGGGTTCTGGCGTCATCGTCCCCAACACCCAATGCACCGGCACACCAGTCAATGACAATGGTAACGGGCCGTGTTTGCAAGAACGTGCTGGGTTTGTTTTCAAAGGGTGCCCAGGAAACGCTGGAGGTTAAACTGCGCTTGGTGCCTGTACCGACGGCGATGCAAAGCGAGTATCTGCAAAGCATGCAAAAATACCGAGAACTAAGCAACGTTATTCCGCACGAGTTCGATGCCCAGACCTGGTCGGATTTCATACGCCAAAACCCTGACGTGATGACACCTACATCCCAGGCCACAGTCCAAGCACCATCTCCGATGGACCATTCCGCGATTGAAAAATTCCACCAGATTCTCAGTGCAGGCTCCACGCCAAGGGAAGCGATGTCGATGCCCACTCACCCTCAATTTCGATCCACATCTCCTGCACAGTCCAATCTCAGCACAGCAAGCAAAGTCCAGACCCCAGGGGGTCAATTCCAGCCTCAGCAAGAACAGCCGCTATCACGACCATCATATTTGGAACGGAGCCAGAGCGACGTTATCCGCCCTTCGTCTAGTGCTTCCATGCGTGATGCTGATTTTCAGGCATTTGCAAGCTCTGGCCGTAGGGATTCGATACAGTCGGGTTATGGCAGTTGTGACGAATCGGGTGAACAACAGCCACGGAAAAGAGCAAAGCTGTACCGAGCTGAAGCTCCTGGAAAAGCAGACCTAAATATCGAAAGACAGCCAAGCTCTTTGAGAGTGGCTGCCAGCACCGCAGCTTCTGTTCGGATCCATCGCCCGACACCAATCAACCCTCTCATTTCTGCGGCTCAGAATTCAGGCGAAGAGCCGGTCCGGCCGCCTACTCCCATTTCCGACATGAACAGTTTACCCCGCCGTGCACGCCCTCTTCCAAGCCTCCTTCGGGAGTCATCAATCCAGAGCAACACTCAATATACCTCGCCGTATCCCATGAGCGATGACCATCCCTCGGTAGAACCGACTGCAACATCGCCCGAGGAGACCCGGTACCAGGGTCTATTTGAGCCATCCTTCAGTATGCCCTCTTCTCCACCGGTGTTGGATTACGGGTTTCCCACTAGATCTAGCCCAGTTCTTCCACCCATGGCGGCTGATCTGGATTCTGGATTCATGAGCGGTGGTATTGATGAGCTATTGGATGATGAGCTCGGCCCTCCACTTGACGGCAGTGCAAGGCCCGCATCAAAAAACACGACCCGATCAAAGCGAACTGTTCGCTCGGCCGCTCAAGCCAGCTCCCCCGCCAATGTCATTGAAATACCCGATACCCAACCTATGAATCCTTCTGCCAGCGAGGGGGCTCCAGACCAGCAGTCTCAGCTACAGAACCAAGCCGAAATTCTTCCTGCGAGTGAAGTACCCACTGAGCAGCAAAAACAACAGCAACAGGCCACGGAAGTTGCGGTTGCGCCTCCTCGCGCTTCTCAAATAGCCTCACGACCTTCTTCACGACCTTCTTCGCGTGCTAGCGTGCGACAAACACACAAGCCGCTAGCTCCAGCTCCCATCTCCCAGAGTGAACTGGAGCAACTTCTTAGTGCGATTCCCGCCAGCGACCCAATCGCTGGACAATGGCCAGCACCCTCCAGTGATATTGGCACAGCTGAGACTCCAGGCCCGCAGCTCACTAGCGAAGATGGCAAGCTTCGCAGCGGGGCAGGAGCCAGACGGCTGAAGCAGGTTAAGCAAGTCCAGGCACGTCTCGAGAAGTGTATCCGGGACGGACAAGTTCCGCCATACTGCGAGAACTGTGGCGCCATCGAGACACCTACCTGGCGCAGAGCGCACTCCAAGGAAATCAAGGGCGGCGAAGATGAAGCAAATGAACTCGCCAAGGACCCACTGGTGTTTTTCTGGCGAACAGTCGATAAGGATGAACAGGAAAAAGTCACCAAGTTCAAGATCTACAAGAAAAGCCTGGCGGACGCTGATAAGGATTTTGCTCAAGTCTTGCTTTGCAACCGTAAGTGACAACACCCACTATCAAAACTTCATAACCAGGCACTAATCTTCCCAAAGCTTGTGGTCTTTGGCTTCACAAGTTTAGGTTTATGCGTCCTGAACACAAATGGAACAAGACTAGTTATAAAAAGAAGAAGCGACCCCCGAGAAACCGGAGGGGAGGTGGCCCACTCTCGACCGACAACCGCAACCGAAGCGAGTCATCCAAGCCGGACGCATCGTCACCTGGAATTTCGGACGCATCGTCACCAGCAGCTGACGATGACGCCACCCCCTGTCCTGATAACGACGTCACCAAAACCGGCGAAGACGATGATTCTCAAGAGCGACCAGCAAAGCGCCGCCGCGCAAATAGCGCGGAGCCCCGGAAGTCATCTGATACGGCAGGAAGCCGCTGGCAAGAGAAAGATGCAGCGGAAGCGCTTCAACGGGCTATTCAGTCTAGCCCGGCTAGAAATCTTGCAGTTCGCAATGCTTCAGCCCCGGGTGAGAACAATCTTACTCCCAAGCCAGTGAGGAGAGTCTTGTTTCCTAATTCACAGAACGAGGGGGGTCCTTTGAAAGCATTAGGCCAGTCAGTATTAAACAGCCCTAAGCGAAGCTCGCGAATCTCCAACATCCAGGAATCAAATAAAGAATCCCGCGAGAAAGAAAACCAGGCTGCAACTGGCCTGGACCGGCTTTTCGAGAGTCCCTCGTTCGAACTTGACATGTGTGTCAGTCCCACTCCCAAGCGTCGAAACCAACGCCTGAATGTTGGGGACAAACGGCACTCGCTTCCGTCCATCTCACCGGCTGCTAAGTCTCGAAGAGATGGGGGTCCGGATACCACCCCAACTCGACACTCTGCACGTCGGCTCCAACGTGTCCAGAGCAGTCCGGGATCTGCGTCTCGCCAGAATCGAACGCCTGGGCGATCTCGTTCCAATTTCCCCGACCTTCCCGAATTGTCTGATGATATCTTTGGCACAGCGGCATTCCAAGGAATGGACGATATGATTGTTGACATTTTCTCGGACGATGTGGCACTCAACACGGACTCATTATTTGGGCTCGACTCTAGGAACTCAACGCATAACAACTGGAACGATTGGCTCCCATCAGATTGCATTTCCCCATCCAGGTCAGATGGAAATCAGAATAACGAAAATTCGACGGACATTATAAACGCGCTCCTGTCCGATTCCGGTCTTCAGAAGGACATGTTTCAGTACCCGGACCCGAGCGCCCTTGACTCGGGTTTCTTTAGTTCCGATGCTCTTCAGGCTGAAAGAATGGTGGTTGACGACAAAAATGATACGCCGGCAGATCAAACTTCCGGCAATTCTGAGCAAGTTTAGGATCATGTTTTACGAATTTCTTACAGTTGGCTTACTTTGTACTTACTTTTATCTCGACATATTTCCAGCGAAGGCGTTTGGGGCATTTTCTTCTCGCATCATACCACGAAAAGCATAGAGCTTCGTGATATTTATGGGTGACGGCAGCATTCGCTTTTATTTCACATTATACCTCGGAGCAGTTGGAATATGATTTGTACCACTCTCCCGAAGCAAATATTACAGATGCAGATTAGCTGTATACACTATTAAATACATTATCATATCATGTCGAATCTATCTTTACCCTTAACCACCACTAGTAACTGTATGAGATTATATTGTTGCAGCGGTCGCCTGCAATACGAGAAATCAATACGACGACGTTTTTTTTTCGTCAAACAGTCAATGCTGAATTAAATCCACTTCTGCCCATGTCACTCCAAAGAATTTACGATCCACACAATCAAATCCCGCTTTCCGTCCATAACTAGGGTATATGAAATCGCAACAAATTAAGCTGCCACGTAATGTTATGCAAGTAGCAGGCAGAGTACATTTGTCGTAGACTTATGTAAGTATTTCCATCAAATCTCCACAAAGCAGGAAGATTGAATCTACTCAGCCGAATCGTAAAAGATGGGCTTCAGCTTATGTGTCACATCGACAACCTTCTCGTAGATTTTATAATCTAAACATTTGGAAGATATGTTAGTTATCCACCCATGATAAAAACTAGAAACAGAAGATAAACATACCGCAAGAGGCAGGATTCCCCCAATCCGTCGTTGCAAGGACCCGAATCCCAAGACCCTATTATCATTCCCATTAGCAACCCAAAGTAACCCAAACTCCCTCTACTCAAGATACAGATGTAGCTTGACTGGACATACCTGACCACCCTCCACCTCCGCAACCTTCCCAACAACCTCAACAAGCTTCCCCATCTGCAAATGTGAATCGGGCTTCAGGATAAGCGTAGCCTCGCCGTGGGATCCGCAGGTGATTGTGGCTGTGTCGCCGCGCAGCGCAGTCACCGTTCCGAGGAGGCGCACTGGTGGTGCGGAGCGCGAGCTGGAGGTGGCGGGGTTGAAGGCGTGGAGGTGGGACGGGAGAATGCGGGGGGTTTGGAGAGACATTTTGTTTTCTTGTTTTGGAATATTATGTGGGAGGTAGTCGGCAGTGTTGTTTGGCGTCAGGTTTTGTTGATAGGGAGGAGGTGGTGTATTGGTTGTTGAGGTTTTGGTTGTATGTTGGCGGGGATGGATCGGAAATTGAAACGCGTGAGACTGACACGAAGACACGTGATCCATTTATGCTTGCCAAGACTTTGGGCGGAGTTATCGATTTCGAGATTTGAGATAGCTAGCAGCTGATAGCTTCAAGTTTTTGAACAACCTATGCGCTGGGGACCAGCGTTTGATTATACCTTCGCTTTTCCTATTTACTATTCATATCGGAAATAATATTTCGCATTCATGTTGGATTGATTTCTTTGATAATTTCCTTTCCCCATCCTCCATATCCTCTCTATTCGTGACCAAACGCGAAAGCGAAGTAAAATACCGCCACAATGCCGCCTCCATTCCCGACCTCGCATCGCGGCATGACTGCGAATCCTGTCAGACCTGGCCGATACCGACCCGGAAAGGCAGTCGCCGAGGAACCGTCGTCTTCAGAAGAGGAAGAAGAGGACAACGAAGAGGAGCTCCGCGAACAGGAACGGAAGAGACTGGAAGAGCAAAAACGGAAGCAGAAAGCCGCGCCGAAAGCGACTTCGTTTCCTGGGGCTAAAACTGTGACGAAGGGGGTTAAGGATGTTAAGATTGAACAAGAGGAGGATGATGAGGAGGGGTTTGTGACGGAGGAAGAAGAAGAAGAGGAAGACGAAGGGGAGGACTCGAAGGAAGGCGTGCCAGTTCCATCAGCTGAGCCTGTAAGGCAGGTCTCAAAACCGCAGAAGGAAGAAGAGGAGGAATCAGAATCAGAAGAGGAAAGTTCAGAAGAAGAAAGTAGCTCAGAAGAGGAAGCTCCCCGGCGCGTCCTTCTAAGACCTACATTCATCAAAAAAGACAAACGAGGCAACGGCCCAGCAGAATCACAAGGTGGAGTTGGCACAGGCGCTGATTCCATAGCGGAAGCAGAGGCGCGGGCGGCCCAACGACAAGAGAAGGCAGACGCGCTGGTTCGCGAGCAGATCGAGAAAGACGCCATCGCACGTAGTTCAGCAAACAGGGCTTGGGATGACGACGAGACAATGGCCAACGAGGAGGCCGCTATCGACGACACAGACGGGAAGGATCCAGAGGCGGAACACGCAGCTTGGAAGCTCCGCGAGCTCAAGCGCATCAAGCGCGAGCGTGAGGCGATTGAGGAAGCAGAAAAGGAACGCGAGGAGATCGAGCGCCGCAGGAACTTGACGGCCGAAGAGCGTGAACGGGAGGACCAGGAGTTCATCGCAAAGCAGAAAGAGGAGCGCGACGCCACTCGTGGTCAGACTGGGTACATGCAGCGATACTTTCACAAGGGTGCGTTCTTCCGTCCGGAACTGGAAAAGGAGGGTCTCGACCAGAGAAATGCTATGGGTGCCCGGTTCGTCGACGATGTCTCCCGAGAGACACTACCGCAGTACATGCAAATCCGTGATATGACAAAACTAGGAAAGAAGGGTCGAACACGGTACAAGGATCTTCGATCGGAGGATACTGGGCGCTTTGGAGATGACTTCAGTAACAGACGTCGTCAAGATGCTCCCATTGGAATCACGGATGAGCGGTTCATGCCTGATCGTGGAGATGACCGTCCTAAGGGTCCTACGGGTGCAAATGCTTCTGCGATGCGCGAGAGGCGCAGGTCACGGTCTCGATCACGGTCCCCAAGACGGGGCCGGGACCATTCTTCAGATAGACACCGTCCTGATACGAGCAGTCGCAGGAAGCGGAGCCCCTCACCTTACGAAGACCGTGACAAGCGGAGACGAATGAGGAGCGTTTCTTAACTCATTCATATGTAATTTCTATGGCGTTGATGTGTACATTAAAGCATGGGCAGCTTCGGTTATGATGCATGAAATCTAAAAGGTTTTTCTCAATAAGGTTCACTCATATTTCCACTCCCACAATGAGAGAAGCCCGTGAGGGCTTCTGGGTATCTTCTGCTTATAAAGTGTGGTGGATCGAGTTCACCCACAGGAATTAAAGCGTCTTGTAGCAGCTCTTTTCCTTCACCGTCCATTCCCGTATATAGGTGCTGTATATGGTCTGTTACCCTTTGGCTGTGAAAGAGTTGTATGTCGTCCTAACCGCGCCTTCGACAGATCAATACCGGCCACGGTCACAAAGCCCTCGCCCTCATACGGAATATGTTGGTTAAACTCCTTCCACGCGATACCCGTATTAGGAATCCCGTAGCCACTTCACTTCAGCTCACCGTATTTCAACTCATGCCAATTATTTGACACCTGCCCGCTCGAGAACCTTCTCTCTCTCCATGACACTCTCGCCGAACCGCAAGAGGAAAATAGTCCGACTGGGCCACAATTCCGTAGGCTGATTATGGGCTGTGACTTTGGCCTCGAAGCCACATCCATCACACACTCCCTCGATTATACCCGCCACAAAGGCTGCGCAGTTAAGTTGGTTCATCTCCTTGGGAACACTGATATATGTGTTTACAAGTGGGTCATTATCTGTAATCATATATTCGTTCGGCGTGTCCGGTGACACCGAGTGTTCAAGAGCATCCGCGGGACGGTTGAAAAGGAGTCGCCAGAGGGGTCCGTGGATAAGATGTAATAGGGGTAGGACTCGGAGTGGTCTATTAGGTGGTGATGCTGAGGTTGAGGAGCTTGAAAGAGCAGATGAGGATGAGCTAGACATTGTTCGGTAGAAGAGGAGATCGAGTAAACGGAGGCCGAGGGGGTATCCTTGTTCATTTAACCTGGTGTTGACGTTAGCCTTGTGCTAAGGAGATGGAATTGGGAGGCTCACCGTCTCTCGAGGTCTTGTATACCAGTAACCCTCCTCTGGGCGTACGTAACCATCTCTCCAAATAGAAAGGCGAAGCTCGCCCGGCTGGATTCCGCATTCCGGCTGCGGTTTAGGTGCCTATCGTAGATGGTTTTGCGGTTTGATGGGACGCGAAGTCCAGGAGTTGTCTGTGTCGGAGTTTGGATCTGTGGTTGCTGAGGGAGCTGCTTCTCGGTGGGGGTAACAGTTGCAGCGCTGTGCACACTGCTGCTCATAGACACGATGGAGGAATGTCGTGGGGGGTGCGACATGGTGTATCGAGCTAAAGGGCGGGGGGTGAGTGGTCCAGCAGACAAACGGGATGGGGCAAGCAGGGTTGTTTCGTTTCAATCGGGCGAACTATACGCAGAACATGGTGGCTTGGTCGGATTCACAAGGCTGGATAGGACACTCAGGAACAATATGGTTGGCGTCGGCCATAGTGGGTTGGCGGAGTCGTGGCGGAGTTCCGCTCTCACCACAAAGACTACGGCGCACCACAAACGCAGTTTGCGCGGATTGGGGCCGATTCTGTCTCAGCCAATCCACGTCCAATGACTTTGAGCGCCCTCTCTCCTGGGCACCTGTTGAGGCTAGGTACTGGGGCGGTGCCAAACATTAATAGTGCTTGTTAAGTTGTCATGGTTCGGTGTGCCGTGATCCGGATGGCCGAATCAAAAGGGCTGCTATTTATTAGCCGTCGACGCCCGGATTCCTGACGACTCAAGCGGATATCTCTCTATAAACCAGGCGTACTCAAAACGACGATGGATCGACTATACGGACTACTCACCGGGAAGACCCCCGAAGAGGTCGAAGCCCGCAAGCAGCAAAAACAGCGAGCCAAGGCTCGTCGCCAGCGTCAACGAGAGCAGCGCAATCGCGAAAAAGACCCGATGACTGGGTGGAAAGCAGCACGTCCATTCATGGGCGTACTGGGAGAGTCATGGAAGCCTTAATTCGAGGAATCAAGGCGACTCGTGACTGCCACGAAAATCCAACGAGATCAAACTGTATGTTCCCACAATGAATATAGGGAGAGAAGAGGCTAATAAGCACCCAGTCCCGACTTACGTTCGACGGTTTAAGGCACAATACCTCGTGAGACGCTCATGCGACATCATCCAGACCAAAGACCGAAGTCCTTTACCACGCGCCTGGCGATGGAGCTATGAAGTGAACTGGGTACCCGACGGACAGCTCAACAATACTCTCGGTGGATTTCGTACCGTAGCCCTGAGGACCGCAACAATCGCCGAAATATCAAGGAAGCACCGTTAACGTTGTGCTCTGTCCTGCCGCTGTATGGAAGCTCTGGACCGGCGGATTAGAGGCCAAGTTAATCTGGGCTTCTGCGATCGAAGAAACTAAGACCAGTCCCTTGAAAGGTACATACTCCGTGCTATGCAGACTGTTTCACTACGCGCTAGATTGGTATTTACATCGAATAAAGAGCTAAAATTTCCGATATTATCCAACACTACCTTCGTGTTTTCTAGATAGGCTGCTTCACAAGCAAGGAGTAACCCACCACACCAACTGGCGCCCTCCGTAGTTCTGCTATACACAGCCTGGTATTTCTCTTGCAAGGAAAGCACAGCGGAGACGCTGGAACCCATTGTTCTTTCCCGAAAGTCACTTCGGCTTATTATGGTGCCTTCCGCTATAGGCAGGTGGTCGGCAATATCTGCATACGGAGTAGTACCTCCTAGATCGCACCTTCCCAACTAGTTTGTTGTACGTCGTTCCTTTGTACCGTGTAAAGAAAGTTCTCACATTCCACATGTTTTCCCTTTTTGCGCCCTTTTATAACAAATACTCGGTGTAAGTCGTCTAGTAAATAAACTTGGGTATAATACAGAGCCTGAACCATGGCCTATTCGAACGTTCTCGCGCCGAGAAATAAATACAAGCCTAGACAACCCCCAACGGCCGGCTATCCCACGTATCTGCCATATCCCAGCCAAAACTTTTCAACGTCGTCATATCATCGTCTGCATCCGGTAACCCAGATTCGCCAGAAGACTGGCGCTGAGAACCCAGATTTTGCGAGACCGTAGGCAGACTATCACTCCCGGCCTCCTTGCCAATACTCTTCTTCAACAACGCCGTCCAATGATTCGAACTCTCCCCGCAAACAGCTAGGACGTAAGAAACCGATATGTACCGTCGGTGCAACTCCCATCGCGTCGAGCGCAGCACATGGTCCAGCCATGTGTATACACCTTCGCTGTAGGGGTCACTTTTCGTACTTGTAATTGATGAGCCTGTCGATGTAAACGCCAGCTCGTCCGCCATGGTCTCCGTTAACGCGACGAGGAACGAATGATGCCCTTCTGTAATCATCCGGAGCAGCGGATCCCATTTACTGATCGTGTCCGTTAGGGAGTCACCAAGCCTATCAATTAGAGTTAGCATCTGCAAGGAAAGATGGAGAGAATACTTTACTCACCGTCGTCCAGCGGGGACAAGCCACCCCTCTCTCAACATAACCCTTGTCAACACACTCTCTGCCCCTCTAGACTCCTTCAGAATCCCTACAGCCCTCGCCGCAGCACTCGCCAAGTCCATCTGCACCCTCCTCTTCTTCCTCGACAGCCCATCCCCAGACCCAACCCCCTTACCGTCTGTAGTCGCATCAACGAGCGCCCCCACCTGCCCAAGTACCCCCCTTATCAGCTCCTCCAGCTCTCCACCAAACGAGGCACCAGAAAACGAATCAGCTCCCACCCCTCTCCAATAAAACCCCCACAACCACTCCAACGACCGGGCCGTCGAATCCCTCAACACCGTCAGACTCGGCAGCTCGCGATGCGTGGCCTCATGCCGCAATTCCACAAACGAAGCAGGAAGACCGAGGTCCAGCGCGCGAGAAAACATACTCTTCTTCGCGCCGTGCAGTTTGTTGTCCACCAGCCCGGTTACAAATCTATATATACAGGTTTAGTGAAGTGAACCGCAAAGAAAACTATAAGAAGTAGGTAAGTGAGTAGAGTACATACCGACAAAACGCCGCAGCGTAGGTTGCCCTGATCGAGAAAACTGAGTTCTTGCTCGCATCATCGTGCAGGATTGCGTCTGTGAGAAGGGCTGTGGCTTCCACGGCGTGCGGGAGGTTGCCCCGTAGTTTCCAGGCGGAGACCTGTATGTATTCAATTAGCCCTGCGTATTTGATTTATCATGCACAGCACGAGGGAAAAGTAAAAAAAAAAAATATAGTGAATGTTGAAACATACCGTAGCGCAGGCCTTTGCGCGCATATCCGGCCCGGTATATTCAGGTGCCGGGTAGAATTGGCTCCGCACGGCGAGGAGGTCGGAGTGGGTTTTCCATGGGGTGAATATTACTTTGGACATCTTTAGTTTTTCCCTGGAGGGTACCTTGGGGAGGGGAAATACGTATATACAATATATAAAATGCCTGTGGTGATTTTTTGATCGGGGAATAGTTTTTCCTTCCGGATCTGTTTTATTAGGCTTCGAACGGATGTGTTCTCCGTTTCTTTTCTTTACTCCATACTTAGGCTGGATAACTAATGTAGCTCAATTTTTTGAATGGTGGATTGTGATCACTTGGTATTGACACTTGTTTAATACAATTAACGCCGTCCAGTTCGGGGTGTCCGCCCTTGCCTATGCTATTCTATGCCATGCTGTTTACCCAGCTAAACCGAAACTCCGTGCTATGCGATAATGAAAAACGGAAATAAAAGGGGTGAAAGAGAAAAAGAAAATAAATCTAAGGTTATTCAAATCCATCCGTACCCGTAATTCATGCAAGATGGAGCTGCAATGTTGAAGGAAGGTCGGTAATCGCCCATAGAGGGTTGTTCAAAGTCGTCATCAAAGAAAAAGGACTTTTGCACCATACTCTCAGCCGGTTTAGTCGGTTGCTTGTTCGCATTTTGATGCGAGTTCTGTTGCTGATGTTGACTTGCGCAGTCCTGGTTCAATTCTGGTTGGTCGTCATCGTCATAATCTGCTTCATTATCCGCCTCGTTATCCGAAGACGGTGTGAACGTCTCTTCCAATTTCAGCCCCTTGCCATTCATTCCTTGCAATGGTTCATCGGTGAATGCGTCTGGGTTGTTGTAAAGGCCCATTCCGACGAGCTCATCTTCCGGGTCAGGTTTCTCTAACGCGGACATCGGCTGCGGATCAGCGTCGTCACTGAATTGTTGAATGGGAAGGAAGTCAGGTGTGGCTGGTTCAGTCAGGTGTCCGGACGATACACTTCCATAGTTTGAGGGTGGGACCCCTACGGACGGGACGCTCTGGTTGATCGATACCATATCGAATGGCCAGTCAGTTGAAATTGGTTGTGCAAGGGTTGATAATCCCGGGTGCGACCCGTCGAAGAAAGTGCCGTCTGTTTGAGGGTTGTTGACTTGTAAGAAAGATGTGTCTTGGAGGAAAGGAAGTTGGTTTCCAGCGGTGGGAAGAGTCATCTGCTGCGAAGTTGGAAACTCCGTTGGGGCGAATGATCGCAGCATAGAATTTTCATCATTAAAGGCACCACTCATTGGTTGCTGTGGCTGAGGGCAGGCCTGCGTAACTGGGAGATTAAATGTGTTCATCGTCATAGTTGAAGGATCATAGTGCGATGGTGGTGGATATTCCGGCTGCCTTGATGCTGGGTGCCAGCTCATAGGTCGTGAGCGGCGTCCATGCTGGACAACAGATTTGAGCAGAGCTGCACTCAGAGAAGCCTGATAATCCTGGTTGGGCAGTTGGCGATACATAGGCGAGCTGTGCATCGTGGTGGTCCTCCGCCTGCCCGCAGAAGAAGGACTGTTCCCGGCACTACGGGGTTTGGTGATACGCCCGCTTAGCCTGGGCTTTGGGAAAGCATAAATGAAGTCTTGAAGAGTGGCCGGAGGCACACATGGCTGGTTATCCTGGGCCCATTGCGAGCCCGCAAAGGTGGCACCAGGTTGTGAGTAGTAGTTCATGAGGTGGAAGGCGGGCGAGTCAGCGCCGGGGAGGGAGCGTGGAATAGAAGGAGAGATAGGGAAAGAAAAGAGGTCGCAAGTAGAATAAGACGTTTAGTTGTCGTTGTGTTGATAACCAGACATAGTTACCGAATGTGTTGGGAGGCGGATCAGGAAGGAGGTATATATGAGCAGGTAGCATCAAACATGGGTGGACCCATGGATGGCTGCGGCAATATGCAAAGGACCTTTAGCTTCACCTGGGGTTCAGACTTCACAGTCAAGATGACACAGGATGGTCACCAGTAGGCGCTTGAGGCAAGGTACGAGAAAGCCAGGACCATACAAGTCGCATGTAGGCCAGCGCCAGGTTAAGTACGAACCTACGAGAAGGGACGGACTATTGGGCCAGATCATCGACAGTGGAAAGCAAACTAAAAAAAAACTAAAAAAAATAATAATTAAATTAAAAAGAAAGGAAAGGTGGAACACAAGGAGCCTTGTGGGTGGGCTAGCTGGAGCATGGGCATGACATGGACACAAAATTCCTGATCTCCCATCCGCTGGAGCTCCACGATCGCAGGGTGATTGCTGAATGCTGATTGCCAGAGCAGCACATGCTGGTTGGGAATGACACGACGTTCACACGCCAAAGGGGGCTCGAGTGTCTGAGTAATGGGCAATGGGTGGATCAGAAACAGGAGAGTCAGACAGGGGGCAGCAAGGCGCTGGCAGTCTGGCACGGCTCAGGGAGGAAGGAGCGAAGGATGTGAATATGGACAGTAACAGTCGCAGAATAGCTGAGCCCAGAGATGGAGCCTGAGAGGCGCCCATGCCAGTACCACGGTATGAAGGCAGCAATTGTCAGTCCAGTCTGGACTCGGCGATGATAGGCAGTCTCTGGGGGGGAGGGTCCTCCGCGTAAGAAGTAAGAACTAAGAATGAGGTCCATGATGTGGTGGGGATGATCCGACAGTCTCAGAGAAACAGAGCGGCCGGGGGCTAACCTGCCTAATACGGTAAGTTCCAGGCCATACAAGTCTGCTTCGGGCTAGTGTGCAAAACATCCCGTCTGTCTCACGTACCTTAATCCGTTTGAGCCAGAACACCTGGTAACTGGCAAACTGTGGCACTTCTTCCTGATCGCCGACCCTGCCAGTGTCTGCGTGACCTTGGCCTCCATATTTGATATTTCATTATTACGTACTCCATCCTGGCCCTTGGAGCAAGTTCTGCCCGGATTCCTCGCTGGTCCCCACAAGTTCACCGTTTCCAACCTGTCAAATCGCCGTTACGCAAGGACAACCGACCATCTTGGCCTTGCATCTCCGAAGTATGATGGTGGCTGTGACCATTAGACAAAAGGGCGTCCATGGCAGGCTGGCGGGGTGCGTCGCCTGGACCATGACTTCGAGATGAGTGGCTTTCTAGTGTAGGAGTTTTGACTCCTGCCTCTGTGAATAACACGCACCGATTTGCCTTTGCAGAACCCGTTTCTCTCCAGCGTCTAGTTTAATCTAATCGTCGGCCTAACCGGAAATGGCCGAGACAACGATCAATAATGATGTGATCATTCTTTGATAAACCTGGCATACCCACATTTGATACCGCCGTATCCAGAACCCAACCAAGGATACGAGAGGAACCACCGTTAGCGCCCTTCACACCACCCGCCGCCTTCTGCGAATCACCCTTCGGGGTGCGCTGTCGGCTAGCCATATTTGTGTGGAGCCTTCCTGGCGCTCCCAATAATCTTTCCCTTGTCTGACTCCATGATGCCAGACGCAAATTGGGGCAAATAATGAAAAATCCTTTCCTCTTGGAGGTTCTACACCGGTGAAGGAAGAATGGGCGGAAGGTTCGGCCACGATACCAAGCGCCACACTGTTAAGTTTTGGTCAATCCCGAATCCCAACTCCCAAGCCATCCCAAGTGGGGTCTGTGCAAACACCTTTATGGGCAAACCTGCACACTTGTATAAGGCGATACAGTCACCGGATTGGTAGAATATATTAAGTGTGCCACTGCGGAGTGACAACGACTCTGATGAGCCACCTCTCCCGCGGATACACCGGCATATGTACTGTACGGAGAACTCCCGAGAATCAATTCGCAACTCCCAACAAAAGGAAGGACGGGTGACTTGTTTGGAGGGATGTGCATTGATTGTCATTTGTGCATGCGTGTGAGGAATTGGTGGGACCACAAATACTCCTTGATAGAGCCGGCTTACAGGAAACACACGATGCCTCCGGCGTGCCTCTGCCGCCGAGGGGTGGTCGTTCGACTACTTTGGAAGCGCACCGCTCGCTGGATTCTCCAGGCCCCCAGGGGCTCTACCCCGTCAGCAGCCCAGCAAAAGGAATATGAATATCAAATGCCTGATCGAGCATAACCGGAGCCTTGCAGTGATCAGATCCTCACTGCTGCCTCTGTCACATCGTCCAACAACTTGTCTAACAACGAACTTGCCTCCTGCATAACTCCACCATTACTCGAGTTTTGAGTACTATCACAAAACTCTTCTATAGGATGCCAAAACGGTGAGAGATTCACCCTTCGCCATCGTGCCAAAGTGGACCAAAGAAAATAAAATAGGGAAAAACGAAAAAAGACAAAACCCAAAGCCCCGTGCGACCATCAGACTTTAAAATCGACACTAAGCAACCGCCTATCGGACAATTGACCTTGTAGTCTTAACTCTTGAGATCATCGCCCGGCTGTTCTACAAATCAGGAGACGGAGATTACAGGAGGAGAACCACCGGGAAAGCAAGTGCGGGGCTCAGCTCCACCGTAGAGGGGAAGGGCGAGAAGAACAAAATTCCAGAAGGTCAGGGGTCGGGTTAGTCAGACCTTTTTGAACTTCCCCATCGAGGTTAAGAGCGAGGACTCAGGAATGGGAAAGGGAGGAAGGGCCAACCATTGTGGGTCTCCGTTCCCATCTCCCGAGAGACAACAAGTCGGACGACGACTCACAATCAAATTACGGACACACTTCTGCAGCCCAAGCCCCCCAGCCAAGTGGAGCTCGGTCTTGTCGCTCGCAGACGGAACGTTTAGGCGTCTTGTCAGCATGCCGCGGCGATTCCAGGAGTGTCCCTCAAAGCAACGGTCTTG
Organism: Aspergillus sp. MA 6041; assembly: GCA_025768905.1. Taxonomy (NCBI): domain Eukaryota; kingdom Fungi; phylum Ascomycota; class Eurotiomycetes; order Eurotiales; family Aspergillaceae; genus Aspergillus; species Aspergillus sp. MA 6041. The sequence continues at coordinate 565,553 of JAMFNV010000002.1, read as the reverse complement.
TAACCGAGCCCGGGGTCTGGAGCAGCGAGGAGGCGAGGAGCAATGATGAAGGCACTATGGAGGGAGTACTACGACCAAGGTTTCCTGCTGCTGACCTGTGCTGGATCCTTCCGGAGTACAACGCCGATCGTTTTATTTGAATCACCAGCCGGGCTGTATGCAACCTCCAGCAATAACCCCCCCGTCGTCAGCAGCGTTGCCTGGCGCTTAAGGGATATTATTGGGAGGTGTCCTGAATCGAGAGGTCACCCAGGAATTGATGATCATTGATTAGGACTGCAACCCGCAAATGAGAAACAGCGCTCATCCTGGCCTCCAGCACAGCCTTAAGGAATGCATGCGACCGTCTCATTCGCTGCTCCTTGCGAAGCTGTGAACTGTGCGGCTGGAACCTCGGAGTGGAGAGATCTGTCCATTTTCCACAGACGTCAGTCACAGCAGCCACCGCAACCAGCTCTGCACCTTCGGCCTGATCCAGAAGCACCCGAGAGGGCGCGGGTGCGACATGAAACTCAGACTACGGAATCGTAACAATAGTGATGATAATACGAATACTACACCAGCAACTCAGACATGGCCAGAGCGGTGATTCTTCTTGTTTCGCTGGGGTCAAAAATTAGCCATGCTAAGAATAATCGGCGGTCGCACCGTCCCAGACAGTGTGACACCAAACCTCCTTCGGCAACAGTCGTCCTCGCAGACTCCTCAGCTGCAACATCCACAAGCCTAACGGAGAGAAAGGTAGGGACAGAGGAAAGTGGCGCCTTGCTCCTTTTTCATCATTCTTCTTCCCAGCCGGCAACCACCCACGGATTTTCGGCTGCAGTGCCTATCAAACCGTGGTTCGGGCCCGAGCGTCAGCCAAGGATGCAAATAAAAGGGAAAAATCAATAGAAAAAGAAATTGGAAAGGGAAATCCAACTCAAGGAAAAATCCAATGGAACATTTTGACGCTAAACAATTTGGCTTACCTTAGTGGCATGTCAGTCCCTATTTTGGTTTCCCTGGATGGATCATCGGAATCCGACGAGAAGCTGATTTTGTTGGGCTCTGCGGCGTGCTTGCGGGACGCCCAGGCGCTCCTGACGAGCAATCACATGTTGTATGAGAGCGCTGCGCCGCTGATTGTTTCTCGAGCACGTCGTTTCTTGCGGAGACTCCTTCCCTTCAAGACCGGGCACAGGGCAAATGTAACACGACAAGGCATACGCATTCTTGGGTTCGCGCCTTTAGTCAACAATGGAGAAGCCGCCGGCGATATCACGCAGAGAGGCCTATTGGAGGGTTCGGTCTTTTTATTGGGCCAAACGGGAGCGTCTCCTCCGGGGTGCAAGGCTGGCTCTGATGCAGGATACCTGCATGCATACAATGTATGCCATTTGAGTCATGCTCGCCTGCAGACGCATCCCACACTTTTTTTGAACAAATCACCGCTCCATCACCTGGCTGGCCGCTGGATGGAGAACAAAAGAAAGGAAAGAATAATGAGCACACCCCTCTGTAGTCTGAACCTTCTTTTCCTGCAGCCCACCCATGATTCCAATTAATCTATTCCAAGTATCATCGCTTTTACTTGACCTCTCGGCCCAAGAGGGCCACAGGCCGCGAGGGCAGGTCACCGGGGCGGGTGGCATTGCATCGCATTGCATCAATGATTCTTTCCCTGACCGATCAGATGCTTCATGCTTTGATCTTGAGCTCAGACGTTGTGGCGCGGCCATCGCACAGTGCGACAGGTCCGCCTTTGAACTTCCGATTGACGATCCGAAGGATGAAACTGCGCCATGACTTGGCTTGCACCGGGCTTACAAGCTCCCACGTCGCTCTATATTCGCAATAGTATCAAGAAGATCCGAGTTGCATGAATTTCGTATTACGAAGGCGCCCGTGGCCCCATATTTACCCCCACCATAAGTTGCCCAACTCGCTTTCAGCTACGTATATTGCTGCCTACCATGAGGCAGTGTCCAAAGTGTACCCCCGTTCAAGGCCAAGCCTCCCTCACACGTGCGCAGACCCTCAAGAGAGTCAAGACTCTTGATTCTTAAACTAGTCTGGCAAGTCCTTCGCGGAGTAATTGTGATACTACGAGGTGGCAAATTTGAGGCGTCCTCTAACAGGGCCCCAATGCAGGCTCAGCTCCATATGCCAGTAGGAGAACCGCATGACCCCAACTTCGACTCCATCCTTAATTGAGGTGATTTTTGTATGGGGTACAGCGCGGCATTGATTAGCGCAGGCTAACGAATCAGGCACAACAGCAGCGTCTCGCTTGTGTACGTGACGGCAAAGTCAGACGGGCCAAAGGCTGGTACCCGTTACAACTTCCGGTCAACGGCCCTCCCGGAGGCCAGGCGCATTGACGAGTGATATGAGCCAGGTTCTTATGGCTGGCGAAACAAGGTTAAGAAATAGGAAGAATCGGGCAAATAAAATCCAGCGTAGAACTGGCCCGATCCTGGCTGCATTGGCCACGGCAGATCAAGTGGGACCCTCCGTTGGCTCGAGTCAATCACCAATTTCCTGGACTGGCAAGCACACTCAGCACTGTGATAGCTGGCAAAAAGCAAATATATCACACGCCGCCTGGTCGAGGACTCCGTATTATCCTCGAGGCGTTCTCGATTCTGAGGCTCGCATGGGAAAAGAGGCAGGGATGGCTCCAGAGTCTGTGTGTGACTTTGCTGCCTGCATAACCAAGCACCTCGGTCGATATTTCCCTCGCTTGCATCGGCAGAGCTCAAATACATTTGATGCAATCTCTAATATGTTCCATTCTGATTGCCCACCGACAGGTGGGCCACAGGCAGAATGGTAAAACAATCGGTCTATAACTTGCGGCCCAGGATTCAGGATCCGTTTAGTGAGCCACCGATCCACCTGGATCCTGGACTCTGGAATTAACTTCCGCCCAGTTATTGGAACCGGCTGCGCGCAGGCAGTTTATTCGTTTATTGTTATTGTCCATGTCTATCAGTATCGTCATGCTTTGTCCCGCCTGGGTCGAAGGAGGAGCTGGGTTGGTTGGAACTGGACCCAATTCACTCTACCACGGTTTTTGATTGGGAACCCAAGAATGGCCCAAGCACGATCAAGGTTTGGAAGACCACATGGTTTCGCTTGGACAAGGAGAACATCGCATCATACTACTTATTGCTTTGTGGCTGCTCGACTAGAATACCCAAAATGCCGGGGTAGGCACAGACTGCGGAGGAGGGTGCTGACCTTGTGGTATTGTGCATCAACTCGTCTCTCCAACAACGAGCCGATGATTATCGCTTTCCGTGCTTCATCCGGACTTCGCCGTCTCATCTTAATACTCGTCGAACTTTGCATGGACCTCCAAACTCTCCACAGAAAGGAAGTCCTCCGATGTCAAGACTCAAAACGAGGGGCCAAAACGAAGAGTTAGGTGGAGCTGGAGGTTGCGGTGGCTGGTAATAATCTCGCACGTTGCAGTCGCTCCCAACAACAACTCCAACAAATTCGCTTCCTTCCCTTACAAGTGCTTCCTCCTGCTTCCACTGAACCTGAATCGCGGCGCGAATCGTGACTAGCTGGGGGGTCGATTATTGAACCTAAATCCCGTCCCGTTCTTGACTGCTCCGTGGTCAGAAACCACAAGTCAGAATCAATTGGACGCACGCTGGGATTTGCGGATGGACGGACGCCGGGTCGTTGCAGGCGTGGCTCCTTAGTTGCCTTGACTCTTTGTCCTGTTCAAAGTTTGACCTGATTCAGGGGATTTGCACCTCGGGCACTGACTCTTTTGAGGGTTGGAGGGGCTGTAATGATGAAGTGAGGGGCATCGTGATACTGCACCTTGCTGATCAGGTCACCGTGGCGGGGTGACAAGTCCATTTTTCTTGTCTCGACTGTCCAGTTGCGTTTCACTTCACTCACCGACAAAACAGCACCACTGCTGTGTCAATTTGGCAATCTATGACTCCGAAATTTGGTCTTCAGACGAGCGAAGATTGACGCTGGCGGCTTGACGCTTTGGTCACAGACAGGGAGTATTCGTCACCCTGATCTCGGTGGCTCTCCACCGCGGTCCAGACCATTCTCCGTTGTTCTCTCAAAGGCGAAGACTGGGTTACTAATTATACTTGAGACACTGACAGGCCGAGGCAGTTCCATATTCGTCATAGCTCTCTTTGTCTGGCTTCACTGTCATCAGGCATTATTAACTGTTAAAGATCCATGTATCAGTCACGGGAATGTGCCGGAAGAGGATTCTATTGATTTGGCAAAATCCTCGGCGATTGCTCGGTAGTTTCGTAGTGAATTATGAGAACCGACACATGGCATCTGCTTGTAGTTTATGCTTCTGGATTGATATCGTGCAATGGTCTGTTTGGTCGTGAGCGAAGGAGCACCCGCCGGTTTCTCCTGTTAGACTCCCGAAGCTTGGCTGTTAAACTCCCTACCCCGGAAGAATACGCTTCATACAATTAACCAATTTTCCATTAACTATTTTGTCTACTCCTAAATCCAAAAACTCAACCCCCATCTCTCAAAGGTAGCGCCCATTGTGCGAGACCAAAACAAGATCTGCAATATGGAAGGCTCCCCAGCTCCGCAGCGGACCGACGTCATAGACCGCTTCCTCCACACAGCACCATCGAACCTCAACCAGAGGCGATAAAACAGACTCCAAAAGAGACGGCGAATGACGCACTCAGCCGGCTCTCTAGCTCTAGCTCCAGCTCCAGCTCCAACTACCCGGAACAATGGACAGACGGAGCCCAAGTCCTCGAGATACTGTATTGTCCCTTTCGCAATAGCTGTACAACAAACTCGCTGACGCTCTTATTTCAAGGGCCGCGACGGACACGAGCAGCAAGAAAACGATCCCAATCAGTTCGAGGTAATCGCTTCTCATGTATAACTCTCTATAAATCACTAACTCCAGTTCATCGTGGATAGGTCCTCCTCCCCCCTAGAACCTACAGCCACCGCCGCAAAGCATCCCTCGTAATGGCCGATGAACCCAGACACCCAGACCCCGACGAAGCGACAGCATGCTTCGTGCATTCCCTCATCGCAGGCGAAGGGCTCACTCCCGCCCGAATCGCCAATTTCCGGATATCAAAGGACAAGTCGAAGCTGGAGGCGGACATCGTCGATAGTTCCGCGGCGGCGGCGCACGACGTCGCGATCACGGAAGAGGACGATGAAGCAAAAGAAGACATTGAAAATATGAAACCAGATAACCATCGCCGGGCGAAGTCGCCGCGCACGAGGGCGAACGAGGTCGAGTCCCGACAGCTTACGAAGAAACAACTCTCCGATATGGCGTGGAATGTGCGCAACCTGTCCAAGAAGCTCGATAACATTCGGCTTAAGCTCAATGTTAAGACGATATTCCTTGTCACCAAGGCCGGGGATGAGTCGGTTGTTGATGCGACGAGAAAAGTTACGCAGTGGTTACTGTCTAAGGACCGTGGGGTGGAGTATGTGGTGTACATAGAGGACAGGCTGCGCGTTGATCCGGAGTTCAACTACGAGGGTTTGCTGAAGGAGAATCCGGCCGTGGAAGGGCGCCTCAAGTTTTGGGATACGAAGCTGGCTACCGACCAGGCGTATCTGTTTGACTTTGTCGTCACGCTTGGTGGTGACGGGACGGTGCTCTACACGAGCTGGTTGTTCCAACATGTTGTGCCGCCTGTGCTGTCGTTTTCGTTGGGATCGCTTGGGTTCTTGACGAAGTTTGATTTCAATAACTACGAGAGTATCCTCGGGTCTGCGATCCAGGGCGGCGTCATGGTTAGTCTGCGGCTGCGGTTCGAATGCACGACTATGCGGAGCAACCCACACAAAAGAGAAACACCATCTAGCAAGAAGCATCGAGATCTCGTCGAGGAGTTAATAGGTGATGAATCGGACGGCACACTCAGCCACAGACCCGATGGCGTCGTACATATCCTGAACGATATTGTCGTGGACAGAGGGCCTAATCCTAGTAAGTCCCGAGAAAACCATCCATGAATCCATTATATGGCAACAGCACTAACATTCCCAGCCATGTCCTCAATTGAGCTCTTCGGCGGTGACGAACACTTCACAACCCTGCAGGCTGACGGCGTCTGCATCGCCACGCCAACCGGGTCAACAGCCTACAACATGGCGGCGGGCGGCTCCCTCTCGCATCCCGATAACCCGGTCATCCTGATCACCGCCATTTGCGCACACACGCTCTCCTTCCGCCCGATTATCCTCCCCGACACCGTCGTGCTTCGGGTTGGAGTTCCTTACGACGCAAGGACAAGCTCCTGGGCGAGCTTTGACGGACGACAGAGGTATGTATCCTATTCAGATCATCAAGCTGTACAAGCTGTATTATATTATACTGGATGAACACCGCTGATGCCACTCCCGACAGAGTTGAATTACTCCCCGGCGACTACGTGACGGTTTCTGCGTCGCGATATCCATTCGCAAATGTCCTGCCTCATGGAGGTCGTGGCGATGACTGGATGCATAGTTTGTCCAAGACGTTGAATTGGAATACGCGGCAGAGGCAGAAGGCCATGCAGTAGATTCTTTCAGCTTTGTACCCGCTTTTTTGGTTTGTTGTTTGTTGTTTGTTGAAGCATTTCGGGGTATGCATCTATTTGAAGTGTCTTTCTATGTTATGTTGTTACGTTATGGAGTGAATGAGCGCATTTGGATGGACTTGGTTTATACCGCGGAAGGAAGATTAATAGGTAGGATCTGAATTTGAATAACCAGGAATCTTAATAGCCTTATATATACGTCTATTTCATTTTAGACTTGCGGGAATGTTAAAGCTCCACGCAACAAGAAGGACGATTCATGTGAACATGTCCCAGAAACAAAGCTCCATGGATGCTTTTCTCCCCAGCGTTTCCGAATATAGCCAATGACAATTATGTTCATCTCCTTGCCAAGGGCCATTGAGGATTCTTGCTATACTACAGCCCTACGGACTAGTTGTTAAAATAGCTTGTTTAGATATACCCATCCTCTCTTGCCAGTACTATTAAACCAATGGAGAAAGTAATCTTTACCGTTCTCAGTTAGGCAGATTCCATTTAAGCTGTGGTTACTGGCTGAAAGAGCGTCAAGTGGAGCTGCTTTGACTACCTCGGTACTTCACGCGACCGATATAATCACTTGCAGATGAGCTCAAGTCACAAGCTTTCCTCTTCACTTCCAACTTCTTCATTGCATCTCCTTGTACTCTATAGGCCTACCATGAAGCCCGCAGACGCTACTTTCATCATATCCGGCGGATGCTCAGGACTCGGACTTGAAACAGCCCGCGAGCTCCACCGCGCCGGGGCCAATGTACTGCTGCTGGACTTGCACCCAGGCCTGGATGAGGACGTGGTCAAGCAATTCGGCGCCGACAGAGCGAAATTCGTCCAGACGGACGTCACCGACACCTCAAGTGTCCAGGCTGCCGTGGCTTCCGGTGCAAACTGGATCAAGCAGACTGGGAAGCGGTTTGGAGGAGTCGTTGCGGCTGCTGGTGTTGGGTTACCGTCCAAGGTAAGATACCGTCCGTCGTCTTGTTGACTGGTGAGAGTTCTTCATGCTCATTGTGTCATTTCATACGATATGTATCTAGATCTACGATGCACGATCAAAATCCCCAGTGGAACTCTCAAACATCGACTTCGTCCTGAACGTGAACCTCCGAGGAACACTTGATCTTCTCCGTCTCAGCATCCCCCATCTGGTTCAAAACGAACCTTTCACCAGCGACGGAGAACGCGGCGTGCTTATCTTGGTATCGTCGTCTGCCGCCTTCGACGGCCAGCCCGGCCAGGTTGCCTATTCCGCGTCAAAGGGTGCGATTGCTTCGATGACGCTTCCGCTGGCCCGCGACGTTGCTAGATACGGTATCCGTGTGGTCACCATTGCCCCGAGTCTGTTTGAGAGCAACATGACCAAGGCTCTCCCTGAGAAGGCGCGCGCGAGTCTTGAGCGAGTAATGGAGTTTCCGCGCCGGGCGGGGAAGCCTGAGGAGTTCGGACACATGGTTGTCTCGAGCATTGAAAATTCGATGTTGAATGGGACTGTTATACGCATTGACGGGGCTATGAGAATGCCGAGCAAAATGTAAATACTTTATTCATGTCTTTATAGCTGGTATTTCCAGAAACTGTATATACCTGGGGTTTCAAGTCAGTGCACAGTATTTTATTTGCCTACTTCCACTAGTTATGAGTCTCTGGCGGTCTGTTTTACCTGATCGCGGACATTTTATAGACCAGGAAGGACTTGTATTGTATCCTACTATATAATTCAAACCTCATTGACGGCATTGCCTACGGATCCAAAGAGAGCGAGGTGGGAGATTACCGTCAGCCTCCCGTGGTGATATTAACCCTAATACATACTGCCCAGACATTACTCCAGGAGCAAGAGTGACAAGGAGAATTTGGTTAGCAATATTACTTGACACTTGAAAAGACATCATGCTCATTTCTCTCGTTCTGAAGCTCGTTGCATACTTACCAACCGCCCTTCAAAGTCCCCATCGTCTTTATCTAGTCCTCTTGTACAGAAAGTACGCAAACTCCCTACAGTTCCTAACAGGCTCCCCCCCCCCGCCAGCATTAATTGCGTCTCTAAGATCCATCGCCATGCTGTAAATTATCGCTTAGTCCGCATCATCTTGAATCGGGCCCAGGAATCTTCATTTCGTGTGGGGCTCAGTCCAAATCTCCTTAGGGTTATTCCTTGAGTAACGTACCACAGAGCAAATGTCCTCATCTCATCGGCGGATGCACTTAGGGCTGGGGCCTACCAATTTGGCTGTAGGTTGTTGGCTATTATAAGTTGACCTTCTTGAATACTGTTGTGGAAGGAAGGAACGGCCGGGCATGATATTTTACCTACTTCATTAGAGCTCTTTGTCTTGAACAAACATCTGTTATCGATCAGTATCAATGACTCGAGGTCTTAATATCGATATCCATGAAGAATTGATTATGCAATCTTTCATTTCCTTTCATTTTCAACCTTCAAAAGTATCCACCATCCCACTTATATTTAAGGCTGAGTTAGAAATCTAAAAGCACACTCACTAGGCCTACTATAACAAACACTTTTGGCATGCCATTGGACTTGTGGTGTCATGTACATGGTCAAATAGACTTATACAGTCGCCAATTTCAAACCAAAAGAAGTGAGCAGATGATGGCATATGATGGATATTTTGACCAGAAACGCTAGACTGCTAGACCAAAAACCATGCATGGCGGGTTGCTCGCCAGCTCTCTCACACATATCTCATTATAACTATTATTACGTAGTGTGCTACATTCATACCTTAGGCGAGACGTGTACAATCACCTTCCCCGCACTGGAGCCCTTTTTTAGATACTTCAAGGCCTCAATTGCCTCCTCAAATTCAAACGTTGACTCGATAATGGTCGTTATTGTCCCATCCACCAGCCACCTCACCAGCTGCTCGTAATCCTCACGTACATTCTTAGTGACACAAGGCACAAACTTGCGCGGCGTGCCACCCAGAAATGTCGGCCTCAGCAAGCCCTGGGCGAAATTCTTGGCCGTCTGGAGCGACGCAGAGCCCCCCACGCTAATAAAGCAACCCTCCGGCTTAAGAAATTTGGGCGTCGTGGTAAAAAAATCCTTTGGCGAGCTGCCAACGTTGTCCACCACCAGATCATAAACCTGGCCCTCGGCTTCAAGCACAGCCACGATGTCGTCGACCCGGTAGTCAATTACCGCGTCGGCGCCTAGATTCTTCACTAGCTCGACTTTGCCTGTTGAGCAGGACGTCGTGACGTGACATCCGAGCGCCTTTGCAATTTGGATGCTAAAGGTCCCTGTTCCTCCGGAGCCGCCGTTGATGAAGACCCGGTCGCCGGATTTGATGTACGGCTTGATGCTTTGATACGCCGTCATCCCCGCCGTGGGCAGCCCGGCAGCCTGATCGAGATCCACGCCCTTGGGTAGCACGGCGTATGCATCCCGTGGAAGCACCACGTACTCAGATAGTGCGCCATACGACTGGAAGGGCTCGACCCGGCCGAGGACGTTATCGCCGACCTTGACGCCGGTTGATCCTTCAGCTTCAACCTCAGCCACAGCTACAACAGTACCGCTGAGATCCAGGCCCACTGTTTTGGGGAACTTGGCGATGGCGCGGGACATGAGGCCCATTTCTATGATTTTGTAGTCTGCGGGGTTAAGACCGGCGCTGGCGACGCGGACGAGGATCTCGTCTTGTTTGAGGGTTGCATTTTTGGGGTGTGTGGCGTTGTCGATGAGTTTGAGGTTCTCCTCGACGGGGCCGGGTGTGGCCTGTTGCCAGGCTTTCATGTATTCTGTCATAGTGGCTGGGGTTGAATTGGGTGAAGTTGAGAATGATTGTACGGGATGTTAGTCCTGACGTAACTAACTTGGTTGTTTTATGGAGGACTGTCTGCCTTAGTCAGCGTACCGGGATGCGCATCTACTTAGGGTTACATAGATAGCATGCTCTATAAGTTGTTATAAATGGATATATGTATACTTTATAGAGACTAAACAACTATTCCCAGCGCTTATTTGCTTTGTTCTCCCCATTCCCCAATCCCCGCTAATCAGTCTAACAAGGAAGAAATGTGTTCTACTTCCCATTCAGTTGAGCTCTTGCTGAATATTGTGGGGACCTGGGATTTCTTCTCATCAGTCGTTGCTCTCATTTCCACCTGCAAACTTCTCTATGTTTTCTTGATGGCCAGGTAATCAGATATCGTCTCCGGCAGAGATAAGGACATTCCTCGTCGTCTCCTACTTACTCGTTGATATCTTGCACCCCCCAAAAAGGGTAAGAAAACGAAAGAAAGTCTTAAGAAGCGAACTGGAAATGTCCTCTTTCTAAAGACCACAATTGAATTCTACGAGATTGAATCGAGGGAGGCAGGCTTATAAGCAGAAGCAACATGGACGTGGACGCCAGCCGGGCCGTGCACGACCCGCAGCGGGCGGGCCCGTTGTCAGGAGCATCCCAGGTTCCACTGGGCAGTATAACAGGGTACGTTGGATAGGATGCATCATTCACCGTTAAGAGTCAAAGAAGTGTATTAGTCAGTACCAATGCTCTGAGGGCTTTATTACCAATGGTTGCTCCTATGTAGCATTCCAGGTATGTATAATGGCGATTTCAGACGCCACAGCTGAAAACATATAAGCCATTTCCTTCTACATGTATGGCACGCCCCGAGATACCTACCTGTGGCATCACTCCGCGTACATACAATCATCACCCTCCTTCCAACGCCTGGCCATATTCTCGCAGGTAATAGACTCCGAGATCTTCTGCTTACCAGCCATATTGCTACCAGCCATAACATTTACGACCATGTCACAGTATAGAATGGCCCCAAAGCCACACATGATCCGCACGTCTTGGACAGACAGATCCTGTCCGTCCTCGCGCACAGCCAAAACATCTTCGATACCAGCATCCCAATAAGGGTGAGGATGTCCAAAAAGAGGATGAATAGGGTTAACCTCCCGCAAAAGTGAAAGGGCATCCGGATTGAAAGCTCCAGCGTCGTCCTTAGCGTTGGGGTACTTCCAGATACGGATGGGCATTCCGAGGCGCACGGAGAGGGTCGAAAGAACACCTTCGCCGAAGGGAGCCAACATAGCATTAGCGGTAATATCGACGGGGACGAATATGTCGGATCTTTGCGGGATATCGCCTCCCTGGCGTCTTATTTTCACCCCACGGCTGGCTTTGGTTGTGTGAATTGATTTACCTGGACTGGTAGTTGGATTGGCAGAAGCAGGTGCACCGTAGCGTCGAAGGTACTCTGAAAGGCACCGGAAGTCGGCGAGGGTGATATCACAATAGGTGTCATAGTCGACCTCTCTGATTGCCACCATGGGGCCGAGGAATGCCAAAGGACGGGTCATTGAGGGGCCTGCTGTTGCTATGATACTTTTGTTGATGGATGACCCATCGCTCAAAAAGTCGTCGCGGGCAATAAGAGACACATGGTAATTCTTCCGAGGAGCGTAAAACTTTCCTGGCTTTTTGTGTCCGAGATACGGAGACACGTCAACCCACTCGTAGTAGACATCATCCATGGAATCTGCTGTGCATTTGATCCATACTATGCGTGGGTTTATCTCGTTTTCGGGAAAAAATATTGCTCGTTTGTGCTCTGGGGTTGGGCGAGCAGGTAGGGTGACAAGCTGTTTGCAGAGGATAATGTGAGAAGCAAAGTCGGTCCTCTGACACTCTGTAGAACAGTAGCTACAGCTACGACACTGCGTACATTGTCGAGCTGGGGATTTGTTGCACACAGCGCAGTGATTGTCAGTCTCCTGTGGCGGAGGATTAGGTACAGCGTCCGAAGTGGTCTTGTTCCTGTTCGTAAGACGGTAATATTAGTTTATTTTCTGGTATTTTTCATAGGAATAACAGCGTGGACTAACACAGACGCCATGACGACGCTTTTTAGCCAGCAGCGTAGTTCAAAAGCGGAGGACTTTGTTTTTTATCAGAAGCAGGTCGTGTAGTGAATTTGCGCAAAATGATACTAAGTATAGGTAATTAGTATCAAGAAGAAAGATAGAAAGAAGAAAGAGAAGTAAAGTGAGAAAGAAAGAGCAGAGTCATGCAGGCAGTGAAGAAAGTGAGAAAGATAAACATAGAAAGTGTTAGTAACACGCAGCTAGCATCTGAATTAAGAGGAATACATGACTAGGTAAATCTCAAGAAGTAAATATTTGCTATGGAATAAATGAAAGCAAGCACCCGTCTATTCAATTAATTCTAATTTCGGTGACACTCAGCCATACTCCCTATTCTCTACGACAGCCCGACCCTCATATGTAACTGCGACTGCATATCTGATCCCGAAGATAGCTGTCACCTTCCTCATCACTATCAGACGGGAAAACCCCAATATCTGTATCCCCAGAATGATGAGATGGTGTGCGTCGGTGGGAGTGTGCAGTATGCCAGTAGAACAAGGAGAGTGAGAATGGACGGTGTGCCGTGGAGCTGGTATGAGCAGAGTAGCCGACTGCGAATGTTCTTTGGGTCTAGTATCCTCCGAGCCTGAGGTGGAAAATAAAAGTGAAAAAACTTCCTGATCCTCCTGGGGCCACCTAGGACTGAGCTTAAACTCGGCATATCGTTAATCGTTAAGAGCACTCCGATTAGATTTGCGGAGAATGCAGCGCGGGAGATGCCGTCAGCGAGCATGGCCGACATGAATACGGCAAATATGATTGTATTATACCGCATTTCCCCTGTTGCACCTGCCGGGCGAGCTCGTTGAAAACAGATGAATTGTATCCTGCTCTTCATACGTTAATGACGCCTCCGGCCCCAAGCGTAGCCTGCAATTGCACCAAATATCACCACCAGTGTAGGTGCAAGGCGCGAACACCCCAGCCATTGGCACGAATAAAAGAACGAAAAACCGAGGTGAAGTCCCTAGATAACTAAACCTGCTTGAGTCGGTCGTTCTCGACCTCCAGAGACTCTAGTTCTTCCCATAGGGCGTGCGCATTGTCAAATGCACCCTTCGTCCAACATCGTTCAATTATCGGACCAAGCCAAAGACCCTCAGTACTGGGAAGATTCTCCCTCCGTGGCCATGTACCATGGCTTTGCTCCAACGGAAGATCCTTGAATATATCGAAATCACATTTCTCTCCAACCACCACCTCATACATCACAGCTCCAAACTGCCCAATATCAGTATGGATAGAATATCCGGCCCAATCAGCCGACTCCATATAGGTGTCAGGAGGCATTTGCACGGACTCCGTAAAATCACATATATGGACTTTAAAATCGGCATCGAGGAGGAAGTTGCGGGTGGCAATATCTGCCACGATAATTCGCCGGTCATGAATCCGTGAAAGCGAACGAGCCATTGAGCGGAACCAAGACAGCTGAAGGGACTTGGATGGCTTATTGTGGCTCAAGTAGGAACGTATATCACCGTTTTCCATTAGGCGGAGTTTAGTGCTCGTCTCTGAGCAGCCAAGGAAAGGGACAACGCCCTCGCAGCTCCCTAAGCGTTGATAGGTAACTTGTTCATGTTGGAGCGATTCGATATTTGCTTCCACTTCCTCATCACTACTTATGCTCCACCTGAGAGGTAGCTTGAGGGCAAACTCTCCTTGACGGACTACCAATCCAGTCCTTCCAATGCCGAGAATTTGATCCTGAGAAAACGAACTGATAAGTTCGACATGACGATAAGACGTCATTTACAGCGAGTAACCTCGTGTGGAAAGGATGAATGGGTCGATGGTTTGGACAGTCCCCACGCTTGGTGAAAATTCCTTGAGAGATTGAAGCTGGGGGACAATCTGAACCCCTCGCGCGCTTTCCCGCAAGCGCGCGGTTCAACACAATCTCTCTCCAGGCTGTGTGTGGTTATCTTTTTGCGGGAGAAACTGGACCTGAAAGCTGACATGCCCTAATACGTAGGTCACATGAAGGAGCAAAGCTTGAGGGGTATTGTAGAGTGGTTTGATTTTAGGCTGTCATAGTAGTGTAAGTACGTGGTGATGAGAAGATGCTCGGTGTTGTTGTCAAGAATGTACCACAATAACCTATTGAAGACTAAAGCTGTTCAACTCGCAGTACTGTCCGCCATCACCCAAGCCCTAACTAAGTATAGGGAGTCATCCGGCGCAACAAGATAATTGAATTATGCACCAACTGCATAAAGCCATCGTCGAAGAATTGGAGGCGGAGGGTCAGCGGACAGTCATCTATATGATCACCGCCACAGTGGCTGGTGGGGTCCAGCCTATGAGGTAATGTGTATTTCACCACCCGCAACTGAGTTACTATTTAGTACGAGTCTCCGCATTATTAATGCACCTGCAGACAGCTCCTCATCATTCAGTCTTGGTCGCCCATGAGCTTCACACGCGCCACTCGACCATTCCACAAGGTCCTTGTTCGTTCCATAAACCCGTCATTGCCGCGACCGCCTTCTAGAGCCATGCATATCCAGTCGCTTCCTATGTGTATACCTCTCTTGGGATCTTTATCTATCAATGGACGTCCGCTGATGTTTACTCAGGGACTGGGAAGGGCAATAACTATGCCTACCTGGTAACTGATGAGCCGACGAAGCAGTCGGTCATTATCGACCCTGCTAACCCGCCGGAGTAAGTCTCTTGTTGGGTTAGATGAGGTGCTGGACTATGCTAAGATGTACAGGGTTGTCCCGGAGCTAGAGGCCCAAACCAAAGCCGGGAAGATCAACCTGACGGCTATTGTAAACACGCATCAGTATGCTTAGCCTCCCTTGCATTAACGTACATGATATATTAACAGACGCCAGCCACTGGGATCACTCAGGCGGCAACAACGAGGTGCTCAAGACCTTCAAAGTCCCCATCATTGGCGGCAAAGAATGCCAGTCTGTCACGAGAACCCCAGCCGACGGGGAGGTCTTCAAGATCGGAGACCGCATCTCCGTGACGGCCTTGTACACCCCGTGCCACACGCAAGATAGCATTTGCTACTTCATGCAGGATGGGGATGACAGGGCTGTTTTTACCGGCGATACGCTTTTCATTGGCGGTATGCTTAGCTAGTAGTCTGTCTTATGGCTGAAGTTCTTTGCTGATTTGTTTATTGTATAGGATGCGGTCGGTTCTTCGAGGGCACTGCGCCTGAGATGCACAAGGCGTTGAATGAGACGCTGGCTGCTCTTCCGGATGACACGAGGGTTTATGTATGTTGCGATGCCTAACCGTCACTGGGATGCGACTAACAGTATATAGCCTGGACACGAGTACACCAAGGGCAACGTCAAGTTCTGCCTTGCGGTATCGCAGTCCGAGCCCATCAAGAAATTGCAGGCCTTCGCGGATGCCAACAAGCAGACCCAGGGCAAGTTCACGATTGGCGATGAGAAGGTACGTCATTCGCAAAGCGCCTGATGGGTCAACGTGGCTAATATTAAATCTAGCTTCATAACGTCTTCATGCGTGTCACTGTAAGTCAAGCCTTCAACCAGCAGTACGACCCAGAAAAGCTAACAATAACACCGTAGGACCCCGAGATCCAGAAGAAAACAGGCAAGACAAACCCCGTCGATGTCATGGCTGCTCTGCGCGAGATGAAGAATGCAATGTAATGACCAACTCTACTCGTCAAGTTAAAACAAGTCCAAAGAATATGAATGCCATTCAAATATAAATCAAGTATAAACTACGTTTGTAATTTGATTGTTTCCCGTCTTACCACCCAGCCTCCCATTCCCATAGTTAAATGGGGTCCAAGCCGGGCTATCGTTCAGGGACTCTGGCCAAAGACCAGATCTGTATAGAATTCATCTTGCTTCTCTGTCCACACTCACTCGCTCTGGTGTTTAATTTCGACAGCGGTGAGCTCTAGCAATTTGGAAGCTGTTCTATATAAAAAAACAAAACAAAACAAAACAAAAAATCTGAAAAAGAATTATCGTCTCGGGCGGACACAGTAGCAGGATTGACGAGTGACGCTCAGGGCAGCATTAAGCACCTGGCTCGGTCAGATCGGTCAGATCCCATCGTAAATATGTATCCCAGCAATTAAAACATTTGGTAAAATGGCCAATTGCACCAGTTGACGAGACTCAATCGCTCAAATTCCTGGTCAACACCGAAATCGCGGGTGGATGTAGAAGAAGAAGATCCGCCCACAAAAAATCTCTTTAAAAGCCGGTGCGCATCACGTGACGTCCATACGAACCCACTCGGAGCTTCACCAGTACCAGTTCACCTTGGGAGCTCTACGGTAGATACAGAACTTAACCAGTCAATTCCGGCGCAGCAGCAGCCCGACGTTTCAATTAATACCCTAATCGCGCAAATGCAATGATATGAAAAGAACCCAACAAAAATGGAATCCGTCCTCCGCCACCTCCTCCGCACCACAACTCCGCGCTCCATCCTCCGCTTAACCTACTACACAGCGGGAATCGGCACAGCCGCCGCCCTATTCTGGGAGAATGTGATGATGTTCCAGCTCTCCGAGGGGCCCTCGATGTACCCGACTTTCTCGCCGCGCGGTGACTACCTCCTCGTCTCGAAGATGCATAAGTACGGCCGCGCGATTGAAGTCGGGGATGTGGTGCGCTTCTACCACCCGAGCTTTTTAGGTGTCAATGGCGCGAAGAGGGTTATTGGGTTACCTGGGGATTTTGTTTGTCGGGATGAGGCGCTTAGTACGGGGGTTGGGGGGAATGGGGAGATGATAAGGGTATGGCATGCTGTTGAATCTTCTTTCTGGAGAGGGCGTTTGTGCTAATGATTATGGCGGTAGGTGCCGGAAGGACATGTTTACGTAGGTGGGGATAATCTGCCGTGGTCGAGGGATTCGAGGAATTATGGGCCGCTGCCGATGGGGTTGATTAATGGGAAGGTTATTGCGAGGATTTGGCCGCTGTCGAAGATACAGTGGGTGGAGAATTCGCTGAAGCCTGCTCAAGAGGCTATGGAGTGAAGGGGGTGTTGCTATAAGGACCTGCTTTTGTATAGTACGCATGCATGGCTGGAGTTTGGAGTTGGGTTTGAACTTGTGAAAGGTTGCTATATTCATACATATGGTTGTACAATACATCTAGGAAAGAAATGTGATAGAACAAGAACAGTGGTGGAACGATAACTGAGGTTACCGGAAGGTAGAGGGGTTCCTTCTCTTGTAAGGCAGAGCCTCGCTTCTCTTGCGTCGGAGCTCCATTTCGGCTTCGGGGAAGCCAATCTGCTTCATGACTTCCGCTGTGTCCTCATCCCAGAGAGTTCGGAACAGGTGCGCTCCAATGGGCTTGAGGTGATACCGCGCTTGTAATGTGCGGAGGAGGGTGTTGTCGCGGCTGGTTTCCTTCGCCTTGACGGCCGCAAAGTCCAAAGGCTTGTTGTTTTTCTGCTCCAAGATGAAGAGCGACAATCGGTGGTAGGGGCTGCCCTTCTGAGCAACAGGAGGAAGCCAGGGCATGACCAGCTGCGACTCTGTCGAGAGCTGGGAGAGGTCGACCTTGGTGTTGATAGCCGAGATGGGGATGTTGACGGCAAGGTAGTGCATCTTGTAATCGAAGCTGTCCTCCTCGACGTTGGGAACATCCGAATCGACGACAGCGATAGTTACCAGCTTCTCTTCACCGTCGAACACTTGCACGTCGAGTTTAGGCGCGCTGGTGCTGACCAAAGAGTTGACAAATTCTCCAGGCTGCACGGCCTTTCTGTTGAAATAAAGCTTGGTGTCGACAGTCGGGTCGCAATGGGGAAGGACGTCGGGAATCACTTTCATTTGCGTAATTCGTTGGATGATGATCTTGCGGCGGTACTCTCTCCATTTCTGATCGGCGAGGTAGCGGTAGATAGGTTTGCTCATGTCACCTGCTCGTGGTAAGCATCTTTGTTAAGAAACCGAGGTATGTTTAACTACCTTGTCCATCTTCAAACTTCTTCTTCACCAAAGGATCGTTGATATCAGCGAGAACCTTGAGCTTCTCAAGGTGTATCTCCAACGCGCGGATCCGGGAGTGGGTAGAGTTCTTTGCTCGCTCCTCTGCCGGCAGAGCCTGAATCTTCGCAATCTTCTCACTAGTAGCGGTAATTTCCTCTAGCTTCTGTTCTCGATCCGAAAGTAGGACCTTCCGTGCTTCCTGGAAACATTGGTAGGGAAGCTGTTCGATAGGCACGCTGGACGCACCCTGCAACGCGGCACGACGTCGACGAGATCCGACCGGCAAGATACCCTGTCGCATCAATCTTCGCTCTAGCCGGGGACTTGACACAAGTGATGGATCGGGCGATTTATAAAACGGTTGGCTCGCGGCTTCGGTCTGGGCTTCCTCCTGGACGACTGCCGTAGTCTGGAAAGCGCGCGTTGTCTGCAGCTGGAGGCCAGAGAGGCCCCTCATTGAGGACCTCTGAAGGCATTGGATGAGAGGCCGGGAGGCCCGCTCGCAATGGGCCATTGTTCCTGGGAAATGGGCGACTGGGTGAAAATGGAGGTGGACGGAGACGGTCGACTTGCTGGCGGGTTGATGCTGACCTCTGGCCGGGAACTTTTTTTTCCTGGTTGTGCCAAGCCTCACCACTAGTGCCAAACCACCGCCCCGACTGAACTTTTGGCTGCTCTCAATCCGACTGTTCACCTTGGGTTTTGATATTTGCTCAGTTCAATTACCCTTTGCCGCAAATATCGTCGCAATGGCTGGGAACAACGTCTTCAGCACCTTCAAATGGCTGTCTCGCAGCTCAAGGGGTCTCCTTTCTGGCGCCGAGGCCACCACGGTATGATTTACAGTCGGCCACTTGAAGAGAATCGCAGGATTGACAGTTCAATAGCAACGTTGCCTTTCACGATCGATGGCCACGGAGTCACCGGCAGCCAGCAACGAGTATCTTTCGAGAGAAGCCCTCCAGGCGAAGTGGGCTCCGAAGCCAGTCCTGGCGACAACCTACTCCTTCCCAACAATGGAACCCGTCCAATTCGTCGAATACCCCCGAGACCACCTCCAGATGCCTCTACGAAAAGACATCCTACACCGCGCAGTTGTATATGAAGGTGACATGACCCGACAAGGTTCAGCAAGCACTAAATGGAGAGGCGATGTGCACGGAAGTAACCGGAAGCTTTTCGCGCAGAAGGGAACTGGACGGGCGCGTGCTGGTGACAAGAAGTCGCCAATTCGACGGGGTGGTGGTGTCGCTTTTGGACCGCACCCGCGAGACTTTTCGTCTTCGCTTCCGCAGAAGATTTACGACCAGGCCTGGCGAATTGCACTTAGCTACCGGTACAGGCGAGGGCAGCTCATCATCATCGACAATGAGATTGGAGTCCCGGAAGACGCTACGCCGCACTTGATCAAGGAGATCTTCAAGGTCAACCGCTGGGGGAGGGAGTTTGGCCGGTCAACTTTGATCACAGACAAGGTACACGAGCAACTATTCGAAACGGTGGGCGAAGTCAACGCACATGCGAAGATCCTGGACCGTGAAGACGTGGACGTGAAGGATTTGCTGGAGACTGGACGATTGATCGTGGAGAAAACGGCTTTGGATCGCATTCTGTACCATCACTCGCGGGATCTGAGGAGCCAGCCAGCGAAGGCTACGTATTAATCGAGATATAGCGTTGGGTGCTTGGGATACTTTTATTTTACTGGTCAATTCGACTGGGTGTACAAATAGATATTTTCAGTATTGTATGAATGTTTTGAGTTCTTTGCATATTCTACCGGGTTGGTACATCAAGCACATGCACTGTATGAAGAACTGGCATGAACTGTATTCTGTAACAAACAGCCCGTTTTAAGGCTGCTTAACTACAGAAATTTCTATTTTATAATTAAGAGCTTCAAAGTAAACATCACAAATAGTAATGTTTATGTAACAGTTCTTAGCAACACAGCGGTCCCTCGGCCATCTTCGCTTTCAGTCGGCGGCGGAAATCCGCAGGCAAAAAACTTCCGAGGTCGAAAATCCTCCAACTTGCGGAGTTCGAACCGATCATCTTTTCGTCACGACCCCATCTATCCGACTTAATATCTTCGCTCCCTCGGTTCATCCCCTCCTTCTTTTCCTCTCTCTTCATCCTCCCAGACTGTGGGTCTGCCTCATGTTACTCCGACACAGCCTCCCCCGGACCTCAACGCCGACGAGCTGGTTCTCGCGGATATCCCCAGCAAGCACCATGCCCCTTCGCGCCAAGGTGACCAACCCAGCTTTCACGGCGACGTCCAAGGTATTCGATATCTATAACAATATCCCTGCGTGGTGAGCTAACGAATTGCTGCTTAGATGTCGACCGACTCAAGTGCAAAGACCCCTACACAGCCTGCGGAAGAGGACGATGTCCTTTTCAATTCTCTATACGGAGTGCGACTGGTGGAGCTCAACAGGCCAAAGAAGCTCAACTCGTTGAACGGCTCGATGGTTAACAAGATTCTTCCTCGGCTCAAGGTTAGAAATCCGGATTGATGACTTTTTATGAGCTCGGTTGCTAAGCATGAAATGTGTCGATATAGGAATGGGAAAAATCTCAACTCGCCAATATCGTGATGCTCTCGGGAGCTGGCTCAAAGGCCCTATGTGCCGGCGGCGACGTTGCTGCTCTTGCGCTACAAAACGAGTCAGGCCCCAAAGGACAACAGGCGTCCGCCGACTTCTTCCAGCTCGAATACAAGCTCGACCACGTCGTCGCAAACTACTCAAAACCTTTTATCTCCGTTATGGACGGCATCACAATGGGCGGAGGAGTCGGACTTAGTGTTCATGCGCCGTTCCGTATCGCTACCGAGCGCACCCTTTTCGCCATGCCCGAAACGACCATTGGTTTCTTCCCTGACGTGGGCGGCTCATTTTTCCTCCCTCGCCTTGATGGTGAGGTTGGCACATACTTGGCATTGACATCGGCGCGTCTGAGCGGTGTTCAGGCGCTGTACGCCGGTGTTGCCACACACTACCTCCACTCCAGTGTTTTGGGCAACCTGACGACTCGCCTATCAGAGCTAACCTTCAACGACCACGATACTCGCAATGAGCGTTTGCGCCTCGTCAACAGCACAATGGCTGAATTCTCGACCGGTCTTCCTTCCATTCAGGAGGAGCCAATTCAGCTGGCTGGCGATGTGCGCCGCGCCATTGACCGATGCTTTGGCCATGACACAGTGGAAGAAATCATGCTGGCACTGGAACAGGAGACAGAGTGCAAGAAGTGGGCTAAGGAGACGCTAGAGACCATCTCATCTCGGTCGCCTACATCACTCAAGGTGACTCTGCGCCAGATGCGTCTAGGCAAGAAGTGGTCCATCTCTGAGACCTTCCAGCGTGAGGCTCACATTTCTGCTCAGTTCATGCGCCACCCCGACTTCGTCGAGGGCGTCAAGGCGCGTCTGATGTCGAAGCCTCCTCGCCAAGCTGCTTGGAAACCTGCAACTCTGGCCGAGGTCAACCAGGATCAAGTCGACGCCTTCTTCAACATTCCGAAGGACGAGCAGCGTATGGAGCTCCTGAGCAATGGTGACTACAGATCCTACCCACACTTGATCTACGGACTGCCTACGGAGAATGCGATCAAGCAACACGTGCAGGACAACCCGAGCACAAGGGGTAATATCATCGAGCACTTTGTGAAGACCTGGAAAAACAAGGAGGGCGTCAAGGAGAAGGTCGGCGAGGTTCTGTCGCGACAGACCGTTAAGACTGACCAGGGCCTGCGGTGGAGAGACGACAGTGCGTAAGATGACTAGTAGTAGAATATGGCGTCTTTTTTGCCTGTAGACTGCTTGTATGTATATTTACACCATTTTATTTATTTCAAGGTTTTAAGAAGTTCCGGTATATTCTTCCGCTGTGGACTTGAGTGACAGCAGAAAATAATCCGCTCCCCGCATTCTTCGAGCCGAGTGGTCTGACTTTCCCTCAAGGTTGCTCTGGCGACTCCGACTTCGCCCTCCTGTTCCTATAAATCATAAAACAAACATTCGATATGCTGGTGCCCAATTTCTACGCTCGTTAATTGATCGCGCTCTCCTATATTATGGAATCCGAGCCGTTGATTTCCAACGGGGCTGCGACCTCTTCGCGTTCTCCCGCCAGTAACCGAGTCCTGCTCCGGCTCTACGCATCCCACTTCCTGTCGACATGGAACTCGCGCATGTTTGAGTTTGGTGCTGTCGTGTTCCTTGCATCGATATTCCCAGGTACCTTGCTTTACGCCTCAGTCTATGCACTGGTACGCTCTCTCTTCGCCGTTATTTTGTCGTCATGGCTCGGGGCAACGGTGGATCGATTAAACAGGCTGTCTGCTATCAGACATTCTATCAGTGCGTATTCATAGAATGTAATATTTGAGAGATATGTCGCTGACCTAGGGCCAGTATGGCAACGTATCCCCGTGGCGGTATCTTGTATCTGCTTGGGGGTTCTCTTGACATCGCCACCCGCGCACCTATCATGGATACTGTTCACCACATTAGTTCTGCTTGCGGGTGTTGAAAAATTAGCTGCGACGGCTAACACGGTTGCCGTGGAGAGGGATTGGGTGCGTTGGTCTTGAAATACTCAGAGCGCCAGAGCTAACATTTACTAGGCCGTGGTGATATCCGACGCGCTGCTCGTGTCGCGGAAAGGTACTACACACTTTAACCTGATTTCTAAGGAAATGGCTCACATAGCCTTACAGATCTAAATGCGACCATGAGACGGATCGATCTGTTTTGTAAGCTGGTCGCCCCCGTGGTGGTCTCTTTCATGGATGGCTTGCTATCCACCAAGATTGCGATCTGGGTGGTTTTGGGAATCAATGTGGCGGTCGTTCTAGTCGAGTATTTTGCAATTGCACAGGTAAGCCATTTGTCCTCTGATGCACGGGTTATTCTTACAAGAGCAGGTATACTATTCAGTTCCCGAGCTAGATCGAAGCTTGGAAAGGCAAGACGACGAAGAACATGTCCAAGAGCACGCAGAAGAACGCTCTCTTCTCAGGCGCATCTCGCAATATGCCCAGGGAACCATTGAACCGTGGCAGGAATATGTGCGACAACCGGTTTTTTTAGCCTCTTTCGCCCTGAGTCTCCTCTACCTCACTGTATTATCGTTCGGCCCGACCATGGTAACCTTCTTGCTCCACTCCGGATTCAGCTCCCTACAGGTTAGTGGTATGAGAATCGGCGCAGTCCTAGCGGAGATATCGGGGACCTGGGTTGCCCCATTCCTCATGGACCGGATTGGGCCTATCCGCTCGGGACTGTGGTTCCTTAACTGGCAGTTCTGCACACTGGCGGCGGCAGTGGCTGCTTTTGCTTTCGCGAGCGACTCTCCCCAACTAGTCGCGGTGAGTCTTATAGTTGGTGTCGCTCTGAGCAGGCTAGGCCTCTGGGGGTTTGATTTATCGGTGCAGTTTCTCGTCCAGGAGGTATGTAACAGCCAAGAAAAACTGGCTTTCTACTGCAGCTGTCTGACTGAATGCAGAACATCGACTCTGGTAAACGAGCGCGTTTTTCAGCAACAGAAATGGCGCTACAAAGCATGTTTGAAATGATCTCGTTTGCTACGACAATTGTTTTTGAGGATCCTGATCAGTTCAAGTATCCGGTGTACATCAGCTACGGGGCCATTGGGGTTGCTGCGGTGTGTTTTGCGGCGTATGTGCGTCGAGAAAGAGGGCATTTGATACACACGTCCAAGTGTATGGGCGACAGTCGGCTATAAATAGACAATCCGCTAGACAAGTGAATAGATTAATGGGCAATTCGCCTTCTGCTTGATAGGTATTTGTATACATATAAATATAGATCGTCGTAAATTTAGTGCGGGGACGGGTTTGTTCCCCGCAACAGCCCAACACCTCCGACACCCACTCCCTTTTCCTTCCCACGCCGCTGCTGACTGCAAATGGAGGTATGTTTGAGTACAAACTTGCAAACCCCATCTAACATGCTCAGACACCACCCCAAGCCCGGGGTCCAGGTCGCTCAGGACCCCGCCGCCGCACCGGGTGCCTCACCTGTCGAGCCCGCAAAGTACGCTGCGACGAAGCGAAACCAAACTGCGCCAACTGCAGTCGTCTCCGGCTGCAATGTGTCTACAAAAACGTGATTATTCCAGGGATACCCCGTTCCCGGTCATCACGCGCCCGATCAACCTCCAGTACTGCGCAGGAGCCCGAGGAAGCGTCGCCTGGTTCTGCTGTCAGCGACATCCGTCCTGTGGCCCGACCGAGCGAGCAAGCACGCCATCAGCAAGTTGCAGCGCAACAGCACCCAGCTTTACCGTCTGCCAGTCCTGAGGGGCCGCCTCCTTCGGATTTCCCTATCCCTTTCGACATGCTAGGGTTTATTGGGGAAATCACTTCGGATTTCCAGCAGAAGCATCTCGATCTCACGAACGGGGGGACCATCGCACCCTCTTCAACGGCTATAGCCGAGGTCGATGGCAGTTTGTTTCATGATGAGCGACAGATGACCTGGGGTCCTGGGGGAGTAGACGATGTTGGACTTTTACCAGAGCAGAACTCTCCTCGCAGGTCGAGCGCGGGGGAGGTTTGGGAAGAACAACTGCTTGAACATTTCCGGGAGAGTGAGGCGCCGCCTACGATCTTTGGATCGATCGACTTGGAATGGAAATATGTGAGGGATGCTATGATTTCTCAGTCTGGGGGCTGTCGTGCGCTTTTACTAGCTATATATTGCTACTCGGACATCCATAAGGCGTGGGCTGAGGGAAGGCCATGGAAACTGGGCCCAACGTATCATGCGCAGGCGAGTTCGGAGATTCAGACTTGTTTACTGGGGGAGGTGAGCGAATCGTCGCTCAAGAAAATGTATGGGTGTATTTTGCTGCTTATGTTGGCCGAGGTGCGACCCCCTTCACCATATATACGGGAAGCTACTAACAAGAACAGCTCATATCCCACGAGAACTGGCATCCAGCAACCCCGTTCCTCCACACCTCATACCTCATTCTCCAACGCTTTCATAACCGTACTCGATCCTGGACTGGTCTTGCCCACCTCATCTCCTCGTGGGTCACTCTTCTCGACATCAAAGCCCTCGTGGCCGGCCGTGACGGGGATCCTCTCGCCGAGTTTGGAAACCTCACGCATCCTGAGGCCAATGACATATCGAACTCTACCTTAGAAAATAACGACACCTCAAACGACCCTCTGTTCACATGTCCAACCTACCTAATAACCCACTCGATCACTTCCCCAGCCTTCACCTTCTTCCTCGCCACTCAACAACTCACTCGGCGCATCGTCATAATAGACCTACACCACCGCACGCGCGGCACCGTATCCGACGAATTCGAGGTCCTCCAAATTGCACACACAGTCTCTGCAGACCTAGAGACCCTCTGGAACCGTCGCCCCAAAATCTTAGACCTCTACTCCTCAACACCCGCAGACGAAGAATCCCTCTATGACTCTCTCGCCCCGAATCTGGCGACGGCTATCGTTCGCACTTTCAGGACGTACGTTGCAAACTTTCTCGCCTTGTTTGTTTACCTCCACCGCGTTGCGTTTGCGATTTACCCACGTACCGATAGGGTCTATCGAGCTGTCGACCAGATTATTCATCTTGCGAAGGAGGAAAGTAGCCGTCCGAATCGTTGTTCTACAGCTATAGCTACGGCTAGCAATACCTCCGGGTCAGGATCCGTGCCAATGGGGTTTGTATGGCCGTTATTCATCGCGGCGCTAGAAGGCTCTATTGAGCAGCGGGAGTGGATCGTCGCTGAGATGCAGCGCATGGCGGCGCTAGGCCCGGGACTGGGACATCCGAATGCAGGGAAGGCGTTAGTACTGCTTGAGGAGATGACGAGGCGACAGGATGCGTCGAGGACGTGGGCGGACTCGAGGTGTGTGCGGCGAGAGCTGTTTGCGGATTTCTTTGTAATGATATAACTGTATATATACTTCCTTCTATATTTACGACATGAAATATGAGGTTTAGATGATTCATTCCATTCATTGAAGTGTGTTATGTACATATTCATTTTGTAGCCGTGGTATGCCTAAAACTGCTTGACAGTCCTTTGGAACCTCGGCGGCTTCCGCGTAAACTTCTCAGGCTCATCCCTCGCCCCAATCTTCCAATAATCATACTCCATCCACGCATTCTCGGGCATCTGCGCCTCCGTCGCCTCAAGGAACTCGCCCAGATCCGGGTTCAATGGAATAACCCCAGTTTCGATAACATACTGGTCCCAAAGCTTCAGCAGCTTCTCCAACCGCTCGGGATACTTCTCTGCTAGGTCATTCACCTCCCCGGGATCTTCGACCAGGTTATACAGCTGCCACCGCTCCGGCCCCTTCGGTTTGGGTATATACACGATCTTCCAGTCTGCGAAGCGCAGGGCCGCTCGGCCGCATGTCTCCCAACCCTGGATAAAGTCCTTCTCGTGGATACGCGGGCTGCTGCCCCTCGCCCAGGCATGGAAGCTCTTCCCGCGCATCGGAACGACCTCGCGGCCCTGGTATTCAGGCGCGGGGTGTGAGATCCCGGCCATGGAGAGGATCGAGGGGGCCAGGTCCATGACTGTTGCGAATTGGTCGGTGATTGCGCCATTCCGCGCTGCGTCGGCTGTTTGGACGGAGGACGGGAAGCGCGCGAGAAATGGCACGCGCACGCCGCCTTCTGTCGTGTATGCCTTGTACAGGCGGGACGGTGCAGTCGCGGCCTGCGCCCAGCGCGGACCGTACCAGATGAAGGAGTCCCCGTTGCCTAGGTTCTCGTAGCTGTTATCGTAGTATTTGAGGAGGTGCGGGAGGACCCCGGATTGGACGAGCGGGTAGGCTTCGTATGCGGCGCCCTCGGCGCCGTTGTCGGACATGAAGCAGACGAAGGTGTTGTCGAGTTCGTCGATGGAGGCCAGGTAGTTGGTTATCTTGCCGACGTTGGCGTCGATGCATTCGACCATCCCTGCGAAGACTTCCATTGCGCGGCAGGAGAGTTTCTTTTCTTCAGCCGTGAGGGTTTCCCAGGGCTTGCCTTCGCCTTCGTCGACGACGACTGGGTGTGGTTCTACGTCCTGGCGGATCATGCCGAGGGCTTTGAGGCGTTCGAGGCGTTTCTGGCGCAGGGCGTCGGGGCCGTCGTCGTAGATACCGCGGTAGTGATCGATGTATTCACGGGGTGCTTGCAGAGGCCAGTGTGGAGCCGTGAAGGGCAAGTATGCGAAGAAAGGCTTATCCTCATCCTCTTTCTTGTTCTTGTGCCAGTCGCTGAGATAGTCGCGCAGTTTATCGCCGTAGCCGTCGGACGAGTACCACCCCTCGGGCAGCTTTTTAACGTACTTGTCGTCTTCCATGTGCAGCGCGATATAGCTCGCCTCGAGGAAGGTCGGGGTCTCGTCTGGCTCCTGGAGCTGTGGTTCGTAAGCGTAGTGGTTTGAGCACGCGGGCAGATGGGCGAGCGAGCGGTCGAATCCGCGCTTGAATGGGGAGCGCTCCGGCGTGAGTCCTAGATGCCATTTCCCAGACATGAGGGTGTGGTAGCCAGCGTCGCGCAGAATCTCGGGGAGAGCAACGACCCGCTCGTTGAGATAGCCCTCGTACCCAGGCATGCCGCGCTGAGGAGCAGTGTCTGTACTGGAGCCTTTGGGCCCGTTCTGACCAGAGATGTTGGTCCATTCGATCAGGTTTCCGAGCCCGGCGATGTGGTGGTCGGTGCCTGTCATGATCATGGCGCGGGTGGGTCTGTCATTGTTACTTGATATCCGACAGGATGGAGTATCTGCGGGGAGCATACGAACAAGCAGCAGCAGCATGGAAGTCCGTGAACCGCACGCCCTGCTGGGCTATTTTGTCAATGTTGGGCGTGCGAATCTCGCTGCCGAAGCAGCCAATGTCGGAGAAGCCCAAATCATCGGCGACGACGACGAGAAAGTTGGGGCGTTTACCCATATTTGCGATATCGCGGGATGCGGAGCTGGAGGCGGGCGCTCTCCATAATGAAGCAGAAACTCAGCTGTATATAGCTGGATGGAATCGTCTATCGGCTGTCGGCAGAGCTGCGACAAGCTTTATGAGGGTCCTCGACCCTCCCCCTCATCGATCACTTGTGGAGGAGACTGTCACAGATGGTGCCATCTGACGCAATGTCGGCTGTCGGCTGCATTACTGTTTTGATTACAGTAAAGAACAAAAAGAAAGAAAAGGATAAACAAGAAATAAAAAGAGAACTATGACAACGACCGGATTCGAACCGATGATCTTTCGAACTGCGGCCTAAACACAGCGCCTTAACCACTCGGCCACGTTGCCTTCGAATACCGTAATTGTTGGTTTTCTGCCTATATTAGTCAGCACGTTCCTTGGGGGGCAACTCCACTGTTCCTGGCACGTGGCATCCTATACAACAACATTGTCTCAAATAACATCATCTTCATCCAATAACACTTTCTAAACCTCATAGATGGATGAGCATGTCTTCATACGCGCAGATTCCCCAGGACCTCCATGATCCTGACCTCGCGCCTTCCGACAACAACCCAACCCCTCATGACTCCTCTCTCCGCATCTACTGGCTCGCAGCTGTCGTCTGCTGCGGCGGGCTTCTCTTTGGCTATGACTCCGGCGTCATTGGTTGTACTTTCAATACCTAAACACCCAATATAAGCTAATAATTCCGATCCAGGAGGCGTTCTCACATTCGACTCCTTCCTCCGCGACTTCCAATACTCCGCACGCGATCAAACTCAAGTCAGCGCCATCGCCGTCGGCATCCAACAAGCCGGCGCCCTAGCAGGATGCCTGCTCATCTGGCCGCTCACAAACCGCCACGGCCGCCGGCGTGCAATGATGCTTTGCTCCGCCGTCTTCTGCATTGGCGTCCTGTTCGAAATCATCAACTCCCACTCCCTACTCGTCTTCTATATCGGGCGTATCATCTGCGGACTCGGGGTTGGGGGCTCCGCTACAGTTAGCCCTATATACCTCGCTGAAATGAGTCCCAGACACCTCCGTGCCCGTCTCGGGAGTGGATATCAGTTTACTTTTACCATCGGAATCTTCGCCTCGTACTGGATTGATTATGCGCTGCAGTTTCGCGCCCCCACCCCCGCGCAGTGGCAGATCCCGCTCGCGCTGCAGCTCGTTCCCGGCGCACTTATGGGACTGGGCATGCTCACCCTAACCGACAGTGTGCGCTGGCTCCTCGCAAATGGCCACACGAATGCCGCATGGACAAGCCTGCTCTGGGTCCGCGGCGCTGACAATAAGAACAACGCCGGCAGCGGCAGCGGCAGCAACAGTCCATCAGCGGTAGCAGTAGAATTCGCCGAAATGAAACGCGCCGTCGACGACGACAATACCGCAACCGCAGACTTCCGCCCGCGCGAGCTCCTCCTCCGTCCAAACCTGCACCGCATCGCCCTGTCCGTCTTCCTCTTCGTCGCGCAGCAGGCCACGGGCGCGACGGCACTCGCGTACTTCGGACCCCAGTTTTTCGGGCTCCTTGTTGGTGCCTCGGATGTCTCAAACACAGGCATTGGCACAAGCGAGGAACAGTCCAAGGCAGAAGCAGCAACGCACTCCCTCACCCTCCTTCTGACGGGGATCTTCGGCGCCCTCAAAGTCCTCAGCTGCCTATTCTTCCTCGTCTTCGTGGCGGACCGGTTCGGCCGCAAACCCCTGCTTGGGCTTGGGGCGCTCGGAATGGCGGGTTGCATGATTGCTACGTCTATCTTGCTGAAATCTCAATCTATATCCCCTCCCGCACCAGCTGAATCATCATCAACAACAACAGCATCAATATCCCCCACAAGCATAATAACAATCCTCCTCATCTACACCGCTATAACAATCTACAATCTCTCCTGGGGCCCACTGCCCTGGCCGCTAACAGCCGAGTTCTTCCCAACGCGTCTCCGCTCCCCGGGCGTGTCTCTAGCGGTCGCAAGCCAGTGGGCGTCGAACTTTGTCTGGTCATCCTCGACACCCTATATACTGAGGGATTTGGGCTGGGCGACGTTTTTGCTTTTTGGAGTCCTGGACTTGGGTATTGCGGCGGTTATTTGGGTTTATTTGCCCGAGACGAGAGGGTTGAGTCTTGAGGAGGTACAGGGGGTTTTTGATGGTGATCGTGGCGTTGGTCATGATGGATGTGACTATGGGGAAGAGGAGACGGAGGGGCTTGTTAGGCAGACGAGCTTTGAGGGCGAGGAGGATGATGGTGAGGAGGGTAGGAAGAGTGATGCTAGTATGCATGCCGCTGGACGGTCATGACTTACAAGTGTAGCTATACTTGTATATACACCGTACATCTAGTCAGTTTAATATTGCTAGATTGTACTACTTTGGTATTACATATTAAACATGTATTGAAAGCCCATACCAGACTAATATATATGAACTATAAAAATGAACAGGAGAGCAATGTGTTCGCGCTCTCTAGCAAGAATAATCTTGGCTCATCTGTGATCGCAAACCCACAACTCCAAACTCCACAAGTACCCGAAATTAAAGTCGTGTGCCTGCTGAAACATAATCTGCCAGAATTAAACAAATAGCCCGTGAAGATGTCACTGAAGCCGACCCAACGCTATCATATCATATCCTTTTTTTAAGCCACAACGGCCGAACTCCAGTAAATCAACATCGCTCAACATCGCTTTGAAACAGCTTCGTAAGTCATCAATTGGACCTCCAGGGTGCCAACAATACATAAGTCATACGCTGTTAAAACGATGACAAGGCTTGATAATATCCGCTATTTCGTATTTCAAGCCGTTGGCGGACAAACACCAAAATCAAACCCACATGGCTCTTGCTTCGTATCCGATGTGCCGCATCCGTAATACTGTGCAGGGACAGCTGAGTAGCGAGCTTGGTCGTCTTGAACGGTGATCCTTTTGGCCATGCTTTGTATGTACGCCTTGATGGATTCGTGACCACATTCAGAATGTTCGAGTAGCTGGTTCTTCGCCGCCACTATGTCGTCCCGCAGCGAGCTCACAGTACGGGTGAGTTCTTCACGTCTGATTTTCTCATACTCGAACCTGCTCTCCAACTGCGTGTTCTGCTCCTTTTTCTTCTGGCGGCATTTGCTGGCTGCAAGCCGATTGCGCGCCCTCGTCTTCTCCTGTTTGTTATCACCCGGAGACGAAGGTTCTGCCGAAGTCGAAGCCCGAGTACTTGCGCCTCGACTGCCACCTCGGGCTCGAGCGCTATTTCCTCGACGGCGCTTTGCAGGTACCTTAGACGAGTGCTCAATGCTCGAATCGAGCCCTGCGGGTTTGTGAGTCTCAACGGGAGAGCGGTCAGACGGGGGAGTGATTTGGCCGTGCTGAACCTGGTGGTTGGTCGAAATTTGGCCAAGCTGCGGTTTGTTCGAGCTGAGACCGAAACTGTTTGTGATTTTGGTGCCAGCCAAGTTGGGAAATGGCTGGAAATTGTTGACACCGCTCGTGGCGATGCATGAGGGGTTGACAGTGGACATAGTAGGGTCAGCAGCCCACATATCGATGTCTTCCTCGGCGGAGAGACCGTATGGATTGCCCGCGATCTCAGGGATGTCGGACGGATACTGCAAACGCTGCATCTCCGACGCAGAAATGGTGCCTGTCATGTTGCGAGAGATGGAAGGAGCTCCTTGGGAAAAGAAATTGGAGCGAGACATGAGAGGAGGTCAATTTGAAGAGGGCGAGGATTTGAGGGTTGACTGGAAGCAAGAACCCATGAAGTCAAACAAAGAACAAACAAGAGGCGTGATGATGTACAAAGGGTAGTACGGCAGTAATTGGCGATGTTTGACGGAGTGTTGATGAAGAGAGGAAGCTGGAAGAGGAAGTGGAAGAGGAGGAGGACCAAGGCTGGAAAAGGAGGGAGAGAAAGGGAACCTTTTGGAAGGAGAAGGAGGGACCGGATACTGTGCCATTCACTGTATAGCGCCGAGTAACTAACTATGGGGAAGGCTGGATGAATTATCCGCAGCCAGGGTCCTGCCAATTGGATTTCGCAGCAAGCAAGTCCCGGCAGCTCCTCAGATTACTTGACATCATCGCTGGCCCGTCCAGGAAGTCCGGGAACGCTGGAGCAGCGAGAGGGAGAAATCATCTGTTCACTGTTGTTGGTGTTCGCGAGTGTGAACCAGAGATGAAACGTCATCGGCAGCGAAGGCGGCATCTGATTGGCGGTTAGTTATCCGTGGCAGCTGGAGTCTTTTTTGCTTCTCGCCGGGGCAAACATCCGACAATCAACAGCGGTGGATCAGCACTTCAGCAGAGCTTGCCTGGGCAATTCCTGGACTCTGGATGTGGGGCTCTATTGCACCTCCCTGTTGATACCAGCCCGAAACTTGTTCTACGCGCGGCTTCCCCCTCTTTCTGCCGCAGCCCGTCCCACTCGGCCTTGGGTCTTCTGGAGGCTTCGGTCGCGGATGCTTCATCTATATTATTGATCGATAGCTCTCAAGGTTTACAAGCATGCCCTGCTTAGATGAGCGTTAGAGGGTCAGTGGCGCATGGCGATCGCCGTTCGGGCGCATGGCCCAACCAACTGGATCCCGCGGCCGGTCTAGATTGATCTGTGCTCAAGCTCGGCATTATGAATTGTCAGTGACGTATTAGTCCGGCATAACTTATATACACTTGTAGCTGAAAAGCTTCAATTCCCCGTCCCTGTTCCTTCTCTGCTCTCGACACTTGTCGCGCGGGCCGGCCCTGCATGTACATGACCTTCCAGGCCACGCCGCTCCCAGATCCGCAGCTGTCGGCTGATGCTGCGCCAGTTCCCAATCAGGAGTGCAACCACCCGCTGGCTCTCGATCTCCTCTTGGATGGCATGGAACGTATCAGGACTCTCGCTTCGCCCGGTCTCGATGAGGAGCGGGCCCAGAGTCGCTGCAAGACGGTCCGAACTTAGCTTGTCTGTGCTACTTGCAATGGGACGCCGATTCGACCGTCGGCGCTGGCGCAGCTCCAGTTCGGCCATTCGTTCCGTTTCATGGAGGAGCAGCGAGCACAATCCAAACACCGCACAAATCAGATTGAGCTGCATCGAGCTGGTAAGTGCCAGTATTCCAAGGCTCATGGCTCGCACCTTGGCATAATCCTCGGCCGATAGTCCTGCGAGACAGCTGCCAGTTCGCTGCACCGACCGTGAAGAGATTCGCCCGTGGCAGATATTGACGAGAACTCGATACAGCTGCATAGACCCCAATATACCACCAGGAATTCCTGCTAATAGTGCCTTGAAAGTGAATGCGATGCCCAGAACCTGCGAACTTTGATTTTCCATATCTGGCTCGGAAGCTTCCTCGAGGAAATTTGGCATTCTGCTGCTCCTCATTGTCATATGGATCCTGATCCTTTCCTTCTCTGCGGATAGAACCTGGTCTGCAAAATAATGGTACGTTTGCGTGGCCGTTTCGAGGTCACCATGGTCGACGAACAGGCCTTGCATTCCAGGAGCTACGCGAATGTCAATAATCTAGATGAAAGGAGGACTTGGCAACTGACCATAACTTCGCAGATGGTTGATAGTGGCTACAAAGCACACCGGAAGGTTGAGTGTTGTCGGTGCAAAATCACCTGGGAGTGTTAAGAAGCCAAACCCACCAAGCCTAGCTAGTGTTTCTAACGATTTCCCTTGTAACGATGTCATTAGACAAGATCCCGTAGAGAGCGTAGTAAACGTTTTCATTCGCCGTAAACTCCTTGCCCGGGGTACAGCTGGCTCAGATTTGATATGCATTGTTGATCGCATAGTTCGAATCCGACCGAGGAGCCGGTCTCGTCTCCGCTCTAGCTTGTCCCCAGGTCTTGCAAAAATATCATCCACTACGATCGTCAGAGACTGCCTGGGGTCTGGGTTCGTTATCAAAACACTCACGAGCCCTATCATATTGACTAGCGCCATCAGGGTTGGCCCCCAGGGGCTCCAAATATAGATCGCACGCTAGCCTATTAAATGAGTCCGTCGCCAAACGCCGATCGGCAGGCGTCGGCCAGCCGTTGATCCCTGATAACCCTGATAACGTAGGGCAGTGCCAGCTTGATTGCGACGAGTTACTCATTTCACGGGCTTCGCTAGGCATCGATGAGAATGGGTTTTCTGAGCCACTGTATCCGGAACTTGACTGGTCTGTAAATCTGGTGCCCTTTTTTGGTTCCGAGAATGGATTGCTAACGTAGGTTTCTGAGCGTGCAGCTTCGTAGATATCGTCGAATGGGTTCTGGTGAATTAGGTCCCGGTCTACAACTGTAATGGGCATAGACATCCGTTTAGACGGATGATGACAAACAGTGTTGCTGGTAGTGCTTGAATTTACTGACTTCTCACTCGTATCGCTGACCTTTCGAGTTTCATCGTCCGGAGAGACTTTGGATAACCCGTTGGGCTGAGTAGCAACTACAGCCTGATCCCTTTGTGCCGCAACATCGCCAGCCTCTTCAGAGGTGGAGTTTTTGGGGTTTTCATTGTCTATGTCTCCGTCCTTGCGGATATCAAAATCGAGTCTCCGCCGTCTGTGTGTGCGGGTGCGAAAGAGAGTCTTGAAACCTGCGAAGCGTCGTGAAGAGTATCCCGAGTTAGGCAGAAACTCCAATGGCTCTGTAGCACTGCTACCGGGAGCATCCAGCTTTGTGCTAGGTTCTGGATTGGAAAGTCGTGGGCGGTTCTCCTGTAGTTGGTCCGTAGCGCATTCACCGCTGGACCCGCACACTGTTTTGGGCTCCTCCGGCTCATTCGCTGGTGTTTCTTTCAGTGGCACTTTAATTCGTTGCGGTGACTGGCTCATAATTGACTGTGGCCGGCTCAGAGTCCAAGAACGACCATTGTCGGACGCGTTGCTTCCTTTCCCTGACGACCGGGAAAAGATGCTGTTGAGGCGGACCATCCTGCTATGCAAAGTAGCCGTAAACGGTGTGTCAAGAAAATCCGCTCAGGTGTGAAACAAGTTGGTTTCTTTATGGGGGTTTTCGGCGTGGAAACAGAGCTGAACCCGCTTCTTCGCCCTTTCCATTTGGTGTTGGCGGGCTGAAACCATCGCCCCTTCCTTTTTCGTGGGCTCATGCGTCGTCCCGAGAAAGAAGGTACGACCACAGCCGGCATCCATGATCCGAGCTTTCGTGGCTGAGGATCGGCGAGTGTCGAGTTCCTTGAGGGAGCTCAAAATGAGCCCTGTAATTTGTTCAGTCGCACAAATCATACACCGACGGGCATATCTCATACAGGATAAGAAAATACAAGGAATACATCAGGAATTCATACAAAGAAGGGCGTTAATCATCACATTTGTCGTACAAATGGCAGAAATCTATTGTTGTAAAGCCAAACTCCGATGCTAGACTGCTGGCTGGCTATGAGCTCCCCTGCAGGAGCCACGCCGAATGAATCCAAAGTCATAATATACCATCTTTGTGTCGAACAGCGGTTCCAGAAAGATAGGAACATTCAGAATGAGCCAGCCATTCGTCCGTCGACGGGCCATATCGAGGTCGTCTCAGGGCTGATCTGTAGATAAAACAAAAACACCGTTCCAATGCAAATTGCAGGCCATGCGAAGACATCTGGGTGTGTCCTTAAATCATAAAGCTTCGTCACCTTCACCTTCTAGCAGGATGTACTGTAAAATGTCGCTCAGTGTAAGAACGCCTTTTAATCGGAAATTGTCGTCCACTACAACTAGACGGTGCACGCGGGATTTGCGGATGGTATCGAAAATGGTGTCTAGGCCATCGTTTAGTGAGCAGGTATAGATTCCAGGGAAATCCTGTGGCCCATAGATTAGCAAGCAAGCCTAATTGAGGTGTAGATTGGAAGCAAGTAATACCGAAGGTCGCTTCTTCAATGCTTCGCCAACCGTAAGGCTCAAGTCATCATATACACCGCCCTTAATCAATGTGATGACGTCTACTGATTCGAAGACATTGTACACAACACCTAGAAAATGTGAGCAAGCGATACAAACCGTCACATTTATATGTCCATACCTTCCGAGTTCACAATCGGCACACTGGATATACTCCGCTCGACTAGGATATGAATCACGTCAATGACCGGCGTGTCCATTGACGCGGTCGCAATATCATCGTAGGAACCCAGCTGAATTTCCCCCAAGGGTTTCTTCAGTTTCTGCGTGTCGTTAAGGTTGACTGCCACAAATTTGAGAATACGGTACTGCGTGATGACGCTGAGGACAAGATGCCGATCTGTTTGGCTATCGTTGGTGACAAGCGGAATCCTTCGAGCTCGGGACTCGAGCATACGCCGGCAGGCCTCGTACAGCGGTCGCTCTGGATCAATGGAGATTGTCTCGGGAGGCGCAACGCCCAATGCCTTTTCCACCTCTGTATCGCCGTGTCAGTTCAAAGCGCATAACGGGAAGGGGAATTCCGGTTTCCACGGACCTCGAAGGTTATCCAAGCGGAATTGGTCGATCTGGTCCAAAGCTGCAGGGTTCTGGAAGTAATATTGAATGACATTGATATAATCCGACGTAGTCAGAAGACCCGCGAATGTGGACGACTTGGAATCCCATAATGGTGCCGAAACAATTCCTATCATGCGCGCGAAGTCAACACTGGCTCTTCTCGTAGATTGTGGCCGTCCAAAGTCGCAGGCGCAAAAGTACATACCATTCTGGATGAGAATGTTCAAACTTTCTTTCACTGAGAGAGCCGTATCGAAGACAATGAGCCGGAAACTCAGCGGGAGGACGTCATAGCTAGTGCGAACCTTGAGGAAGTTGCGAATGGCACTCTAGAACAGAAAGAATGGAGCTCAATTAGCCTTGACCTTGGACGACGAGCCTGGTGGTAGACGAATCATCATTGGGAAACAGTAAGCGATGGCAAATGGGGGGGACACAGTGATGATCGATCGAGGCCTCCCCTTCAAGAGAGAGAGTTCTGACGTATGCGAGACATGGGGAAGAAACGAAACAGACCAAGCCTCAAGAAGTCAAAAAGTCCCGGGCGAGACAGCAGGGATGTAAGCAGGGAAAACGCAAAGTTAAACTCACCAGGCCTTGACGCTCCTCCCGATCGATCGCCCTGTCCGGCTGAGATGGGGGCATTGGATGTGAGGGGGGTCGTGATCGGAGGTAGGAGGAGGGCTGGACAAAACCACGCTCGTGACCGCAGATTGGAAGGAGGGGAGGGTCGGAAAGGGACGCGGACGGGAGCGTACGGGTGCCGACTGTGCGAAGCGTGGAGGAGGGAAAAAACTTGGTGGAAGGAGGAGTGGTGGTGGTGGT
This sequence comes from Aspergillus sp. MA 6041, assembly GCA_025768905.1. NCBI lineage: Eukaryota > Fungi > Ascomycota > Eurotiomycetes > Eurotiales > Aspergillaceae > Aspergillus > Aspergillus sp. MA 6041. Next base: position 527,877 of record JAMFNV010000002.1, on the reverse strand, counting down.
GGTGGTGTCGTTGGTCGGAGGCGGCAGCCCGGAAGCGCTGATTCTGCCCGTGGGGTTGCTGGCGCTGGTGCTGGCTGCCCGTTCACGATGCTGCTGCTGGTGTTGACGATACGAGCTCCCTTCAGACAAAATCGCCATTCTCGACTCAGCACCGGGGCACAGAGAGCCGCATACGAACTTGACCGAAGGAGGGGTAGCTACGTGTCTAACTGGCTGGGAACTTTTTGCAGGGATTGAAGAAGCAAACCAGTCGAACGATACAAGAGTTTAGGATACGTATACGAAGAGCTTCGACTGAGGGGCAAAAAGAAGAACAAGAATGAATTTCATAAACCCATGGCTAGACGTAAAATACCGGTGTAATGCGACAGTTAGTATCTTTATCTATGGGTTCACCAATGACGCTTTCCAAGACTCGCGGGCCTGGGCAGCTCCCGACAACATACGGACGGGAGGGGGAAAGGAGGGGTTCCTCTGCCAGAATATTAATAGCTTACCACCGCATTCCTGTTCCTGTTGAGGTGCAGGATATCCAGTCTACCTGTCGTCCTCGTTCTTGTTCCAACCGAACCATATCATTTCCAAGATGGTGCTCTATCTCTTCCTCAACCAAAGCTGTCAATTTATATGCGGCCTCAGGCCTCCTCTTCTTCAGCCAAACGGCAACCCCGCCATCCCCGCACGTGATTCAACAGTGCGGCGGCAGTCGGACCCGACACTGACTCTCTATCCAACTCCATCCATTCCATCGCTACAATCAGACCTCAGTCCGATGTCAAAGACTCAGAAGAACATTACAGTGTACGCCGTCAATCAGCAGAAACCGAAACTGCAAATTGTGTTCTCAGATGCCCGGGAAGACCAAAAGCATGCACCACAGCACCGTGTATTTACATCTCTCTATTGATGAATACCATTCAAACAGATACCCAAGTTGAACTTCATCTTCATTCCGCCCATTGAGCTGTTGTCTGTGGCGGAAGCTATGTAGACTGTTGTCACAGCTAAGGCTCGCAACCTTTATTGACCATAGAACCAACCATCGGATGCTAGCGACACTTCTAGTTGTAGACCTGGTTGTGGTGTGAGTATATACGGCTTAAACTGATATCATTCGGACGGAATAAAATACATACAGTCCGTTTCACCGGCGCATCAAAGCGCGCCCACATCCCATATTGCACGTTATCCGCAGGGGTCAACCGAGTGCTGTATTCCTTGGAGCCGAACAAGAAGCTCATCGGGAATAAGGGCTCAAATGGCGCAGCGTTTTGTATTGACTGAATTTCTTCAAGCGAAAGTTTTGTCGTAATCGCATCGTTCATGACCTTAATGTGGTCTGCACTCTGGACGCCAACAATGGGTATCACATAGGTCGATTGATGGAAAAGATACGCCAGGGCCTGTTGCGTTCGCCTGTTTAGCGTCATTCTAGCAAAAAGGAAAGATGAGTGGTAAGTAACCTACAATGGCTTGGACCGTAGTCTTCTTCGTAACAGCAACCTTCTCCAAAGCATCTGATACAGAGATCTCATGCACGTCCAGCTCGTAAAAACTCTTCTGTCCAGCTAGCTTTTCTTCCCGTTCTCGTCTCTGCTGAGAAGACAGAAGTAAGCCACCCCCGAGTGCAGCCCAGGGAACAATTGCCATCCCCTGGTCTTCACACATGGGGATAATCTCGGCTTCCATGTCACGGTATGCAGCGTTCCAGCGACCCTGGTATATGGAGAATGGGGTGAGACCGTTTTTCCGGGCGACTGGGCGTCGGGTTTAGTATTGATACGAAGTAGGTGCAGAAGATGAAGTTTACGTACACTCGTTGGCCTTCACAACGACCCATGCTGGAGTATCAGAAACACCCAAATACAGCACTTGCTTCGACATGACGTAGGAATGTAGATGGGTCATGACCTCTTCCACAGACGTAGCAAAATCCCACCTATTGAGCTAAGTATTAGCCAGCGAACTTCCAATACAATGTATCGGACCCAAGGGGAAACATACCAATGAACATAAAGAATATCAATATAATCCGTCTCCAGTCTCTTCAAACTCTCCCTCACAGAAACAAGCATACTCTTCGCCGAATTTCCCACAAAGTTACTCTGCAGAGGCTCACTCTCACGGCTACCAGCACGACAATGCGCCGAGTACTTAGTCGCAATCACCATTTGGTCCCGGACACCCCGGTCCTTCATCCAGGCGCCGATATGGGTCTCGGATTGTCCATTGTTGTAGACATTCGCGGTGTCGATGAAGTTGCCGCCCAGCGCGAAGAATTCGTCTAGTAGCTTAAAGGGCTCTTCGCTGACTCCGAACAGTTCGCTCCATTCATTTCCGAAGCTGATGCCCCCGAGGCAGATGGGGGAGACTTTGACTGAAGCTGTTGGGGAGAGGATACGGTGGTTTGCTAGGGGGCTTGAAGGTTTGGATGGGGGTTGGAAGAGAGACATTTTGGTAACGGGAAGAAAGATGAAAAACTAAAGTAATGGCAAAATTGTTACCAGGAGTATAATGCATGCAGCAGCATGTTTATATAGATGCCATCTACTCCACTTTGGATATTCGCATCGGCTTATGCAACATGCTTACGGTTCCAAAGTTGAGTGTAAAATTCATTGCTATAGAAGTATCTAAGCCCTAGGTGAGAAGTATAAAGGCCATAGCGTAAGGCAAAGAGTGGAGCATAAGCAACCTGCATTAGTTTCAGCCTTCCTCCACAGGAACCGCTCAAGCCCGGACAAAAATTATTTTAACGGGCCAATCATGTGCGTAATGCATGAATAGCCTTGCCTGTTTCCATGGTTCTTCTCAGTTGAACCCATCTATGAGTCCCGAACGCATTACATCTTAGAACTGGATATTATTGACCACAATATTTTAGGTAATGACCGGAGAAGTCGGGACGGGAGCAGTCGAATCTTCTTTTTTTATGTCGATTTCCAGCTTGGCAAATGGGGAGCTATAGTAGGAAAGGCAGGCATTTGCCATTTAATATGCCCGAATAGCTAACTTAAAAGTCGATTCCTAAACCGAGGTTGCACAGGAAGAGAAAATAAGCTGTAATTCCATTGACAGGCTCAATAACATATCAACCGAAAATGAATATTCTATATTCAGAGCGAAGAACACCCGAAAGCATTAATCCTTTGCCTGCAAACAAAAGCAGAGAAACATTCACAAGTCTAATTCATTATTTTTGCGTAGGGCTTCTATTCTACGAAGCCTGGGCTGTTGCATCGGCACCATTCGTTTCGCTTTCCTTCTGAGCGGCGCTCGGGCTGGTGCCAGTTTTGAGGTAGTTTTCGTATTCTCCAATACGCTTTCCACCCTGGATCCAGCGCTCACGGTATTCCTTCTGCTTTATCTGGGCCAGCTTGTTCAGCGCAGGCCAGTAGGCCGAGTGGTCGTATTTGAAATCAACTTCTCCTCCAACGGATGTCAGAAGCTGGCTGGGGGGCACATGGTTGCCCAATTTCTCGTTGAACTTGAGCTTTTCCCTAGTAACGGGGTCAAGGAACGGGGTGACGATCTTGAAGAAGCCCATGATGAGGAACGACACTGGCCGGTGTTAGCTGACTGACTACCACAGGCTCAACTTTGGACAATAACTTACGGTTAATAACCAGTGCCCGCCCCAATCTCTCCGGATAATGGTTCTGCAAGAAGTTCACCGTATCCCTCGCCTGCCCAATACTAGCATTCTGTCCAGACTTCGTCTCGCCATAGTCCACGATCAGCGCCAGCGTCTCCTGATCCGGAGGCATCAGTTCGATCGCCCGCTCCAGCATAAAGACGAGATGCTGGACCTGTCGATCGCTCTTCTCGGTATTCTGGTTCGATGGCAAAAGATACAAACACGGCCGGCCGTGGATATCGTAACCTAGGAGCACCTGCTTCCCTGTTTCGTTCTCGATGGAGATGTAGTCGGGCGTCAATTTCTCAATTCCGTACTCACGGCGCCAGGTAAGCGTACGCTGAAGTCGCGCCACAGCCTCGGGGGCGTTCCATTTCGTGGCACGTAAATAGCGGAGAAGGCATTCGCGGGTGAGGAACATGCGCTCATCGTCTGTTATGGCTTCGGTCGGGGCATTCTTAGCGGACGTCGTTGGGACAGTGGTCCACTCGGATACAGACTTGAGGACGCTATCATATTTAGTTTGTTGGTCTGATGTCAATTGAGCGGGCTGAGCGGGTTTGGCGGTGTCGATGGGGCGGGGGAATGGTTTCTTGATGACACCGTCTGCGGCGGATAATGGCAAATTGAGACTCTCAATCGTCTCCTGAGGGGCTGAGGACTCAGAGGCCGGCTGGTCCTGAGCTGGAGGTTCTGCCTGAGGTGTAGTTTCAGTTTCTGTTGAAACCTGGGGCTTTTCAGCTGCGGCGGCGTCACCGTTGACTGGGGCAGTCGTCGCTGGGGCGTCGGATGGAGCGGTGGACATGGCGAAGTATCCGTGGACGGTCGGTTGCAATTGAGTTCAAAGAAAAACGTCAACAAAACAGCCGCTCACGAAACCGAATATTAGGACTTGGGAGAAAGGCAATTTTATGAAAAGATTCAGCTCTCATGCGATGTTTCCTTCGTGGCTTCCGAGCCGCTGAAAATAAGTCGTGATTGGCGCTCTCTTCAAGAGAAATGATCGACACGATAGTCTAGACGGCTGCATAGCATATAATATGCACATTTCTGCTGATTAATAGTGCACTCCGGGGTCCGCGGCCCATGAAAGCTGTACAGCATCAACCACCAACAACAGACACACCAAACAATAAACTACACGTACCGACCCAGCCTTTGAACAAAATGGTATAGAAATTTCCCCAAATATTCTAGCACAACAAAATTCTAATCCACACCAGAGCAAAGACTCCTCTCCAACGCACATCCACATGCACCACCCGCGTCTAGCAGACTACTTCGAAGACTTCACGCGCCCACATACAAGCCAAACTGCATCGCTAGCTTCATCGTCCTCATCCTCACATACATACCATAACCACACGGTGACATATGGCTCCTCGTCGCCAGCTCTGATCCCCTCTTTCCTCCCCGTCGAGGAGATCTACGTGGCGCCGCAGTATCAGCCGCCGAACCCAGAGGACGAGGACGACGTTGTTCCTGACCAGCACGCGGCATTTGGAATAACGAGGGCTATGGAGAGACGCCGGGAAACTGTTTGGAGGGATTTGGGACTTGAGGGGTTGGTTTCCAGTGGTGGGGCTGGTGCGAGGGGTGCAGCGAAGGGGGGGAAAGTGAGGGTTAAGGATGCGGGGAGATTGATGGGTGGAAAGAGGGTTGTTTGTTTGCGGTGATTTTCACATTTTACCTCCACGTTTTACGTCTTGTGGCGGTCGGTGTTGAGTGGCTTTTTCTACACGTTTATTGATACCCCGGATGCATGCAACAATCCAATAGAATGGTCATTATGATATCGTTACACCTAAACACCTCATTATACATTTACAGGAGCTAAAGTCGCTCCTATATCTTGGCTATATCGACCCGTGTCCGCTCGTATAGATTGTGGCTTACGTTTTTCTGTTCCTGCTCTTCCTCGCTGACGACGCGGGGGTGGATTGCCATCTGAGCGTAGGTCCCTGCTGCTCGTCGCCTGGAAATGGGGCCTGGGTTTATTGTGAGGATGCTGTCGACCACCTGTTTATTATTAGCACAATAGTCATCCTCGGGAGTCACCGGGATAGTCATACCTTGACGAACGGCGGCAGCATACTAGGCACAATGAGGATATCTGGCCGCACATTCCACCATTCACCGAGCTTGGAATAGGGTACATCCAGGGCAGCACCAGTTGCTAGCCCACCATCGATTCCGGGTCTCGGAAGAGCATCCCTAGATGTTGGCGGGAATATGGGCATAAAGTGTCGCTGTTCAATCATGTATTTCACTAGACGTGTTAGGATGTTGGCCTCCTTGGGTCTTCCGTGGAGAGCTTCTTCACGCCGCAGTTCGTACAGCACATCGTGCGAGCACATTCCGATAACAGTTTCATTCAGCGAAAATGTCACTGGGTTGGACACCATGCGAGCTTGTTTTGGTAGTCCAAGCTCCTTCTTGGGAAGCTGCTCCTGTGGCCATGAAACATGTTTGCTCACGGCATCCCTAACGGAGGGGACGAGAGCAATTGTGATGCTTGGGACAGCAGCAGCGAGCTTTTGTAGTTGTGTGGATATGAAGTGCCTAAAGACAGTTGTGAGGGTAACGGTATCCGGGTCAATGTTGTTAGGTTCTGGAAGGTCAAAATCACCCGATGCCAGCAATGGGTGCTCAGTGTCCAGGAACGGTCCCATGAGGATGAGCCCATCCGCATAACTCTCTGCGGCTTTTTGGCAAATTTCCTTCAATGGCTCAAAATCTAAATTGTCGTCTGTTGTATACGGTCCGGAGGCGATCATAACATTCAATGGTGAAGACCCAGACTCCGATACGCGCTCATTAGTAGTCTCAATGGTAGGAACGGACGACACGGCAGGCGGCAAAAGAGGTGGTGGAAGAACCTCTTTGACCGAAAAGTAATTTCCCGACGCATTGATCCCCAGTAAAGCAACAATTTGCCCGGGGAAGAAGTTCACTGACGGGATCGACTCCACATTCAAAGGCACCCTCTTACCGGCCCCTGAGCGCCTCGACGTCTCAAGTACGAGCGACGCTGGATTGAGCTTCCCCTCTACACTGTCAGAGGCAATGCGTCCTACAGCAACAATCTCGCTCGTGCTCTGGACAGCAGCACTCCCGAACGTGATGTCTTCGTTCTCGTACTTCTTCTCGAATATGGCCGTAAACTCATCAATCCGGTCGTCGAGAATCTCAGATGTTTCCGACAATCGCATAGCCATAGGTTTATACCCAAACTTCTTGAGATCCGTGTTCGCGGCGGGGCGAATTCGAGGCTCTGGGAACGGCGCCATGGGTGTTTCGGGCAGAGACAGGTGCTCGTTGAGCGTTTCAATCGTCTGGCCAGGATTCGGGCGCTCTGAAAACGGGACAGATCTATACCAAGTCAACAGCAATTCGTTATACAAACGAAGCAGCCAAAACATACTGCACACTATCCCCTCCACCATTCGTCGAAGCCTTCATCTTCGAACTAAGCGGCGAATCAACCTTCTTCGAAACCGACGGCGACGAAAATTCCGCTTTCCTCTTTGCCGAACCACCAGCACTCCCGGGGGTTCTCCCAGGCGTCAATCCATCAAGCCTATTCCAGAAAACCACATCAGCATACCCTCAACAAGAGCACAAGGTGATAGCGCAGGGTAAAACCTACATCCCAAAAACATCACCAGTACCAGCCCCGGCACCTATCCCCATATCCCTCTCCCTCGCCCTCGGGGTCGCCGCGACACCACCACTGCGCTTCTCAACCTGCTGCCGGCCCCTCGCCTGCCGCTCCAAATTATCCTGCACATCCCGCTTAAACAGCCTCACAGTCTCCAGATCAAGTTTCGTCTCCTCAGACCCCATGCGCAGACAGTACGACTCCCATCGGTAAAACAATTCCTGGGCGGTGATCCCATGAACCCGCATTATGGACTGCAGCTCCCCCAGGACGTCTGCGGGGAGACCGTCCGGCGCGGAGGGCGCAAAGAGCTCGGTTAGTTCGCCATTGGATGTTTCCGAGGCGGCTGGGTCCTGTACGGAGCCCATTGTTGTAGAATTTGGGACTGAGGGGTTGAGGGGGCCTGAATGCGAGATCTTGGGTTTAGATTTGGTGTCGGCTTGGACTGCGTTGATTGTACGGCACTTTTGATAAATGGGAACGCGAAACGCGTGCGGCAACGCGTTCTGGCGTTTCTTACCGCCTGCTGGATTTGGCGCCATGGATTTGTGCACGTGATATCCTCCCCGGTTTTGGTTACTACATGTGTAGATTTACAGCTCCCTTGCAGGCTTTTGCTTGGTTATTTGAATTGGGTCTTGAGAAATAGTGGTTACATGCTTGAAGGCGAAGCATAGTTCGACGGAATGGATGTTCGAAAGTGCGCCTCCTAACTCGCTACATAGGTAACCAAATAGGTAAAGGTAACCAGTAGATATCATTTCAATACTTTTGCTCTAATGTTCGCTAGCCATACGGCATAATCATATTCAATACAACATGGTGAAGAGTCCCGCTAGTGCAACCCCTGCGTTCCGATTCCCGAGGAAGGATGACAAGTTTTGAGACAATGCCCGAAACGAAAAGACCCATACAGTATGGACAATAAGAGAGAAAGAAAACCCCAATGCGACGAACAGACGTTAGAATAATGTACCTACATATTCGTACTCATTCGGTGCACAATGGGAACAGCGCTCGGCGGCAGACTACCCATCTCGGTCACCACCATGTCAACGTATTCGGCGGGTGTGGCGTCGTATAACAGGTTCAATAGTTGCAGGTTGGGCGTGTCCCTCCAGTCAGCGAGTGCGGATGTGTTAGTTTTTGATGCAGGAGTAGACTCAGATGGGCTGGGGTTGGAGGCAGCGGCCTTGCCTCCCTTCTTTGGTTCTGGCTGCGCAACCGCAGCAGGGTCTGGCAGGTCCGTCAATTGGGTGGGTGGCTGTGTCAGGACCAGCTCATCGGCATCGGCAATCTCGTTGACGACAATGCTGTCCAGGGCGACGCGGTCTGTGAATTTGACTGTCTCGCAGCATACGATAACGGGAATTTCAACACCTCCGGCACGCTCTTTGGCCGACATGGCGACCAGCGCCGTGCCGACGCGCGAATACAGCCGTCCGTTACTGGTCATGGCGTGAGCGCCGAGGAAGACTTTCGTTGCGTCCTTGACCGCATGGCTGATGCCATTCATGAGAGAATATTGCACCTCTAGACCGGCGTTGGCCAGTGTTCTCGCCAAGTTCTTACCCTCGAAAAGCGGGCGGGAGTCGATGATGGAGACGCGGAATTTCTTGCCCTGCTTGAACGCAGTGAGAAGAGTCTGTTTCACGATGGAGCTGCCCGCAAATGTGACAACAACATCGCCATCTTTAATCTTCTGTGCTGCACTGCCAGCAATGACCTGGTCCGCAACAGTGATTTTCTCGCGAATAAAACTGTCAATGAACTCGCACAATGTCGTCTTGGCCTGCGCTTCGGGAACTGACGGGTCGATGGAGGCAATTTCCAGCTTGAGGGCTCGAATGGCATTTCCCTGGCTAATGGAGAGGGGGCGACATGTAGAGAGGTAGGTAATCTGATGAGATAGATGGGTGGTCAAGTGACGGGCAAGGGATGTCCCCATAGGTGTCGTATAAGCTTCAATTACCTAGTCAGGTCAGCAACACTCCAGCAATTGAATCGTAGAATGTGACTGTAAACAAGGCGAATCATACCCTCTTGAAAGCCAACAACGTCGCAACACATCTCGCACTGCTTCCACAAACCACATAGTCCCTCAGCTGCAACCCCAACGCCAACACAGCGGGATGCACTTCCTTCCCAACACCCGCAACTGTAGCCCGCCGTTGCTGTCCATAAAGATGTCCAAAAACAGCAACATTCTTATCCTCCTGCTTCTTCTTGCTCTCTCCCTGGGGCACATTCGGCGCAGATCCTCGTCTAGGAGCAGAGCCCTTCGGTCCTTTAGCGCCTGGTCCGGCGGCCGCACCTCCAGCATCAGCACCACCCTTCTTCCCAGCCGGTGTTCCCGGGCCTTGTCCGCCTGGTGCGCCGCCGCCGCCCTCGCGGTCTGCCTTTTCGCGGGCCCGACGGGCGGCCTTTTCGGCCTTAGCCTTCTTCTTCAGCTCCGCGGGTGAAAGTCCTTCGGCTCCTGGTGCTGCATCGGCGGGGCTGGCTTTGTCTTTGGGGGGTTGTTGTTGTTGTTGCTTGGCGGGCTTTGCGGGTTTCGGGGCCTTCTGGCCTTGCGGTTGGGATGGTTGAGAGGCGGGTTGCTGCTGTTCCATCTTTGCGGCTGACGGATCCGAAGCGGGCGCAGGGGTAGGAGCGGCGGGGGAGGATGATACAGCGTTTAAGGTAGGGTCGGCTGAAGTCGCCATGTTGAGAGCACGGGGTTGAATGCGATGGCGGCAATCAGGAGGGGCATTGGAGACTTTTTTTCGGGCGGTTGTGGGGATGGAGGGAAGCGCGGTGGATTTGACTCACACGCCGAAACGGGGGATGATGCCATAAGCGGCAACTAACGCAGGTTGCAGGAGAGGCTAACGCAAGCAACTTGAACTATGAACTACCCGTAACTCGTTATTCGTACGGAGGACAAAATACAAGAGCAGAAGCACGTATCATAATTGATTTCATTGATTACCCAATGTCCATCATGCAGTCATCCTGACATACCTTCGTCTCATCATTGCAAGGTCTCAAGGAATCAAAAACTTAGTACAAGAATCAAAGCTCACAAAAAACCGCCCAGAAACGCCGTTCCAGGATATAATCGCTCTTAAACTACGAGTGGGCTAATTCCCTAAAATATCTCCAAGTGCTCGCCGTCGTTTACGGCCCTCGTGCTTTCGGTTGGAACTGAAGCGTTCGTGGTCCGTGGCCAGCTTCCGTTTGAAGACATCGAGGTCGCCCAATAGACCCTCCATAGTTGCCTGCATCTCTTGGGCTTGAAGATGGGTTGTACCGGCCGGAACAGTGTCGTCTTCGTCCTCCCAGATCAAATCCGGCTCCGTCTCGATCTCTGAGGTAGGAGAACCAGGTCGGTTTTCCTTGTCGTCTACCGGCTCCTCCTCGTCCTCCTGTTCCAAAATATCAACGTCGCTGAGACGCTTCTCAATTGTCACTGCTGGGATTGGATTCTTCAGGCTATCCAGTGCCAGCTTCAAGTGATTGCGTAATGCCTCGTTTTCGGTTTGCAACTGTCTGATCTTGCACTCGCCAACCATCTTAGTCTCCTCCATAAGTCGTTGAAGCTTCTCTACCTTCTGCTGGTACTCCTCAAGACGCTCGTTCTGAACTTCTGTTTCTCGACGGTTTTGAGCAGATTGACTGACGCTAAGCTGCAAGGTACGGATTGTCTCCGCCATTTCTTCAATTTGTCGGTCACGCTCAGCGGCAGAGAGATGGTCCTGATTGACTTTTGCGCGAGTGCGAATATGTTTGGCCTGGTCCGCATAACGTAGGGTAGAAAGAGTTTCTTCGTAATCTGTGGGTGAAATACAGGCAATCATGGCCGTCTTAGAATTGCCCCCAAGGCTGTCTTTCAACAACCAAGTGAGAATCGAGTCACGGTAAGGGACTACTTCCTTGCCTTTTCTTTTACCCGGACGTGCTGCTTTGGGGTCTGCCAATGCTGCAATGACCCTCCCCAGGGTGGTAAGGGACTTGTTAATGTTGGATCCTTCGCGCAGGCGTTGGCCGGTGGCTTCAGTTGACTTCGCTCGTTCGGATCCCGCAAGATCAACAAGTCGAATGCGTGCTGTACGCTCTGTAGTCTCATCTGTAGAGAGATCGTGGTGGATCTGCTTCAAGGTGATTGTAAAAACTGCGTGGGATCGCGAGGATGTATCGTTCATTTTGGTGCTAGCAGTGGTACGCGAAACATCACCTTTGCGCATGTACTTCATGATCTCGGCATAGTTTCTAACTGGGACTTCGGTAAGGTCTTTCACGTATGGACCTTCAGAAGGCGATTCCCGAATTCGAAGGTAATGAGGTGGTTCTGTTCGGGGTACCAGCAAGTCGCGTACATGTTCATTGTACACCTCAAAGTAGGAAACTCGAACGTTGAAGCTCACATCTGGCGACTCGGCGCTCTCTATACGCTGGAATAAATCCTCGCAGGTTCGGGGAATCAGACCCGGTTGCTCGGCGTTCCCCATCATAGTGTAACTCTTGCCAGAGCCCGTCTGTCCGTATGCGAAAATGCACGTGTGGTAGCCCTCGAAATTATGGTCCAGAAAGTCCTCGCCAAGGCAGTTGTAGATGTCCTCTTGGTGGGCATAATGATCGTCCGCTTCATTATGCGACCAGAACGAGTTATCGAAGATGAATTCTTTGTCGTCCAGCACCTTCCCGCGAGCCTGCGACTTCGGTTTGGTTTCTTCGAACGTGTGGGATTGCGGCGCCCTTAGCTTGGTCGCCTGGGTGTGAGGGTCCATTGAAATAAGGCATTGTGCCTTACGCTCGATTTCTATAGATCAAACGATCTCGTTAGCTTTCCTATCCGGGATAACCAAGGTAGGTTCGAATAGTACCTCGTTGTAGGAACTTCCGCACTCTTACTACGACGTGCACGTTTCCTCCAGGCGCAGGGCTGGAGACGCCATCTGATCCTCTTTGCACTGCAACACCCTCCCTGGAGCGCAGGGATGGGCTTGACGCAGTCGATCGAAGAGCGGCAGAAGAAGCTGCACTTGAATGTATAGACGGGCTCGTGATTCCCGTGGCCGAAGAAAACCCAGACAATGAAGCCGAGGACTGCGAACCTGAGGCGATGCCCGGGGCGATGTGGTGGTAAAAGCGCGGATCCAACGCCATCTCTTCACTATTATCACTCAATAACTGTACAATTTGAGCGACGATATCTCGTTGACGACGGACAAGGTGATGGTACATACAGGTCGGTGTACCACTCGGGGCAAAAACACAGCGAATAGGCAGGTGCGACGGTGGTGGCTGCCGCTCGAGGCGACGAGTGTTTATAAAACGCGGATTCGCTTTTCAGTCGGAATTCTCAACGTATGATTGTTTGGATTTAATGGAGTGCGACAGACTGACGAGGTGAAGCGACTCTGCAATGTGAAGTAAAAGAGCGAAACATGCAGCAACCGAAGTAAGGGAAGTGGGAGACAGTGAGGATAGGCTCTATCGCAGGACAAGCGACGGCGATCCGGTTAATCGACTTCAATCACAGCACCGCAATGATCCTCACCCTCATCTCATGTCTTCTGACAGAAGTATAGATAGTCGAGAACAACAACGGTGAGTTGAAGCGTTACAGCTGGTTCGTTTTGGTTTTGCCGGATTGAGAATCGCGTGGAGCCTGAGGCAGCCCTAGGCCTATCTCAGTGCGAGCGGTTGCCATAGCAATGCTCCCAGCTCGTGCTATCGTCCCCAGTTCGATTCATAGATTCATATCTTCAACATTTATGCATTGAATCATTATTTACTGGTTATTTACTTGATTTGGGTTTGTTTGATAACTACATGTCAAAATGAGCGTGTTGACATGGTGAAGCGACATCCATCAACTCGCAGCGACAGCGTCCGGCAACTCAAAAGTACCCAGTCTGGGAGGGAACATCAGTCTGAGAGCGAGTCTCCGGGCTACCCACAGCTTAGTCGAAGTCGTCGAGCGATGCAGACACTTCGTCCGCTTCCGGGTGACCGTGCTGGCCTTTACTCAGCTTAGCACCGTCGATATAGGAGTAAGGATCCGAGACGATGTTTCCATCCTTATCCATTCCGGTCTCGAGCATCTCCTCGATACTCCAGCCAGAGGTAGGGTCTTTTTGTGACTTCAAGGTGCTTGCGCCCGGTTGTGTTTTGGACGCGCCCTGCTTGGCCTGTTCGCCAGCGGGACTAAACGTGTTGGTTTGTTTTGAGGACATGATACTAACTGGGTTTCGAGTCAGGCCATGCCAGAGGTGTGACAACTGCAATTCCAGGGTGACGTACCTCGTTACGATATCTCAATTGATGCTGTTTGGATGCTGTTTTGGATGTTTTGTTGGATTGTGCTCTCCTGTCTAGGAAGAGGCATTCACTGTCTTATATACGCAGCAGGTGGCGTTGATGATGTATGATGACGCGGAGACTCGAGCACGACGACAGTTATTCCTCCATAGAGAAGCTGTCAGCTGCCATCTATTCGATCCTCGTCCTGGGGGGAGCTGTGATTGCACAATGGAGGCCATGAGGTCATGGGCCATGGTCCAGACAATGTAGCTAGGCCATGGTCTTCTCCGAGTCGTCGAGATATGGCTCAATGCTCTATTCGGTGCTGTTTTAGGTTCAATCCCCAGTGCGGGGAACCCATGTTTGGATTTCCAATGTTGGAAAGGCATTACATCTTCAAAACGTGGCAACGAATGGCCTGCCCGAGCGATATCGCCACCGCTTAACCACGCCTATCAAACGACAACAACCTTACAAACCGGGAACTGGATTTCATCTCTGTCAATTATGATGCTAATGGGTGTAATAACAGCGGAATTGAGTAAGTAGTACTGCGCATTTCTGGCTTGGAAATTCGCGTCAGATATATATTTGTGGTTCACCTATGACTGCAGCAAGCAGCTTTGCGCAGTCTTAATCCTAAAAACAGCCAACTCTTAATCGACCAGTAAACCCCACGTCGTACAAATTAAAATCGAATAACTAGTTCTCGAGCCAATGAAATTTAATTGCCGGGGTAAGCTGTTTTGCTGTTCCAACTTCCATACAATGTCAGCTAAGTATGAGAGCGGCTACCCTAAGACATTCATCAAGCTACCACACCAATTCCTCATTCCAATCTAACCTTCCTCAACTACCTTTAATCATGACTACTAGGATACCTAGCTCTACAGGGCTTCTGTGGCTTGTTTGCTTGGGGTTAGGATGAAGGGGTTTGGTGTCCATTAGGGCTAGGGTTGGGTTGTTGCGGAGGGGGCCTAGGTTTGCTGTTGAGGAAGATGATGATGGAATCCAACCCCAAGTGTTAGCTTTATTATCAAGGAGAGGTGGGATGGAAGTGAATAGTGAACTAGCAAAATAGCGTTTTGAATTATATAAGAAGAAGGATTGCATCCTGGTATAAATAAGTGGCTGATCTTCCTGCAAGTGTGCGAACTGCAGTTCATACTACTGTAGCGTATCCTCACAACTCTCTGCACATTCTCTCATTCAAATATCCTGCTGTCTGAATTTATTTCTACAGTGATTTGGATTAGTAGATTATAGCCAGTAATAAAACCAACCAAGACTATAATTGAGAGGCTTAAGGAATCGATAATCTGCTGGCCAAGCTGTTCATCCTTCCACTAGACCATTACAGCATTGCGGTGTAAAAAAGTGAGATATTTAGAAGTACTCATTGCTGTAGCATGAGCTGCCAGTGGATTGAACTAGGAAATAGCCCAGTTTTAGTTGAAATTGCGCCATCGCAGTCGTGCTTGTCTGCCCAGGCACCGACATTTCCGTTCAGCCCTACGAGGCTGTCAGTTCCCGCCGATCGCATCGCCGTCGGTTCAATTTCCGACACCGCAGAATTTGCTTCTCCAACCTTCACTTGCCCTCCTCTCTCAGCATTCACCGGCCACTACGCAGGATTGATGGTATAGAAAAAAGAAATGGCATCCCCGGCCGACATCGAAGCCAACAATGGCGACCTCAAGTCCGTCAACGGTAATGGCAATGGTCTCCTGTCCGCGAACCCAACAGGGACCGACAGCGAGAAAAAGCCGGCGGCCACCAGGACTTCGCTCTGGTCGCAGTCCGTCTCGGCCAGATACGCAGACATCCTCTGTCTTGTCCTCTGCTTCATCACCGGTCTCTGTGACTCTGCCGCCTACAATGCCTGGTCTTGTTTCCTGGCCATGCAAACAGGTTCGTCCCGCTATCTCCCCAGTCCCCACGTCCGACCTCGGCAACAAGCCCACTACACTTTAAGGTACAACATACTAACAAAAACAGGAAACACAATCTTCCTCGGCCTAGGCGCCTCAAACCTCCCATCCGGCAAACCATGGGGCTGGCTCAAGTCGCTCGTCTCCATCGTCGCCTTCTTCATCGGCGCGCTGCTCTTCTCGCTCTACGGCCGCAACATCGGGCCCAAGAAGCGCGTTACCCTGTTCACCTCGTTCCTGTTCCAGGCCATTCTGGTCATCATCGCAGTCGCGCTGATAGAGGGGGACCTGATCCCGCACACGCAGGCCGAAGCGGCGTCCTTGACCGGTGGAAAGCTGTTTCTGGAACTTATCCCCATTGCGCTGCTGGCGTTCCAGTCTGCTGGGTCGATGACTGCGGCGCGTGGGCTGGGGTTCAATGAGATTCCGACGGTGGTGTTGACGAGTGTTTACTTTGATGTTGCGAGTGATCCGAAGATTGTCCAGGATGTTCGGGGCAATGTGAAGCGGAATCGGCGCGTGGGGAGTGTGGTTTCTTTGCTGGTTGGGGCGATTGTGGGGGGTTGGTTGAGTAGGAGTCGTGGGGGAATGGAGAGTGCGTTGTGGCTTAGTGCGGGTTTGAAGGTGGTTATTTCTTTTGGGTGGTTAGTGTGGTTTTCTGAGTGAGTGTCTGTACGGAGTATGTCTGATGTTGGATGTAGGTGTGGCTGTTGGATGTCTGGGTATAGATATAGAGGACCAGGCCCCGGTCTGGTAGAGGTGACCCATCACAATAGAACTAGAATACTAGAGTAGCTCCCCTAAGGGCTATATAATACTATACAATCCATTGACAGAGTCTCCTAATCCTGCCATAATCGACGATCTGATGCTCCGCCCCGTTCTCATGACCCGTCGAGTCATGAACCCTGTTTAGCCCCAACTTGTGTTCTCTACACGGTCCAATCGCAATCGCTGCTATCGCTTCCATACAACAAGCGACTGAAGGAATGCAGTTCACAGCGCATCGCATCCAATTGAAGCCCGGCTTTCCTCTAGGCCAAGCCGGGAAACCACCTCACACTCCTCTCCACTCTCCAGGGCTGGGTGAGGTTAAAGCGCCCCCTTTCCCAGACCAAAGCCAAGCGTGGACGCCATCTGCAGCCTCCCAGCTTCACCCAATTCTCCAAAGACTGCACCTGTCAGGCAGTCTGTCTGCCTTGGCCTTGTCTGATCTGGTTCGCTAAGTGGAATAGGAAGCTCAATTCCTACCTACATACCTACCTTCATCGAGTTACATCCTTCGAGACGCATTCTCTTCCTTTCGTCCATCCAGCCTCTAAAACCACCGCCGAAATCACCATTAACATATAACATAGGTGGCCGCCACCAGCATATACAACGACACAACAACATGGACACTGACTCAGACACCGACATAAAAACCTACGATAACATTAACGACGCCTTCTCGGACATGACGACAGACGGTACCATAAGGGCCAGCAACACCGAGGAGACCAACCCAGGCACATCTACCACCGTCGTCACCGTCACCGGCTCCACGACGACGAGCACTATTTCCGGGGGCGATGGGGGCGATGGGGGTGATGGGAGCAATGGGAGCAATGGGGGCGATGGGGGCGATGGGGCCGATGGGGGCGCGACGGAGGATCCAACGGCGCCCGCTACGGTTACGGTATACCAGCCTAGTCCAACGGCGGGGGAAGATAGTGATGGTGCCGAGAATGTAAACTCGGATGCGAACACGGGCGGCTTGTCGACTGGTGCTAAAGCGGGAATTGGTGTTGGGGTTGCTTGTGCGGTGATACTTCTTATTGCTGTGGCGCTGTTTCTGTTCTTTCGGAGGAGAAAAAGAAGAGGAGGAGGAAAGACTGGGAAGGGTTCAGAGACGACAAGCGGGTCTGAAGCTGGAAATGATAGAGGGGCCGGGGCAGGAGTTTCACCAGCCGAGATTGAGGGCAGGGAACGCCGTGTTTTTGAGCTTCCTGGTGGGAGGGACAGACCGGAGCTTGAAGGGGAGGGGAGGAGGGAAAAGGAGAGGTATGAGTTGGATGGGTGATTTTATATGAATATAGGTGTTTGGATGATTTACATGACATGATACCCTGAATATAATCTACTGTTGTATATTTAACTACACACTAGTATATGATTTGGGATTTGATAATTTATATTAATCTATGGTAAACCACTTCATTGCTTGGACTAATAAACCAACTCCAAGATATAGATACAACTACAAACACCAGATATACCTCACCAAGCATAACTGCCCACTCATTAAGTATATAGGTACATAATCCAGAGTACCGCCAGTACTGCCACGGCCTAATCCTAATTCCTCACCCGACTACGACAAAACCAGAAATAATCCAGAATATACCTCAACCCCATATACGCCCAGGATCAACCAACCAACAAGACCCAGCTCGTATCTGCATCCTGCACAACACCCGATCAACTAATACCATTGCTTACCTCGCCCAACTCCAACCAAATTGGCAGTCAGGCCGAAAGAAGTTATGAAGAGCCTCATTCCCTCCCTCCCTCCCGTTCGAATATTCACATTCACCCCTCCTCTCAAATATTACTGGTAAGTGGTTAGTATGTCAGTATGTAACACCAACCAACCAACCCATCCAATACTAGTAGTGCTGACCAATACCTACCAATACAGAAAGCTGGGCAGACACGGAGAATCCCCATCCCCATCCCCTCCAGCCAAGACAGATAGCGAAAGTGATAGGCTGTACCCCTCCCGGACTATTTCGGGCAAGACCAACGGCGCACGTGGACACGAACGCGCATACTCCCGGATCTCGCCCATTGGTTGATTATTGATTGGACTCTGAGGGACCTCTTGGATTGGAGAAATGGGACTTGGAGCGGCGGAACTTCGCTATTACGATGTTACTAGGTATGTGATTGGTAAGAATAAGAATACAAGAATCCAGAATACCAGGTATGAGTATTTAATACTTATTATCCATGGTTTTTTTTTTGGAGGCATTCAGTTGCTGCTTCTGGTATTGTTATTGTTGTGAGAGTTGGTTGGTTGGTTGGTGGATGGAACATGCGTGTCGCGAAGAATGCTGCCCTGCAAGCCACACCTCGACAAGCGGGGCAAGCATACTGTATATCAACAATCACATCATCAACAGTCAACAGTCAACACCGCGAGAAATGCAGAAGACAAGAATAGCAGGCTGGAATGCAGTTAATACTTTCTGTACTGTAAACTGAATTCAGACCTCAATACTGAATATCCAGTACTATTACTGAAAGTGAAAACTTGGCGGGGCGCTTGTGGGCGCCGGGCAGTGACGGGGCTGCAGGCGAATGAGGGGTACTGCTAATAACGTTGCATGCAGATGTGATGTGATTGCTGAAGGTTACGGCTATTACGGTTTGAGTATGGTTTGATGAACTGTTCTTGTAATGACATCAACTGGTTTACTAGTAAAGAAGTATATTGAGAAGTAATTGAAAGTAAAGAAGTTTGATTAGGTAGTGGGTTAGCAATGAAGGAATCAACCCAACCAACTGAACTGAAGAACTTGAACAGCTCGCAGAATGGTATCATAAAAGCAGAGATGCAAATGACTCCCATGAGCATGCACTCCAAAGCGAATCGAGTAATCAAGTAATCAAGCAGAATCCCGTCCCAATGCGAGAGAGGGAAATTAAAAGAGAAGATAAAAGGAAACTGCAACAAAGGAAAAACAAAGGAAAGACTCTTCAGTTAAATCAAGCAGATAACGTTGAACGTCAAATATCGCTTGTAATCGCAAAGATCAGAACGCAACGAGCAATCGCCAAACGCGCTCAAATGCAATCCGGGAAAAAACACTTCATCCAGTGTAGTAGTAATAATAATCGTTCGAAACTTCGAATCGAATCATGTGGCACATGGCGCACATATCTCATCGCCATCAGGCGCATATCTTTTTTCTGTAGCTAAGCGGTTCGCTTTCGCAGTATGTCGTCGCAGTTTGCGTCAAATCGCATATTCCATACACGGATACTGTTCATCAGCTTCTCCGTATTCTCCAACTCACGGTCGCGACCAAAGATCGACTCGACAAATTCACAGCCTGCGTTGCGGCCCATCGACACCGACTTCCCACCTTCTCGCTTGGCGGCCTTCCACATGAACTGCTCGCACGTCCTCAGCAGCTTCTTGAAGCGCGACCACAGCCGCTTCCCGCTTTCCAAAAAGTCCTCCACGGTTTCTTGCGAATCGACGTCCTTGACCCGATCCACGCATTCCGCCGCCCTCTTTACTTTACCAGCAAGTTTAATTAGCAACAGCCAGAGTTCGCCTGCGACATCGGCCATTGGGGTTGAGGCGCCGTGGTGGAAAACAGTCCAGTCGTAGATCCACTTGCCGAGCGAGTTGGCGTCGAACACACTGCCGAGCAGGATGATCGGCGCCTCGGTCGGATCCCAGTTCTTTATTGAGTAGCCCGGCGGGATTCCTGCGCGCTCGGCATCCTCCTCCGTGGCCTTGGGTGGGGGTTTCGACGCTGTCGCGGGCTTCGGCTTGGATGGGTTCCGGGTAGAAGTTGACTGGCGGCGGGCGCGCGACCACTTGGCGGCATCAACGTCATCAAAAACAGGGACCTGGGTAGAGGAAAAGAAAGGATCAGTGGTTGTTGGCTTTGGCTTCCGTTGGGACGTTGACGGGCGCCGGCGGGACTTGTTTGGTTCCTCGCGGGAGGCGTATCGAGGCATATCATCGTATCCATCATCGACCACATCCACAAAGATAGATCGTTTCCGGGATGACTGCTGTCGCGGAAGGGGGACAGCACCGTAGTCATAGATGCCAGCAGGCGCACCGGACATGGTTTTGCGACGGTAGTAGGAGGGCGGAATGCCACCAAAAAAGGCACTTACATTTTCGTGTTTGGGCGGGGTGCCAAATTCGGGCATTGCGCCGTAGAAACCATGGGTGTATACAGAGGGAGGCGCTGCATAACTTGCCTTGCGGCCATGGCGCTTCGTCGGACCTCGTGGCGAAACAAAGGGGTTGGTGAACTGGTTCGCGTAGTAGGCGTAGTGAGGAGAGGTCGGGGGAGAGTTCATGTAGTCGAAGGAGGGCCACCCAGAGGGAGGTGGACTAGAGTAGTGGTACATTATCGCGAGTCGAGCATGAATATAAGAGCCGAGTCACGGGAGTGTGTGTGGTAGTCGAAAATGCAATATATCAAAGCAGACCGAAGAAATCGACAACTTTTGAGGGCCCAATTACCGATTAACCAAACAACAGAACAAGCTAAAAAATCAAAAAGCAGGCAAAAAAATCACAACCCAGTATATTGTACAGGATATCGTCCAGAAAAACCCGATCGACGCCGATCAAAAGGACAACGAAATCGAGATATCAACGACGGGGGCGTCACCGTGGCACGGCTTTGAGGGGAGAGGAGGATTGAAAGCTTGTGATGTGCGAAGGGTGCATTTGAACGATGTCGGACACCCGAACGTTGAGATGAAATCGAGCAAACAGGCTGAGTCTCAGCAGAGAATGACGGCGAAGGACCGAGGATCTTCCAGGCGACTCCTGAAGACTAAATGGGACGAGTGACAAATCCTGGGGAAGCCGAGTGAACCCAGGAGAGCTGGCGATAGTGGCGAAAAGAGCGAGATTGGATGTGAACCCAAGATGGGCGATGGTGCAGGTTGGATGGCAAAGGGAGAAGACACAGACTAAGAGAGCCAGCGAGCGAGGGAGATCCGGTTTTGTATGAAAGTTGAAAGTGCAGTCAGTGTCTTGGAGCCGGTGGGCCCCAGCGGTAAGCGGGCGGTGGGGCTGTATTAGCGCCGTAAATTTCAGCGCTCCTGTTTTACCGTATTATTCCAGACAGTTGGTACTTTATCATTTATCATTTATTAATTCATGCAGTTTGCCAGTTCCTGGCTACATGGACTTCAGGAGGTTTATATACTGCTGCTTTCTTATCTACTCGTCTGAGTCACGTTGGGCACGTCTCGCCGTCGAGGCACGGGTCAAGATATAGCCTTCGCCTCGACTTGACTCAGGGCCACCCACTGCCCTCCAGTTACGCTGGTGCTTTCTCACCAGCTGGACACGCGGAAATCAGGAGCCTACCAGGTGGGAATGAGAGGGTATATGGATCGTGCAGTGAGTCATCGGCTGAGCCGTCATCGCCCCAGATGGCGGCTGAGCAGTGTATAAATAAAATTTCATCTTGAGTCAATATTTCTTTGTGTCTGATCTGCCGTCAGACGGCTGCCTATTGGTATGGAGCTGTGGCTGTGGCGGGAGACAGCCGGGTTTTTTGATTGGCGGGCGACCTGCGCAAGCGAGAAAGGCCCAAGACTCAGGACGAACGAAGACCAAGAGTGGCCCCGGGCCATATGGCGCATGGCTGGGCTGCATGTGCGTCAGGGACGACTGTCTGGATGTGAGGTCATGTCCCCAGAGGACCAGTCTGTCCCATGGAAGGCTACCGGATGCATCCGCTGCATTCCGTGGATCAAACGACCCAGCAAAATAAGCTTGACTCGCTAAATTGCGACTGCAGCGATGCAAAAGTAAAAACGCAAAACTCCTGTTGGGCAACCATCTGTGCGATGGGCTTTACCGCCGACTTGCTGGGCACCCACCACACCATCACACCGGGCAACAGTCACCGCAAGTTGCAAATACGACAATACTGTAGTACCTTGATCATGATTCAGTTGAATCGTTCCGTTGAATCGTTCCGCTGAATCAAGGATTCAGGAGGCAAGATAATCGACTGCTGCCTACCAGTGAGGCCCGCCATAAACACGGCTCTGAGGCAAAGTGTATCCCCTGGCACAGAAAAGCAAGCATGCGTTTCGCCCTCGGGTTGAGAAGAGGCTTCTGATGGCGCACACGGCGTTCTGATGCGATGATCACCGCGCCAATGAGATTGGGAAGGACGATGGAAAAAAGCTAGAGGGCTGCTAGAACTTCGGATCGCAGGGAAATGGGCCCGACTGAATAACTCCGACCCAACGGTTCACCAGCTGCGAATCGCAAAGCCCCAATAAGTTAGTCAATATAGTTAGATTAGCAAGCAGCGACAAGCAGACAAGCAGACAAGCACAGACTCGCTCGAAACTGAGTGTGACTGAGACGAACTAGCCAGACCATGGCCCACCAGCAGAGTTTTCACGCCCCTTGCTCTGCTTATTCTCAATTTCCTGCGCAATCATGGGCGGCCATTTAATATTGTTGATATTTATATTCCGTCTCATTTATTAATCGTACCGTACTGTATTGTCACTTACCGGGGCGCCATTTCTCATTGGCAAGGAGGAAAGGAGTCCTCAGTCTTCACCCACATACCTCTATCGCGTCTTTCTTATCCTCCTTTGCTGCTATTGCTGGCTCCAGCTCCAGCGCTGGACTGGATATGTCTGGTCGTGTGATTCGTGCATTCCCATCCCCTTTCCTCGCCTATCTGAGTATCCCAGCCCCAAAGATTCACCCTTGACTCGTCGTCTCAGCCTGTCTGAGAATAATTTCCCCTGGATTGGAAGGATTCACTTCCACCAGCCTCACGCCGATCGCGCGGCCAAACGAAATGAGCATCTGAAGCAAGGAAAATCCCTGGTTTCACCTGCTGGAAGGATTTGTGCGCATCCAGCCCTTGCCCTGAGCCCTATCTTGTTTCCAAACACCGGGTCTCCTATTTGTTACTTGTTAGTGCATGCATGGGACTTTTGCTGGCACGTTGTCCATGCTTGCTCCATCTACCGGGTTTGCGCGCTGCCACCGAGTGGTCAGGACAGAGTCTGACACACGAACATGTTCTCTCCGTAAAATAAAGAGAAACTGATGTAATTCGAGTTTTGAGTATCCAAATATTCGGCCCTCAGATGGAATGAATGAATGAATGATGATGAATGATGAATGCAAGGCTCGGAAGGCTTACACCACCATTACGGGGTATATTCATGTCGTCTTACACTCACTCCCTCCTTCAGCCCTGCAGTTGCATGCCGTCGGCCATCCCACAAACATCCAACCAACAAACCAAGCACACTGCCACTAGCCGGCGAACAACTCACATCAAAACTTCGAGCTGAACGACTCGGTCGGTCGCGTCATCCAGCGCTAACTTATTCCAAGTACTCACGTAACGACGGTGTAGTCGAGTTGTATCTCTGCACACGAGCACAAGCACAAGCACACCACACCACACTAACCGCTAGCGACTGTATCTCCCGAGAAAATCGGCCCTTATGCGCCTGCTCTGCTGGCTGCACCTGCAAGGCTGACCCTATCCTCAGACTAAGACTAAGGTAAGAGTAGGTAAGTTCCCACTAGCCTGCCCCGACATGTGCAGTGCTGTCCAACGGAGTGGAGTCGGCGATACCCCCGCAAATGAGCGCTTGACACGCCGAGTAACGGCTGCGGTGGTGGGTTGAACTTCAACTGGTATCGAGTTTGGAGGGGGTTTTTCTTTGTTATATGAATGGATCGGTCAGGAGACCGCTCTTCTGCTGTTCTTCCTTCCTGTTGGCATTACTCGATAGCATGATTTTTGTGAGAAGATGAGGTGATGCCGATACTGATGGCATCTTTGGGTATCTACTATCTAGTATCTACTAAGCAGCTTAGCCTCGCTCTCATTCTCGATAGAACCCCGCTCCAGTCGACACCGTATTCTGCTATTCTAGCATTCTATAGATTAATTAATCCTTCAGCCCAACTCGTATCCATCGTCTCTTCTTCGTATGACTCGCAACTCCACGAGCATGATGATGGATGACAATGACAGCTGATCGTATTCGTGTGCAGAATTGTTGGAGACCTTTTCCGCTCCATACACTCCTACTAGTTACGTCGGGACTCGAGACTAGGGCTTTAGTAGCGTCAGTGCCCTAGCAACGAGTGGAGGTGTGGACTGTGAACTGTGGAGGGGGACAGACAGGAGGGGTGGAGGGGTAGTTGTAGTATGCGTTGTTCATTATTCAACCTCGAACAAAAAAAAAAAAAAAACGAAAAAGAAAACAAAGTTTTCATTTTGAAAGGAAAAGAGCAAATCCTCGATTTTGCAATTGTAACAAAGTACAACTGCAGTATCGCAGATTTACCAGATTTATTGTCTATGACTAAGTGCACCACCACCACTAAAGAGTAAAGTACGGAGTATAGTATCTTGCATATCATATTGCATCTTGCATAAAGCATAAAGCATAAAACAGGCATAGCCCACTGTACAGACGACAGACTTACCTTATCGTACTTAGTGCTCCCGGCGTCCTTACCGGGTACCCAGATCAAGAGATACTTTATGCACCATGTAAGGGTTCTCCCTCCCTACAGTTCGGGCCCTGTAGGTAGGACCAACCGAAAACTTTAACTTCTAACGTCTTCACTCTTCATCTCCCGCATGCAGTGCAGCAGCTTGATGCAGTTTTTTCATCCCTGGAGCTAGCGGTAAGGCATGCACGTATCTAGATAGCCTGATAAAGAACCGGGTTCTGGAGTTACACTGTATACTGTTTACCGCTCCTTTCCGATATCGAGCAGCTGCAGTGCAGTACAGTACAGCGCAGCGCAGTGCATAATAATGCGTACGGTCCTAGCATAATCGCTTCCTGAGTTTGGAGTCGAGCCTGGACTCTTGGTAACTCGATTACCTCGAAGTCTAAATAAGCTCCAACGGTAAGACATACATAAAAAAAAAATGGATACAGACACACAAACAAACAAGCCAACAGGCAGAACCATAACCTGCTCGTTCATCCCTAGCATAAGATTGCTTGGTGGCTGTTGCGAGTGCAACTATCTTGGAATAGATTTCCTTGCCGGGCCGGTTTCAAGGTTGGGGTTTCTTGGTGATTCGACACCGCTAGATTTATTACTGGCTTTGGGGTTTCGGTGAGGAGGTGGGAGTGTTGATGTCGATTGTTCAACGGGCATGAACGAGGATCTGACTTGGCTATCGCGGTGCACGAGGTGGTTAAGCTGTAGTTGAAGCTTTGTGGGCCTGGGGTTAGTGCACGAGTTGAGGATTCCTGGATGCTTCTCATTTGAACTCTTAGCCCCAGAATCTGGTCCATCCTACGAATAACTATCGTGAAGTGGTAAGGGTTTTCATTATAGTGAGATATATCCAAGCCTGAACGGCAATCTCTAATTTTAGTTCTTTTAGCTTTAGTTTCGTTATGCATAAACTTCAATAACGGTCACACCACCATATATTCTCCTTCGGCTCGCTTAGCCTGCATCAAATGGTGCCATCGGAACCCCGGTCCCTTTGAGGGCGGGTTTGAAGCTGGACACTGCGGGTATACGGGCGATGCAAGGTAAGCGCCGTTTTCCGCAGTAGAAATGTCCGCCCAAATCTTCTGTAACAGTTCTAGGCATGAAAGATTGTTGCAGAACCCTGAGTCCTTGGAGATATCCTGGCAGCGTTCTTGGATGATTCTGCGGTGTTCTTCGAAGACACACTCTGAGCCGGTGATGAACAGAGGCCACAGCAGGTAGACGTCGGATTTGACCGCTACGATGTGAGATATCGAGCGCTGCACAATTTGCTGGATACGCGGGTGAGACGACGGCAGATCCGGGTATGCGAGGCGCTCGCTGTAGAGGAGGGCTGAGTGCCGGAATGTTTCGGATATGTGGAAGACGTCCTCGACGTTTTGAGGAGCAACGCCCAACTGGCAGAGCGGTGAGGAGGGTGGTGAGATGTACGCGTGCATCGATGGGGGAATAGAACCGGTTGCAGACCCGTGGTCGACTCTGTCTTGTGGAAACCGCCACGCCTCTAGCTGTTGTTTGATGGAATACCACTCCGCCCAGAAAGTTGGAGACAAAGGCTGCGTGGTCTGGTCGCCGGGTCGCGGCGGGGTCGGCAAAGGGAAAACAAAAGGATCAATCTGTGTCGGGGCCCTCGAGACGAGCGCATCGGGAGTGTAGTACGCCATCGACGGTGGCGGTATTGAGGTAGGTATAAAGACGCGCGGTGAAGGTTGTGCGCTATTTTCCTGGCTCTGGCTGAGGAGATTCAGCCGGCCTAGGTGTGAAATGATTTTGAATAGATCAGCATCACACCCAGCAAGGTTCTCGAGGCCCCATTCATCGCCAGCGGTGGCAGTGAGGTCAATATACTTGTTATGCAGTTGAATCTCACGGTCGTTGGTGGTCGCTGTCATGGTGTCGTACCATGAAAACATACGGATGAACCATCTCAGTTCGTCCGACGGATATGGGGAGGAGCGCAACCGGATCGCGAGCAGCTTGGTCACCCCAGCAAACTGGGTTTTGAACTGACCAACTCCAGTGTCACAACCATGAAACAGGCATAATATTAACAAGGTGGCGAGGACCGAGTCCGAGAGCCTCCTGTGCGGGTCAGCCAGCTCTCTGTTCAGTTCCTTGACCGCCATAGCACGGTGATATTGCTCTTCCAAAGCAAACCCGTCCGGGACGGAAGGGTCGGAGCCTTCCTGCATCGATGCATCCGTTAGCGCTCGATGTGCTAGACAAGACATCCGCGCAGGCTCCGTCCGCCCTGTTGAGAAGGTCCCCCGTTCACGTCTCTGTCGCAAGTTGCTGGTAGACAAGGTGGCGATCGCCTCTTGAAGAGATGTACTATCCTGTGCCATGCGCAAAACAGAAGTACGGAAGGGATTCGTTGGGCTATCAAAAGCCACAATCACCGGAGCAATAACTTCTGCATAGTAGCTAATTAGGTATCGAAGGCGTGGGGTTCGCCCAACGGACCTTGCGAGAAGCAATTGAGAGAACGATGGCGAGTGGTTTGCCGCGGGATAGTAGCAAGAGCTACGTCGTCTTAACTCGTCCGTTTCCTTGTCTTCGTTGGATGAACATGACCACGCTGCTGTTGGTGGCGAGGGAAACGGCGGGGAAAATGATCCCGTCCAGCTCCCAGGTGCAGAGACCGATTCTACATCCGTTGATGAATCCGTCAATGTCTGTGTTGGCCGATAAGATGGATATTTTGCTGGGCTTTGTTGTCTCCAGAACACCGCTTGAAATTGCGGGGACAGTGCTTTTGTCGGGGGAACAGACTCAGGCGCAACATTAGAGATCGGAGAAGACTGGGCACAGGACTGGAAGTCTTGGACGGTGGTCGTATTCGGCGGTGGCGGCTCTTGATATTCTGGTCCACGACGAGGCTTCGCCTTCCCAGCAGCCGCCGGCTGTGCGCCACTCACTGGCAGAGACAATCCTCGAAATTTCCCCCGGCTTGCAACTCCAACCCCCCATGTCAACGTGGTCTTGTATCCCAAGCACTCGACTCCATATTCCAGACACTGGGAGCAGTACGGGCGGCGGCGGTCACACGACGAGCCACCGCGGGCGCAGGTGAAGCAATCGTCGGCCGCACCACTCACGACAGTTCTCTTTCGCCTTTTACGGGCAGGTGCCGATGGGGGCGGAGGTTTCTGTACTTTGGCTGGGGCAGCCTGCGACATTCTTTGCCGCTGAGAAGCCAAGTCTGACCGGCAGTCCGTGCTGCGCTAATTGCCGAGTATTATCGGGGGTAGAAGACGATGCGGAGGCGATCCGCGCTGTGGGGGTCCATGGGTTGAGAATGAGAAAAGAGAAACCCGCGAAGAACTGGACAGGGCGAAGAAGAAGTTCTTAGAGGCAAGGAGAGGGGCCGAAGGAAGAGGGGAAGGGAGAAGGGAAGGGTTGGAAGAATAGCGCCGCGGTGCCAGATATAATAAAGTTCATAATTCTCCGGCAAGGAACTTTTTTCGGTATCGCTCAGGAAGATTGTTAAGCGTATCCAGAAATCCGCAATACGGCGCCTTTGGCTGGAAGAATGGCGATAAGGGAACTTGTTTGGCGGTTGGTTCCGCCACCACAGACCAGCCCGGTTAGTATGTTGGGACCGCCGAGGCAAGTTAGCCAGCCCGGGCGATCGGAAACTCGGAGCTCAGCACAACCCAAAGTCTGCGTGCCGACCGGCCAGTCTGTCTTTGAATTAGGGAATAGGGATGGATCACCAGCGGCAACGATCTGTCGGGTCTTGAGACATTTCATTCAATTGTCGACTGTCGAGGGGCCGACGTTGTGACAGGCCGCGTGCTTCGTGCACAACGTGGTTGATTATTCAGCGCATACAGCCATGATCTGCGTTGTGCCTTCCATTCTTGGCCCTGCGTCAAGTTTCAGGGGTTTTGCCACCGCCTGCCGTATTGGGGTTCCTGTTACAAAGTGAAGGGAAATTGCGTGCACCTTGACTTCTTCGTGGAACTCAAGCTGCTGCAGATTGAGATTTTTGATTTCGAAGAAACGTGTCCAGGCTCGTGATTCAAAGCTGCCAATTTAATTTTGAATCTCGGCTGCTACGTCGAAGCGTGATTGCCGCTGTAATAATCACACCCGGTTACCATGCGACACCTTCCATCGCGAACATCATAGTCATGCCCGTTATCCGCCGCAGTCGGCTGAGGACGGTCCTGTCCACGGTCGCTGCGTTGTTCCTCGTTGCCACTGTCTTCAAGATTAATTGGACCCCAGCGCCTGCCTCGGTGGTGGTTCCTAACACCGCCTTCGAAGTGCCTCTACCCGAACGCCAAAATGTGTTTTGGAAGGCCTTCAAGCCGATAATAGAAGCGCACTCACCGAATAGTCCGTCTCCCCAGCACGAGCAGGACGTTGAAGCTGTTCATTTCAATGTGACCACCGCCGAAATCCGACCTGACTTGACGTTCATGCTCGACCACAACGTGGTAGCGATGCAGGAAGCACATGCACATTTCTTGGATGATATCGCAGATATGAAGAAGGTTCGTCCCGTCCACGCTCCTGGTACCCGCGGTATAGTCTCCACTGCCGGTGGTCAGTACCTTCCTGTCTTCCTTGCGACCCTGCGGATGCTACGACGTACCGGATCGGAACTCCCGGTGGAGGTTTATATGAAAGATGCCAGTGAGCATGAGAAGAGTATCTGCGACGAGGTCCTCCCGAAGCTGAATGCTCGGTGTCTTATACTTGCCGACGTGATGAAGAAGGACTTCATAGAGCACTACCAGCTCAAGGTTTTCGCGGTGCTTTTGTCCTCTTTCGAGGAGGTGGTTTGGATGGACGCGGACTGCTTTCCCCTCCAGAAGCCTGAGCTGCTTCTTGATTCGGAGACGTTCAAATCGACGGGCTTGATTACCTGGCCTGACTTTTGGCAAACAACAGTATCCCCTCTCTACTTCCGAATCTCGAAACAGGAGGAACCCCCGATGAACGCACGGCAGGCAACCGAGGCCGGTGCTTTCGTTATTTCCAAAAAGTCTCATTTGCGGACACTGTTACTGTCTGCCTATTATAACTACTACGGCCCATCCCACTATTTCCGGCTGTTATCGCAAGGTGCACCGGGTGAGGGAGACAAGGAAACCTTCCTCCAAGCTGCCTCCGCCCTTGGCGAACCCTTTTATGCTGTCAGCGAGAGGGTCCAGGCGATTGGCCATCCCGCACCGGGCGGGATGTCTGGGTCCGCCATGGCCCAGTCCGATCCAATCCAAGACCACGACTTGGTTAGCAAGGGACTACTACGGGTCGTTGACCCTAGCGTGGCCGAGGCACCAAGGATATTTTTCATCCACGCCAATTATCCCAAATTCAACCCCGGGGGGAATGTCTGGGGAACGGAGTTTGAGACCGCCCCGACAGTTCGACCTGACGGGACACTGGGCCGGGCATGGATTTTCCCAGAAGATGCCGTTCAGCGATTTGGATATGATGCCGAGAAGGCATACTGGGAGGAGCTCAAATTCATCAGCTGCGACCCTGGAATTGAATTCCAGACATGGGTGTCCAAGGTTGAGACTTGCCGCAAGGTCGAACAGTACTGGGGAGAAGTCTTTGCAGAACCGCATGACGACGACTTCCAATGGAGTGCGTGATAGAGTGACTACATTTGCAGAATTGACGATTCTACGACATATATTTACGAGCGACGACCGCTGATATCAGCTGTACTATATCGCATAATACTTGGCTTTTTCTTTTTTTTTTTACTTCTGTATATTACAACCTGGGATATAATAGACCGAATCCAACCATCGAAGTCAACAGCTTAGCGTCGCAATTCAATCTTCATTATATCATATCGTACAGTTCACGTCATAAATGATCTATTTATGAATACCCTTCTCCTTCAACCGCTGCTCATCATCTTCTTGCAGCTCCTTGTCAATCTTCGCTCCTTTTGACGGCTCGTTTCCGTGAAGCTTGGCCTGCATAGTTTATTAGCCACGCCAACTTTTACACTTACACATCTAGAGGTGAAAAGGGGAAAGCAAACATACCGGCTTCACAGGATCCTGCTTGCTAAGTTCTGCCTCGGGCTGGATATCCCGGTTGTGGTGGTGTGAAGGGTCAGACTCTTTGCTCTGGGCGCCGAGTCGGTTTGCGATGGAACGTTGGTCCTCTATAGAACAGGAGCTGTTAGTTCTTGTTTCTTCACTTTTTCTTCCAAGGTTGGTGCTGGTGAGAGAACATACTTGAGTCAAGTGTAGAATGGCTACCCTTTTCGCCCTGCTCGTACTTTTGCTGCTCGTTGAGGACGGACTGGGGCACGTTGCGCTGGTCGCCAGCTTCGTAGAAGGCGCCCTTGCCGACGGATGATTGGGCAGCTGAGTGAGACATGTTTGTGGTTTTAATGTATGTAGGTTTTTGAGATGGATATGGAGATGGAGATGGGTATCACAGTAGTATATAGAATAAATGGAGAGTGTTGAGTGAGTGAGTGAGGAGCTATGGTACGCTTCCGGTGCAGCGTCTATATAGGGTTACGCTGAGGAGGTGATGTCATTATATCATAGTTGACGTTCTGGAGCATTGAGATCATACGTGGGGCCCGCGAGCGAGAACACCTTGTCAAATGTTGCTTTCTGGCTGCTGGCCGAATGTCATCAATGGATCTCGATGCTGCTGGAACCTGATCGTTACCTAAACTTGGTTTCTTGGTGCTGCCGGTCAGGGCAGAGCTATGTTTCTATGACGTTTTTGGTGTCGCGTGCTTTGGAGCTCGGCTTGGTGGCGGGAGTTTGACTTGGATAAATGATTAAGTACGTTACTTGGCAGGATGGATGTTCGAATATTCTCCAAGATGTTGCAAATACCGTCGCTGTGTTGTTCATTCTGTCTGCTATCTAGGTGAAGCTATACTACCCCGCATATATTCTTCGAGAATTTCTGCAGCGATAAGCTTAAAATTCAGCCCAGCTGGCTAAAGATCTACAAAATTTATAATATTCGAACCAATTTAAGAATTGCTCATACGATGCTTATTCTATCGCCCTTTGACACTAAGGATCATGGTCTATCCAGCCGCCGAATCCGGAAAGGATGAGACATCCCACCTCAGTCTCAGGCACTTCCAGCTGCATACCACGACTCCAATTTACTCCAATTGATAGGCTACACCGGATCTCGCCGGGCGGACCAGCTCTTCCTCCAAAGCAGTCAGAGTAGTCGAGGCCAATACCCGAATGGCCCGATTGCCTTTGCCCCTGCCCCGTTTCCATCTGCAACTCCCTCACGTTCTCACCGACACGCTCTCCCTCGCCCTCAAACGGCCTCTGAATCCCCCACTACGACAATACACACCTTCCAATATTCACAACAGCCGGAACCAGCTATTCCCACGAAATCTCTCCACAATGGCCACCCCCTCAATAGACCCCCGCTACCAAACCCTTTTCCAAACTCTCGAATCCCGCTTCGCGCAGGCGACCTCCATCCCCTCCGAAAAATGGCACATCCTCGCAACTGCCACGCTCGCCGCAAGCCCAGACCCCGAACGCGCAGACCAGCTCTACCTCTACCTAACCTCGCAGCCAGCCTATAGCACCTCCGAGGCACGCAAGCAACTAGCCCGACGGCTCCGCGAAGCGCTCTTCAAATCCGTCATAATCGTCGGCGTCTGCAAGCCCATCGAAGCAATCCTGGCCCTATCCAAGGTCGAAAAGGAAGAAGATAAGGACTACTCCGCGCCAACACGAGAGGACTGGGCATGTGACGCCGCGAACCACGAGCGCGGGGTCGGCTGGTTCAACAAGCTTTATGCGCGCAACAGCGGGGCGACGCTGGATCTGTTTGCGGCGCACAAGGACTTCTCGTGGCTGAGTATGGAGATTACGTACGGGTTGTTTTTGAGTGACCGCCAGGTCCTGGATGATTTGGATACGCAGATGGTTGTGCTCCCGGCGATTATGAGCCAGAATTTGCCGAATGAGACGCATTGGCATATTCGTGGGACTAGGAGGTTGGGTGTTCCCATTGAGGATGTGAGGATTGTGACTGAGTGTGTGAAGATTGTTGCGGAGTTTTATGGGGTCAAGTTGGATAAGGTGCCTACTGTTGAAGAGGTGGAGAAGGATGTGTAGACTGGATGTTATAGAGATATAGATGGTGATATAGAGGAGTTTGCTTTTCCAACTACTATGGGATATTAAGTCAGTTGCCTGTATTCCATGTAAGCTCTTTGGTCCAAGAAATATGCTCCGAACTTCGAAATACAGGAGGTAGAGCCAGTACTCCGTGGCCATTTCAGGCAGAGACCTGGCCTTTACAGGGCACGTGGCTGAATGATCTAGAAAGGACGGGTGAGAGTGGTATAGTAGTATGTAGATCAATGGCTGCTTCGAGACCCAGCGGTCGCTATGATTTCGGAATATGAATAGCGTAGCACTGGGTTGAAACCCTGCATATTTAAATATATATTTTTTCTTCCAATTGACAAGTTGTGGAAGAATAGAGGTCTTGAAGATTATTTATTGAAGAGTGGAAGATTGGCGGATCTGCACCCAATCAGGAAAGACAATTCCGGAGCTGGAGCAACAATTTTTATCGATCCCCCTCACTTCGAAGTCCAACACTTCAACACCACCCATCAACCCCGCAAACAACACAATCAACAATGGGCAAGCGCAAGCAAATCAAGGACGGCGACGTCGCCATGGGCGGCACAGTCGACGGCGACTCTTCAGACGAGGACATGGAGATAGTCAACGTTGACTTTGAATGGTTCGACTTCCAAGAGGTCGATTTCCACGGCCTCAAGCACCTCATTCGCCAGCTTTTCGACGTCGATGCTCAGGACATCGACCTCTCTGCCTTGTCTGACCTCATTATCTCACAGCCCCATCTTGGCTCAACGGTGAAAACAGACGGGAAGGAGTCAGACCCGTATGCGTTTTTGACGGTGCTGAATCTGCAAGAGCATAGTGTACGTTTACATTTAAATGCCTGCACTCGACGCATCCCTCGATAGGATACTGACTGAATTCGATAGGAAAACCCCGGCGTTAAAGGTCTAACCGCCTACCTGAAGCGAAAAGCCAGCAGCACACCCTCCCTAGCCCCCCTCGCCGAACTCCTCTCCAAAACACCCATCCCGCCGATCGGACTCATCCTCACGGAGCGTCTCATCAACATGCCGGCCGAGGTCGTGCCGCCGATGTACGGCATGCTGCAGGAGGAAATCGCCCAGTCGATTGAGGAGAAGAAGCCATGCAACTTCTCGCACTACCTAATCGTGTCTAAGAACTACGAGGAGGTTGAGTCGAAGCTGGATGCGGAGGAGTCGCGGCCACAGAAGAAGAAGAAGAAGGCCGCTGCTGAGAAGGGAGAGCGGTTCTTCTTCCACCCTGAGGATGAGATCCTGGAGCGTCATGCTCTGTGCACGGGTGGTTATGACTGGTCGCATAAGCATGATGAGGGACACTCGGATTCGAAACGTGCGTTCCAGGAGTTGGGGATTCTGACGAAGGGTAGCTTGATGCTTTTCGAGGCTGGGAAGCTGGAAGGTGCTGTTAAGGATATGGCGGAGTTCTATAAGCCGCCGGTATAATTGACGTTTTATGGTATGATTTATAGATTAATGTGGCCATGATAGAACAAGATAAAAGTCTTCTATTTTTTTTTGTTTTATCCGAACTAGAAATTGGTTTCTATATATCGTCCCTGCAAGTAGGGAGGGAGGGTTTACTCCCATTGTGTACCCTTCAAGCGCTGCATCAGATACTCTACCTCCACGACCTTGGTCAAAGGAATGACATATTCCTATTTTTGTTAGCTTTGTTCCAAAACCACGCGAAGAACGACGGGTGTTTACCTTGTACATAGCCTGAACGGCATTAACATCAATCTTCGGCCCCGACTGATCAGGGAACCCCGGGTCTGTGCCATAAGTCTTCGCCTTAAGGGCCAGCCTCTCAAGCACCTTCTGCTCAACCTTCGCATCCGTAATCGCGTCATCAATACCCTTGCGATCCTCGGCCTTAATCAGCGCTACAAACTTCTCCGTTTCCTTCTGGAACTTCGACTCCGCAACAAACTTCCCAAAGTGAATACGCCGCGACAGAGCTTGCAGACAGCTCACATCGCACGTCGCCGCGGACCCGTAGTTCTCCTGCTTTTCGCCGCGGTCGCCGCGGTCGCCGAATCTTGTGCACACCAAGGGGAGAATGTTCTCGACGTAGCGCTGCTTGATTACCTCGTTCACGCTCACGTCGTTGTCGTGTAGGATCCTGGGGTAAGAGAGGGGTTGGAGAATTGGCTTTTCGAGAGAGGATGGGAAGAAAGGATACTCGTCGGGAGACTCGAAGCGGCGGACGCGGGACTGAAGGCGTTCTTGCTCGCGGAGGAGGTAGTCCATGAGGCTGATATGTTCATTGGGGATTGAGACGCCGTCGGGGGCGTAGATTGTTGGGTTTAGGGGGAATTGAACACGCTCGATTAGATGGAAGGTTATCGTGTCTTCTAAGCGGCTATTTTTTTTAAATTTTTATCGTTAGCTTTGCTTTACTTTGCTTTGCGAGATTCGTTTTTTGCTGCCCTTTTGAGTCGTAGAGAATAGAGGGGATTTCTGCGGGGTATGCGCCTCCGATGTCGCTGCGGTCTTACATGAGTTGGAAGCGGATGTTGGCGAGATCCAGGGCCTTGGAGGCATCCGAGAGGTCAATTGCCGTGTCCATTGTGGGAGACAGGATTTATTTATTGGGTTGGAGATGAGATATCACAGCTGCCAGGACGAGGAGGGGGTGAGATTTGGGGGTTCAGGCATTTTGGTTGACGGGAGCTGCGGGGCGGGTCTGGCTTTATTCTCCCAGGAACAACGAACGCCAATGCCCGATACTCTGAAGGTGACAGATCCGGCCAGAACAGGCAATCCCGACCAGTTGGAACCGAAAGAAAGCGGAGGCAATGATGAATCAATAATGCACGGATTTTCCTGCTTGTTTGTCAATGAAGGGATCTGCCACCGGACTCCAGCTGTCTTAGATCCCCATCCTGTTCATCCCTCCAAGTCCATGCAATGTATCATGCATGTTCGGCCATTTAGTGCCAGGGTGGACCTCTAAACTACCTGTACA
This sequence comes from Aspergillus sp. MA 6041, assembly GCA_025768905.1. Classification (NCBI taxonomy): domain Eukaryota; kingdom Fungi; phylum Ascomycota; class Eurotiomycetes; order Eurotiales; family Aspergillaceae; genus Aspergillus; species Aspergillus sp. MA 6041. Next base: position 491,996 of record JAMFNV010000002.1, on the reverse strand, counting down.
ATTATAAGAGGCTGTCAGACTTTCTGTCCAACCTGGTACTCTGGGATTTGGCTCTTTCGGTTTCGGCAATTCTCACCAAAAAACAAGCGTGATGTCTCCAGAGTCGTTGACGAGATATCTCACAAGTTCATGTCGGTTGGGAGAGGCCATGAATTCTTTTAAAGAAGAGGAAGCCTTGATCGATGGCCATTCGCTTGCAAGGCAACAAGCACCGCCTAGTCCAAGCGCTACGAGTTACTAGTATCAGGCCTGACTCGTGCCGCCACCTTCAGCCTCGTCAAGGACCAACACTTTTAACTCACTGGTCCTTCTGTCGAAATGCCACAGCTCTTAAACTTACCGATTGAGCTAGTGCAACTGATAATCGATCATCAAGAATCTCAATGTGACATAAACGCTCTCATCCGCACCTGTCGCTACCTTTATAACACTTTCAATGTGTCCCTCTATCAATATGACCTGAAACACCGCAACTGCTCAGTGCTGTTCTGGGCCGCCAAGCGCGGTATCGATGGAGCGGCTGCAAACTCGTTGAAGGCAGGGCCGTATACCGAAGTGACGGATATGACTGGAGAGACGCCGCTGACAATAGCTGCCACGCGAGGACACTTGGGTGTTATGAAGCAGCTGCTGACGGTTGTTGACCACGGACTTGATCTCGACACAAAAGGCCTGTATGATCGGACCGCATTGGCATCAGCAGCTTGCTACGGGCAAACAGAGGCAGCCAAGCTATTACTTGAGCGGGGCGCGGACCGTGAAGCAAAAGACATGGATAGGAAGACACCTTTGCTATTGGCCGCATTGAACGGTCACGACGACACTGTCAGGTTATTTCTCGATTATGGAGCTGCGGTAGAGGCACAGGACCAGCATGGCCGAACAGCACTCTCCTGGGCTGCAGAGCACGGAAGCCTCAGCATCGTTGACCTCCTGTTGGGCCAGGGAGCGGTTGTTGATACTAGGACAATTAACGAGAGTACCCCGCTGATTCTTGCGGTGCGAACTGGACGCGAGGCAGTGGTCAAGAGATTGCTTATGGCTGGAGCGGATCCGAATGCTAGCAGTGCCAACGGATGGACTGCGCTGCATCACGCGGCATACAATCTCCAGGGACAAGTGGCTAAGCATTTGTTAGAGGCAGGAAGTGACCCGAGGGCTACAATTTTGCACAATGTACACCAGGGCAAGACACCGGCTGACCTAGCCCGCATGGCTATGGTTAGTACGACTGAGAAGAATGCGGTCTATGAGATTCTCATGACCGCTGCTGGAGACAGTTCTTTGGGAAGTGTCAACACCGGATAATTACCGTATATCATGGATCAAAAAACGGTCGATCTTCGTCAAGAGCTCCTGCGGGCGATCGGGAACCCGGAAGATGGAGAGTGTGTCCACTAAGAGAATTGATCGCAAGCTCCTGTACGACGGCCCCGGGATGGTTTTGAGTCTGGCCTCTAGGTTACAAGGGGGTCCATGCTGTATCTCGAGCAATCGTTGTCCGATCGCAGTTCCTGCTTCAAAGTCCAACCGTACAAACGATGAGGTCCGTCGACGGGTCTGCCTGGGCTTGCTTTCCCACGACCACAATAGCAAATCAAGTCACGAGTCTTAATTTATCTATTATGAATCAAAGACATTCTAGCTGATAAGAATTCTGAATTAATAAATAAATGTTGGCCAAAAGCGCAAATGACCTGCTGGGCGGTTGTTTGCGGTATGGAACGGCAAAATCACAGAATTGTAGGGATCCGGCGCCGCGGTAAACGTCGCGTGCACCTTTAGAACCTCCTCAAGCGACCCCCACTGCCCACGCGCTCCTGTCTTTCGCCAATCTTGCTTCCAAAACCGTATGTCGATTTGGCCTTAGAGAATTACTCTCGTCGGTGCCATGGACAAGCACCGCCGCGATGACTCTCCCTCCGGCCTATCAGACATTGTCGAGCGTGACGGGCTCCTGGGAACCGGCATTACCGTACCTCCCCCATCTCTACTCGCCACTGAGACTTCGCGAGTCTACAGCTAACTGACAATGCTTGAACAGTCTCGACATATTGAGGCCTTCGGGAGAAAGGTCACATCAACTGCTGGGCACTTGATGGGCCCCTCCGGCGATCCGACCACCAACCCCCATCTTCAAAACGCCATGGTAGATATCCAGCGCGAGCTGCGACGCCCCGGTACGCAGCGCAAAGTATTCGCCCTCACACAAACGACCCCGACCGACCTCGTTCGCTCCAAGTTGTCGACCACCGAAATCCAATCTCGCGCACTCTCCTCTCTGCCCGACGATCTCCTTGAGAACATCCCTGACGACTCTAGCAACTACTCGCTTTTCCAAGGCTTTCAGGTCACGCAGGATGACCAGGAATATAGGAAGACACATCGCAGGGGGCGATCGAAGTCGAAGAAGCTGTTGAAAGATGGGGAGGGCGACACGCAGGCCCTTCCGTCCACTTCGAGTGACTTGAAGAAGGAGCGGGACCTGCTGAATCGACGGATGGATCTAATGGGCGTTCGGAAGAACATGTGCAGCTCCGAGATTTTTGACATTGACAATAAGATTGCGAACTTTCATCGAATGCGTCAGATCGTCTTGGACCGCTTGGCTGGGCTAGAGATGGAGGAGGCGGAGCTCGAGCACGAAGGTGCGTTCTATTATATCCACTAGCTGTGGGTAATCTGGCTGACTCGGCTACAGTTAATGAGCTTGAAAATAAATTGGAGGATATGGAAGAGGAACCTGTGCAGGCTGCACAAAACGAGGCTCCCACACCGGCGTCCGAGGGCAATGAAGAACCCGGCTCCTCGGAGGATCAGGCCATGGATGCGTCGTTCATGTCGGAATCAATATACCAGAAAATACCTTCACCGCGGAGTCTAAAACATCGATCAATACGTATGCGATTGTGCTATTCAAGTCGGGAGCTACGGCTAATTGATTATAGGGAAACGATCTATGCCGGTTCTGCACGAGCATTTCGCGCCGGGCTCTGAGATAAAGGAAATGCAAGCGCATAACGATGTCGTCACGGCTATTGATTTTGATTATCCGTTTGGCACCATGATCACCGCCGCATTGGACGACACTGTCCGGGTTTGGGATCTCAATGTCGGCCGCTGTACAGGATTCTTGGAAGGACACAACGCCTCTGTCCGGTGCCTTCAGATTGAGGAAAATGTTGTTGCGACCGGTTCCATGGATGCTTCTGTGAAGCTCTGGGACTTGAGCCGTGCTCGGACTGCTCATACAAATAACCGCGTCAACGGTAACGACGAAGGAGACGATGCCGATGATGCCACGGTCGCTTCCCAATCGACTACTTTGGAGGATTGTCATGTCTACTCTTTGGATTCACATGTGGGTGAAGTGACGGCACTGCACTTCAAGGGAAATACGTTAGTATCGGGATCTGCCGACAAGACACTGCGGCAATGGGATCTGGTGAAGGGCCGCTGCGTACAGACACTGGATGTTCTTTGGGCCGCTGCTCAGGCAGATTCAATTGGAGGCGACTCGCAGTGGCGCCCGTCTGGACGTTTACCGGACGCTTCTGCAGATTTTGTGGGAGCCGTGCAATGCTTCGATGCGGCTCTAGCTTGTGGTACTGCTGATGGCATGGTCCGGCTGTGGGATTTGCGCAGCGGGCAAGTGCACCGAAGCCTCGTAGGACACACTGGCCCAGTGACGAGCCTGCAGTTTGATGATGTACACTTGGTGACAGGAAGCATGGACCGCAGTATCAGAGTATGTGCCTCCGTTTTTATGTTCCATTTTGCGCAACTGAATGCTAACTCGATATAGATATGGGATCTTCGCATGGGATCGATTTACGATGCCTATGGTTACGATAAGCCGATCACCAGCATGATGTTTGACACAAAGCGGATCGCAGCCGCGGCTGGGGAGAATGTCGCCAAGGTCTACGACAAGGCCGATGGCCACCACTGGGATTGCGGTGCTGGAGTTGGTGCGGATGGATCAGTACCAGGTCCTGCAACTGTCGAGCGTGTCCGACTCAAGGATGGATTCCTTATCGAAGGCCGCAAGGATGGGATCGTTGCGGCCTGGACTTGTTAGGTCACGCCTATATGAGCTGGTTGAATGCAGTAAAACTGGCCACGTACATGTCATTATTATGTCCCTAGTCGGCGATTGTCTTTACATCGGCACCTGTATATTAACAATTTATTTTTGGAGTACGATAGAAGAGGATGGATGGAAAGGTTGTCTTACGGTCGGACTGTAAATTCGTTGTCCAACATTATTTTCACTTGAAACTGGAATGACAAAGATTCAAAATTTTGAACAGACCTGTCCCTAGAGTAAAAATAGCACGAAGGGCATAAAGCCAACCACCAGTTAATACTTTGGTAGTGTCTTTATTATTGTCATCGTCATTCATCCAGAGCCTCCCAGAATCAAGCTTTACCCAATCGGGTATACGTGTTTCCCCATACATTCCACCTTCATTTCTTCCTCTCTGCGCACATCATCTTCTCTAGCAGCGCACCACCCAACGCAACATCCAATCTAAACGCGTCTCAATTGCTGCGCAATGAGGCATTGCATACATTACCATATATAACGGTCGTTAATTGTATATCTACAGCGGCTGGCGCGTCTAGCTCCGGCGCGCCGTGTTATCCATCCCGTCAATTAAGAGACGAGTCGGCCGGCTGTTCTTTCAACGACGCCGCCAATTGGGTTCTGCGACTCGGCCCTTCTTGAAGAACGCTTTGGTTTTCTTTCTTCGCTTTTGTCGTCTTTGCTTCCCAGCGCAAGACAAAGCAACTTGGGGTGGTGGCGGCTGCCTTGTCTGGACCAGCTGGGCGGTTCTTTCAGCTTTCCGCCCATCGCAAACGACCTTGGTGTTACTCAAGTCGCAGTGTTACCTCGTCTTTTGGAGCATAATTATTTGAATATTCCCTTTCGTGCTCTCGCTCCAAATCGTTACGGCTACCTGTTTTATTTTCGAGCTTTACACCTACATTCCCAATCTTATCGACCATCTGCTTCGATAGCAGTTGATGATAATTTTCACACTGTATGTGGATCTAACTCTGTCGAGGTGTCTAGTTTGGATTGCGCTGATCTGTGATGCAGGAAATATTTGTCTATTACCCCTATCTGTCCCCAGGTGGAAGCATTTAAATGCCACCCAAGAAAGCTGCTAACAGGCGTGCCGGGGCCGTGGCCTCCTCTGGAAGCCCTTCGCGCCGCTCTACGAGGTTGAGTCCCGGCCTGGGAGGTTCTGCTTTACCTAATATTCCTACAAAGCAGTCCTTCGCCTATGGTTCCTCAACGACTCCGATTCTCCCGCATATGCTAGATGCAAAGCCGCATAAGAATCTGGCAGAAATGGCCGACTCTATTGAAGACGCCGTCCAAACCGCCAAAGAACGCGAAATTAGCAGCAACAGCCCCAGTGTGAACACGCGGTCGCGCAGAGAATCAAATGCCGAGAGCACCCCTCCCCCACGAAGGCCTCGACGACAGCCGACACCCGATGAGGTGCAATTGCAGGCTTCACTGAATGAGGCTTCGTCAGCAGCACCATCGACTCCTACTCGCCACTCGTTTTCCTCCGATGGGAGCCCCCCTCGCGAAGTCGTCGCGGCGCGGCTCTATCCTAGTATCATGCAGCGAGAAGCCTCGCCGACCCAGGTTCCGGTTCCCTTCGAATCTCACATGCACGGAGACAATTCTTCGGTCATATCTTACAATGCCGAGAGGGATGTCCATGATGACGGTCTTAAGAGGACGCGGTCAAATATCACCGCACCACCGCGACGATTCTCGGGGCTTGCTTTCACACAGAATACTATTGAGGAGGAAGACGAACCCACGTATCATGCCCCATCGCGTTCTAGGTCAGCCGAGCAATCTATTCATGAAGCCCCTGCCAGAACTATCATCCCGAATCGCTCCTACGTGGAGCCGCCACCTGAAGAATATCAATATGAGAGTCCTCGGAGACCTCAAACGAGATGGGAAGATCCTGGCCCGAAAGACGCCTTTGTGGATTGGTCCCTCCGACTTCTGATGGTGGCATTTACGGTTGTTGCGTTGTACACTTTCGGCCCCATGGTATATAATCGCTCACCCTTTCCCTCCAACGGTGCTATCCGTTTCAATAACACTGATTTGGACGCGCTATCCAACCAAGTGGTCCATTTGGGATCGCAGGTATCGTCCCTATCAAGGGACATGAGGTCGGTTAAGGCGGAGATTAGCAGTATACCCGTGCCAACAACCGTTTTCCAGTATCCAAGCGGTGACCGACAGGACTTGGCTAAGACAAACTTCCTCTCGATGGGCCATGGCGTGATTATCGACCCATATATGACGAGCCCCACGGTTGGGCGCCAACTGACGTCGTTCCAAAGTTTCTATATGTGGCTCGCGGGCGACAAACATATGCAACCACAACCACCTCTTGCAGCGTTGACTTCGTGGGAGGACTTTGGAGAGTGCTGGTGCAGTGCGCCACGTAAAGGGATGTCCCAGCTTGCAATTCTTCTGGGGCAGCGAATCATCCCAGAAGACGTGGTTGTCGAGCACTTGCCGAAAGCGGCGACGATAAGGCCGGGGGTTGCTCCCCAGGAAATGGAGCTATGGGCGCGATATCGATATGTCGGCAAGGGTGCGCGGCCCTACCGTTGGTCTGTTTCTTCTTTTCTCCGAGGGGACCCCAAGAATATTGCGGGACAGGATGCTCTGCCGTCTGACAGAAGAATACTGCATGGACCTGTCATGGAGGCGCTTCGGATTGCGTGGCGCGGCGAGCCCGATGGGGCATTTTCCGACGACAAGCTCTTGGGGGAAGACTTTTACCGAATTGGTAAATGGAGATACGATATCAACGAGTCGAATAACATCCAGAGGTTCCCGGTGACTGCAATTATTGATTCGGATGAGATTCGAGTGGACAAGGTTGTTTTCCGGGTGAATTCAAACTGGGGCGGGAACGAGACGTGCATCTACCGACTCAAGCTGCATGGGAAGATGTAAGACAATGAAGAGAAGGTTTCGCTATTATTTAGAGCTCGCCAGGCCGAGCAGAGCAACGGCTGTTGGTCGTTTGATCAAGTCAGCAGAGTAAGCGCAGCTTCGCCCACAAGAGTTGCCGACCATCACTCACGGGCATCGTCATCGCTAAGACTTGATACAATCCGATAGCGGTATATTTACAACACGGAGGAGTGGCGAGGAGTTTGGCGTTGGACGGCGATGCAAGATATCCCGGATTTGGCTTTTGATTCTTATTCTTAGGGCTGTAAATATAGACTAGTCTATTGCTGTTCTCAATGCACATATCTTTGCGCAGGACATTCTAGCTCGCGTCAAACTCCGGATTCACCCACGATGGCATCGGTGCCTTTGCCCGCAAAGCCGCTCCGTATCGCTGCAAGGCCGCAAAGAGCATCGTCCCAGGAACAATCACGATAAGCGCCTGCGTCGTGAAGGTCCACGTCCAGCCAACGGATTCCTGCCACGGCGATATAAAGAACTGCCAACGCCATTAGTCTAGTTCTACCAGACGAAGAAAGGGAAGGAAAATACAGGGTTAATAAAGGCGCTCAAGTTCAGAAACACGGCGTAGAAAATCACCACACTTGTTGACTGCAGCGGGTAGCTGTCGATGATATAGCTCGATACCACGGTGTTGCCGACTTGGATTCCGGCTGCGACTGTTGCTGTTAGAAGAATGAAGAATTCATGGATAATATATGAAGGAAACATACAGAGGAAGAACGCAACCTGTCCGACCATCCAGTGGTAGGAGTTATCTATACTGATCCCGAATAGAACCAAGCCAACTGAACATCAAGGCGAGTTAGCACCCATCCTAAAAAAACAAGAAAGAAAGAAAGAGAGAGAGAAAGTATAACGTACCACCCGTAACCAAAGCCGCAGGATAAACCAGCCAAAGCCTCATCTCAGCAACCCTGACACCCCCATTCCGCCTCGCGAGGCGTTTCACAATATAGTCGCTCAGTCTCCCCGAACAACACACTTCCGAGACGACAGTCCCCACTAACAATCCCAGAAACAGCAGGCCCTGGATCAGCGGGCTGTACTGTGGATATGCAGCTGGTATCATCGTGATTACGGAGAGGACCCACCAGTACCATAGGAAGCCGTAGCCCAGGACGGCGAGGGGGATGGTGGGGAGGGCGAATGTGTATAGGAACCGGGATAGGGTTGTTGTGAGGCGTGGAGTGGACAGGGCAGTGAGGGGGGAGATGTTGAGGAAGGGGAGGGTTTTGGTTCGGGTGGGTTGTTTATATTCATTTTCCAGGTTGACAGTTGTTGTTGCTGCTGTTGGCATGAGAGTGAGCATCGTACTACGTGGGTAGAGGGTCTCGGGCATGAGGAAGAGCTCGAGCAGGAAGAGGAGGCCGAAGAGGACTGCGTTGAACCAGTTTATCCATGCGGCGCTGACGTGGTTGAGGAGGCCGCCGACTAGATCAGCATCAGCATTAGCATTGTCATCAACATTACGGTATTCTGTAGAGTATAGTTCAATAGATGAGACATACAGGTTGGTCCAACCAGTAATCCCGCGTCAATTGCGAGAACCCACAGGCCGAGTTTCTCACCACGCTCGTAGTCGAAGAAGAGGTCGTTCACTGGCAAGTTAGTTAGGGCTACAGCTGGGTATAGGATGGACATACCAACTGCCATCCCAACACTCGACGCCGGACTCACGCCAAACCCCTGAAAGAACCTCGCAGCCATATACCCTGCATACCGATCCGCGACTGCAGCGCCGATAGTGGAAACGAGGGCAACGAATGTGCCGGTCACAAAAACGATGCGCCGGCCGTAGATGTCGCTGAGCGAAGACCAGAAGAGCGGGCCGACTGACAGGCCCAGTGCTGGGATTGCAACGGTCCAGTTTACCTGGAAATATGTGATGGCGAACTGGGTCTGGATTTCGGGGAATGAGGGCACGGTTGTGGTTGTGAGGTAGGTGAAGAGGAAGTATCTGTACGGGTCTTAGTTGGAGTGTTTATGCAAGATAGGGCATAGTTGTACTTGAACATGACAATGCCGAGGATGGTGTGTTTCTGCAGGCGAGACCAGTTTAGGGGATCGAGAGGGTCTGCTGTTGGCTGGGGATGGACTCGGATGCCATTGTGCTCGACGGCGTCAGTTGTTGTGATATCCGAGGTATTCTTTTCTTGGACTGCTGCGTCCATTTCGGGTTTCTTTTCGGATTGAGACATCCTTTGCTAGAGAATAAGGTGTGGAAATGGGAAATGGATATATAGGGCACCATTTTGGAGAGTGCAATGATGATACAATGAAGCTGATAGAGATCGAATGACGGAGCAGAGAGATATCTCTTATCTGAGAATAGAAATAATGTATGGCTATAGTATAAACCATTTAAATAGTCGATAAGACAATTATTCATACATAATCTGCTAAAGGCTATAAATCCACTAACATCTCACTATCTGACAGTCACCTCATCTCCCACAATGATCGCCCCAACCCTCCTCGTCCTCCTCGCAATCCTCAAAACTTCCACGGCAAAGCTCCTCCTCTCGACACTAATAGTATTAATTGCCATTACTCACGAGATGATAATGATTCTAATCGACGATTGCGACCCGATAACTGCCAACCCGAAACGCGCCATTCCATACTTCGTCGCGGAACCCTCTATGCCCGTTTGGGTAAATAGATTGAGAACTGATAAGCGATGAGACAACGGCGATCTCGGAGGGCTTTGATACCCGGTCTTATGAACTTTGTTCTATCGGTGGGGGCTATTCTCTGCGAGCTACTGCGTGTGCTGGATGGTCCACAGGCTGGATGGATGGATGGAAATCTGCTGCTTTGCAACGTGGATGCTTCGGCTATTTGATGGAAGAATGAGCTACAGGATGTGATATATGACATGAGTACCTTATGAGTATGAACAGACTATAACTGCGTGATATCTTCTTCTGTCTTCTCTTCATCGTTGTTCCTTTTATTTCTGCAAGATGTATGATCCCCTGCGTACTTCTCGCGGCGGTTTGCCCGACGACAATCCCAGCGAGTATACTTCTCTGCTACCCAGGTCGACTGACACCGATGGCCTCCGGGATTTTCCATCTCAAGAACCTCAATACGATGGCAAGCAAGAGAGCAGGAGGGCCGCTCTCTCTGAGTTTTGGTGGCTGCTCAAAAACTCTGTCCCCGTTATATTGGCCTACACTCTCCAGAACAGTCTTCAAACGGTCTCTGTTTTAATTGTCGGACGAATCTCCCCTGAGCACCTGGCAACCAGTGCCTTCTCGCTTATGTTCGCCATGATCACGGCGTGGATGATTGCGTTAGGAGGCACAACCGCGGTCGACACCCTAGCATCCTCATCATTCACGGGCAGTGCGAGTAAGCACGACCTTGGAATCTTACTGCAGCGCGGGTTTTTCGTGCTCAGCTTGTTCTACCTACCGGTTGCCGTTCTCTGGGCGTGTGCAGAACCGGTATTTCTGGCCCTGGGACAGGACCCTCATCTCTCCAGGGACAGTGCCCGTTTCCTGACTTGCCTTATTCCTGGTGGGCTGGGGTACATCTATTTTGAGCTCATGAAGAAGTATCTGCAGGCCCAAGGCATCATGCGCCCTGGGACGTACGTCCTTCTGATTACCTCTCCGCTCAATGCGCTCCTCAACTGCCTTTTCAGTTACACCTTTCACATGGACCTATTGGGTGGCCCAATAGCTCTCGGAATCTCGTACTGGCTCTCATTCGCCCTGTTGGTTCTGTATGCCCGCTTTATTGCCGGCTCTGAATGCTGGGGCGGATGGACACGAGAGGCCCTCCATAACTTACGCACCTTTGCCCGCCTGGCATTCCTCGGCATTGTCCACGTCGGCACCGAATGGTGGGCCTTTGAAATCGTAGCCCTTGCTGCAGGCCGCCTAGGGACCATCCCACTCGCCGCCCAGAGCGTCATTATGACCGCCGATCAAGTCCTGAACACGATCCCCTTTGGAGTAGGCGTCGCCACGTCCGCGAGGGTGGGCAATCTGCTCGGATCAAGGAATGCAGTGGGTGCTGCGAGAGCAGCCAATGTCGCTGCCTGGCTCAGCATGGTACTTGGCGGGGTGGTCCTTGCCGTGCTAATGGGGACGCGGCATGATTTCGCCAAAATCTTTAACTCTGATGAGCGCGTTGTGCGCCTCACGGCTGAGGTGTTGCCATATGTGGCTCTGTTCCAGATCGCCGATGGTCTGAACGGGAGCTGTGGCGGGAGTCTAAGAGGGATGGGCCGGCAGCATATTGGTGCGTTGGTGAATCTTGTCAGCTACTACTGCGGTGCGTTGCCTCTAGGCATCTGGCTTGCGTTCCACGGTTGGGGACTGAAGGGATTGTGGGTGGGACAGTGTATTGCGCTGTACTTGGTGGGGGCCTTGGAGTGGGTGGTTGTGGCTCTTAGCAGCTGGAATAAGGAGGTCGATAAGGCTTTCCTGCGCATGGAAGCCGGAAACAATCTGAATGGCTAGGATATTGAGGTAGAACCAAGCATTGTGTCTTTGGAGGTTTGCCAATGCAGCTGGGTCTCTCCCTCGCGTAGCTCAGACGGGAAGGCGGATAGAGAAGAATGAAACTATGACCAAGCCGTTATCAAACAACTCATCGGCCAGTATTTCTCCGCGGCTCGGATAACTAGCAAGGAAGTAAGATGGAGATGAGAAAGAGAAGAGATTCCATAAACGATGAAATGCTGAGGGGTTGAGATAAAGAACATCCCATTCATATCATTGGCGCGATAAGAGGGCTCGTCGCTGTTGGCTGCTGGTGGGCCCTTGTGTGGAAACTGGGGATAGCTTCGTTCGCCCGCTCTAAAGTCTTGTCCTTCTCCCCCGGCCTTCCTTTTTTGTACATCGGTTTGGCATGGCTAACGTCTCGTTGCATCATTGGATATAATTTCTTATCAGTTATCGTCATTTCTTATCAGAATGGATACAGCATGAGCTTGTCCATGCGTGGATCTCGCTTGGCTCTCCTCTCATTGTTCTGATTTGGAAGTTGAAGGGAGTGTATCTCACAGGTGCATCATACCCATCGCAAAATTCATCGAGAACCCCCATCTGCAGTTTAACTCCAATCATTGCCTCGATCGAGAAGGTCGGAGGAGAAGAGGGATCCGAATATCGGCGCTCTATTTGTCTTGTGTGATGTTAGCACTATGGACTTGCGGGATGGAATTAGGATACCACTAAATCTTAAATCAAACGTGCCAATTCAATTACCTAAAGCTTTCGACTATTGCGAGTAGCCGTCGAGAAGAGCGGGTGATGGGAGAGTTGTGTTGGTTGTGTTGAGGGGAAGAACAACATACATAAGCAGTCTTCCCTCAGTTCAACCTTCAACTCCATCTCTCTCCTCGCGTTCTCTCTCCTCGCGTTCTCTCTCCATATACAGTCATGTTTCTCTCAATTGCAACCCTTTTTGCCTTTTCAGCAGTGGCGTCTGCCCACGGCAACCACCAGACACCTCTTACAGGCCCATTGCAAAAGTTGTGGTACAACACACTCCCTGGTGATGGCGGCACTCAGGTAAGTATACGCGCTCTATGAACTATCATATACTAACCAGCCAGGCTGACTCTGTCTTCTCTGGTATCTCAACGTTCGGGCGTCTTCCATACTTCCCATGTCTCGCCAGCGAGGAAGAAAAATTCGACATTGCCTTCATTGGTATGTTACAATGTTGACCGAAGCTCACCGGTGATGCTAACTACTGCAGGTGCCCCATTCGACACTGGAACTTCCTACAGACCAGGAGCGAGGTTCGGACCCAGCGGCATCAGGCAAGGTTCTCGTCGCCTCAATCTCTAGTATGTTCTCTTGAGCTCTGCTTACAGTGTAAAGGCTCACGCAAATTGGCTTTCAGTGGCGGTTACAATGTTCCGCTGGAGGCAAACCCTTTCAGCAATGAGCTGAGGGTTTTGGACTGTGGTGATATCCCAGTTACTTCGTAAGTTAAGTCTGTGATGGGTAGGGTCGTTGGTTGTTGCGGAACTGACTCGGTACAGATACGACAATGCCTGGGCTATCCAGCAGATCGAGCAGGGCCATAACAGCTTGTTGATGCGCAAGCCCTACACCGGTTCCAACGATGCTGGGCCCTCTCGGGCAGGCAAAACCCTCCCGCGTATAATTACCCTTGGAGGCGACCATACTATTACACTGCCGTTGCTGCGCAGTATCAACAAGGCATACGGTCCGGTCACTGTCATCCACTTCGACAGTCATCTGTTAGTTAAATATGCTCTCGCAAAGAATATATACTGACATCGATACAGGGACACGTGGAAGCCAAAAGTGTTCGGTGGCTCACCAAGTCAGGTTGCATCCATCAATCACGGAACCTACTTCTACCACGCCGCCATGGAAGGCCTCTTGAGAAACGACACCAACATCCACGCCGGCATCCGCACCACACTATCGGGCCCCTCAGACTATGACAACGACGGATACGTCGGCTTCGAAATTGTCGAAGCCCGCGAAATCGACACAATCGGAACTGACGGCATCATCAAGAGGATCCGGGACAGAGTTGGCACCGACAACCCAATCTACCTTTCCATCGACATCGATTCCATTGATCCGGCCTTTGCCCCTGGAACTGGTACGCCTGAGACTGGCGGCTGGTCGACTCGTGAAATCCGCACGATTATCCGCGGACTCGATGGGCTGAACTTGATCAGTGCGGATATCGTTGAGGTTGCTCCTGCTTATGATACAAATGCTGAGCTGACGACTATGGCTGCTGCTGATGTTCTTTATGAGGTTCTCACTATTATGGTGAAGAATGGTCCTCTTACTGTTGGAGACTCGAGGGAGGATTTGTAACGGCCTGTTATACTGATATGTTTTGGATATCTCGGTGGTGTTTTCCATATAACCTTACTAGCCAATCTCCTGGATAGGGCAGAATACTTGCAAGGTTTATTATTAAACTGTATATTCTGCTCTCAGATCGGCAACGTTTACTAGCGATGAACAAGTCATGCATTCATATACCATTGTGGTGCTGGCTTGTATGTTATCCATAGCAATTACTCATATTGTCTATGTTATTATTCTGTAAGTAATCGCGCTAGTGGAACTGCGTCAAATGTACTATCTACCAGAGCAACAAACACGAATCAAATGTTAGGAGACATTTCCAAACCCCGTAATCAATTGTCCCCCTCAACAGCCTCCTCCAAAGAATCAACAGCCTCACGGTTATCCTTCGTCAGACAGGAAGCGTATGGGTTATCGCAATTAATGCAGCAACGCTTGGAAGGCCAGTTGGCCGGACTCTCGTCGCGCTTGCATCTGGCATTCGGGTTGTCACAGTTAATACTGCAGCGCTTCTGGGGGCCGAAGAGAGCCTCTTCCTCGGTGGCGACGGCCTCGCGCTTGTCGTTGTTCAGACAGCTGGCGTAGGGGTTGTCGCAGTTTATGCAGCAGCGTTTGGTGATGTTTGCCTTTCAATTGCATGTTTATAAGCAACGAACGTATAAAAGGGGCGGTGCACTACTTACATCGGCTTTGTTTACTCTGGCTACTAGAGACGAGGAGTCTGTGACCTCGACTGGGGTTGCGAGGCCGGGGAGAACCAGGAGGGAGCAGAGGATGCCGAAGGTCGAGAAGCGCATGGGGATTTGGAATTCAGGCAATTGAAACTTGATGGAGTTGTAGCTGGCTTTCAAATTGGATCAATGGACCCTATTTATGTCTTGTCTTGTGTACTGCAGAAACACTGTGCCATCATTGTGGGCCAGAATAGAAATTAAAGAATGGACCCTGCCTCCACCGGGAAGCGACCAATGAGCACCGATTCTGCCGCCGTTGATCAATCAGATAAGATCAGATAAGACCGGGCCATGTCAATCGGACGGAGAATATACCGAGTCAGTGCAGACGATGCCGGCTCCTGCAGAAAGTTCGGTACTGAAGCTTGTATTCGGAAGAAGACCGGCGTTTGATGCTAATAGAGGTTGGTCTCACAGGGCCTTTTCTTAGGGCTGTGCCGCTGTAGCCGATAGGTAAGGAACTTTGGGAGGCTTGGGCCCCTGCTTGACTTTCACAACAAATAAATTATTTAGATGATAGGCGATGGGAGAATTCACTATAGACTCCGGAGCGTGGGTTTAACTTATGCTTACCATGTACTTGTACATCTCAATTTCCGTCACCCGAGCTTGCCCTAACTTACAACTCTTGCACCTCAAGAATAGAATGTGCTCAAGCTATATAATATATTGTTTGGTTTTTTAGTATTGTATTTACATAAAGAACCTGGATTGAGGCTTCAGTCGCACTTGCGAAGGGTAAATCCGGTAGCAGCGAGAATGGCAGGAGCAACCAAAGCCACGCGATCATTTCTTCCAGAATCCCATTGTGATCCAGCTTCAAACCGCGACTTCAATGGTTGAATCGTTTATTTATATTCATTATTTACATCAATGAGACCATCAGTCGCGTTCCAACTCCCTTCATGGTATCTTCCACCACCAGAACCTCAAGTAAACGAGAGCACGGCGCACTTTGTATCGCTTGACGGATCCCAACCAGACACTTTGATCGATGCTGGCTGCCATTTCTTCGCAGTTCATTTTACCAAAATAGCAGGCCTGGTGCAAAATCTAAGTCAACATCCTCCCAACCCCCGAGGTCCCCACGGCCCAATTTCACATCGCTTCCGGTTCGTTGCAAAGAGGGACCCCGCCAATTCATGCAGCAGACATCTTGGTATCGTCGACACCGACACAGCAGATGCCAAACCAACTGGATTATATTCTCCAACTCAACATGAGGTACGGTGCTTCGAGATGTGGCTACGGGCTGCGTATAGACTTGTCGTGCCGTTCCAGTCGCTGGAAGACCTCCGGGATTTGTATGACCTGGCAAGCCAGTTTTGCTGTCATTCATGGATGGGCCCATATCTTGATTGGCTTTTACCCAACATCCTGGATAGTGAATTTTGGTTTGGTATGCGAAATCCGGATCTTCGCGTGAGTCATGTTAGGATTGCGGAGGACACAAAGTCTCGGCTGCTTTACCACGATGCCCTCACCATCCTTAGCGTAGAGCTTGATGACCATGATCCGCACAAAGAGGCTCATCTCTCAGTTTATCTCGATGGCCGTACCGTTTCCTTGGCCAAGGCGGTTTCCGAACGGCGGAGGTGGTGCGTTACAACGGCGAAGAGCCAGCTCACTAAGATCTGCCAGGCTTTTTCTTCGTGGATAGAGAACCAACGTTCAGGAAGCCACTATAAGGTGGCTATAGCGGTGCAAGAGTTGTCAACCTTGCGCGACATGCCTGTCAACCGTTGGAGTCCTACGACACCGAAACCGGTGACGGAAATCATCTTTCTTTTTAAAATTGTAGATGTGCTGAATCGTCTCAAAGCGCACCGGCTGGGGCTTTTGGGGGAAGAACCTACAGTTATGGACATGGTGAACGATCTCCGCAAGTTCGCCAAAAGAAAGCAGCTGAACGGAATGAAGCTCGACCGTTACAGCAAATTTGAGATAATCACGTCTGAGGTGTGGGAAGAGGACATCGACCTTATTTTTGGACCACAGATACAGACCAGCATGTAGCTAACTAGATAGACTCCTAATACAACCACGGTTATAAAAACAGTCTAGTTCAACCCTGTTAACCCGGTTAATAGCCAGTCTGGAAATTTATGACATATATATAAACAAGACAAAAGTCCCAATGCATATTTTCTAGTATATATATAAATCGAAGTGAATAGATACATAAAACCCCATCCCAGCTAGGAAGCGGTGCAATTATATAAAATTAGAGCCCTCCCCTGGTAATTCCGGAATCCCCAGTCCCGCTGAGGACCGCACGCTCGTATTCCTAGTTCCCTGCCTTGAGTCTATGCCATAGCCTGTCCTCGTCGTATTCGTCGTATATTCATTCCCACTCCAATTCCCAACACCAACACCAACACCCACACCCAGCCCTACCGGTGCAGGCGCAGATACAGGTCCAGGTCCAGGTGCAAGTCCCACAGCAGAATCCGAATGAACCTCCCACGGCGGCTCATAAACCGGCCTGGCCAGTTTCTGCGGAAGCTCTGACGGCGGCAAACTCCTATTCCTATACAGCGGGACAGACATCGGGACCTGCTTCGGTGGGAGGATCGATGGCGGGACGGTGAGTTGGTCCATACCCGGCGAGGCGGACGGGTGGCGCCATGCTGGTGGTGGTTGCTGTTGCTGGGAGTGTGAATGGTGATGATGATGATGATCGGGGTGGTTCTGGAGAGCTTGGGTATGCATGTATGCTCTCCGTGCACTTCGGTACTGGAAGTAGGCGAGGATGGCGAGGAGGGAGATTAGGGGTGCGCCGATGCCGGCGCCGAGGCCTAGGGCGATTTTGCCGGTTGAGGTTAGAGATGTTGGTGAGTCGGTTGTTGTGGGGGAGTCTGGGTCTGATTCTGAGTCTGAGATTGGGGAGCTGGAGCTGGAGGGAGATGATTTGGTGGAGGAGGATGTGATGTTGAAGTTTGCGGACGTCCAGCTGTGCGAATCGGCTTCTATGGCTAGGAAGAAGACTGAGGAGTCGCTTAGATCGAGTGAGTAGGTTTGGACAGCCCAGGAGAAGGTGTTTATTGTTTCGGACGGGTTTGTTTTGGCTGGTCTTCTATTAGTTCGAGAGCGATGGCTGAGTTCTTGGTTGACAAACCGAAGATATTCCCCCCATTGCTTTTATTCCCACTCCCCCGATCGCGCTGCCAGATGCTGATGTTGAAGATATCCAGGTCCGTCGTCCATGAGATTTCCTGAACATTTCCCAGTTCATATTCTGGCATGCCATCTGCATCGGCCTGCGACGAGGGCGGATTCGTGAAATAAGTCCTGTCTGAATTCGCTGCAGACGCATTATGAGACAAAACGACAATAACCAAAACCCAGGCGCAGATAGAAACGGGCAAGGAAAACATCGAGCATTTCTTCATAATCTGGGCCGTGAAAAGCCCCTTTCCACGATTTCAGTTTCCTTCGAGAAGAGAAGAGAAAATGGAGAGCGGGGGGGATAGACGCTGGCGCTGGACGATGCATGGTTATATGACAACAGTCGAGGCTGAATTGGCGGGTAGTTTCAGGGACCAGAGCAGGCCATTGAGAGCTCCTGCATAGCCGCTGTTGGAATGCCAGTACCTAAGAAAGTAAGTATTTTCTTCGGGTTCCTGCGGCGCAGACCCTTTGCAGGTGTGGTGTTTCGAGTGGGCGAGGACTGGCTGCCAGCCATTGATTAAGCGCCGACTGCCTTAGGGCTCGACAACTTGACGGCGCGACTTGACTGGGGTCCATTATTGCCCAGGCTGGTACTTTCGAAGGCCTCGAATGCGATGTCGAACTAATGCGCAAATGCATATGCTGTGCTACAGGGGTATTATACAAAGCCAACCAATCTCAAAGCCAAAGCAACAAGAACCGCAAATCCCACCCCGACTATCGCCAGCAAAAGGAACGCCTGCTGCACTCCATTAAACGCCCGCCTCTCAGAGCCCAGCATCTCCCCAATCTCCACTTCAAGTTTTTCTCCCATAGCCTGTAACGAGAACTCCGCTTCCACTCGCTCCTTCGCTTTCGTCGATATCCGTTCTAGCTCGCTTTCGCTTGTCTGGTAGAGCACCTTGTCCATCACAGCTGTCCACGCCGGAACATCGGTGGCGTCGCGGAGCCAGCCCGTTTCGCCTTCAACGATTGTTTCCAGCGGACCACCGGTGTTGGATGCGAGGACCGGGATGCCCGCGCGCATAGCTTCGATCGGGACGATCCCGAAGTGTTCATTTATTGGGGTGTAGAGAAGGAGGGAGGATTGGGAGATGAGGGTGTCGCGGAATGCAGATGGGGTGGAGGGAAGGAAGAGCACGTCAACCGAGTCGGGGATTGAAAGAGCGGAAGGGACGGTTTTAGAAGTCGCCGTTTGAAGGCCAAGCGAAGTCGCAAGGGTATCGAGTTCTTTGTGGTATTGGACGTTTTCGACGATTCGAGGGTCGTAGCCGCCTGCCATCATTCTCATTAGCACTTCATCTCTTGACCAAAGGGCAAGTAGGGTATACACACCAGCTACAACCAACCTCGTCCCCCGCCTCTTCTCCTCCCCAAGCCCATGATACGCACGAATCGCGAGTGCAAGATCCTTCTTCCTCTCAAACCGATTCACACTAAGCAGTATCTTCTTCCCACCCCATAACGCCTGTTCCCCCTCTCCCTCACTCCGTTCAATAACCTCCGCACTCTCCGTATCAACACAAGGATAAACAACCCGCACATCCCCCAGCCTATTTCCCCCAAACACCCCCGCCACAACACCCCTCGTAAATCTCGAGTTCGCAACAACCCGATCCGCCGCCCCCATCGCCCACCCCTCAAACCAATCAAACGGATACCGGTACACGCCCTTCAGCGCACTCAGCAGCAATGTGCCCCCCTCATCCCGCCGCGCCAGCAACTGATCCGGAAAATGACAGTAGAACAGAATCCGCTGCGTCGCTGAACACCGACTCGGCCCGAACGTCTTGAGTAATGGTACGCAGGCGGGTACCTGGTCGACGATAAACACCTCATCGGTTTCTTTATCTAGAGAATTCCGCGCAGCCAGCTCCCCCAAAAGCTCTACCGTCAACCAGACCTGGCGGAGAATCGCAAAGAGGACAACGAACCGCCCGCCTACATTAGCCGGGAGGTATTTATCCCCGCGCACGCGGACATCGAGCGTTCCGTCCCGCGCCTCCTCGAAACAGTGTGACTTGTCGCAGTGCGAGGTGTAGATTGTGACTTTGTGTCCGGTGTTCTGCAGGGCGAGGGCGACGTCGATTATGAGGCGTTCGGCGCCGCCAATGCCGAGATCTGGGTGGATTATTGTTATGTTTGATTTTGCGGGGGTCGGAGGCTGTTTTGCTGCCATTTTGGCAGGTTGGTTGTGGCTGCTGGTGTTAAGAGGGACAGTTGAAGCTGAGCTGGAGCTTTACTTTCCTGTCATTAAAGACACGCGGCGGGAGCGACGTCATGTGATGAGTCAGCTATTTATACATTGTTGAAACTCAAATATACTTCGGATGTAGGTAGTTTAAAATGATGATATGGAAGAGGTTATAAATTGAGGAAACGAAATACTTTTACATTTCGCACCCAGACTGTACAGATTCAAGCGCAAAGTGGGATATTCAACTTCTACTGCATCGAGATAAGGTACCAATGGGACAAAACAACAATTCGCTATCCTATAAGCGATGGCGATGCCTGGCCGCTCCTAAAAAATGAACGATAGAAAGTTTAAGCACATCAGATACAGGGTAATGGGTAGAATGTACAAAGCGTCAGGTGATCGGTTTCAACAGTCACACTTTCAGCAAAGAGGGTCGTGAAGAAGTCATAAATAGGGGGTACTGAATGAAAATGGGTAATGCACATGAAAGATCAGGTCGGAGAAAGCAATTCAAACATTGACAAGATGTGAAGGAAAAGGTATCAACCGAAGGTATACAGGGGAATCAACGTTTAGTTCATGATGCAGTGACGATCTGAAATTCGCGTTTCAACATGGGCAAGAAATGAAGAAAAGATAATGAAAAGGCGTAGTATGTTGGGGTGAGTAAAGGAGAGTCTAGAAGCAGTTGAGCGTGCTCTTCTTCTTCTTTTTGTTTAGTGCGTTCATACGCTCCTCGAGTTGAGCTCGAGCAGCTTCCGCCTCGCGACGAGCGCTCCTCTCTTCCTCGACGGCTTGAAGCGAGAGGCGTTGAGAGTTGCGCTCCTTGCGCAGTGTGCCTAGCTCTTCCTCCAACTGCCAAGCCTTCTTCTTCCAGGCGTCGCAGTCGGACTTGACCTTGTTGCTCTGTGCTTCTAGATCACCCAGAGCTTCCTCCAAAGTGGCGGTGAGTTGCTTTTCAGCATTGAGATGCTTCTCGATAGTACGGATACGGGCCTCCTGTTCCTCGACAACGTGGCTGCCGACTAGCTCCTTGCTAGTGTGCCGAGAGCTTGGAGGAGACGAAGTGCCGTTGGTAGCGGATGCAATAGAGGGGAGAGGTGGGAGGGGAATAGCAGGCGGGGGCGAAGGGAGAGATGCTGCCGAAGAGCTCTTGCGGAGGTTGGATGTGAGAGAGCTGCTGCGGTCGTGGGAGTTGTCCTGGTTCTTGATTTGAAGCTGACCTTTGTTAGTAAAGATTTAAGAGATTATATGGATACTACTTACCTCGAGCTGCTCAATGCGCACACGGTAGGTCTCGATATCCCTCTCATAAATGACAATCTTAGCCTTGGCGTCTTCCAAAGCCTGGTCGCGCTCCTGTTGAATGACAGAAAGACGGTTGTTGTGTTGGTCGAAGCTGTTGGTGATCTGGTCCTCGAGCTCCTCAACGAGGCGCGCGCTCTTTTGCTTCTCAACCACGGCTTCCGCAGCGATGGCTTCCTTCTTCTTGATCTGTTCATCCCTTTGCAGGAGAGTGTCTTCCAACGTGGCCACAAGCAAAGCAAGCTCATTGACCTTGCCTTCCTTGTCCAAAACAGCCTTGTTGAGCTCTTCCATACGACTGTCATCGCCCTGTCTGGCCTCGATCTGCTTACGAAGATCATCATTCGTGCCCATAAGTTCGGCATACTTGTCTGAAAAGTGCTGCTTCTGCGTCAGAATGTCTTGGATCTGATCCGCCAGGTTGTCGGCTGTGACATCTGACTTGATAAGGTTGGAAACCATGCCAAGTAGCTTAGCCAGCTCGTCGCGCGACTCAGAAATTTCAGCTCGCAAGGCCACCATAGCCTCTTCGTGCTGGTTATTCTGCTCTGCGATGCGCAATTCATGTTCACCTTGGGCAGCGGCCTTGGTTCGAGTCTCCAGCTCTTCCAGCTCTTGCTTATGAGACGCCTGGAAAGACTCCAATTCCTTCTTGTGTGAGTCGGCAAGAGACTTGTGGCTCTCAATTTCTTGCTCTAGCTCGGTAATACGGGTCTGGCGGACATCGATTTCATCCGAAGTAGACGCAGAGTCAGTGGCTCCCCTTTGAGCCTCGAGCAGCTTTTCAAGAGAAGCAATCTTCGCCAGGTTACTGGCAGATGTGCTTTCATGCTCCTCTGCCTTCCGCCTTAACTCTTCTACAACCCGGTTTTGCTCTGTGCGGTCACTTTCCAGTTGTGTGGCTGTCACTTCCTTATCTGTGACATCGCGAGAAGTACCACTCTCAGAACGCATTGTGTCGATTGTAGCAAGAGCGCCATTGAGCTCGGCCAGGGTAGACTGGAGCTGCTTCTCCGATGACTGTAGGGATTCAACGGCATTTTGGTGCTTGCCTTGCCATTGTGTCAGCTCACCCTCAAGGCTCGTGATCTTCTTCTCCTGCTCTTCCACATGCGCATCCTGCGCTTTGGCCGCTTCCTCCTGGGTCTTCAAGATGCCCCTCAGTTCCTCAATTTCCTCAAGAAGGACCTTCTCCCTCATGTCGTGGGCTTCCCTCATCTGGTTTAGTGTGTTCTCTTGCTGGACAACCTGGTCACGTAGTTGGTTCACAAGGCCCCTGTCAACCGGAGAGGCGCCCTGCAAACTGGATCGCTCCCGAGTAAGACCTGAAATGATGGTGGATTTCATTTCCATCTCCTTCTTCACACTCTGGTTCTCCACTTCCAGTTGCTGTATACGTTCCATGCGTACGTGAAGCTCGTGCATCGCACCATCCAGATGAAGGTCGAAGTTTTGCATTGTGTCCGGGCGAGAGGAAAACTCCTCAGTTGCAAGACTGCGCAGGCCGATGATTGAACGGTGGGCTCGGTCAACATTCGACATGATGCTTTGACTGGTTTTTCTGCGAATGACAGGATTGAAGCCGGGTGTTGCCGGAGGGGAGGTAGAACTCGATCTCTGTAGCTCAGCCTTGAGGGAATCGATCAAGCTTAGGGTATCTTCGTGTTCCGCCTGGAGCTCAGTGTACTTCTGCTTCATCACGTTGACACTCTCTTGGTGATCTAAAAGAAGTCTGCGCATGTTATCATCATCGTGGGTTCCGTTCGGCACAGTTCCGTCTTGAGAATCAACAGTAGTTTGCGGCGTGTTCGCATTATATGAGTCTTGCGAAGTAACAGGCTCCCCGGCCAAGGATAATTCCGATGAGAGTGATTGCGAGAACGAGTGTTGTGTTCCAGTTTTCGACGGGGGTGCCTTGATATCCTCTAAAAAAGAAACCGGGCGAGAAGTTGTGGTCGGGACGAGGGTTCGGGTGTTTGCGTGGCGGGCCTCATCCGCGGCATCCTGGCGAAGTTCCGCCATGGCCCTCAAGGCCTCCTCGTATTTGGCCTCAAGGGTCTCGTAGTCATTGACGGTATTCTCGTGTTGCATACGTAGGTCGAAAAGCTCCTGGCTGACGGTTTCCAACTTATCGGAAACAACCCGCATCTGAGTAGGGCTTGAAGATCCGCTCCGGGAATGTCCATTCTCAAGGCTTTCAAGGCGGCTGGTAGCACTTTCTAGGACTTTCAGGTCGGAGTCACCTTGCTTTGTCGTCGACTCGGGCTCTTCAGTCTCGCCTTCGACTTCCTCGGGGATCGGTTCAGCCAGACCCTCATCTGAATCAGGGATAGCCGTTTCAACGGCCTCGGTCAGTACGTCAAGAGACATCCCACGCTTTCGGGGCTGGTAGGCTCCTGGAGGAGCAATATCAGATTTAAGTTGGTCTCGAGTCTCGTCCTCTTTCTTGCCCTGGATGTTGTCCAACTCGTGAAGGAGGGTGTCTAGTTTGCCGAGGCTTCGTTGGCGATCCACAACGTGCTCCAGGCGATCAATTTCGCGTTGCATGAGTTCCACGTCTTGGTCAGCCTCTGCTAGGCGCTCCTCCAAGGTGGATATATACTCTTCACAGCTAGCCTCACTCTCGCGGCAACGGCCGATCTCCTTGCGCAGTTCTTGTACTATCGCGGCCTGTTGCTCTTCACCAGAGGTTTGGCCATCCAGCTTTGACTCTAGCTCATGGAGATAGGTTTCTGTGCTAGACTCTCGGTCTAGAAGTTTCTGGATGCGGGTCTGGAGTTGAGAGTTGACCGTTTCGACGTAGGCACATTTGGTCTCACGTTCGAGGAGAGTGCTTTCTGTTGTAGACAAGGAAGTCCGGGTGTTTGAAAGCGAGGACTCGAGACTCTGGATGGTCTTTTCGTACTCTAAAACAACTTGTTCAACCGACTCCGCGAATGAGTGTGACCGTTTAAGCCTCTCTACGGAGTCACCGACAGCGGACTCAACATCACCATTCTCGCCATTGGCGGGAGTTTGTTGCGAATCTCTCGCGAGCTCAGAAATTAGCTTGGCATGGCGTTGGCTTAGTGCGTTATAACCCTCCTGGACATCGAGGAGCTGATTTTGGAGTTCTATTTCACGTTCATTCTGGCGTTCAGCGCGTTCCTGGGGAGCGACAGTTCGTCGTTCATTGTCCTCCGCATTGCGCAGTTGCTGCCGCAAAAAGGCAACCTCAGCCTTGAGTCTCTCAATCACTGCATGCTTGTCGCCATCATCGGCAACCTGCTGAATACGGGGTTTGCTTTGGATTGCTCTCGCTCTCTGTGCATACTGAACTGTGTTCAAGGTTTCACTGAGATGGAATTCTGCGGGCGTAACGCAGGCAATCATGTACGTGTAAGCGTTCCCACCCAGCGAGTCTTGAAGCAATCGAGTAAGTTTGGAGTCGCGGTAGGAAACGTGAGAGCCAGCTTGACGAGAAGAGAGTTGCGAGATGACCTTTCCCAGAGCAGCAAGACCAGCGTTAATCGAAATACCTTCGCGCGCACGCTCACCGGAAGCTCCAGTGTTTTTCAAACGCTCACTTCCGGCCAAATCGACAAAGTGGAGCTTGCTGTCGACTGTTACGGATTGATCAGCACCAGAAAGCATCTCCACCGGCATGGACATGCGTTTGTCTTTCTGTGACGTTCCACCGCTGCCAGACTTTCGCTGAACAAGGTTCAAGCTGAAGACTGCATGAGATCGCGAGGATTTGGCGTTGATTGCAGTAGAGTCGGTCTGTCGAATGGACGAACCGAAGTTCAAAGCGCCGATAAGATCCTCGAAAGAGTTGATGTTTACTTGATGTAAGCCGGTCAGGATAATGCGGCCCTTGGTATCTTCGCGGATAGTGACGGCACTCCGATCTGACGAGGGGACGGAATCAGGAAGGAGCAAATCTCTCAATTGCTCGTTGTAAATCTGGTCCAAGTTAGATTTCCTCGAGACAGATAACCACCGGGTATTCATACCTCGACATAGGTAGCTTTCAACTGCCAGTTCTTATCAATGCTTTGTTTTCCAAAGCTTGATGTAGAGCTAACTGAATATCGCGATGGCGTACGGAGACCGGTGGAGCTGTTGCGAGAATGTTTGGGACCCTCTAGCTTCTCGAATAGAAGTTGAGCGGCACGCGGGATAATACCTATTGTCATCAGTGATTTGCACTTTTCATGAAAAATGCGAACCAGCAAACTCACCCATCGCCGAAATGTCGTTCTGCTCATTTGGGCCCGAAGTTCCCATTGTGTAGGATTTACCGGCACCAGACTGGCCGTAAGCCAAAATAGAGACATTGTAGCCTTGCAGGAAGGAACCGACGCTGTCGCTAAGATACTCCCAGACGCCCTCCTGCTCGATAGTCTCGGCGAAAACGCGATCGAAAACAAATAGTTTACGACCCTGTGGTACATCGACGGCTAAGCTTGTCGGCGACGTGACATGGGCCATGGAACGTTGGAAACGCTGCGGGATCAATTCGTACCCGGGGTCGGTGGGCTTCAGCGGAGGACGGACACGGACGGCTGCGACTGGGTTAGTACAGGAGCGAGAATGTTTGGTCTATGCGGGGGAATGACAGCTCTTGTGGCATTCCACAGAAGCTTAGATGGCAAACGCACCAACTTTGACCGCGGTTTTCCCATCCTCATCAGACGCCCTGCTCCCGCCATGTTTACTGCTCATACTCAAGCGGCTGTTGCTCCGCGGGGTGCGCATTAAGGCGCTATAAGGTCTCTGGGGGCCCGGCCCCGTGGGCGACGCTGGCGGCGAGGCCGTCATGACCTTTTCTGTATAAATGCTAACCGCAAATTGATGGGGACGAAATCGATGCGGTGAGTGGGTCGATTATCGGTCAAAGAATAAGAGAGAAGGAAGTCATCAGCGATCGATCGCCTGTCAAACGAAATGCGTCGTCGGCGTTTGACAATAAAACGGTGCCTGGGATGGGCTACAGAGAGATCTGTGAAAATCGCAAGAATTGGCGACCTGCGACACGATTTGCGATGGGAACAAATCTCTTGATTATTCCAGAGCGGGAATCAGGCCAGCGCCGAGCTCGGAGTAGATGTCGGTGAACTACCTGGTGGGAGAAGTCAATGATGAGAGTTGCTTTCAAACTTTTCGCGGTGTCTGCGACAGCTCAGGAATTTGGGCAAAAAGAAAAGAAAGCAAAGAACTTGGGGATGCACAGGCCCGGTCAATGATCAGGGGTACGAGGGGAGGGCCGTGTGCCGGAGATCATGGACCCTGTGTGTGGATGGAAGACGGGGGAGGGGAGGGCATACGCACAGGACTCAGGAGCGATATAGTGTAGGAAAGAGGCTGACCAGGAGAGCAAAGGGGCGCGCCTTCAAGAAAAGGAGAGAGCGCAAGAGCGACAGAAGAGGCAGAGAAAGAAAGTTGAGTGTTGACAGGTCTGGGGATCCATCGGCCTGAGGGACTGGGACGGTCTCCTGAACCACTAAAGCTAATTAACTCGCCCGCAGCGAATGGTCCGTCACTCTTAGTCTCACGCTTGACTCTTGCAGTTGCGTCTACAGAGTACTCTCCGGAGGCCTTCCATCCATTTATGACTGCCTCGGATTCCACGGAGTACCTTCCCATCGATTTAAGGATAATTAAACCCAGTACAATGCCAGGAGCAAAGCACCGCCGACCTGGGCCTCGACTGGGATATTGTCCTGGATATCGTTATCTCTGCGCTGAGCCAACGGTGATCGCATTTTCATATCATGGGCTTCTCGGCAAAGTTCTCCGTAGCAAGATCATATTCGTAAATAACCACTTTGCATATTTCCCTGGACTTCCTGCTGTTCACTCCCCTGAACCATCGCTCAATGTTCTCCCACGCGGCCTGAACCGGAACGTCCCACGGTTCCTGGGATTGCAAGTTGGGGAACCAAACGGCCATTCTCAGGAACCAAGGCACACTTTATTCTTCTATTCGGGGAATTAACTCTGCCAGGGCCCAATTATTCGCAGCACCTCAATAATTCGTCGACAAGGGCATCGATATATCACGAGAAGCCGGTGTAGTGTCTGCCTCAACTTTGAGTGCCGAGTGCCCTTGTCTGTACAGAATCAGAGTCAGTCTATACCGGATCCAGCCGGGTGAAACACCACCAATTTCCTCTCACAAACTCATCCGCCGTCGACGCGAACCCTCGACTGAAGCACCTCCCACGTCCGACGAACAAGGAAAGAACTCCAACTGACAGGACGACGGCGTGTTACGAATAAACGACCAAGCGAAATGAGGACCTGCCTCGGGCTCCCTCCTCAGTCCAACTCCCGCGCCCAGGCCTCTCCCAGGCCTCTCTGCCGCCCGAAGCTTGACTGGATCGTGCCACTCTTGCTACTGTGGGTCGCGCGCCGACAAACTGTCTGTTCACTGTTCACTGTTCACTGTTGACTCTGTTCGATGGATCAGGATTCAGGATTTTTCAATCATCGTGCCCCCCTGCTGTAGACTCAAGCAGCCAAGCTACAAAGGAACCAGGATTTCAGAGTTACGACTCCTGCTTCGTCCAAACTACTCTTTGCCCATTCAAGCGGTTGGATCGCGGTCAATTCCTTCAACGAACCAATCGATTCACTGAACAAGAATAATTAAAGATGTGGACCTCCACAAAAGCAATTATCCTGCCATCCTCAAAGGACCGTGGAGTCTTTCAAAGGACCACAAGTCTTGGGAGCCTGGACTAACCAACATGGTTCATCGATGTTCCCGCGAGTTCCATAATTCCATCCCGTCACTCACCTTGCCAGCCTTTCGGCAATTTCACTTATTCCAATCGTGAACCTATCGAGTATCGACCGGAGTCTGGATCATCTCGTTCACTCGATATATTAATACTTGGCCCGTCCACCAGATCTTGCAGGATCCATCCATCCAAGATATTGAACGAGGGCTGAACCAGTGATGTTGTGAACCCTCCAACCTTGGATTTCACAAGGGCAGTAAAACCCACACCGACCTCGAAAATACCGGTGCATCACTGCATGGTCTTCCTGCGACTTCCAATTGCAGAAGGCGCATGGAAAATTCCTGCCCAATCCCCTTGCGAATGAATGGTCAGGGTGTCGATCGCTGACCAAGATACGAAAAGGGGAAGTCCGCCGCTCATCTTTGCATCGACGATAATACTCCGAATATCTGATTCGTCCTTCAGACGAAATATTTTCCTCCAGAGGAGAACCGACAAGAAAATCCACCCGTAGAACAGCATGGGGAGAGAATTCGACCAGACCAAGCAAGTTTAAACCTGAATTCGTCATTCAGGGACGCTCTAGCGCTTCCTCCAAGAGTCCGTGAAAACCGTTGGACGCCGAGACTCGAGGCGCCCGAGACCAGTCTCACACGAGAAAGCCGAAGTCGATCGAAATATCCCAGATCACAGAGAGAGCTGTCAGGGCTCAGCGCGCCACATGTGCAACTGCTTATGGGGAGGCTTTATCGATCGGCCAATTCAATTCACGATTTCCACATTGATCCATGCTCGTTTCACCTTTGAAGTTTGAACTCTGAAGGCTCGCTCCTTAATCGTTCGTAAACCAAGATTGTTCTGCGGTGTAAAATCCAGCCGAGATTCCGCTTGGAATATGGAACTCGCGCCCTCGAAATTCGAAGAATCGAAAGAGTTCCTCATCCGACACTACTGAGTCGCTGACTCCATAATCTAGCTACCCTCCACACGGCGGCCCAGCAGCCGATCTTCACCCACGCAGAAAATTCGCATCGTGGTAAAAGATCAACCTAGGTTTCGGTGCGACTGCCATCAACGGGCGCCCACTGCCTACCCACGAGTTAACCAGAGTTTCCCTTCAGAGTCTAGCTTCCAGCTCGGAACTTTAAGAGAAGTGGAGTCGCGCCGAACCTCTGCCTCTTAGTCTCTTACCCTCTTCAGCAGTCCAACGTTCAGAGTTCAGACAGACTTCAGAGATGCAACTTCACCGTTGATCGCGCGAGCGGGGGAAAGTCAAGTGAGGTATTGCGATCAAATACGCGCGCGGATCTCGCAGACTGGTTCCAATAGTGCAGGGTCTTTTCCCCGAACAGAAAACTCAAAAGACGCCGACTGTTGTATTGTTTCTCCGCTATTGTGCCGAAATCTTGTAGAATGTAGATCGCCTGCCCATGTGTATATGGAGCTCTGGGCCAGCGGTCCACCAAAGGCTGAACATGAGGTCAGGCTCATGAATCATGATGGGATCATCTACGCGATCTCCACTCGAGCACGTTCAGAATCAGAGATCATTATCCGGGATCTCAACGAACTGTGATCACCGTTTCTGCACGGTGCACTGATCTGTATCGGGTGAAATATATAAAATATTACAATGCAAAATCCACATCTACTACTACTACTACTACTACCACTACTACTATAGGCAAGTGCAGTTGATACAACCCAGAAGCTGCAAACATCTGCCCCCTTTTCTCTTTAACCCAAGTGTCTAATATAGCTACGAGGCTCTTCCCGCATAAAGATAGTTAACCAGCCAGTAACGGGGGGACTTAGTAGCTCGCCTAAACTAACCAGATATTATATCCGGTCCATACCTAAATATTGCTCTCGCCCAGCCTCACTAGAGCAGCGGGATAGAGATGCGTATAGAAGCCGCTTTCGTAAACACACAGACGACTGACAAGAGCAAGTACAAGTCAACAAAGACCTCATTCCCTAACCTTATGCGCTTCGAGTGGTGATGTACTGTTTGGCTTGCTTTGTCGTTGACGTAAAATAAGGTTTATGACTGCTTCGTTCCAAGCCAGTAGGCTGTCCGTCGTCTTGCCTTCCCCTGTGGACAGAGGGTCGAAGTAGGTTTCGAGAAATGAGATGTAGGGTACTGGAAAGGCGCAATAGAGTCGGGCCACATCTCTCACTTCACTTTTCTTCTCTCATATTATCCGTCTTCCTATGCAATCTATCTGCTCAAATCATCAGCGACCTGGGTTTCCATCTAAGATGCTGAACTCCCAAAAGACAAATCCTCTCCTCCTCCGATCAATATGAGCGGCCGGATCCAAACATAGCCATCAAGACATTCGAACCCAGAGAGACGTGTGAGGAACGGCCGCAATTCCCGGCGCATGAGGGGTATAGAGGCGTGGAACGAGTACCAGCCTCTCTACCTACAGTCGCAGGAACCTGGTGAGCTCAGCTACTGGTCTATCTTCGTCCACCATGAGAATTGCCCTGGTTGGGTATACCAAATGAAAGGGGATGCATACAATCCTTAACAAATCCTCAGAACGCATTACCTCTTGACTGGTATATCCGTATATCCGTATCGATGTAGACTACATGGGGATTTCGGGAATAGCGTTGCGATTTCGGCGTCTCGGAAAATGGGCTGACTCGGCATCCCGATGTATCTGGAGGTGAGGGGTAATAAAAAAGTACATGACAAGTATCATAATCAACAAGGCCATAAATAGGAGTCCTGAGTCCACCCTGGGGATTCCCCCTCCAAGAACAAAATATTCTTCCACAACTTCCTTGCCATCGAACTACCATCAAAGGATGTCCACAACCAAACCCAAGGTTGCCCTCGTCACCGGCGCGAACGGAATTAGTGGCAATGCCATCGTGGAGCATTTAATTCGCACACCCAAGACAGAATGGTTAGTATATATGTTCTTAGTATAGCTTTCAGGGTGGTCATATTGAAACCTCCGTTTTGCCTGATTTCAATTTGGTCTGACTTCGTGTATAGGTCAAAGATTATTATCACCTCCCGTAGCCCCCTCAAGGGTTACTGGCAGGATCCAAGAATAGAGTTCATCGCATTGGACTTTCTCGAGTCTGTTGAAACAATTGTCTCGAAAATAGCTCCTTACTGCCATGATGTGACACACGCTTACTATGCCTCCTATGTGCATACCGACGATTTCGCACGCCTGAAGGTCTTGAACGTACCCCTGTTTAAGAACTTCCTTACGGCAATTGATCAAGTTGCAAGGAATACTCTTCAAAGAGTGTGTCTCCAGACCGGTGGGAAGGTTAGTTTCGCCTTGCTATATGTGCCTTGGTATTTGCTAAGAAAGCCCAGCACTATGGAGCGCATCTGGGCCCGGTGAAGCAGCCATGCAGCGAGGAACACCCACGGTACGATGATAACGGGGAGAACTTCTACTACCCGCAAGAGGACTTTATGTTCGCGATGCAAAAGGACAGAGACTGGACATACAACCTTATCCGGCCCAATGCGATTATAGGGTTCACGCCAGGAGGTCAGTCTCCCTCCACCTCTGCGCTATCTATATGAACACGGAGCTAACGCATCAACCCTTTCAGGCAATGGAATGTCTGAAGCTCTCACACTAGCGTTGTATTTTCTCATCTGCCGAGAAACGGGAGAATTCCCGCATTTCCCTGGGAATCAGTTGTTCTATACCTGCCCGGACGACAATTCATATGCACCCAGTCTTGCCGATCTAAGTGTTTGGGCTACCACAGCCCCAGCGGCAGCGAATGAGGCCTTCAACCATGTGAACGGAGATACATTTGTCTGGAGGTACTTCTTCCCGAAGATTGGGAGTTATTTCGGCTTAGAGGTAGGATAACCCTCAATATCCCACCCTCAATAGAAAGCAAGGTTCTATCTTGACGATACCCGTCCGCTATAAACTGATACATTACGACTTTCAGGTCCCAGAAACAACCAAATTCGGCGCAACCGGTGAGGAGGGTACCCACAGCGAGAACGAATTCAAAATGGGTGAGTGGGCAGCTGACAAGAAGCCCGTGTGGGAGGAAATCTGCCGGAAGTACGGCGGAAACCCGGAAGCCTTCAACTGGGGAACGTGGGGGTTTTTTGACTGGGCTGTCGGCAAGGCCTGGCCCACGGTCAGCTCTATCACCAAGGCGAGGAAGTTTGGGTGGAATCGGTATGATGACACCTACGAGAGTTGGATTGAAACGTTCCGCTCGTTTGAAAATGCGGGGATTTTACCGCGCAACGGGGGGAAGAAGGTACCGTGATCAGCTAGATTGATCGGGAAGTACCTTGTCTTTGAGGTGGTTACGAAAATTATATAGACTTATTCTCAAGGGAGAATGAACAAGGCATGGAAAACTACCCTCTGCGGTAGAAATCTGGAAGCTATCTAATACTTTGCGGATAAGTGTTGCGCTAGCATGACCTCCTATGCTGAGGGGATTTAATCCTAGACGAAGGATAACGTAGCCTTATAATCGCTTTACAATATCTATTTCTCATGTAGATGTAAAGTTGACTTATTTCCTAAATAGGAAGCCTGACGTAAAAGGAAAGCCCACCCCACGTGATTTCGCGAAGGAGGGAGACGCGCCACGTGAATCCCCCATCTATCGCTGCTGTCTGGTGTTGTTATCGCTACCCTCGCCCCTCCTTCGTTCGAAGTGAGCCAGCAGGATGCCGCCAGAGGTCATTGACCTCATTTCGTCGACCCCTCCGCCTCCCACAAACCCCCGCGAGCCTTCCTCTATCAGACGATTTCGTTCTAGCCCACCTGCGCCCGCCGATGCACTCTCAATCCCGCTCTTGTCGGACGACATTGACCTTGACCTTGCGCAATTTATCAATGATGGTGCAGATGACCTTGATAACCCGCCTAAACGGAGACGGTTAACCCCGGAGATTGACACAGCGACCAAGTCACCTCGCGGTAATGACAATTTACTGCCCCCGCGGAACCGGAGTCATTTCGTTTTCTCCGATGAGATTGTGCCCTCTTCCGATGGACCTTCAAATGCACAGTCTAAGCAGCCGGCCTTCACGCTAGAATCCGATCCCATTGTTTTCACGTCTTCTGCCCCCGAACCGGCGGGACGGAATGCGTCCCCGGAGAAAAGGGATAACCAACAAGCTACTACGAAGTCGAGGGCAATACAGATCGACGATGATAGTGACAATGGCACTGCTTTTGGTGGCGGTGGTCCGCAGCGGCGCAAACATCCTTGGGGGGATGATATTGATCAATCCAGTGACCCGTTCAATGTTCCGGACCCTAGCGAGATATTCAATATTCCAGAGACCGAGGTTGTGGTGCCGGGGTTGCGATCGGAGTTATCTGGTAGGACAGCAAGTTTACTAGCAAGTCTTACAAAACATGCAAAGGACGATGCTTCTGATGCTGGAGCACGTACAAAACAGAAATCACGTGGACGTCGGGGTGTTAGCGAAGAACTGCGTGACCCTGATGAGCTGCCTGAGCCACGGGGAGGCCGCAAGCCGAAAAAGGCTACAACAAATAAACCAGCGACTGCGGACAAGGATGCAAAAGCAAAGGAGCGAGAGGCAGCCAAAGCGCAGCGTGACCGCGAAAAGCAGCTGGAAAAGGAGCGGAAGCAGAAGATGAAGGAAGATAAGGCGAAAGACAAACAGTTCGCTGCTGAAATAGCGGACGTGAACAAACTTAAGGTCGAAAAAAAGAACTCCACACCGGAGATGATAATCGACCTCTCTTCGTCATTCAAGGAAACTGGTGTCGGCAACCAAGCACTAGAGTATATGCGGGCGCTTGGGGTGGAATATTCCTTCTTCGACAGTTCGTTCCGAAATCTCATCAAATGGCGCCGAAAGATGAAGGCCACGTACAACAAGGCGCTCGGGTACTGGGAGCCATGTGAACTCCATATCCAAGAAGAAGAACATGTTTTATACTTCTTAACAGCGGAGGAGTTTGTCGAAATGGCAGCGTCGTCTGTTGACCCTGACACGCCAAATGCACCGAGTGACCTAGAGGTGCATGTTCTCCGCTTGAAAAGCGCCCATCCACGCTGCACAGTGATCTATCTCATCGAGGGCCTCACAGCATGGATGCGCAAGAGCGCAAACGCGCGAAACAGAGCGTATCAAGCCGAGTTCCGCCGCAATCTCGAGGAAGCCCAAGGGCCGTCAACAACAGCATCAACATCCGCCCCATCGCGCCGCAAGAAATCAAACAAATCTGACTCCGTTCCACAAATCGACGATGATACAATCGAAGATGCGCTTCTCAACCTCCAAGTCACGCACAACTGTCTCATCCATCAAACCGCTGCACCTCCAGAGACTGCCGAGTGGATCAAGGTCTTCACAGAACACATTTCAACCATCCCTTACCGCCGTGAACGCATGGAGGATAACGATTCTGCCTTCTGCATGGAAAGTGGCCAGGTCAAGCCGGGAGAGGATGCCTTTGATTCTTATATTCGCATGCTCCAAGAGGTCAGTCGAGTTACGGCATCGATGGCGTATGGAGTAGCTCGTCAGCATCCCACCGTTGTCGATTTGATAAGGGGAATGCGGGGGTCTGGGCCGGGGATGCTGGAAGATGTTAAGGTATCTCTCCTTTCCTATTCTATAACCCTTAAAGGTTGTTTTTTGTCTAACCCATCCATGCATAGAAATCAGCAAACAAGAATGGCGCTGTCACGGATTCCCGTATCGGTCCTGCGGCAAGTCGACGTCTGTACAAAGTGTTCATGGGAATTGATCCGCAGTCCACGGATATTTGAGGTTGGCATCAAAACCCCGGGATTTGGCGTTAGGATCAAAATCGGCGTTGGTTTGACATTGGTAGCCCATTGGTTGGCGCTACAGTATTTGGAGCATTACTATTGGCATGGCTTTTTGCTCTTTGGGACCTTTTCGCAGCCTTGATGCACAGGCCTGCTGGGATATGGTGTCAGTATTTGGTTATTTGCAGTTTGCCGTGAATCACAGCCTGACTGCCTGGAAATTAGAGAATACCTCTTTTGGAGGGCTATACCTCGCATATAGTACATACCAACCACCGGATATTTCATCCACGAGTGCTCTCAATGTACTTTCACACACTTTTTAAATCGTAAACTACCGGTACTCGGTGGATGAAACCAGGTTGCCTAGACCCAGGACCTGAGTTGGATAACCCTAAACCGAACCTTACTCTTGCCCAATAGTTAGTAGCTTCCAGTTAAGTCATCGTGCCTTCCAGTTCTTACCACCATCATATTCTCTAATATTCAGGGCAGGTGCAATGGATCCCTAAGTTTAGCCGGGGCACCTTCCTTGCCTGGTAGTCCATCCCACATCTAAAGGAAGCAGCGATAGTTGGGCAAGTGCAGCTGAGCCCGACTCGGACCTTCCTGATTACTAGGTAGGGTACATGGTTAGTTGATCGGTCCTTCCAGTTCTGGAACCCTTATAGTAGCGCCTTCCTATGTCTCAGGCTGCATGTAGGAATATTAATTTTAGGAGAGATGCAATGGGCAAGTCTAGTGAGTTGCGCCTTCCTCAAGACCTGTGATCTAATCTATTTTGAAAAGGAAGGCGCGAATAATCGCCGACGCCAGTTCGGGCCTTCCCTTTGATA
The DNA here is from genome assembly GCA_025768905.1 of Aspergillus sp. MA 6041. Taxonomy (NCBI): domain Eukaryota; kingdom Fungi; phylum Ascomycota; class Eurotiomycetes; order Eurotiales; family Aspergillaceae; genus Aspergillus; species Aspergillus sp. MA 6041. Next base: position 456,370 of record JAMFNV010000002.1, on the reverse strand, counting down.
TGCCTACTATAGATTATTGTGTGCATAAAATATAGGTTTTTGGACGGCCTACCAACTACTAGATCATCGAGCCTGGCTGTTTTACTTGGTGGAACTCGCGTGGAAAAACAGGGCAACCGGGAAGCTCCCGAGTAAACAGTTGACCCAAAAATAGTGGTAGATATGTAGTCATTGATTGCATGATGTAAATATCAACTGAGGTAAATGACTGTTCTAGTTGAGTACCAACTCCACACCCGGTTATGCAAATCCAATCTATATAGCAGTATATAAAAAAACATAAAGACAGCGGAATTACACCAAAACGCCGAATATAGTGACTGAAGCGTATATATGCAAATGTCAGACAACAACCCCCCTTCGTCGCCATGACCCCCAAGCAACCAACCAGGCTGCAACTGCAACCCAGACGCTTACTGTACACCCGATGGACCAGAAGCCGAAACACCTCCAACCTTGGCACTGTCCGTCGTCTGTCGGCGAGCGATCCGCGGCATCTTGATATCCGCGTGAGTAAATGACACCCCACATGGCCGCACCCGCGGCGGGAAACATGGCGACAATGCCCCAGTTTGTGCCAAAGTTCTCGACGCCCCAAACTACGGAGATGATGATTGGAACTAGGGAGAATGCGCTTCCGTAGCCGAGACCGACGAGGGCAGTGGTTAGGTGGGAGAGCTCTGGGTGGCTAGTCGGAAATGGGGACGAGAGGAGGAGAAATCCCAGGGAGAGGAGGAGCGCCGATGGAATCAGGAACGCAATTCGTGAGAGCGTAGGGTGATGTTTGGTCGTGGATTGCTCTGTGCTTGCGGCTTCCTGATCCGCAGTGAGATGGTAGTGGTTAGTGGTGGGGGCAAATAAGTCAGAGAGTGAGCCTGTTAAAAGTCGGGCTATGGTGGACGTAAGCGCTATTATTGTGACGTGTGTAGAGGGCAGGCCGGCGGGGTGTTCGTCGATAAAGGCCGTTGAGTCTGAATTCAGGGTTTGTACAATTGTTCCCAGCTGGACTGTGTTAGCAGAAGTATCGGTCAAATGTAGGGCTGGATGGTTACGCACGTTATTAAGATAGGCTTCCCCTGGGCCTGTAACCAAAAAGAATCCCAGAGCAAGCCACCACATAGTGTGATCCGCAAGGAAAGTCCTCGTTTCATAATTCAGCAACCAATTCTTCTTTCTGCGCTCTTCCTCTTCTCTCTCTTTCTCACGTCTTGCGGCCTCCCGCCTTTCTTCTGACAAGGTAACGGATTGGTTGTTGTCAGACTGATTATTCTCGTCATTCTCGGAGAAGGTCCCGTACGCCGCGCTCACTTCGCTGCGTGGTTGGAAGAATTCACTCTCTGCTAACAAGCCGCTTCGCTCCAACTCCTCGACCACTTCATCAATGTACTTCTCCTCTTCCTCATCCACGATCCGGAGTGCAAAGGTACCAATGATTCCAATGGTTACAAGAAGAATCGCAAGAAAGATAAAGTATTTGTAGACGTCGACATCGCCGCAGCTTCCATCTCCCAGGCGTTCGCACAGGAGGTAGGTTCCAACTTGGCTTTGCCACATTCCACTCAGGCCAAATGCTGCAATGGGAACAGCTAGGATGATGCCCTTGTGCTTACCCCTGCCAAAGTTCTTTGCACATGTCGTCACGGCTGCCAAGTACATACTGCACGTAGCCATTCCAATAGCGACAAATGCCACTACCATTACCCAGAATGGATATCCCGAACCGCCAGCATCCGGAGGTGGCCCACTCTTGTACACGGAAGCCGCAAGGAGGTAACCGAAGCCGAAAGTAATCCCCGCGAATAAAGTCAATGGAGATGGCGAATAACGATCGCAAAGATATCCCGCCAGAGACACTGGGAGATACATTGATACACCGGCTGCAATGGAGACCTCATTCACCCGTAGCTGGGTATAGTGTAAACGAGTCAACAGCAACGGTCCGTATAGCGAGAACGCTGTAATGCTCCCTGCGCCGAGACTGATTCGAAGCTCAAATGCGTAAGTAGGAGAGCTTCCGGGGTGACAGATGGTGCTTAGAGAAGAAACAGCCTACCAAGTAACGATTCCCCAAACGAAGCTGCCTATGCGGACAACCTTCCTCGCTATCTTCCGTCGGTCCCTTTCCACGATTTCCTCAACCACGTCACTCAGGAGGCCATCATTGTTGTCGCTAAACCGATTGCTCATAGAAAGACTCGAGTCGGGGCGCGAGCCAAGCAAGTTATCGCGCTCTTGAGCGCTAGGTTCATGTGGAGAGGCTGACTGACGATTCCTGTCGAAGTCGCGCTTATCGATGACCGGCTGCGCCTGGCCATTTGCACCTGCCATGTTCTCCAGCCGCGAGTCTGTCGCGTTATACCCACGTAGAACACTTTCTCAAAATCATCGAAAATTCAGAAAAACAAAAACGGCGTACGCTGACCCGATTGTCACAGACAGGGTATGGAGTAGGAAGGGATGAGGAGAGACGTGTGGCTGACGTCGTGGCTCCGCACCAGATAACAAGACAGCTTATCGCCGATGCACGTGATCTCACTGCTTATCAACTCCGCATCTCTAAATTTATAGTCAAAAGCATAATAGCACTACAAGTACATCACACTACAAAGAAACGGATGTGAAGAGTGAAGACAGGCCGTAACACTGATTACTGATTTATGATACAAACAAATGACCTAATGACAAGCAAGGCCAGGAATCGAACAAGTTCCCGGATGGTATATTCTAAGACAGGCTGTCCGAAGAAAAGTGCAGAAGACCAGAATGGAAAGAAAACTGTGGAGGGACTCCGGCCATGCGCCAGGCAGGGACTGTAAGACCTCCAGAGGAAATAAATGTGCCATGATCAGTCATCAATCGTCGTCACCGTAAGAGACATCATATCTCCACCCGGGTTGGTACAATGCTTTTTGATATCATGAACCTCAAGACTGAGAATATCAGTGAAAGAAGTAAAGAGGGGGAAATAAAAACAGCAGATCCACCCAAGCCATTTCCATGCAATACTGACGCCACATTCATTGATCCTTGCCAGATTACCTTGCTTGAATCGAGACAAAAATGTAAACTTGTCAACTCCAACTCACAGGACAAACGAGGTGCAGTGGGGGAGGAGGCAACGAAAAAGAAAAACAAAAACAAAAAAAAATAAAATATTAGAAAGAGGTGCAAGTAGAAGCAGACGTAAAAAAAACAAATGGCTGAAGGAAATCCCAGCTGATAGACCACAGTTTAAAAACTGCACCTAGAAGCTGACTTCTCCGGGATCTTGATCCATGACATTCTCATCCCAATAGCGGTCGGACATGTGGTGTTCGTTAGACGGATGAGGGTTGAGGGAAATACCCTCGCCTTCGCCTCTCTCGATATATTCATCTTGGTTAACTTCCATCATAATCCGTTGAAAATACATCCTTAGAGTACGAAGCCCCCGAAGATATCCACGGTCAATATCGTCGGGGTGTTGAGGGGGACATGGCACATCTGGAGAAAGTTCATCCTCGCCCGTGATACAATTTGCAAAATCAACGATCTTTAATGAAACGTCAAAGTTGTTATGTCCATCATCGGATTGTCGACGTTGTAACTGGCTCCGTATGTTCTTCTTCGAACCCCCCTCCACTTGAGGGGCCTTCGGTGAGGGATTTTGCTCGCCGTCATAGAGAATCAAGAGGCTGCTCGCATAGAGGCGATAGCGCTTGAGTCTCCGGATCATGTTCTCTAGCTTCGCCAGCTTGTCGAGAATAACTGGAATTTTCTTGGCGACACTTAAGTAACTAATACCGTCGTAAAGGAAACGAGTCAGAGCATCCTGGAATTCTCTTCCTGATTTCAGGTCACGACCGAAATATTTGTCCTCAAAGGTATACTCTTGTTTCTTGACGTTCCAGGTCTGCATACCGCATAGTCGAACACCCAGTTGCTGGGAGGTTGTACTCTGGCACTTGCGTCTCTGGGATTTCTTCTTTTTGCCATTGGCTTCCACACCATACTGGCGAGTACCCATCTTGAGGTCCAGCACGCAAGGTTTGTTCATCCCAGCAGTCAAATCTTCAAGGAGCAGGAAAAATTGCACTCGGTCATCTTTCTTTGTCTGGGCCTCCTTTGGGTTTGCTGGGGGTTGTGTACTTGTATCATCTCCAAAATCCGGGAAAACGAACTCTTTGGAAGGGTCGGGGATATGGGGTTCAGGATTCCATCTATTTTGAGCAACCACATCGTTCCTTTTGGTCGGACTCGAGCTTGACAGCAATGCTTCATCAGATCCCGTCGAAGATACCGGCGCATCACTTTCCATCGAAAAGATCTCATCCTCTTTATCTCCACCATATCCCTCATCTTCAAAAAAGAGAAGTTCGCCCCCAACTTGATCAGAATCCATCGTTCCACGCCGTTGTAGACCACTCCCCGAGTGACGGCGCCGGACTGTTCGAGAGCGCGATACCGAGCTAGAGCGTTGTGGAACCTCTTCATTCGACCTTACCGAATCAAGGCGCTTTTGACTGGCCTCAAGCGCTGTGGACGCAGATGATGAGAGCCCCCGACCATCGCCGCTTTTCTGCACAATATCAATCGCCGGCGATCGGAGTGTTCCTATTCGTTCCGAACTGCGGGGTTGACTAGATGTTAGGCTCTCCGAAAGGTTGCTGCCCCGGCGATGGCCATCAGAGGTTGTTCTCGGTAGGGTGAGAAGCCCCCGAGCATGGCGTCGGTGATGGTGGATTGCGGGGGGGCTAAATACTTCACGGAGAACCTGCTCTTGAAGTTGTCGATTGACGGTTGTGGCGCCCCAGGTCTTCTTCACCGGTGATGGAGACAGTCTTTCATCCAAAGAGCTGTTTTGATGATAATTTTGTCCGTTTGCGACTATTCCAGGCTCATGTGGATATGGTTGCATGCCAGGCATAGCAGCGTCTGCCGTGCGAGGCCTTTTATGACCGTAGAACAGATCAACAGGGATAATATGGCGGTTATTCTCTAGTATGACCTTGGGAACTATTCCAGTAACTTGACTTTGGCTAAAAATGCGCTCTTTTTCCACAGGCTCCGAAACTTGATGTGAATAGCTTCCCGAAATTTGTTCACTCTTCCTCTGCGGATCGTCTGCAGCATACTCAACATCAGATTGTCCGGTATGGTTCTCTGAAGACCTCTTGGGTCGCTTTTTTGAGAACGTCACGTTCAGAACGCCGATATACCTAGAACGACTGTTAGAATCTGACTATAATACTCATCACAGATTGTGTAGGGTCATGGATTTTCCATTACTTACCTGGGAAGGAACATTAACATCTCGGGGTGCCTGCGCTCGATACGCTCATAGAACTCGTTCTCTCTGTTGTTAAGCTGTTTACATACAGCACGCCTGGAGAAGCGAAATACTGTTGTATGCCCGCCCACCTGATGCCGATATGGTTTCAACTCAACGGCTCCGACCGGCGTTACTGCACTTTTTGAGTGTCGGGGACGAGGGATATGCGAGCGTTGCGTGGGGGTAGCCGTTGGCGTGAGCTCAGCCTCATCGGTCACGCTAGACTCCTCATCCCGAGCAGACATCCCACTGTCATCTGCAGAGAGTGTTTCGGAATCTTCAGTTGCATACTCATTGTGGTGCTGGAACATGGAATCAATAGGCTTCTCATTTAGCTCTTCTATTGGAGTCTTCCTGTCCTGAAGATCGCCGTGCAGGATTCTACTGTCATTTTTAGATCGAAGAGTAATATCCACATGTTTAGCTTCAGGCTCATCGAGAGCAGTATGTCTCTCTGGCAATAGAACGTGGCTACTCTCCGCTGTCGATTCTTCATATGGCTGCAAACCATGCGGACCCTCTTCAAAGGACTGTACGGTATCGACTTCATCGGAAACTGTCACGCGCTCATGTGGAAAGTATACTGCAGAGGATATTTGTTCATCTTCCTCCTCCCCGAGCGGAGGTGAACCAACACGATGTTCCTGGTCCGTCTCTGAAAGAGGAGACGGGGGATGCAAAAAGCCTCTGCCCTTTTCTGAATACTGAGTAGGGATGCTTCTCGAGAACGAATTCCCACGCCCCCCTCCAGGGGTAAGGTGGAAATTTCGAATATCCTCAAGAAGATTCCGAGGTAGCGTTCTAAACTCAAACTCAGGAGTAGCTTCTTCAGCTGTATAACCGTCGTGAGGCTCGTCACCTGTGGTTGGCTTGATCAGTGGGGCATTAGCAAGTGAAAGCTGCGACAAGGCCTGTGTGACTTGGACTTCCGATCGCTCAGGAATCATTAATTCGTGATGGTCGGCGCGGGAATGCCGCACGTCCGCATATAACCCTTGTTGTTCCTTGTTATTTGAGTCAATGGCCTCGTCGTGCCTTCCAGCATGGTCATCTCGCCGCTTGCGATCTGGGGACGTAGCGGTGTTCTCCTTGAACAAACCCAGATAATGACTTGACTTACGACTGCGAACATGAGTTGCAGGCTCTGCATTGGCGATGTTGGCCTCGATCGAATTTTCCACTCTCGCTCGACGACTGCGGCTAGAGCTTCGTTCAAGTTTGGATTCCTGCGTTGCATCCCACGAGAGCCGTCCTTGATTTTGGTGGGAGCTAGCCCCTGGACCGGCACCTGTACCGGCGCCTGTGGGTTTGTGATTGGAAGAGGTTACCATAAATTGCTGTCCTGAAGGATCATCGATCGGAGCTGATGGGTGAAGGCCACGACGGGGCGCCTGATGTGCACCAGCACCCGCACCTAAGCCATGCAAAGACGACTGGGGATATAGCGGAAAATCATCCCAGGCGTGACTCTGTTGTCCCCCGGTGGAGATATCAAGCTCGTCGTCTAATCTCAAGGCTGAATCTTCCGGGGACAACGAGAAAGGAGGATGGGAAGGAAGGAGCGGGGCGGAGCGTAACGGATTGGTTCTGTGTACGTCAACTTCCATGTGGGCGTCGTCGACGCGACGGTTGTAGGAGAGGACCTTGGGAGTGAACGATGAGGATGGTGCATTTTCAAATGAAGTAATCAGCTTTGCCGGAGCGTCATGACGGGCAATTTCGACGGGGGGGAGTTGCGGTGAATTGGAGGCCTCGTTATCGGAAGGTAGGTAATGTGTTGCGAAGATGCTGTCCCTCTCAGACAACTGGGGGCTGCTGTAACCAGCATAAGACAGACCTGCACGATTCTCTGGGGGAGCGGTTGTAACCCTTTTTAGAGTTGAAGTGTGCGGCGGGTTAGCCCACTGGCGAGCCGTGGGGGATTCAGCGCGGGATGGGGTGGGAGCTTGTTGGGGATCGAGATGGGCGAGCTGGTCCCGACGCCGCTGCTTGCCGTGAAGAGAGCCCGGGCGTCCAGAGCAATCATGTTGGGCAGAGGCAGCAGGTGTCACCGGAGGAGTAGAGGGGGTATTCTCAGATGCAGATGGAGGCCTTGACATGGGGAGGACATTGGTCGGGAGTGCACGGTCAGAACAGGGATTAGAGGAACCCAACAGGAAGAAGAGCGTGGAGGAAGAAGGATTGTGGTTGGTGTTTCGGTTGATTAAGGCGGAAAAGGAAAGCTCAAGTGGGATCTGGCGTCACGGCGTTAGGAGCAATCGAGAAGATCAAGGAACATCCGCCACGTTCCAGGGCAGGGCAAGCTTACAGGTTAGAATCGGGACGTCGCCTCAAATAGGGATAGATTGCCCGTGAATCGATAAGGTATGATGATGGAACAAGCACGGCGGGCTTGAGGGGGAGTCTAGCGCCTTCCAAGGGTGTTAGTTTGGGAGAGAAGGAAAAGCAGCTGGCCAACCCGGGGAAGAAGTGATGCGGATCCTCGTCACCGCTTTCCCGCTGTTCGACTCAGGAGGGCAGCCCGCCAGCTTCACGCATGCCCAGTGCTCCTGTGGAGTGCAAGGAAAAAGCAATTCTCGCAATCCGAACCTGTGGTTCTTGACTGCTGGGAACTCCTTCAGCGAAGACGGTCCTGCCCCGGTCACGCCCCGAACGGCCGATTCACCTCCAGATTCTGGTGAGGGATTAACGGCACACAATGGGGGATTCAAGCCGTGTCTCTCCCCGGAATGAAGTGGAACGAGACCTGTTTGAAGTCAGAGAATGAATCCTTGAATGGCCAAGCAGTTGGAAATGCAGGCCAATCAGGTCCAATCCTGCTGCGAATGCTTCGGTCAAGAGAACCCGAGTGGAGGCTATCTCCAGACCAATCTCACCAACTCTGATACGCACGTCGACACATCTGGTTATTGTCAACAATAATTCCCCCTTACTATTGCTGTTCTTATATCGTCGGGCTACCGGTCCACTGGACGAGTCTTCATCCCTTTGATTGCGCGCGGAATTTGGGTCGGGTCTCCGGAAGTTGGCACGCTGTGCAACTGCAACCGCATAGCGAAAACCTAGGAATTGGATACGGAGGACATGGAATTCAGCGCATCATTCAAATACGATCCAATGAGTCTATATCCATTATTCATACTATGGTACATATCGATTCCGGTCCGATCCCTAGGATCCCAAAGCCATGCAAGAGGGATGTGGAAGCCGATCCCATTCGTTAAGGACCAGAATGCACGATGCAATACCATTCCCAGTCCTGCTTTACTGGAGACAACTCGGTCCTCTCCATCCGATCCTGGATGAAAGCTGATAGTGATAGCCGACCTTGGATGGTCGCAGAAGGACGACATTCCAGGAGGGATTTCATCCCCACACCGCATGACCCCTTCAGCCACCAATCATTACAAAACGTGGCCAGCCTGCTGGCTCAAAGCTTCCAACAACTTCATCTAGTCTCAACTCCAACATCGGCCGATTCCTTTCCTGCCTTCCGCTTTCAATCAATAACGGTCTTGGTTATTTTGTGTTATTTGGCTCACTGCCGCCATGATCGTCAACACTGACACGTTGCTCAGGATTCGGCATCCCAGAGGACCCAGTCTCCCCTTAATCATAGTCAAGGGACTCGACGGAGGATCTTTCTCGAGAATTTCCAGAAGCGCATAGTCGTCTCAAACTCCCGCTTCCCCAAACCATCTTAACCCCAGGAGGCTGTGCCGTTAGTGTATTTCTCCGGATCAGGCGCACTTACTCTAGAGCTAAGCCAATCTCGCAACAATTCGGCTTCAATCGTTGAATCCCAGCTCCCGATCTAGGGATTGATAAATTCTGCAGCCTTGAATCGTTTGATGAAACATGGGAATGATTGATTCCCCCTTGCTGCCCAAGTCTTGTCCAACCCCATTCAAATATTCCGCATGTGTTTGAAGAGAAGATGCATGTGGCTGCAAGGGCTTTACCGACACCAACCCAAGACGGCAGTGCGATGATTTCACATGTCTTCCTATGCTAATCCTCAGTTTCCAGCGGTGAAAGCCTTTCAAGGGCACTGTCCTAATCACTCGGCTGCGGAGCTAGCCCGCCAGATACGGTGTAGAAGGAATAAATTGCGCCGGCTTTCCCGTAATATGCATTAATCCATTCTGCCTAATCGCTGGTTTCTCCCATCACACTCAACGGACTAGGAGAGAAGTTGTGGTCATAAGGCAGTTCTTATCGGCTAAACATTGCGAGGATGCTTCTGTATCAAATAGTAATGTTGCTCCACGGACCAGATATCAACTACAAGATCCCATACGGGAGTATAAGTAGGCTACCTAGGTATTGTAAAGGAGAGGTAAAGGAAATAGTTCTGGATAGTTCTTCATGGAATATTGATATCAAAGACCTTCGCTAATAGATGCTTGCTTGGTAATGGATCATGTTCTTGGTGTCGTTGACAAAGAGTTCTAGTAAACGGGTAGAATATCATGACCTCTCTTGCTCTTTCCTCAACAGTATACTAAGTGTCTATACTTTCGGGGCAATAACGGTGAACTTCCAAACCCGATAGGGCTACGTACAGGGACCATGCTTGAGTCCCAGCCTAGAGGCACTTGTAACCAGTATACCCAGTTTTAACGAGTACTCGTTCTAGTGTCTGTTAAACTGCATATAAGGATGATAAACAGGCACAACCACGCCTTAAATTGTTGACACAGGCTAGAGCACTCAAATTGTATCACGCGAGCTATTTCCCAAGCTGATACTTTACTGGGATTATATCTGCCATCGTTCTAATGGTCGAACCACATTCAGAAATTGTTGTTCAGCCCGTGATCATATCATTTGACCCGAATCTACACAGGTGACCTCCGGGGCTAGTGCCGAATGCTCTAGGAGGCCACAAAACTTATTACTTATATACACTTTGGTCTCTTCAACATATCCCAAAATAACATCCAGATCAAAGGGTTATCTTACGGTAGGTACGAGGAATGATACGCTTTCTGTTGTTTAATGAGACTTTGAAACTCCCCATATAGCAGCATACATGTACATCAGATTGCATCAAATTATATAAGTAGAAAACTATTTTTTTTTTTAAAAAAAAAAAAAAACCATATTAAAATCCAGGTATCAATAAATTCATCATCCCATCCACCGGCTCATCCCTACTTGCTACCTCCAAAAACATTCCCAATCGAACTTCCAACATTCTGCGCTCCAGACTGAACGGTTGACGCGACGCCCTTTCCACCTTCAACAACCTGGTCTGTCACACCAGATAATGCACCCCCATAGGAGCCACTTTCGTCCTTCCCTCCTCTCTCAGTGCGGCTAACCCCCTCCTTCGACGTGAGGTTTCCAACGGGTGCAAGGAGACCTTTATCCCCGAGCTGGTTGCCGACGAGATTATTGGCATCATCTTGGATCTGGTCAACCTTGTCGCTTCCTGTGACTTTTGTCTGGGAGAGAGTATCTACATCAGGAGCCCAGTACGTCAGTAAATGCCTTAATATAACAGCGGAGGGGGGGGGTAGGGAAGTCTATACCCTTAGTAGTATAAGAAGCCTTATTATCGCCCTTTCCAAACCACTTCAGATACTGGTCTTCGAGCCATGGCATCCACTTCTCGTATTGTTCATTGTATGCCTCCTTGACCCATTCCGCGTAGCTCTTGTTCTCCTTTTCCGAGGCGGGCAGGTTCTCGTAGAAGTGGCGCTTTTGTTCCTCTGTGTGAGAGGGTGTGGATGGTGCTCCGGCGCGGTCTGGGGCCTGCGCTTGGCCTGTGGATTGGTCTTGGGAGTGGGCGAAGGGATTCATTGTGAATTAATAGGTAGTTGTATTGGTAGTAGTTTGGGTATAGTCCAGTCGATAGGTTAGAGTAATTTGTTTCGTATATGAGCACTCAAGGTTGGAGAGGCTGTTGAATAGTAAAATAAGTTCCAAAGTCTTGTTGATGAGAAGGTAGACTAGCCGCGTTCATAGAACTATATATATATCCTAAGGCTGGGGATGATTTAATGCACAGTGATATACACCCTTCAGGTGCCAAGAAATGGGGAATCGCCGTTGACGCCATCCTGAGATGTCATCGAGATCAAGATCCGTGGGATTCTTGTTTGCCATCCGGTCGGTGGCGCTGGTGAGTGAAATTCTTCTCTAGATTGGATGGAACGCGACGACGCCCTGACGTCATCCACTACATCCCGTTCTACATGGTGTATCAGGTTCTGGATTTTACCCATATGTGATCATGTTAATGTTTTTGGAGGTACAGGAGATGTTTATGATTTGTAACTGAAATATAGTGCCTAACGCAGCCTTTGAGCCTAACTGTTCCTCGTGGTGGGGAGAAGCCATCATTTGGATTGGTCTAATTGAAAGGGCCATGTCAGGCACTACGCCGATGAACTCGATCAGAAGGGTACGGTATATGTGCCATTGGGCAGTCTTGATTATAGCCTCTGGTGATTAGCATCATGGTATGTTGGCATGTGGTCTACTTCACATATATATAGTCTAAAATGACGTTATCCTTCATTCCTAGCCCTATAACTTTAGCTATAGTGTTATGCTCCGCGCTTTGGTTTATGATTGAGATAAATGTAGTCTCAGTCTAATTTAATATGTCATGGTATGTATGTACATATATCATCCGTCATATATTTGAGTAAATGCTCACTTGGGCTGGTTGACCAAACCATTCTGGTTGAACTCGTACCGGGTCTCCCGATCCTAGAAACAATTAACAGTAAGCCCGAAATAGGGAGGAAGCGGTAACTTACCCAGTACTTGTTGAATCCCACCCCCTTGCAAACTTCTGCATAGCTCAAGATCATTGGTGGTGGTCCCTCGGTCATACTCTTCTTCAGTGCGTCCAGTGTCTCCCGAATGCTCTTCAGCTTAGCCGCGACGAGCGTCCACGGGTAAGCAACGGAGCAGAAACCAAGCTCCGCAAGGTCCTTCGCAGAGAGGTTCTCTGTCTTACCACCCTCAATAATATTAGCAAAGGTAGGAATGCCAAGCTCTTGGACACATCGTTGCATAGACTCTCTGTCTGGCAGGGCCTCGACAAAGACAGCATCAACACCAATCCTTTTGAACTCCTTAGCACGAGTGATTGCTTCGTCCCAGCCATGAATTAGTGCATCCGTTCGGGCGAGAATGAAGATATCCTGCCCCTCGTTGCGGGCGTCGACAGCAGCCTGGATACGCGCGTAGGCTTCACCGCGAGGAACAACAGACTTGCCCTTGGTATGACCGCATCCTACAGCATGAAATTCAGCAACGGGAATTTGTATTTTTAGAAATGGCATGGCCACTCACGTTTAGGCCAAGTCTGATCCTCGATCATAACACCTGCAGCGCCTGCAGCAGCGAATGACTCCACCGTCCTCTTGACATTCATGGGGCTTCCGTATCCGGTATCGCCATCCGCCATAACAGGAATATCCACCTGGCGCACTACCTCTTGGATTTTCTTGCAGAGATCCTCCATGGCAATATAACCTGTATCTGGTAGTCCGAAGCTGCTGGCTACCGCATAGCCGGCCAGGAATACGATGGGGAACCCGGATTCTTCGACGAGTCGAGAGGACAGTCCGTCGTAGGAACAGGCGTGGGCGATGATCTTGCTGGGGTCGTTGTGTGCTTCCAACATCATTGTGCGGAGACGTGACACTTGTGCAGAAGGGATTCGGCCGCGGACATTTTCGAGCGTAATGGTGAGAGGTACTGTCTCGCCATTGCTGGAGGAGGTTGGCTGGTTGGGAGTAGTGAACTTGAAGGGGTATGGGACGGACATTGTGGTTTGCCTTAAGTTTAGTTTCTGAGAGACTATTTTATGAGAGGTAATTTTCAATGAATAGCTTAAATGAGCTCTTAAATATAAATAATATACTCGGCGAAGCGTACGTTGAGGAGCGGATATTTTGCATACGAAGTGGGCGCGGCAGTTTGGCATTATCCGCTATGGAGGACATTGGGGAAGCTCTCGACCGAGATTTCGGCAGTGGAAAGCTCTCAGAGCGCCAGGATTTTCCTTTCTTTCCAATCAGCAGAGTTTGATTTTTGGGGTTTCTGCTCAATCTCCAATGAGCGCAAATTGGTTTGCCATGCGAAGCGGATATTGCCAATTAACCACAGTTGATCGTCTAGTCCCCTGGTACCCCGTGGGGATGAAGTGCGGAGAGCATGGCTAATGACACTTTGCCGTCGAATCTCAGTTGAGAACACGCCAGCGGGCGTTTCTGTTACCGGTGCGCCCCCAGAATTTTCGGATATAAAGAGGTCAAGGAGGGTGTGTTGTGGATACGAACAGTTCTCGTTTCCTTCGTTGAGACACCACAATGACCACTGAAACTAAAGAAGAGAAGCCGCTCCATTTGGAGCAAGTCCAGCCTCAAGACGTTGAATGTGTGGGAAAGATCGAGCAGCCCATCCAAGTCTCAGCGACTGAGGAAGCTCTTATCCGGAAGAAGGTATGGCTCTACATTATCATCCTTGCACTAAGTAACTTGATGGCGACTCATTCTTGATTAATATCAGTTCGACCGCCGTGTTCTTCCGATAGTCTGTATCCTTTACGTATTGTCCTACTTGGATAGAGGTAATATCCTTCCCCAGCCTGCGCTCTCCTGCTCTTTCAGGACTCAGATCATACAGGAAACATCGGCAATGCTAAAACCGCCGGCATCGACAAGGACCTCGGGCTAAGCGACTCGCAATGGGCCTGGGTTTTGAATGCTTTCTATATCTGCTATGTGCTCTTCGAATGGACCACTGTTTTCTGGAAGCTTTTCCCTGCCCACATCTACATCACCGCGCTATGTATCTGGTAAGTGTGGAACAGTGGAAGCATAGACTTCCCCCCTTTCCCTTTCTATCATGAGCTGAGCTTTGATTCAGCTGGGGTGCAGCGGCTATGTGTGCTGGTGCAGTCAATAATATGGCGGAATTGGTTGTTTGTCGATGCCTCCTGGGAGTGTTCGAGGCCGCGTTTGGAGCCGGTGCGCCCTACTTCCTGTCAATGTTTTATCAACGACGGGAACTCGGGTTTCGTATCTCATTCCTACTGGGAATGTCCCCGGTTGCCAACTGTTTTGCCAGCGCTCTCGCCTACGGGATAACGCATATAAAGCATTCGACGATGGAATCATGGCGGTTTTTGTTCATTATCGGTGAATCCTGTTCTCCCTCTCCCGTTGTCAGACATTATACAGAGCAGTATACTAACATGAACAGAGGGCGCGCCCACTGTCCTATTTGCGATAGTCGTCTTCTTCTTCCTCCCCGACTCCCCCGGTACCGCGAAGTTCCTCTCCGAGTCCGAACAGACCACTGCGACTGAACGTCTTCAGACAATCGACCGTACAGCTAAAAACAGACTTGACATTGGTCAGGTTCTTGCCGGGTTGACCGACTACAAGAACTACGTACATACCCTGATCCATTTCTGCTGCAACTATTCCTTTGCGGGCCTCTCGAATTTTCTCCCCACAATTATCCAGCATATGGGATACACGTCGATCAACGCCCAGGGGCTTGCGGCTCCTCCATACTTCGTCTCATTTCTATTCTGCGTGGGCGCGGCCATATTCTCCGACCGTTATGGAAAAAGAGGTCTTGTGATCGTGTTCTTCTCTACAATTGGAATGGTCGGGTACTTGATTCTTGCGGCCGTGCAGGACGAGAACAAGGTCGGGCCCCGGTATCTTGGAGTCTGGCTGGCTACGTGCGGTGTCTTCCCTGCGCTCTGTATCAACATAACTTGGCTATTGAACAACCAGGGGGGCGACTCTAAGAAGGGAGCTGGCATGGCTCTGCTGGCAGTGTTCGGGCAGTGCTCGAGTTTCGTCAGTAGTACTGCGTTTCCTGACTCGGAAGGGTAAGTCCATATCTACCTACCCAGTATTCTCCTGGATCATATTTAATTCCTCCTTAGTCCTATTTACATCCGAGGCTGTGCCGTTGGATGCGCGTTGACGGGGTGTATTGCGCTTATGGCAGGAGGGTTGTACTTGAAGTTGAACCACGAGAACAGGAAGCGAGATAGGCTTTATGGGCCAGTGACTCACGATATACGCGTCGATGTGACGAAGGACGGTGACGCAAATCCTCAGTTCCGCTACTTGGTTTAGTTGTATATAAACTGGAGATGATACTTTGTAAGTTAGTATTAGGTAGGCGTAGTTGAAGTGGTCGTATGTACTTGACAAAGTTGTAATGGGGAGTGAATATAAGAACCAGGGATCAGAATACACTGGTATTTGCCTTTAAGCCTTAATTACTTTAGTGCGAGGAAAAGACCCCGTTATTCTTAGCCGTCTTTAATCAGCCTATGAGAAACTAAATTTAATAATTCAACCCCGATCCTTCTTGCTTCCCCACCCCGACACCAGCTTTCTCCCCGTGTTTGACCCGAATTCCAGTCCTTTACCGGTACTTCACTCAACTCCGCGGATATTCCCGCAGTCCGCTTCCATTCTCTTCACCAAGACCGTGGCCTTCAGCAATATTACTGCTGCTGGGAAAGTTTAGCAGATAATGCAGCGACCCCCACGGAGCAGAGCACCTACGCAGTACAATTTCCAGCGGGCCTACAAAGCATGTATCCCCTGCCGACAGCGAAAGGTCAAGTGCGAGCCAGGGCCCGATCAGAACCAACCGTGTAAGCGATGTCGGAAGATGGACCTGGGCTGTCGGTTTTCGACGAAGCAGCCCTGGTCGAGGAAGAAGGATACAGAGAACGGTCATCACGACTCTTCGGCTTCTGAACCTCGTCGGGAATTGTCCTTTTATACCAGTGCGACTACGATGGCGGCCGCGACGGGTAGTGGCCAACCGTCACCTTCGACTTCAGCTTCGGCTTCGGCACCTGCGGGTTTCGAGGATAGTGGGTGTATTTCTACGACGGTGTTGCAGAAGCAGGTTGCGAGTGGGAATGATGCGTTGAATATTCTGTTTGATGCGGCGGCGCAGGCGGGCTCTGGTACGCGCGCTCCACAAACCACGGTTTCTGCTGATACAGCATCTCCGTTTGACGTTCGATCGGAGGAGAATGTGCTTAAGGTCTGGGAAGGCTGCCGGTTTGTCAAAATGGGGTGGTTCACGGCGGAGGAAGCGTTGTTGTACACGGACTGGTTGGTCGACCACCCTTCGATGGGTTGTTGTGTTTGTCTAATTTGACTGACAGGTTCTTTCAAACCTTGGCCCCGGTGACGACTCCGGTCTTGACAGACTTCTTTGCATCCCATAATACGCACTACTGGCTGATTACCCAAGAGCCAGTTTTGTGCTGCACGATTTTGATGATATCCGCGCGATACCATACCCTACCTGGACCTTCTGGGGGTTCTAGAGGGTTTTACATCCATAACAGACTATGGCAGCATTGTCAGCATCTTATCTTACGGATTATGCTGGGGCAGGAAAAGCTCTCAAAGGCGAAGACGCGACATATATCAACGATTGAGGCGCTATTGCTTCTCTCGGAGTGGTATCCGCTAGCTCTGCATTTCCCGCATGAGTCGGACGGATGGGATTCAGATTGGATGTTAACAACGCACACCATGCGAGATCCACCTTCTACTGAACAGGAATTCCCCATGCAGGACCGTTGGAGGGAGGATGTTGTGGAGCCAACAAGACGGTCAGAACGAATGTCTTGGATGCTTGTTAGTTCCGCGCTGGCACTTGCGCACGAACTCGGTGTGTTCGACTCAAGAGACCATGTGAGCGATGCGAAAGGACAGGATCAGATTGCAGGTCCAGACGTTGAAAGCTATCTCCAGGATTTGGGGCTCAGACGCCAGCGTCTTCCGTCGTTGCTATTTGTGACTGTGAATCTACTAGCATCTAGAATCGGCTGCACATCTATCATGCCGGATCACTCTAAACAATCGAGCCTTGATAGGGTTATGGTCGTCGACCCTGAATGGGCGAGATTCATGACCTCGTGGGTAGATCTAACAGGGTTGACTCGGACACTGCGAGAAACATTCTTCACTGTGATCAAGAGCAATGACACCCAGTGTATTGATTTTGAGTCTCTAGAGCAATGGAAAATACAGCTTGCAGCTTGGAAAGACCGCCATCACGACGTTGAGAGTGAGTTCTCAGCTTGTTCTAAAGATATGGGCTAATTCTGGCTAGGATTTCGCTATGATAATATCCTCCAAATCGAGTACCAATACCTAAGGGTTTTTGCCAGCTCCCTTGGAGTCCAAGGTATCGTTGAACGCGTGCTATCCGACACGCTCCCGCAAGGAACAATCGACGCAACGTTTGTCTCGCAGGCACGTCAACTCAATATGAGCAGGAATGAGTATGAGTTTATTGAAGAAGTCATCGATGGGGCCTGCGTAATCCTGACACGTATCGTATCGCTCTCGGACCCCCGATGTCTTCCGATGAGGGTATTGTCGCGCATGATAAGCTCCTCTATATTTCTTCTCAAAGCGCTAGCCCTAGGCGTGCGGAAGACCAAGTTACAGGAGTCTCTACACTTGCTGGATGCGGCAATAGCTGCTCTTCTTTCTAACCCACTAGATGATATCCATCTTGTCTCAAGATACGCCACGCTGCTCAAGACCCATGTGTCGCGCTTGCGACAGACATTCGTTAGCTCTGGGCGAGTGGAGAGCCAGAGTAATGAACCAAGCCAGGATGAAACAGGCGATATTAACGAACTAGAACAGCCGTCCCAAGCAGAAATTACATGGGATCCTGGTTTGATGCACTGGTCTGACCAAGTTGACTTCAACGACTGGTTGTCTCTTCCGTTAGACCCCCTGATGGCCCCCTTCGGATCCTGGGATGGGGGCCAAGGGGATTTAGGGCTAGATTCCGACTGTTTAGACCTGGACTTTATTTGGAATCTTCCTCCATAGTACTCGAGGCTGGGTGCATGCGTTATTGTGTGGCGTTGAACGGAAGGTCACCCTTCAGCCATCGAATCTATACAGACTAGTGCGGGCCCCGACACAAGACAAGGCACCTGCATTGTGCAGGCAAAACGTTTTGTTTGCGAGTATTGACGCCTTGATATCTGCTAGGAGGTTTCTGTGGGGCAGAAGTCTTGAAGGGCGAAGACTGAAGAACGATAAAATCGAAAGTGACGACATACTCGATCAGGCAACAGAGATGAATTTATTCTTAGACGGTGGCAGTGCTCTGTTTCGAAGGGCGAAGCAAGGCTGCAGGAGAACTCTCGTCTCTGCAGTCTGACAAAGAAGGCGCTTAGAGCGTGTGATGTGACAGGGCCGCGCTCTGTGATGGTCGACGCCTCTCCACGACGCTATCTCTTCTCTAACCGGGCGTCGAGCCAACCACAGTTGTCCATTGTGTGAACAGCACTCGCGATCATGCAAGCTAAACAAACCCGCCCCATCGGCGAGACGATCGTCCAAGCTCAAGCCATTCGGGTCTTGGAAGTTGCATTTGATCGTCCCCGCAGGGCAGCTCACCGTTAACAACAGTTCAATCCTCCGCCGCTCTCCGTGAGGTCGCTTCAATGTTTTCTCCTATTCACTGTGCTCTCCATGAACATTTATACTAACTTTTCTTTTCTAATGAAAAGAAAGTGCTCGCAGAATAGTGGTTGTTGACCTACTCAGAGCGAGTTCTTGAACGGTTCGTCGTCGTACGCAGAACTCCTTGAACCGTTTGCTGGTCGCATGATACATGACCGCGCGCCTGCGAAGTGTTCGACATGAATCCACGGGTGCGCCTGAGCTTGGATACTTCCAATATGGGGGTTAACAACCGATACTCCTTTGTGGAAACGCCAATGGAAATGTCTCCTCCAAACCAGTT
This sequence comes from Aspergillus sp. MA 6041, assembly GCA_025768905.1. Classification (NCBI taxonomy): domain Eukaryota; kingdom Fungi; phylum Ascomycota; class Eurotiomycetes; order Eurotiales; family Aspergillaceae; genus Aspergillus; species Aspergillus sp. MA 6041. The sequence goes on along the minus strand of JAMFNV010000002.1, from coordinate 437,256 downwards.
CCATTCGCAACCTCCCTCCGACCCAGCTGCTCAGGACACTCCTTCGGTTCACCAGTCGCCCCATTATGACATTGAGAAGGCACAGTTTGCTGCTCAAGGCCCGGATATTCAACAACACCCCGCCCTCCATGCCCCGTTCGCTGACCATACACCTCAACAATCCGCGACAGAATCTCGGGGCCAGAATATAGATCCCCCGGGTTCCCCCGGTGCTCTTCCAATCAAGACAGATCCTTATACGCAAAATCATGGGTATGGACGTCAAAATTTGCCCATAGCCCCCGACGCAAACCCTCTTCAATCGCCTACAATACCTTACTTTCCTCCTCCCGTTAGGGCACCGACAGCGCAAACACCAGCCGCAATTGAGTTTGCGCCATACCATCAACCAGGCCAGATACCACATCCAAACCAGCAGGTAAGGGGCGGTGGATGGAGTCTTGGTCTATGCGATTGCTCGAGTTTTGCGGGAACATGTTGCCTTGGCCTCGTATGCCCATGTATTTTGTATGGTAGGACTCAACATCGTCTGGCGCTGAGGTCGCGAAAAGAGGATCCAACGAACATGCTCGGACACGAGACATGTAATGGGTCCTGCACCGCTATGGCTCTGTTATGCGGCTTTCAATGTAAGTGCAAGACCCAAACTAGAAATGCATTTGATCCGGTTAACAAACGTTAGGGCTTTTGGCTACCGTCCAACACACTCGAACCCGCAGAGCATATGCGATTCAGGGTAGCATTGCATCTGACTGCGTTCGCGCAACCTGCTGCACGTGCTGTACGCTTATCCAGGATGAGAAGGAGATAATGAAAAGAGAGGAGGAGCGGGCGAAAGCATCCAGAGCCGCGGGAGCTACATTGGCATCTCCGTACACGGCCCCGGTGCCGATGTCGTACGGTCCACCCCCAAGGTGAACAGGCTCCGGCTTTTCCCACGAATGATGATGAAGTAATATTTTTTTTTTGAGCGAGTTTGATGCTGGATACCCCTCATGGCTGGATTGCATCTTCTTTGAATCTTACCCCAATCGTTCGCGACCTGCTTTTTGGAATATATACCGCGCTTTGTACTACATGCCACAGTGCCCAATATTCTAGCGGCAGCTGTTAATTAGCTTTCCAATCCATTTTCATCCTCTTCTGCTGATTCAGGGCTGTGCGATGCTCGTCGAATTCTATGCATGGCCTGGGCCTTGCTTCTGTCCTTCCATAGTGCCCGGGCAGGCAGACCAATCGGCACACAGCGACAGAATATGCCAAAAACCACGAGCACCAATTCCATCCACTCTACTCTGTTTAGACTAGTAATTATAACTTAAGTGTTTAGACCTCCGTAAAAGACAGAGCAGAGATGCGTGGTGGGCGGTGAGGGCCGGATGAGTCCCGAGATCTGGACCACTGACAATCTACGGTGGCGCGACTCCAGAAAGGCTTCTTTCACCCTCATGCCCAGACGAACCAACGACAACCCCTGGGCATGTAAACTGTACGGCTCAATCACGTCTAGTTTTTCTTGCTGCCACTGTATTTTTCATCGCATATCTTCCACACATCCATCCTCCCGGTCGACTCCGACTCAAATTGTGTCTTACCTGCATCCTACATCTTCGAGAGCCGGCGCCGACCGTCTGATCTAACCGACCGCTTGCCTCTCTAAGGACCGACTCGGCGCAGTGATGGGGAAGTGAACAGGAAAATTTGATAAATGCTACATGCATAAAGCATTGATGCCTTGGATACGGATGCTGTCAGGACGTGTATGAGCTGCTTTGGTTGCGACGTGACTTGGTAATTCACCATGGCCATGGAGCACAATGACGGCCGCCTCGCTCCCCGCCAAATATGGGCCGCTCCTACCAGCACGACCACCAGGAGCTATGTACCCGGCTGCACTCCTTTCCTGCTCCCTAGTGACGGTAAGTTCCTAGCAGTTGCGTTCGCCCTGTGTCTGTTGTACCAGCCGGAAGTTACTGGGCTTGAGTTGTTTCAGGTTGACTTACATCTTGTTTGCATTCTAGGTTATATCTTTTTAAACCGTACCTACTCAATATCTCTCACCGATAATGTGATCTATGATCCTATGTGCACGAGCACACCAACGAACACGGACTATGCAGATGCTGCGCTGGATACCCGTGACCCCTTTTACGCATCAGTAACCCCGCAATTATACGCCATGGGCTGTGCGACTGTCGTTAGCTACCTACTTGTTATCATTCTGCTTATTACGCCTCGAACATTCTACGTTGGTGGCCCTGGAGGTGGTGCCAATTTCCTCGGTCGACATGGGATGGTAAGCGGGTCCTACAGCAACAACTCCTCTGTCGTGGGTGTTGGCGGTCGTCCATGGCTGCAAAAGCTCGCCGCACTGCTGGTCGCCATATCTCTAACCATAGCAACTGCCGATTCTTTTCGGGTGGCTGAGAGGCAATATGACCACGGTTATTCGGACGCAGAGGCGTTGACTTCGGAGGTCATCGACGGAACCGAGATCAAAGTCGTTCGGATCATCTCAAGCACCTTCTTATGGCTGGCCCAAGTTCAAACTTTGATCCGCCTTTTCCCTCGGCATAAGGAGAAGGTCATGATCAAATGGGCGGGCTTTGCGTTGATTGTCCTGGATACCATTTTTGCGATTCTGGATAAATTTTTGGTCAAGACGAATACTACACGGCCACGACTCTATGCAGATGCCATTCCGGCACTCAGTTATCTCTTTGAACTCGCCCTCAACCTCCTTTACGCCGCTTGGGTAATATTTTACTCTTTATCAAAATCTCGATTCGCCTTCTTTCATCCGAAGATGAGAAACATTTGCCTGGTGGCACTGTTATCTTTATGCGCAGTTCTGATACCCGTTGTCTTTTTTGTTTTGGATATTGCGAAGCCCGAAATAGCTGGGTGGGGTACATATATCAGATGGGTTGGGTCGGCAGCAGCGAGTGTTGTCGTTTGGGAATGGGTGGAACGTATTGAAGCTTTGGAACGAGACGAGAGAAAGGACGGCATCCTCGGGAGGGAAGTCTTCGACGGTGATGAAATGCTCGAGGTCACACCGTCTGAGGAGGTTGATTGGCCCCGTCAACAATACAATGGCGGGAATGATCGCGGTGGAGGCACCGGAATGTCTTCAGCTTGGGGAGGCATGATGCGGCCGTTAAGACCCCGCGGAGGCCGCAATGCCCAACGCCCAGGCGAGGGCCAGGGAACTACTGCAGCTACGAGGGCACGACGGCGAGGATCCGCTAGGCCTACTCCGCCACCCGCAGCTGTCACCCCAGTCAGTCGAGCCGACACGACAAGCGCGGCTAGCACTGTCTATAATGTGCATTATTACCCGGTCTCCAGCCCCACACCACCAGTAGCCATGCCTTTCATGGAAGAAGAGGACGAAAGGTCTGATGGTGAGAAGGAATTTGCCGTGTTCGATAACCAACAGGCTAATTCGCCTACTCAAAACACCTCCATGGACCCAGGAAGAGAGGACTCGCCGCAGATTGTAAATACGGATCCTCGATGGCGGACGATCCTCAATCCATTCAAGAGCAGACATGCAGCTTTACCACGAGAAGTTGCCTCTGCGCAAGCAAGGGAAGAAGGATGCCTTCCGTCGGATGAACATAACCAGGAAGGGGATATAGAATCGTCACCGCGCACTTCCCGACGGTCTGACTTCTTCTCATTCCATCGCATGACAAACCCTACATCTAGACGTGGGAGCGCTACTGAACAGCTGCCAGTTACCGTGATTCCTGCTCGACAACGCGGCCAGCACACATGGTCGCCGCAATGGTTTACAGATTCCAACTTTGTCGATCGGTCCCCAAGCCGGCGAACTGCACAGCGCTCTCGTGATCCACGGATGAGAGTTATCCAGCCACAAGTTCAAAGCGCCGCGCCATGGACGGCTGCTGACGTGGAAGGGTCCTTCAGCTCTATGGATTATGAGTTGCGTTACGATCCAGAAGCCGCGGCCCTTGTACCTGAGGAACCCTCTTCTGATCATCACTCTGCGCAGCCCGAGAATCCGGTACATCCGACTATGCCGACCCAGGGAGGAAACCATTCAGGGACACAGTCGATATCGGAGGGTCGGCAAGACAGCCAGGATGCGCAAGGAACTGGGCAGCATTCTCATGATCCTCAGAGGGGTGGGGGGTCTGGCAGTGAGGCATCGGGGTCTCAGCGATAGCCGTGATCGTGCCCAATCTTCTTATCTTATTCCTTGATGTTTTATTGTCTTCGGTTTGGATTTAGCGGGGAGTAACGGCGGACATCCACCTACTGCATAGTGGAATTTGGACATACTTTTTTTTTTCAGGTTAAGATGGACCGGCATTGTCCGGTCTATGGCATATATTTGAAAATTACCTAGAGGGGGTTTATGCAAGAAATAATGGACGGTGTTATACCAAGATACCCTTGAGATGGATTTCATATCATAAATACGATAATTCTATATATACATTCATTCTAATTACATATTTCTGCGAGCGCCAGTAGGCTACTAAGTAGTACGTAGCCTTATTTTAACAGCAGTGCGGGAAATGGCGAAATGATGGGGGGCTGTCATAATTCGCAGCTCGGAACCTCAGGCATCCGTCTCACTGAAAAAGATCATCCAGCTTCTTTCACCTTCGACCTCCACACCTCCAGACCGCGCTCGTCGATAGATGCCTTACTCACCCATCGATTTGTATATCTCGTCGTTGGTCGATGTTCCGCCGCCATAGTTGCTTGACATCGCACCATGGTGGCTGTCAATCGGAATATGTTCGACGCATGCGTCGCTACTGAGCGGCCTCAAGGCCCCAGCATGCTGGTCCTCCCGCTGAATATCATTGCGCAGATTGTCGGTTGCGTACGACTCTCCCTAGCTCCTTGGAACTACAGTACTTAGTTTGAAAATACGGCAAAACTGACACGATTTCTGAGTAGGTGGAAGACCCAGGCGACCTCGCCCGATTATGCCGAACATGCCGCGTCCTCAATTACATGGCCCTCCCCCAGCTCTACCGAAACATCACGTTAACCTCCTACGATAAAATCCGATATCGCGGCGACCAGCCGGAGGGCATGGGAAGCGCCAGTCCGTTTACAATGGGGTTGAATGCTGTTATCACGCGACCGTACGCACTGTTGGTGCGGTCGCTCACCTTGCGGGGGGACTGGCGGGAGCAAGAACTCGAAGAGCACGCGCGGGTCGGCCGGGTGCCGGATTCCTCGATGATGCTGAATATAACCGTGCGCGCGGCTGTCGATAAGATGCAGGATTTGGAGAGCTTCCGCTGGGAACTCAGCTCGAAGATGCTCGAAACTGTGTACCTGGGTTTGGCGCAGCTGCCCAAGCTGACCTCCCTGACGATAAGGTTTCCATCGAGTCGGCATCCCCGGCCAACGACTGTGATTCCGCCGATGCCGCACCTGAGATACCTCAAGATTATGGATATTGATCCGCTTTGTTACCCCGATGATATATCGACGTTGCTTTGCACGGCGAGGAAATTGAAGGAGCTGAAACTGCACTGGTCGCCGCGGATGAGGAATATGCAGGAACCGAGTGTTATGCTTCACGATTACTTTCGCAAGTGTATTTCCATGAAGAAGCCGTTGGCCATCAAGAAACTTGGGATGTCAAATCTATATGCTCGCCATAGTGAGGAGTTCACCCTCGCGTTCGACACTGGCACGGTGGAGGAAGTGACAATGCTCCAAGAGGTTCCATCAGAGTCGGCGAATCTGAACACATTCGTTGACAGCACATGGCCTGTGATACCTCATGCTAAACCTATGGTGCTCAGAAGCCTCAGGGCAAATATCTATAACCAGAGACAGACCGAGTTTCTCGGAAGCTTCACGGGTCTTGAAAACCTATACTTACTCGGTGCGACAAGCCTTTCTGATTCGATCAATTCACCTCGGGAAGCGGGCCCATGCGCAACGACTCTCACGCCACCTGGATCCGATAATGCGAACTGCACTTCGAAGGACCTTATAACTCCGTCGTCGGCGGACTCTCCGTCGAATACGCCTAGTTTACAAGCCAGGATCAGAGATAACTCCATAAACAGCATCGTAATAAACCACGCCGCAACACTCCGACACCTTCTCCTCCCCGCGCGGTGGGCACTTTCATCCAACATAATAGCCCGCATTGTCCACGCAAGCCCGCAACTAGAGCAACTGGCTTTTGCAGCGGAAGTATCAAGCATGGACACGTTAGGGCTTTTACTTCCCTTCCTCCGCAATCTTGAAGCATTGCGCCTCCTCATCCCAACCGGAACCTGCACGTCACCCGACGAGACGTGCCCCAAGCCTCCCAAGCAATGCAAAGACACAAATGGCATCGATATTGGCGCCAGGGCCTTGGCAGAATTTGTAGAACAAGACGATGAAGTCCTCATCGAAAAACTAAGCGAAGCTCTCGCCGATCAACAACTCTTCCAACGACTGAAAGTGCTCGGCTTTGGCCGGAAGGCTTTCCTTCTAGGCGAATACTACACAGTCCCAGCGGATCAATCACAACCGCGAGAAGGGGTTCAATCCCAGACGCCAGCAGAATCTCGCGCGCCGAGTATGGATGACAAGAGCCCGCAGAGCTATGGTGAATCTGAGCAAGGGAACAATAACGTTGGTCTGGGCGTAGGCCTTCTAAGCCCAGGACCAAACCAGACACAGACAAACTCACCGAAGCTACCTTCATTCCAGCAGAAGAGCTCCCAACCAACGCCAGTTCTTGGGAAACGAATGCGAGATGAAGAGAGTGCCCTTGTACGCGAGTGGTCCGGAGGCGTAGAAGACTGTCTATTAGGAGGTCCTAGGAACCGCACGTTACGACGAAGGGTACAGCGCGTGGGCTGGGACGTGATAAAGCAATGGGAGATATGGGGTAAGGATACGCAGGAACTCTGAGTCAACCCTTAGGCGTTCTAATGCGTCGTTTTATTATTTCATTGCTGCCCCAGCCACCGAACCGAAACGACACACGCAGATACATTTCACTCTCATCTTCAATATGTCCACGCAAAACGTGCAACCTTGAATCCCGGGGCTCTAGCGTGTATCTCCCGTCTCGTCTCCCCTTGATACCCAAACAGAAGTGCGAATTCCCGCACTTTATTTAACGAAGACATGCAAAATTATCCTACTTTCAAACTACGAAGTCGGTTGATTCGACGGTCAACATACAACCGTCCATACCTGTCATCATATTTTTGCACAGTATATACACAACTCTGCAGTATCTACTTCTATACGTTTATTTATGCCATGGCTCTGAACTTGGTTTTTGGTCTGGTGTTGGCTACAGGTGTCGGAGCTCGAGATTATAGGGGTGGTGGCTCATTTGCTTTTGTTTTTTTGATAATAGAGTTTAGGTTGGGCGCATTAAGTTACCAGCTCTCATCTCCATATAATCTAAATTTATCTATCTGCACCTTACTGTATACGGTATACAACGCGATACGTACTACGAGTATTTGTTTTGGGGTGATCAGTGCCGTGGTGCGTTCATTCCATTTGGGTTTAATATACCCATATTAATCTGATCGTAAGACTGCTATTGCGTCGTTACTTTGTACATATTGTTCCTATTTTCCCTAGGAAGAGGAGTTATTACGAAAGAGGATATACATGGCAAACTGGATCGATGCTCAGTACTGCCGGAGGAAAAAAAAAAAAAGAAAAAGAAGAGCTGACGAGTCAGTAGTCAGGAAAGAGCCTAGGCTTAAGCCTGAGGCGCAAATCCAAGACGAGGACCCTCGTCGTCGAAAACGACATATTGGCTCTTCAGGAAGATGTCCCCGAGGATGGAGAACTGCATGCCCAGGTTGTCCTGGATACCACCAAGGCAGGTGTTGGAGCCGTCGGTCACGGGTGCGTAGTTGACGTGCTTGCCTGGAATGACAGCCTTGTAGCCGTCGATGTCGATGGTGAAGTCGGGGAGATCGGCGTCACAGGGGATGGTCCAGCCGCCTACTAGAATGTTGTCGATGGCACCGGGCACTTGGAGGTAGTACTGGATGACGATGAGGGGGTCGATCATTATGAGGGTGGTACCAGTATCTGCATGTATCAGTCAGAATATAAAGCGATTATTTGGTTCAGCGCAATCTTTTGGAGCGTACCGGCGATTGCGTCGAACTTAATTCCGGAGGCTTCAGCTGAGAACATCCAGAATCCCTGGGACTTGTCCACGTCCGTGTAGGCGAGCTCGCCCTTGTATTTGGCGTGGTCGATGAAACCAAAGTCGTAGCTTCCGGGTTGGTGGTACTTGAGCGCTGCAGCGAAGACAGGAGTGTCGAGCTGAGACTTGACGGTATCAAAGAAGGTGGTTTGACTCTTAGGTTCAACTAATATGCGGTTAGTAGAGCACGCATTTGGATATATTCTAACAACTCACCAGTGTTGATGGAGCTGAATGATAGGCCGAGCAGACCATCATTGTGCTCGTCCTGGGCGAATTGGTCACTGATCTTAGAAGCGGCTTCAACTGCCTGGTCTTGTGCAGTAATTCCGCCAAGCGTAACGGTATCCTTGTAGACATCACCGCTTGCGCTGCTACCATCACCATACGAAATTTCCCAACTGTAACCGTCCAGCTTCTTAGAATGATCGGAAGGCTTGTAGACACTATGACCCTTCTGCTGCTCAGCTGGAAGCTTGTCGGAAAACACCCATCTAGATATATATTAGCCTTTGGCGGCCCAGGGAACAAGAGGTCTGCAACTTACAGATCTGCAGATCCTGTGTCGATGTCCAGATTCAACTTTGTGCCACCGACATCGACTGGAGTCAGATACATGATGTCGTACTCTTGGGGAGTGGTCACAGCGGTACCATGACCCTCAGCATCTCGGAGGCGATCAGGAATGGGGGCGCCGTATTTAGCCAATGTTTTCCCGTACATCTTTGGGAAGTTGATACCCTGGCTGGACTTTGGGCTTAGAATTTGGTCGAGAGTAAAGCCCTGGCGAGGGTTGGATGTGGGCACCGCAGAAGCGACGGCAGCGAGGCCGACAGCCGCTGAGACAACCTTGCTGAAGACAACCATCTTGGAAGGATATGTGACTATATGCTAACCAGGACGGTGACAGAAAGGCAAAGAAGAGGGGTCAATTCCAGATCTGAGAATCTGAAAAAGCCAGTATAAGTGCTGTGCTACATTAAGACCGGCGAAAAGAGGATGGAGACGCCTTTATACGTGACCAGGTTCCCCTCAGGGAGCGATAAACAGTGGATGAGCATCACAATCTGCAATGGGCACAGGTCCCACCTGATTCGGGTTCTCGCAGCTCTCCGGATTGGCCCCTCAACGAGAGCAGCCTAGTACGTACAGAGTAGGCACCAAGACCCAAGTGCGCCGTACTAAGAATCGAGAGCGCAGATCGTGTTGAGTGATGGGCATGCTACTGAACTGCGACGCATGCTGAGTTACACGCAACTCGAATCAAACACAGCAGAACCAAGTCCAAGTCTCGGATTGGCCAGTAGCAACAGAATCAATAAGGTAGCCATGTCCCTGGCATGAACGTGCCTCGTGCCTGGGCACGAGGGAAAGCCCACGATACAGTTGTGGAGCCAGCCACGACGATTGCTTGTCGAGCTTGGTTAGGGGGGCCAAGGAAGCTTTTCGATGGGCGTCTGCATTGGAGGCCCATGCGGGGCCCTAGCTCGTTGGTCCATGAACTGCTCCACCGAAGACTGAAGGAAGACCGAGCCCACGATCATCATTTGTGAATTGAGCGGCGGAGCGCAAATGCCGCGACGGAGAAATCAACAAGTGTGGAGGTGCCGAAGAGCGCCCGCGGGCGAATTGCAAAAGAGATTGGCGGCTCCAGTGGGCTGAGGGTTCAGGGGCAATATCGCAATATCGTGAGCCAGAGTTCAGTTCAAAGCCAGTGAACGAGACGAGCTGGGGTAGACTAACAACCAACATCCCAACAACCTTGGAAGGGAATTGGAGACTGTGCAAAGCCAAGGATGAAGTGTGAGCACAGAAAGAGCAGCGGTCGCTGGGCAGGTCACATGAAGCCTGCCGTCTGCTCTTCTCCCCCGCTCGAGCTGCCTACACTTCCAGTCTACACCGAGCCTCCGAGGTGCCTTACGTACGTTCTACTCGGAGAATCTACGGTGACCAACTCAATTCCTCTCGGCAATTCTTTGATTGGCAGTTACTCCATCGCATTCGCGGCCAAAGCTCGAGGACTGTCAAATCATGGTCCATTTCATGGAGTCTTCCCGCACCCCGATCTCATTGACGATCTCATTGACAAATGTGATAGCAATGCTCTGAAAATCCCGTCCGCCCCAGGGGAAGTCGCAATATACGAGCCTGAGAGAGCTGAGAAGGGGCGACGGCGTACAATGGTGCCCTGTGCTTTGCTGATCAGCCAATAACTGCCAGAGAACACGAGATTAGGGCCAACAATGACAGCTCCTTTCCAAACCACTGTGGCAGTGACATGGGGCCACTGATTGGGGCGACGGGGGCACCCTCTGCTTGTGTGGCGTTGACAAGCAACAGTCGCGGTTTCATCTAGATGCAATCCGAGTAGTAGAAAAGATAACGACGCTTTCGGATTCCAATTCCAGCGCACATGCCTGGGTTACCATCTATATGAAATTGACCGCTTCATCTGGTATCACTTGTCGCCATTCTAGGCGCCACAGTTTCGAATAAACTTACACCCAAAGCCCATGCTTGTCGTCACGGTTGTCATGTCGTCTCAAACATGTCTAGCAATACATCTGGCGCGCGCGGCGCGCAACCCTGCTTTGTAGTTCGTTAAACACCAAGAGCGGCACCTTCCTTAGATGATCGTGCGCGCTGTTTTGACAGGCAGGTGCGATGGACCATGTGTGGGCGGGACGGGTGGGTAGGTCCAGTGTGATGGTTGCTCTTTCCTATTCTGGACTTCAACTGCTAATCAGTCCTTGTAAGGAATGCACGTCCCACAGGCCGTAAGTATTCCCTAGCCGAAAGTAACCATAAGATGTGCGGATGGTGCTACCATTTGGAAGTGGAGAGTAAGTGTAAAGTAGCGGACTTTACGTCCTTTATGTTAGTAAACCTATTTGCCTCTACGTAAGAAGCCCTAGAGCAGAATGCGGTGTAAGTAGTATTTCAGGCTAAACGAAAGGATTCCGCGTTATCATACAACTCATAATGTATAGACCATGTTAACGATATCAATAAACAGCAGTGAACCAACCGCCCACGGTGTAGCCAAGTTAAAACACAGTATACAAGCTCGTGCAATCATCAGGGGGTATTTTCATTATAAGACTTTGTAGAAACACCAAAGGCCGTCGAGTTGACTACGACTGCATAAACTGCGAAGATAACCCTCCGACCCCAGACTCAAGCCCCTCGCTGCTCCCATCATACTGCTCATTCAGCAAGACCTCAAGCATATCGAACTCTCCCACCATGGGTCCCGTGCCACCCAGACCTTGATCCACGACCGCGGTCGAAGAATTGAAGAACTGGTCGAGCGGAAGTGCAAACCAGTCTGATACTCCCGGTTGGTTCTGGGTTTCGCCCATGGACTGAGGCGGTATGGCTGAGGAGCCTGAACCGTCCATATCGCCTGAGGGCGTGGTGGTGCGGGGTTCGTAGAAGTTGTAATATACTGATGGTGGGGGAGGCATGAAGCTGACATTGATGTTTGAGGAGTTGATTGGTTGTGCTGGGATGCCGGCGAGGGGGTCGTGAACTGAGGTTATGGGTGTTGTTGTTACCGGCGGGTGGGTGTCTGCGTACCCCAGGTTCTGGTTGTGCGCTGAGGAGTGCCCTGGCGTCCAGTTGTGGTTGTTTATGGCATCGCGGCGGGTGGTTGGTGGCGATTGAGCTCGGGACGTTGGTGCAGATGTTCGATCATGGCTTTCGTTATCACCGCTACGGTCTAAGGGGGCGAAGCGGAGGAAGCGGGTGCGGATATTTGTTGTCAAGAGCTCGACGAGGCGGGCGATGGCGTGACTTAGGTGGATGTCATCGACAACGCACGTTCGCAGTGCTTCAACAGTGCGGTCTTGAAGATCAAGGGAGATGCGCACATCATCTTCTTTAGCTCCCAGGGTGAAGGTCTGGCAAGGTCAGTGTAAAGTACACCTAATTGAGGACTTCAGCACTTACTTTGAGAATGAATATCATCCCGGAGAGAAGCCGGAAGCAGGTTCGAACAGGAGCATGTTTCAAATGGTCTCCAGGAACAAGGTCCTCAAGCACTGTTGTCAGGATCTTGCGAGATGCATCCACCACCTCTTGAATAAAAGGCTCATTGACGCGGTATAATTCCATCAACACATTATATGACCCGCTCCCGGTTGCGGAACCGGGTTTGTTGTTAGCCTGTGCCGCCTCGTTTGACATTGTTGTCCACCGATCGACCACTGCTTGCAATGCTAAGGAGTTGACATATACTCCTTTAAAAATGTCAGTATCTGTCGTAGTTTTAGGACATTATCATAAACTTACGGGTATATTCATATTCGATCATCAAGATATGCCTCATTGCCGGGTGCACTAGAAATTATCAGTACTTTCTTGGAAAAAGAAAAAAAAAAAAAGCAGAATCCCACGAGGCACTCACACTCAGTGGAATCAATGGTTTGCCGCCACTCTCGAAGGAAGGGCTGAAATCTGTCAATCTGGTCTCGATAGCGCCCACTCCGTATAAGTTCAGACGTCTGCTCATTAGACGCAAACAGATACTGATTGGCTTTGTACATAATCTTAGATATGCCAAGCCAGCAATCATGCATCTTATCGATCTCGTTGGCCTTGGAGCCAGTCAGAGGAGTGGGCTGGATATCATCCGACCACTGTGTCAGTGGAAGCATAGAGGGTATTCCCAGGCGACCACTGCTTTGCGTAATATACACAAGGATGAGGCGACGAAGTCGACGTTTCCGGGTTTGCTCAGCTAACGATTCAGTGGATAATTTGGCATCGCTCTTGTTGTCAAATACGCCCAACTCAAATGCTAACGCTTGCGCAGTACTGAGCAACATCCATGACATCCGATCTGACCGCCAAGCGGGTTCCAGCCATGTCTGGAAGGCCAGTCTGCCCTCAGGTACACCGCTGGAGCCTCGATTGTGGGTGTTTTCATGATCGTTTTCCAGATCTTTGTCGTGCAAGCCAGTGTGTACGTCAAGATCAATGAGTGCGTTCTCATCATCACCAGGAGGGAAATGCAGATTGCGTGGGTGCCAGTCTGTAAGAATCAACAGAGCTTCAATCGTACCCAAAGATCTCAGGTTTCCCTTGTGACTGATCTTGGCGGAGGTGGTCGTTAAATAGGACCGGGGTTTGCTGATGCCGATGCCGTTCCCACCAAACTTCTCCTGGCCCCAGAACAAGCGCTCAATCATTCCACGCAGATACGACCAAAGGCGGTCATGTATGTAAAAGGCTCGGGAGTGCGCGCCGTCTCCGCTCGGCTTCATATGTCTCGATGCAGCGGTCAATATCGTTACCGCCAGGACCGGCTCATCAGTGAGGAGAGTGCGATGTGTTGAAGGATGTGAGAAGTCGGGAATTACTATTGGACTCAAAGGTGCGAGGTGCTCATAGTAACTAAGGGCATGGTCAGTAAAGAATAAGTTCAAATAGGGAATAATGTCTTACTATGCAACGTAGGCCATTGACTCCTCGACCGAAAGCCAGCCAGCACGGACAAACCGTAGCCGAGACCATGCCTTGACAGCATCCAGATAGCCCGAGTCCGAGGGATGTCCTGCAGAACTCGTTCGGTCGCGAGTGTCCAAATGAGACTCCCCAGAAGCCAGCCCACTGCCCTGAAAGTAGTTTGTAGACTGCACGGTTCCTGATCGATGTTGTCGTGAAAACGAACCGCCCGCGCTTCGTGGGGTTCCCGCCTGGGTCATGGTCGACATGGGTGAGGTGAACGACGAGCCTGACTGCCGGGCCGCAGCATACCGGTTCTCTAGGCTTTGACGATTCAAGTCCTCGGTCCTTCCGGCAGCCTCCGACAAAAGATGTAAAGCATCATGGCTGTTACTGATCGCGGGTGATAGTAGCTCAACAGCGGTACGGTTCATCATGGGCTGGTTGCCCTCAAGGCTAAACCTTGGGACAGACGACCGCTCCCCAACAGAATACACCGGGTGCCTTGTATTCCTTAAATCCGTGAATTGTGCTGTAGACGTAGGTAAATTCGCACCGTAACTCTGACTACCGTTGCTCGGCTGTGGTAGATGGCCGTTCGAAGGAGATTTGTTGATCCACTTTGACTGCGATTGACCGGGGGTGTCAAGTGTAGGAAGCTCTGTCTGTGGAAAAGAAGAGGATCTCGCGCTGGGTGAAGGCTCGGCTTTGGAAGCAGTATCGCCGGTCATCATTCGCTTGTCGCGACGAAGAACATCATCGACATTGCTCTCCACGTCGGAAGTCTTGCGTTTGCGCCGTGTGGCGGAGAACTCGCAGCGCTTACTCTCACGTCGGCATCGCACACATGGTGGCGGGCGGGGGTTATCAACACCTAGACAAGAAACCAATGTCAGTATCAACGTGTTGCGCCTCGTGGGTGTACTAGCTGGGTTCCCCGCAGGACATGGACTCACTCCCAAGGTCACACTTGACTTTGCGCTTGCGACACGGATCGCAAGCCTGGTAGCCGCGACGATGTTGGATATTCGATGGGGACTGTGATCTGCGGGCAGATGTTTCGCGAGAATAAAGGCCGTTATCCTGCTGCCCGTCTTGTGTTGCCATCATCACTAAAGAAGATCTGCCGAGACCAGGTGCAGATGGGGTGGATGGGAAAATGTCTGGGGTTTGCCGATGCAAAGCGACGACGACCGCCAGAAAGCGTAATAAGCGGTGGGGAAGTTGGGGTCGGGGAAGCGTCGTTTATCAGCCGCCTCCGGGGACTTTTTAACTGCACGGTGAGATCAAAGAAGTACAGGTGACTCGATCAGAAGAAATGTGAAGACTCGAGCCTCGAAAGCCATTCCGAGACGGCCGTTGAATGAATGCGGGGTAGTGATGTGAATCCCCTTGCGTCGAGCGGTCGAGTGGACGCGATATGAAGCGGAGACCAGTGATCGTGACCTTGTTATCAATCGGAACTCCCAAGAACTCGGACCCCTGCTTGTTTAATTTGCGCACGTTATTAAAAGGTGTTCTTTATTGGGCTCTTTGATTTGCTGCCCCTTTATCAGTTCAGATTCAGAATCAATAAATATATACGCCATTCACAAGTCTCCTCCAGTTATGCGGACTATCGGCTATGTACAGGTACTGGAGGAAGTAATAATAAAAGAGCCAACACGCCGCAGCCAAATCCCAAATAGTTGCTACACGCGGCCTCGTCGCCCATCGGCGATACCAATATTAGCCAAGTAGCGCAGTTACATTCGGCGTCGTTGCCCCGTTAGGCCACCCCAAACGATGCCGAACTGCTTGGAGCGGAGGTAATCGGCTTCTTCCCCTTGTCTAGTGCCACCTCCCCATTCAATTTCGACATCGGGCTCGCGCCTCGTCGAGGAATGACGGTCTCGCCATAAACAGCGCTATCTTCACTGCCTCGGCGGGAAAGACTAGGTGTCAGGCGTCCTGGAAGCAATCCCCGGATTCCTCCAGCCTTCCTTGCGGGGATCTCCGAGGACCGCGCTGTGAGAACATACAAAAGGTATTTCAGATTTGGAAGGGTGTGTCGAATGTCAAGAACCCGCAGTCCCTGCTTGTTAAGCAAAAACTCGATATCTTTGTTCAGTAGGAACACTCCGTACTCGAACCGGTATTGTACGTTGACTGGATGGATGGGGTAAGTCCTCTGCGGAAGAGAGGTGGACACAGGGTCCTGGATCAACGAATTTGACAGGTACGGTGTTATTGGGTATGGCACCGGTATTGAGAGATAAAAGGAGAGCAGATAGACCAGATGTGCAGTATACCCAAGTGCTGCCGCCACCGCATCGCGATCAACATCTGTGAAGTTTGAGTTGGGAAGGGCTATACCAGCAATGGTGAAGGCCAGCGGCTTATCGTGAATCGGCTCAATCGGGTATATGTCAAGGATATCTTCGGAAATGCGCCGAATCTGGCCTTTTGTTTCTTCTGTATTTTGGTCCAACAACTTCGCGCTAGAACCCAGCTTCACTCGCGCGTCGGGAAGATGGCCACGCACCGTTTCCCGGGTAGATGTCCCACGCTCCATAGCTTCTTTTCTAGCCTTTATACTAGCGATGAGCTCTTCCTTGCGTTTGCTAGCCAGGCGAAATTGTTTGCGCTCGCCTGAAACTGCGTTTTTGGTGAGTGCAAGCTTGTCCCGAGCCCGGGACGCTTCGCTTGTCGTCTCAACGGCATGCTGGTTTTTCTCCAGAATTGTACTAATTTGAGATTCCAGCCTTTCTCTAGTTATTAAAGCATCCTGTATGCATTCGTCCAAGTTCGCAAGCCGCATCAGTGCGTCGTACGATGAGGTCGGTAGGGCCGCTGAATCGCTTGACTTGGAACTCGATGTAGAAAACGGTGCCCATACTGGCGGGATATCAGTCAAATTTGTATACACACCATCTGGGAAATGGAAAAGAATGGAATTCGAAGGCAGGGGTTGGTGGAAGTTGTCCAGCGATCGTCCCAAAAACTGGAGGGATTGTAAGTGCAGTTGTAATTCCACAAGCACAATATAGTCATCCATCGTCGCTGTTTTCACCCATAATCTTAGAGTAAGATGATCTAAACGCGAGACTAGTGGACCGCAGAAATTGAGATCAAAAGCACGGAAGTTAGGATTCATCGCATCCTCCACGACCTCGCTGACGTACACAGGCTCATCGATGCTGTCGCAATGGATCGAGAACCAAGTGTTTGCCATTCGGCTACGCGTAATGTCCTCCAGTTTCACCTGTCTCGTTTGTGGGTTTGGGTCGCTCCATGGCAGAGTACTCTTTCGGCGGGCCTGTCGCAAAGGGAGTCGCGGCTCAGGATGGACAATCTGGTCGCCCGGTGCGGGGGAAGACTTCAATTTTGTGAACGAGCGCGAATGATGTAGGGACCGGCCGGCATATTGAGCGAGAATCTTGGATGGCGTCTCTAGGGAGTTTGGAATATCCTCATCGTCGATCGTCTTCCCTCGAACCCTGCTCGGGGGGTCAATAACAAGGTTCCGTACGGACACGCCTTGTAAGTGCCGTAGCTTTCGACTCTATTGCGCGATTTCATCAGCACTCTAGTAGGCTCTAAAGAGACCCAACATAGCGAGAAACCCACCGACGGATAGATAAAGGGTCTGTCGCGGCGATTGCCCATATCGTCATTGATCAGCCCATCGGAGGTGTTGGCTGCCATTGCGAGCCGTCAAGGGAGCCTAAAAGGGCCTGATCTTGTCCTCATCCAGTCGCCATATAAGGGAAACAACCCCACAAACAATAAAGGTGCTGAAAATGGTGTAAACGTAAAGAAGGAACGAATACTCGAGGTCGACGTTGAGGTTCAATGACCTCCAACTCCACTTGGACAGCTCCCGGCTTGGTAGTCGAGGCGGATTCCCCCGTTTGGATTCCGCCGCCGAAAAATTGATGATCCGCCGTTCACCTTGCAACTCTCTGCCCAACAAGCCACTTCTCCAATCGCCCAATCCCATCGATACCAGCAATGCGATAGAGTATCCCGTGCTCTAATTCTCAACCGACCGATTTCGATACACTATACGCGAGGCGCAGACCCGCGTTCTGGCCGCAATGGCCTCGCAACCAGTCCAGAAGAAGACCCTCAAGGGGACCTTCGAAAAGATCCTAGACCCGACCAAAATGGGTACCTGGAATATTATTCGTCGTCCGCCTATCGAGAACAAAAGCATCATCCAGGGAAAGCCCCGAGAGCAGAATTCGAATGCCTTCAAGACACATCAAGTGAAGGAGGGTGTGCGGTTACGGAAGGCCCTGAATGCCTTAACACACGGCAAAAACATCTTTGTCTACCATAATATTCGCACGAACCAGGTGGTCTACTCGCTGACAAGATATCTGGAGGTTAGTGATATCATTCTGGGGATACTATACTTCTAATCTTTGCTGACGCTGTTTTTTCTTCATTGACAGAAAAACAACGTCCTCCGCCAGCTTGTATACCACGGCAAGAAAACTGTCCCCGCAACTCTCCGAAAGGATATGTGGGTTCCCTACTTCTCCGTTCATTTCAATGAGTCCAAGGTTGGCCTGCGCGCATTCCATCTTCTCCGCGAATTCTCCTTGCAGCGCCAGCTCGCTCCGCCCCGAGAGATGGTCACGATCACAGAGGAATTCCTGAACCAAAAGCGACCGCGAAGTCCGGAAGAGGCTAAGGAGTTTGACGAGAAATATGGTGACAAAATCGGCTGGTTGATGGAGAAAAAGGACCGAGCCCGTGCTGCCATGGACCAAAAGGCTACCAGCGTCGCCGATATCTCCGCCGTCTTGGCTATCCAGGAGGACGAAATCAATAACGGATTTGCCGATGGCAAGAGAGGCTATTTGTCCCGTGGTGCACGAAGACGTCGTCGGGAGGCTCGCAAGAAGGAAGAGGCGAAGGCAAACCAAAATGCTGAGCGGATTGCCAAATTGGAAGCCACTTTAAGTTCGAACCAGGTCACCTACAAAATTCAGGAATCTCAGGACGCCGATACTAAGCCTGAATCCGGTGAAGGCGCTGAGGGCAGGTCGGCAGAAGACCCAGTGAAGATTCTCTGGACTGATATTCACAACGCTCGATACGCCGAGAATTGGCCGACGCGAGTCCTGCATGGTGAATTGGATCTCACCCGCGGCCATGTGATGCCAGGACAGAAGCCGCTCTACCACGGGATTGAAGTACTTGCGGATAAGACTTTCACGGAGAAAGAACCCGCTTCAGCCTAAGCATGCTGGTCTTTCTGACCCTTGTATTTAAATGCCCCCCATGTGCACTACTTTTCCTTTATACTTTGCTGTCGGAGATATGGCTTCCCTCGCCTTGTATTTTTAGAACTCAGACTCCCTCCTGTTTGGCCTGGGAGTGATTGGCGTTTAGAAGACAGAAAATGATAGTATATTGTAAACTTATTTAAATGACTTTCACTACAAAACCTTGTAGCAAATAAGATTCTTCGTTATCTTTGTATATCCAAACTGCCAATCAAATTTGCTCCATGATATCAAGATATAAATACACGGAGGGGCACTTGCGACGCAGCCAGGCCCTCATCCCCAACAGTGAACGAGGAATCACAGATTTTGGCTAGCCACAAAGTGCGCCGGAACAAAAATTGAGAAGACAGAGATTGGGCAGGGAGCCCGTATGTCAGAAAATGGTGCAAGATGGACCATCTGCATTACCAAAATCTAATGTACAGGTCCGATGACGACAATTGAGAAGTTCTTGCAGTTCGCGATCAACGCCAATAGCTCAGCCATAGAAAAAAGGTGGAAGAATAGAAGGGCAAGGGGGATATGAGATGAGACCAGAAGCAAGAAAAAAAAAGAAGAAGAAAAAAAACAAGACCGCGAATAGAAACAGAAATGAATAAGATTTCGATTGTAGATATAGCTTCAAACCTTTGCTTCTATTTCTTCCTTTAAATGGTCTCGAGATCTTCAGTTGCAGATTTCACTTATTGATTGTCGCTAGCATCGGGCTTCTTCGTCTCATTGAGTATTGTCGCCGGGGCGTTTGGCGAGACAGACAATTGCGATTCGGGTTCCTCGCCCGATAACCTTTCTAGCTTCTCTTCCCCTTCTTCATGTACCTTCTTGAGTGTTTCTGACTCGTCTGTTATCTCAGTACTAGCCATGCTCTTTCTGGCACCTTCGACGATCTTATCGGCCTCGCTTATACCACGCTTGTGATCAGCAACATTTTGGTCCTCTACAGAGGCAGGGTCAAGCGTCCGGTTGGCAACGTCGCGGTGGCGGTCTGCGTTGAGACGAATAACCATACAGGACAGGTTATCAGTACTGAACCGCGCGAGGGCATGATCAACCAAGATCTTGGATGCCTCCTGGGCATCAGACACATTGCGAATCAAATCGACAGCTTCTTGGTCACTGCACACGTCCCAGAGCTGCAAATCTTTTGTTAGCAAAGACTATAAATTTTAGGATTGATGCCCCGTTAACTCACCCCATCGCAAGCCAAAATGATGAACTCATCAAGGTCTGGCTGGATGACAGTCTCCGTCGTGTAAGGATGCCCAGTAACAAGGTCTTTGATATATGCGTCGCCCAGGGCTCTAGTCACAGCAAGAACTCCGTTGACGCGGTTATTCATAATCAAGCCACCCGCGTTCGCGATTCTTCGCCCTTCGTTCTCGTCGCTGCCTTTGTGATCGTAAGACAGACGAAGGGCTTTGCCGTTTCTACATAAAATAACACGAGCATCGCCAACATTGGCGGTATACAACACACGCTGGCGAATGGCCTTTTCTCGTAGCTTAGGAGCCATGGCGGCAACCGGGGTGGCAGCTGCTTCCTGCGTGGGCGTATCATCGGCTTCCGAATTGGCTTCACCCTTGGCAGCTGCCGCTGCTGCGGGTCCGATAGCAGACGAACCGGTTACTGAATGTGACGTGGGTACTCTATCCTCCCATCTGAGCAGTGAAACGACTGCAGTGCACCCGCTGTTCTTCACGGGTAGTTTTTCTAGCTGCTGATCAACAGCAGTGAATGTCTGGTCGAGAAGTTCGGGAACAGGCGCATTCAGATTCTTGCGCATTACATCCTCCAGGATCAAATGCAACTTTTTCCCACACCATTGCGCAGCAAAAGTACCTGCATGACCATCAAAAATTGCAAAATACCCATTGTCCGTTTCGACGACTGGGGCCGGCTCTCCGGTCTTTGGCGAGGTATCTCCGGGGTTAGAACTTGGATCAGGATCCTCGATCTGCGCGGACGGTACAGGGTTTCCAAGAAAATTGTAAAGATAGGCATGTGTATCTTCCATAGTCCGGCGACATTTCTTATTCCGATCCTCTGTAACACCGACTCTGAAAGATGACCGAGGAGTTGGTAAAGATTCACCCGCAGAGTTGTTCAATGAACCTTGTGGAACATTAAGCGCCGGGTCCATATTTCCGTATTTGTGGATGGAGGGAGACTCCTGGATAGTGTAGTTGAAGGAACTGTCTGTTCGCGGGCTATTGAGGCTCAAGGAGTTCTTTGCGTTCGCGAAGAATGTCGCCGCCTTCGAGACGGTGCTGCTTCGGCGCTTCTTGTCGCCACCAGGGCTCTGTTCCTCACTTGCTCTGCGTGCAAAAAAGCTACTTGGAGGGGAGGATATCTTCTGAGATTCGTTGGGATCCTCGGTCTGGATACTTAGCGACGGGGTATTGATGGCACCGGAGCGAGCAACAGTGTCTGATTTATCTTTGGGCGGGCTCGAGGAGCCACTGAACATTCTGTTCAGCAACCCACCCTGACCAGAAAAACTTCTCCTCTTATTTCCTGCCAGCTTGAATAACTTCTGATTTCAGCCCCGCAAGTACGGTAGGGTTTCTAGGGAACGGCGGGTGAGCAGCGGAGGCGGCGATAGATATGTGCGAACGGCACGGTTGACGTAGCGCGAAGAAAGGCGGCGGAGCCGAAGTAGTGGCGCTGGAATAAAAGGGAGACGGTTAGTAACTAGATCTATGGAGTGACAGCTGTTGAAGCCGTGGGGGTGAATGGGTGGGCGGCCATTCCGAAGCCTCAGATGACGCTCAATCAGCAGTGTCGTCGGGCAATACTCGCTGCCAGAACAGCACGAATTCAGGCTTCATCTCAGGGAAACCCGACAACAATAGCTAATAAACATCAAGCACGAGTTTCAAATGGGTCGCCACATGTTTCTCTATCCAACCTGGCCTAGGCGAGCGGGTTTGTTTGTCTCGGGCGCGGAGTGCTAAGCCCACCCCGCTGCGCGCCTCGATCGAGATTCACAAGCCAGACTGGCGGAGCTGGAAGGATTAAAGGCACTCACGGAGGCACTAGATACGAGAGAGTTTACTCTCTGGACCGAGGAAAGCTATAGCGGCCCGAAT
Organism: Aspergillus sp. MA 6041; assembly: GCA_025768905.1. Classification (NCBI taxonomy): domain Eukaryota; kingdom Fungi; phylum Ascomycota; class Eurotiomycetes; order Eurotiales; family Aspergillaceae; genus Aspergillus; species Aspergillus sp. MA 6041. The sequence goes on along the minus strand of JAMFNV010000002.1, from coordinate 415,249 downwards.
TGTCGGAAGGGAGGAGGACTGAGGAAGGTGGAAGAGGGATCGATGGATATTTATTAATAGTAGTCTCATACGCATAGGTCAATCCAGTAAGGTGAATTTGCCCAGAATGAGATGGATGCCAGCGGACTTCCAATCATCACCGGCAGAGTCGGACTTAAGGATAAACGTGACCATGAACGAGTGGAGCCCCCGAACAGTCCTGACAAATTGCTGTCGAATTGTCGAATTTCTTGTCGCTAGTCGTTGAAGGCCAGGGGTTAGGTAGAACTCGAGATACACGATCGAACTATGGGGTTTCTGCCCAGATTTCGATGACAGCGAACTACCTCTCGTATTACTATTGCCCGATCCATCCCCCCATACAACTCGGTTAGGAATTCGCCCCAACGTGGCATGGGGGATGGCGTCAGAGCAATGGGGGGCGTCAGTTGCATTTGGCATAGCGTGGGTAATGACGGGTCTCTTCCTAGCCAGATCTCTGCATATAGCCCAACCTAACTACGTTGTAGATACGACCCTCCGTCGGTACCTAGACCTCCATGATGGGAGGCTCCAGGCTCCCACCAGGGGCATGCACCTCCATATTCGAAGCCTGGACTGGGGTATGCAAGACGATGCCTAATCAGGCAAAGCAACGACCATTTCTCACACGTGACTGATGACGTCCGGAATGACTAACATGAACTGGCTTCCTAGAACGGAAGGAAAACCTCTGCCCAGTCCAGTAAGAGCGATCGACAATGGAACTGCTAGCTACGTACCTCCGTAGTCTGTACTTGAATTAATATGTCCGTGAAGTTTGAACTATCGAATAATTGAGTACTTCTACCTGGAAATTATGATTGAGTTTAGATTTATGACATCATTTCTTTTGTCAATTGAGGCTGTTCGATGGTGGCTTAAACTATTGTTCGCCGCAGAAATATATACTTTGCGGGTGTCCAACAAATATTCACTAGTGTATGTTCACTCACTTTTTTTTTTTGTGACAAATGACCGTGTCAGGTACTCGCAATGATGAAGGCTGTCATTCATAAATAGGTGAGACAAGAAGATTCAATTGAACGTTTTATACTAGCCAAGGTTTGAATTACAACGAACGTCAGAAGCTGTACCTAGAACTTCTCGAATAATCATGCAGCGCTTATCGATAAGGATAAATACCACCCCACGTGACGTTGTAGCCAGAGCTTTGAGGAGGAACCCCCGGAAGGGTTGACAACTTCTGTTGGCATCACTATCCCGAGCGCAGCGCTATTGTCAGCTTTTTTTCACGTTCTTTCTGAATTAAATTTTCCTGACTCCTTATTATGGGCTCTTCCTAGCCGCCGGCTTGATCATCCAGTCTAGAAGAGCTCGCAACCATGGCCTCTGAATTCATCGGCTACAATGTGCTGGTGACCCTCCGAGCACCTCCAGGCGCTACTGTCCAGGGGGTGGTTGCGGATGTCATCGGTCAACGCTTGATGCTTCAAAATGGTATGCCTGTCTCTATATTTCTGGCGTATTGTGTTTTGCACAATTCTAACGAGGTGATCATTTAGTTTCTTTGTCATGGATCGGTTACCCAGTCCCGGCATATTCCATCGAAGCACCAGACATCGCGGATCTTTCCTTGAAACCATCTGATAGACCAGGCACGCAAGCCGCGACTACACCGCAAGTAACCAGGAATGTGGCACCCCCGATTTCGAGAAACCAAACACAGCAACAGTTCGTGGACCCAGCGATTCTAAGTTTCTCAAAACCTTCGAGTGAGGTTCATCCGAGCGCGCAACTTCAATCGAGCTTGATAGATGGCCCAAGCGCCCGGCAATATCCTGCGCAGCAGAGCGCATCTCACCATATATCCCACGCAACGCCAGCTACTCTCACCGAGCCATTCAGTAACCTAGAGCTGAATGTGAGCAGTATTCCAACCCCGCAAGTGGAGCCGGAGAAGGAGCTACAGGCTCCCCCTCTCCACGCGGTTGAAGAGCCCCAGACTCATGCCGCCAGTCGTTATGGCACGGTCCGTGGTCGTCGCGCAGGAAAACAGAAGGGGCAGAATGTCTACAACGAACACAATGGGGCCCTTAATACGAACCCAAAGACCAAGGGCTGGCGCCAGACTGCTTTTGTCGAACCTTCTAGTCCAAGCGTGTTGAACTCCTCGCAGCCATATAAGGAGAGGGGGACACTCAATAATAAACGACGGAAGAAGAAAACTAAAGGTTACCCGGAAGAAATCAATGGATGGGCGACTGAGGAGGCAACAGACATCCAGGAACTGGGCGAATTTGATTTTGCGAGTAACCTTTCCAAATTCGACAAGAGGCGGGTGTTTGAAGAGATCAGGAACGATGACACAACTGCCGATGAAGCACGGCTAGTTAGCTTCAACAGAAGGGTTCCAAAGCCCGGAACCAACGGAGGCCGGAACTTACACTGGACGGAAAATGTTCTTGACGATAGCCCGGAGGAGGAGAGTGACAATGGAGCCACCGACCATGAACCAAGCGATGCGAAACTCAGCAGCGGGACCTTTTCTGGACGCGACTTATCAAGGCTGTCGGTACGTGGCCGAGCGTCTCGGAAAGGAAGCGGGATCCTTGGACAACCGCTTATTCCAGCACAGATCAATACCGTCGGGCGCCGTCAGTTGAGCGGCTCTCGAACAAATAGCCCCCTTCCTACAAAGACACACGTTTCAGCGTCGCCAATTACCGGGCCTAGCGTGTCGAACGCCACATTACGACTTGCGACTACAAACAGAAGCTGTCCAACTGTCAGCCCTCTACAAATTCTCGAAGTCGAGCAGTTAGCGATTGGCGAAGTGGGCCTGACTGAGGATATGATTACTGAGAATGCTGGAAGGAGTATTGCGGAGGCGGCTGTCGGCCTTCTAAATAGCGATGCAGCTGCACCTACCATCTTGGCTCTCGTTGGGAACCATCGGACTGGAGCGAGGGCCATTTCTTCGGCTCGCCATCTGCGGAATCGCGGCCACCGTGTAACGGTGTGTATGTTAGGAATCGAACAAGAAGTCGAATTGCTTGAGAGCTGCCGTAAACAGGTTGAGATTTTCAAGAAGATGGGCGGCCGTTTTCTGAGATGGGAAGAACTCTCTCCAAGACTTTCAACTTCTGAATTCGAACCTGATTTGGTTTTGGACGCACTATTTGGTATTCATCTCACGTTCAACGACTTGCGAACGGATGACCAAGCAACTGCGTTTCAGATGATTTCTTGGGTTAATCGGAGCGAACTCGATTCGTTATCTGTTGATGTCCCGTCTGGCATATCCGCGACTACTGGTAAGTATCTCGTTATCCATCAATTATGAGCAATTTATCTAATTTTCGGAATCTGCAGGAGAGGTGACGGTCGTCGAGAGTGGACAACTGCGTGTTGATTCGAAATCGATTGTCTGTCTTGGAGCGCCGAAAACTGGGCTAGTCAATGCTCTGCTAGCTGGAGAGGGATCTTCTTGGAATCTCTCTGTCGCGGACATTGGAATTCCTCAGATAGCCTGGCGAAAGTTTGGCACTCGTCGACGACATGGTATTGATTTCGGAAACCGATGGATCGTATCTCTACGTTACCAACCATCCGTTCCTTGAAAGATGATCGACCATGGACGACAAACTGATGATCATAAGTTGAACGAATAGGGCATTGAGGCGTTCTGGTAGAGAAAACTGGAACAAAACCGTGATTTTATTTTTAGCGTAGTAAATAGTCTATCTCTTGTTCAGGAACTGTATAGCTTTATCTTTCTTAGTATACCATACCTCACCACACATAAATCGGTACCAATGTCAATTTCCTGTCCACTACATAATATTTAATTGAATAAGATAGCCGTACACTGAGAGTCCGATATTCTTCATACTTGCAATGCGTGCCTGAGGCATAATTCAAATATTGCCTAACTAGAATAAGTTAGCTTCTTTCTTCGAAAACTACATCATTTTGAGGGTTCGCGACTCCGACAAAAGAAGACCTAGTCCGGCTTATGGTAGAATTGTCGTCAAAATGGGCAAAGGTCAGTATAATGACACCCTGTTGATAATACAGAATCTAACGCGACTCTCCTCCAGGCACTGATAAGCTTTACGTACGATACAAACCCCCCGTTTTCGTCCCTTATCGATGAAGAAGCTTTCCACTGATCGCGATGACATTCATAGATCACACATTCGGAATGGGCCTCCGACGAAGCATATTCAGCCAGCGCTGGCGCTGGCGTTGGCAAGGCTAGACTTGGAGCCGGCGGAGCGTCTTTCAGGCGCCTACCCTTCAAGTTCTGCTCGCTCTCGCTGCAACCCTTCGAGCATCCCGTCTGTACGCAATCCGGCACGATTTTCGACCTCACAAACATCTTACCCTGGATTAAGAAGCACGGGACGAATCCCGTTGACGGAACGCCGCTCAAGGGCTCGGATCTGATTAAGTTGACGATCGCGAAGAACGACGCCGGCGAATATATCGACCCCGTCACGTATAAGGTTCTTACGGATAACACTCATGTTGTCGCGTTGCGGAATTCCGGGAATGTATTTGCGTGGGATACGGTTGAGCGGCTGAATATTAAGGGGAAGATGTGGCGGGATCTTGTGACGGACGAGGAATTTAGCCGGAAGGATATAATCACATTGCAGGATCCGCAGAATATTGAGTCTCGGAACTTGAGCTCGTTTAACTATATCAAGGAAGGAGAGAGCGGGTTGTCTGATGAGCAATTGCGAGAGAGGGAAGATCCGGCTCGGAATGTGAATGCGAATGCGCTGGGAAGCTCTGCGAAGATCTTAAAGGCGAGGGACGCAGTGGCTAAGGCTCGGCAAGAAAGAGCCCAGCGCACTGGGACTACAGCTGCGAGTGCGGCGTTGGCGAAAACCGATGCCCCTGCAAAGTCGTTACAGAAGACCGCATCCAACCAGGCTGGGAAGCCTGTACCCTACAATGCCGCAAGATATACGACTGGACTGGCGGCTGCGTCGTTTACTAGCACAGGGATGACGCCTCACACGTCGGCCGAACTCGCACTGCTGTCAGATGAAGACTACATGTTGAAGAGGGGTCGGGTGAAGCAGAAGGGCTACGCTCGGATTTCAACTACGTCTGGCGACGTCAACCTGGAATTACAAACGGAATATGCACCCAAGGCAGTCTGGAACTTTATCAAATTGGCGAAGAAGGGTTACTACAAGGACGTGGCTTTCCACCGCAATATCAAGGGATTTATGATTCAGGGAGGTGACCCTACGGGGACTGGACGAGGCGGCGAGAGTGTTTGGGGGAAATATTTCAACGACGAGTTTGAGGGTCCTCTCAAACATGATTCTAGGGGGACACTCAGTATGGCAAACAAGGGCAAGAACACGAACAGCAGTCAATTGTAAGTTCGACTACTAACATCAACAGACTGAAGATGTTTACTAACATTCCCAGCTTCATCGCCTACCGTGCTCTGCCTCATTTGAACCTCAAGCACACAATTTTCGGCCATGTGATTGATGACCCAACGCCTTCATCACCAACACTCAACAAACTCGAGACCCACCCCGTTAATGCGACAACTAACAAGCCAACGCCCGATATCCGTATCATCGACGTTACCGTTTTCGTGGATCCATTCGAAGAATTCTTGAAACAGAAACAGACAGAACAATCAGCAGAAAAGGGTGAAGGCAAGACCGCCGAAGACGAAGAACAAGATAGCCGTCGCGCCGACGACGATCAGGTTACTTGGACCGGGAAGCGAGTGCGCGGGCCTGGAGCGGCTAAGGATGATGATTCCGCTGGAGTCGGGAAGTATCTCAAAGCAGCCCTGACTGAGAGGGCTGGCCAGGACGAGGACGAAATTGTGGAATTTGTGGACGACGAGCCAGCACCAGAGCCGGCGCGGAAGAAGTTCAAAGGAGGCGGTGGATTTGGTGATTTCAGCTCCTGGGATTAGAAAATGCCACGCGCCTTTCATTCAATTTGCCTCGCTGATCGTCGAAATGGGACCGAGCCTGGCGTTCACCGAGTTTATCAATATCAACCCCAATGCTGGTTTGAAGGTGTTTACTTCGTTCGATGGACCATGGTCCCAGCATGTTCTACCCTTCCGCCATGTATGCACCGAGTCCGTCAGACAACCAGATAAATGGCCGTTAAAACTGCTCAGTCTATTGGTGGTGTAATTGCTCTCACAATTCTTTGATTGAATGTGTTGCCATCGAAACATCGCGGTACCCTGACTTTACTAGGACATGGCCAAAGATCCCCTATTTCCAAAGGGTTACTTCTAGCAGTGCGTTGTGCCGTGAGGAACTGGATATCAGCGGACCCAACAAGGCGATGATAGAAAACATCCAATATCATGCGGAGAAGAGCCAAACTGGGACGAATAGTATGGAAGTATCGATCTAGGGAGAAAAGTTGAGTTAAGGTGATTAATAACACAGTGACTACGATTCAAGGGAGTATTTGTCCCAAAATAGAGACGCCCAAGTAGATTATACAGCGTTTCCATTGCCCTTTCCATTGCCTGACAAGCTTTAGCCGACTCTGTTCTCCATGAACAGGTAGACCCGGGGAGTCTCCCCGTCGAATGCAGATTGGAGTAGGCTGGGCTTATAATCCCAGTACCCCATTGATTGGATGACGTGGTGAGCATCTGAACCAATGCACAATGCGGAGGCGTGAGGGGACAATTAAAAAAGACCATTGCCCATGCCCAACCGACTCTGCAATTCAGTATACAGATATGTCCGAACGATTTCAATCCATAGCCCTAGAGCAAGGCTGGACATTCAGGGACGCCAAAGATGGACCGGTGTTCCCTGTATCCAAAGTCCCCTCAGTCGTCCACCTGGATCTCCTCGACAACGAGATAATACCAGATCCTTTCGTGGGTCTCAATGAGCAGAAGGTCGAATGGGTCGGCCATCGGGACTGGATCTATCGGACTACTTTCTCAACTCCGGAGAAACATTCTCGAGGAAAGCGATGCAGTCTTCTATTCGAGGGCCTGGACACTTTCGCGACAGTTAGACTGAACGACACTGTGATCCTTGAGTCTGATAATATGTTCATCCCGTACCGAGTTGACGTGACGGACGTTGTAATCTGGTCAGAGACTGAATCGAGTCCGAACATATTAGAGATCCGATTTGAATCTCCCATTCGACAAGGTCGCGGAGTGGTCAACAGCCACCCCGAGCATAGATATATTGCGCACCAGACCGAGGTAGGCCGTCTTGGGGCCCGGAAGGCCGCATATCATTGGGGATGGGACTGGGGTCCGATTCTGATTACGTCTGGGCCATGGCGACCTATCCGGTTGGAGACTTACGTGGATAAGATTGAAGATTTGTGGATGCAGAGCGTTGTTTCTGAGGATCTGGGATCTTGTTCTGGGACGCTCCAAGTCCGGACTGCAGGGAGGGGCGCGGAACGACTTCAGTTCCAATTGAGAACGCACGAGGAGGTTGTTTTCAGCTCTGAGGCTGCAGTTGGGGAGAGTGGAATGGTGGAAGTGAAATTCAAGCTGGACAAGCCTGCTTTGTGGTATCCCCATGGATATGGACAACAAACGAGATATGAGCTGCGCGCGGAGTTGTTCAAGGGGAACGCCCCGGTGCATGAAGTATCGAAGAAGGTGGGATTCCGTCGCGTTGAGCTGGTGCAGGAGAAAGATGATCATGGCCAGTCGTTTTACTTCCGGGTGAACAACATCGATGTCTTCGCGAGTGGATCTTGTTGGATTCCTGGGGAGAGCTTCTTGCCTCGACTGACAGAGGCAAAATACCAGGACTGGTTGAAATTGATGGTTGAGGGCAACCAGAATATGGTCCGGTATGTTATTCACGCTCCATCCAAGCAAATCGGTTTCTGATGACCTGGTAGCATCTGGGGTGGTGGCATTTTTGAGCCAGAGATATTCTGCGAAACCTGCGACGAACTCGGGATCATGGTATGGCAGGACTTCCTTTTTGCCTGCGCTTCATATCCTACATACCCCGAGTATCTTGCGTCAATCGAGGATGAAGCCCGAGCCAATGTGAGACTCCTCCGTCATCATCCCTCCATCGTCATATACGCTGGGAACAACGAAGACTACCAGATCCAGCAAACGTACAATTTAACGTACGACTACGACAATGACAAGAACCCTGAGTCATGGCTGAAATCTTCTTTCCCGGCCCGGTATATCTATGAATATCTCCTGCCAAAGGTGGTAGAAGAAGAGTGCCCGGGGCTTCCCTACCATCCAAGCAGTCCATGGGGAGGTGGAAAGCATACGACTGATCCGACAATTGGGGATATCCACCAGTGGGAAGGTAAGCTGTTCCTGCATGTATTGTATATTTTCTGCATACTTACTAACCATTACAGTCTGGCACGGAACTATGCAGCCATACCAGAACCTCCCTTCGATGGGTGGTCGATTTGTTAGTGAATTCGGCATGGAAGCATACCCCCATATGCACACAATCGATGCCTTCATCGACAAACCAGCGGAGAAATATCATCAGTCGCTGACAATGGACTTCCGTAATAAAGCTCGGGACCACGAACGTCGACTGGGGTCCTACATCCTGCAAAACTTCAAGGTCAAGCAAGACTTTAAGGTACAACTATTCCCAACAAGCTGCTATCGAAGGGAAGAAAGCTAACACTAGCAGTCGTACCTCCACCTCTCCCAACTCGCCCAATCCGAAACCATGGCCTTCGCGTACAGAAGCTGGCGCCGTGACTGGGGCCGCGCCCAGAACCGACGTTGCGGCGGCATTCTCGTATGGCAACTAAACGACTGCTGGCCGACCATCTCCTGGGCTGTCGTCGACTACTTTCTTATCAAGAAGCCTGCGTTTTACGCCATTGCACGAGCATCACAAGCCCTCGCAATTGGCGTCTCGCGTGCATACCATGAATGGGTCTCCGGACATGCTCGACCACCTAGCTCCTCGCGCTTCGATGTCTGGGTTTCCAGTAGTACATTGGAAACAGTATCCGTCTCTGTTGAAGTACGATATATATCAATCGTTAATGGGGAAGATGTAAAGCCTCGTTCTTCATTTGATAATATCCAAATCCAACCGAATGGGACAACCGACGTTTTTACCGACGCTATAGATTATACTCAAAGCCCGACCACCCAGCCAATTGTTATATTCGCAAAACTACTTATCAAGGATATAGTTATAAGCCAAGACATCGATTGGCCACAGCCACTGAAGTACCTCGATTTAAGAGACCGAGGCGTGAAGGTGGAATACCTCGCCTCCGAGTCCGCGATTAGGGTTACGGCTGCAAAACCGACAAAGGGGCTCGTGTTTGAAGAAAGGCCTGGTCTTTGGTTTAGCGATAATGGTTTTGACGTTGTACCGGGAGAGGACAAGGTTATTGCTGTGAAGGGGATCGAACACCAAGAGGGGATTCCATGTTGGACTTATTTGGAGGATGATAGGGCCTGAATGAGTAGAAAGTGGATTGGGAGAACATACCACCCATCTTGAAATTTGAATTGCGTTCTACCCAATTTTTACGAGCTGATTTGACTATTGCATAGTGGTTTAGATTGGTCTTTTAGTGGTTGTCCCATGAAGATACAATATGATGGTATTCTAAAACCCAACTATATGAGACACATAGCAAGTATATAAACTCCACTATACAGCGAAGATCCTGAAGCCAAAAGCCGAACATGACATTACAGCTTTCTCATTAATGCACACTGTACACACACCCTATTCACAGCATGTAGTTGAGACTGTCTCAGCCATTCCTTGACCATGACGTCCCCAACCCACCTGCGGACGTCATGATGGTATCACCGCATAAATGCAATATATGAAGACAACCGCTTTACACAAACCAAAACCTCCAATTTCCCCTCGATAGCAACACCCCCCCCCAATATTCGATAAACCCGAATCTTCACAACACAACAATAGCCAAAATGCCTAAGGGTCCCATCTCCTCACCACCTCTCCAACCCAAGAAAGCCCACGGCGTCGTGGACGACGACGCCCCTATCGACGACTACGAAGACGCCGTTCACGAGCGCGAGAGCGAGAATGTCCACACACTGGCCGATGAGCCGAATATTGCTGCTGCGCGGAGGGCAAATAAGCCTGGCACGACCAACCCAAATCAGGAGAAGGGAGGGACTGGGTCGCAGAATCGGTCGAAGTCGGGCCATTGAGTTTATTTAGTTATTGGGATGTGTAAGATGCAAGACTTGGGTGCATGGTTCTGGATGGGATTTGTTGGTTTTGTTTTGTATTATGGGAGGGATCTGAATACCGCCACTATAAACGACAATGGATATCTTCTCATATAAATTCATGTGTAGCTCAGTACACCTTTCCAGTTGCCGTAGCAGCATTGCATTTAGCGTAGCGTTATAGTGACAACACTCTATAGTGTAGTATCCTTTGAAATAAATACGCGAGTCAGCGCGCCATGGATATCATTATTTGCAAATGGAGAAATGGTGAAACAAGTCAATAGAAAATAGGCTTGATGATGATTAAAAAAAAGCACGGGGCTATCGTCCTTCGGCTTGGGCGATAAGCTCATCCATATACTCCTGCTCAAAATTGTCACCTGTACCGCCTCCTATAGCCCGAGGTGCTTTGACCGGTTTCGAGTTGATCAAGTCGCTGACGTGGACTAGGTTTTGATAAAAGTCAATGACCTTCGGATGCACCATGACTTTGCGCGGATCAAACCGAAGCACTTGAAGACCGGCTTTAGATGTAGCTCGACTTAAAGCAACATAGGCTTGTCCTTTCTCGAAGACCTTGCCAAGATCTACCTTCACTCGTTGTAATGTCTGACCCTGGGCCTTGTGAATGGACAGGGCCCATGCAAGAATCAAGGGCACCTGCTGGCGCTGGGCTTGTACTTCGCCATTTGGCAATTCGATCTTCCAGGTTTCCGGCTGGCAAAGAAGATGCCTTTCGGTTCCGTCTGGTTGGATGAAACACACCAGAGGCCATTTTCTAGTGACGACAACACCTCCATCCTTGTGAGTCATGCCTTTCAGTTTCTTCCGGGAACGTGCCATCCTTTCCTCATCACCGCCGTCGAATTTGTCGCCCGTAAAGTCGTTCTCATTCTCCACGTAGAAATCAAATGTAGCTTCATCCATAAAGGCGACTACTCGGCCAATCGACCCGTTCACGAGGGTCTCCTCCATATTCTTAATGAGCATAACTTGCGAGCCCTTCTTCAAGTGAATTGTAGGTGGGGCCATGCAATTAGAGAGCAATCTTTCACGGAATTGAGGATCCGTGATACTTCCGGAATCCACTGCATTGAACGTCATCATTTCACCTGACAATCGGCTCATTCTAGCGGCGTTTGCATTCTCTACTTCAAAGCGTGTCGGAAACCTGGACAGTAAAGGTTAGGCTGTAGATATTAACGGGAGAGATAGAGTCCATACAATTCGGTAGCTTCCAGGGAATCGTGGAAATCTAGCGGCCGAGAGAGTTCCCTGAAAGCCTGTGTTGTCCGAGCGCTGAGATTCCCCAGGCGCATCTCGTTCAGCATGTCGGCAAACTCGGGGTCACGCTGACGGAAAACGTGAGTCAACAAGATCGTGTGTTGTATTGCAGTATTCCAGCTGGCTGCAGAGAATGAAAACTTCGCCTCTCGATTCTGCCCCTCTGGAACCGGAGGCAATTGGAAGAAGTCACCAGTGACAACAAGTTGGATCCCCCCGAAAGGCCGGCCGTTGTTCCTTATTTGTCGGGCAATTTCTTCGAGCTTATCGAACAGATCTCCGTCGACCATCGATACCTCGTCAACCACCAGAACTTTCGTGCGCAGCCAGCGATTCCTGGCCTTTTGATTTTTCTTGATCTGTAGAATGTCAGTGGGGATGCATGTAACAAAATACAATAAGGAACATTACCTTTTTTACCAGTTCAGGCACAGGCTCTTTTCCCAGGCCAATACCCGCGAAACTGTGCAGTGTAACACCCTCGATATTACACGCAGCAAGTCCAGTGGAAGCTGTGACTGCAATGCGGTCCGGTTCCTTTCTGTACTTATCCCGCAGCTTCTTGATGATCTCTCTCATTAGGACTGATTTACCAGTTCCTGCCGAACCCGTAAAAAAGATACTCTTTCCTTTCTCAACAACGGCCTTTAAGACATGTCGCTGCTCATCACTTAGAAATATAGCGGCGACTTGTGTACGAGGCGTATGTTGTTTGGTGCCTGCTTGTAGTTTCTCCGCTTGCGCTTTCTTGTTTTGTCTGCGAAGTTCCTTCTGTTCCTCTTTAATTGCACTGGCTGTTTTATTCCATGGAGCTGTCGAGGATGGACGTGCGGGCGTTTTGGGTTTCGGATCATCTTCTATTACAATAACATTTCTCTCTTGTTGTTTCCGCCACGGGACGGTTCGAGGGGCAGCGGGCTTTTGAAAATGAGTGGGGGGCGATGAAGACCAGGGTAGTTGTATGCTGCTTGACGGAGCAGGATTATCATCCGGCGGAATAGGCGGAAGGTCAGGGTACTTGATTTCTGTTTTGTGATCGCTCTTTGAAGTCGGGATGGCCGATAGCGATTCATTTTGGGACAGTGTGAGGTGGGAGTTGGCAGTCTTGAATGAATCCTGTTCCTCGAGGCTGTCTCTCTCAATCCTCGCTGGAGGTATAAAGGGATCGGGCGATTCAAAGTCTAAGTCGTCATCATCATCGAAATCGTTCTCGTCAAAATATACGGCATTGTGGAGAGACCCTAGTTTGGATTTCGTGCTCGTCATCTCGATCTTCCGTTTCACGCCAATAGACTGCAGAGGTGGTTTGGTCGCAGCATTCCCATTGGCGCTTGGAAGAGTTGATTGAAGCGGTCTAGCATTTGTAGCCGAGTGTTCTTTGACTGCCTTTTTAAACATCACTGCTGGCCCTTCAGCAGCACTCAATGGCCGTGATGACGCGTATCTTGAGGCAGTTTGAGGAATTAATACTGAACCATTTGAGAAGGATTGGCAAATGGCAGCTGATCTTCGGGGAGATGCCCTAGAAAAGTACATAAACAGGGAAGGGAAGAAAAGAGAAGCCTCCTTAAACGAGCGTGTGGATTGAGCACTGTCTTATTAACTGGTGGTCCATTTGAAGGCTCCGCGTCCCGAAAAGCGCGTATGAAGATATCAAGATACGCGCCGCTATCACACGTGACCGCGATAAGGGCTTCATTTCCGCGGTCCTGCTCCGTGGGGAAAACAACAAAACTTGACGGGCTTGCATGTCAATTTGCGATTAATTGCGAGGAATACAACATTCTTGTTGTTTTCTAGACTAGGACAGCCTGGGACATTTCTGAATACATGAGACTGACGCGATAATACATTATTTGGACGCGCAATCTGCGCTGGTTCTCCGGTTGGATCGGCCTCGATAAGCCCACGATTGACGGTCAATCATGAAGCATGGCAGGAAAAGCTGCCTCGAGTCAGTATACTTTGCGCATTTTTTACGGAAACCTTGCTAATTTATTAGACAAGGAGCTCCCTCTTGCAGGGGTAGTTCTCTGTTTCACGTCCATTCTTCCGGAAATGCGGGTGAGTTATTGACGTGCCCATTAAGCAGTGACCGCGGTAGTGGTGCGATGCTGATAGAACGAATTGCACACAGACTGAGCTGGTCACCATTGCAGGTCAGATGGGCGCGGGCCATAACTATGACCTCACATCCGAAGTTACCCATTTGCTAGTCGGCGACACCAGCACCCCGAAATACAAGTACGTCGCACGCGAGCGGCCAGATGTGGTGGTGCTTCAACCAGAATGGGTAGAGGCAGTGCGTCAGTCGTGGATGAAGGGTGGGGATACCAACATACGTGATCTGGAAGACAAATATAAGCTGCCAACTTTTGCCGGTACCGCGATCTGCACAACGGGCTTTGGCGACAGTAAGTAGGCAACGTGGTTACTAGGCCGAGCAAATACTGACAGTCTCCTTAATAGTGGAAATGCGAAATCACATTCGTACCCAAGTCCAATTCCATGGCGGCCAATTCAGCCGAGACCTAACGAAAGCAATGACGCACCTTATTGCGAGAGGCGCAGAAGGCGAGAAGTACAAATTCGCGACGCAATGGAATGTCAAGGTGGTCACCCTCAAATGGTTCACCGACAGCATCGAGCGTGGAATGATTCTTGAGGAGACCTTATACCATCCCTTATTACCGCCGGAAAAGCAGGGTTCTGGAGCCTGGAATCGCTCTTTACCCGCACCTAAGAAGAAAGAGTCAGATACAGAAAGCTCATCAGGAGCCCGGCCACGAAAGCTGCGCAGGATAGCGAGCGCCAAACTTGGCGATCAAAACGAAAACATCTGGGGTGATATCATTGGCATGGGCTTTGAAACTGCAGAACCAAAGCCACCGAGGGAAAAGCAAGAACCAAATGAGCGGAAACAAAAGGATTCTTCTACAGTCCAGATAGCCAAGTCCTTCGCCAGCGAAACCACTGGCGCACTTTCGCAACCCCGCGAACCAGCAGGAGAACCATCCATCGATCGCCGAAATGGGTTCTTGGATGGCTGCTTCTTCTTAATTCATGGATTTTCCTCAAAACAGACCAATGTATTGCGGAACCATCTCTCATTCAATGGTGCCCAGTTGATAGATTCCCTCGGCGACTTCTCCCGACCAGATATACCAAAGCAGGGCCATGGTCTTTACATCATTGTCCCTTACAAGACTCCACGCTCCAGTGCTCCATCCACAGATGACCTAGCTTTTGAGTGTGAAGTTGTGACCGATATGTGGCTAGAAAGGTGCCTCGATTCAAAAACCTTAGTTACTCCCGAATCCCATATTGCAAACACACCGATACCTTCATTCCCTGTCAAGGGGCTATCGGGCATGAACATATGCTCCACTGGATTCTCACGCATCGACCTTCTACATTTATCGAAGCTTGTTACTCTAGTTGGCGCCACATATAATGAGTACCTAAAGCCCACGGCATCTGTGCTCATATGCAACGGGTCAGCATCCTCGAACCACGAGAAACTACGCCATACTCATGAATGGGGAGTCCCAGCGGTAAATGTTGATTGGCTGTGGAGCTCTATCCGACAAGAGAAGAAGCAACCTTTCGAGCCATATACCGTTCGGAAACAATCGACACAAGGCAGCAAAGATCCAGAAACGCGGACTGGCTCTCGTCCAGAGACCAAGCGGCCCTCCGAACAGACCGCGAAGGAAAAGGAAACAAGACAAACCATCCACGAAAGCCCTCCGAAGGTGGCCCCAAGCAAACTTACGCATAAGCAAGACTCAAAACAACAAAAACCTCCAACGGAGCCTCCACCCAAAACCGACGAAAACGGGGTGAAATCCCCACCAGCAAAACGCAAATACGCGGACCAACCATCAGAAACAGACTCTTCCACAAAATTTGCCTTCGACCTTGCTGTAGGGGGCCTCCTGAAAAATGCAAGAACGGCGACCTCGCGTTCAAACCCCGAGCCGACTGGAGACCACGACAGAATACGCTCAAGGCGATCAAGGCCGCTCCTTGGGCGTGCCCAGTCGAACTCCTCAGCTCGCGCGGCTGAGCAGCAAAAGGCCTTCTCTCGAGCAAGCTCCATCGATACACTCAATGAAGATGGTTGTGGGAGCGCGATTGAGAGTATACATACGGATGGCGGTATTCCTTCGCTTGGAAACAGTGGTCGGTTTGACTTTGAGTACCGCGACAATGAACTTGAACGGGGCGCTGAGGGTACAGAAGATGAGACTCCGCCAATGACACAGTTGAATTACGAGGATCCCGATGCTGTAGAGATGAGAGAGAAGTTTCTTCGACATGCTGGCAAGGTTGTGAAGGAGCCAGCGAAGAAGCAAGATTTAGTTGTTGGGGAAGTTCGGGATTTGGAAGCGACTGGGTGGGGGACTGGACGGAGAACGCGGAATGCGAACAAGACTACAATTGTGGAAGATGATGATTTTTAACATTGATATATCCTCTAATTTGCATGTTTCTTTTGATGATTGGATTTTCTGTTGGTCTGTTTCACATTCATCTGTTGCGTGTTGTCTAGCATGTGGATGGCGTTTTGAAAGGCTACTCTATTGCATGAAGGTGTGAGAGACCATGGCGCGTCTTACATATGCCCCCTTTTATACAATATGATGAAATTAGGAAATACTTAATATCTTGACAAAAAAGAGAAAGATATCATGGCGTGGGTGTACAGTGAAATCAGACTTCAACCGCGTATAGGGTTACTTTTCAGTAGGGCTTGGTAGCATCCATTGCTTTGATCTTATCACCGAGGCACAGTTTTAGCTCCCTCACAGATGGGGTTGTTAGCTGAAAGTAGTACGGTAGTAGGTGCTAAGTCTCCCGACTGAAGTATACGATTGTTATCATAGAAAAAAGTTTGTAAACAAAGCTTTGAGCAAAGTACTGAGGCTTAAGGGCCTACGAGTGTCTCAGCTGGCAGAAAACTATTTCCAGTTCATCATTGAGAGCGGTATTTTTGATATGCGTTGTGCAATAAACAAGAAAGCGTTGTGAATAAGTATTTTCTGCTTGGACGTGGTGGGATGGCCTTTCAGTCAAAATTCGAGGCTCGAAGCGCAGCCATGACTGTAGAAGGAAAGAGCAACGGAAACGAATTGGAACGTCTTTCGCCCGTAGCATGGGGACTTCCCTTCCCAGACAGACATACAAGGATTAGGATACTGTTTTAGCTAGCTCCAATTCAATCCAAACAGGAGTCGTTGGGATTTCGAGTAGTTACAGATACAGCAGTACATACTGAGCGTGACACTGGGTTACCTTCGAAAGCAAGAATGGTTTTAAATTATCGTAGGGATTTTATGTGTTGACCTTGGAAACACCGAATGAAAGCTATATAAATTTACGGTTCAATTATTTGGGGCTATCAAAAGTGAAGGCGCCGATATAGTATATGGACAAAGAGAGAAAATCTAAAATTTCCCGATTTGGAGGGGAATGGTCTCGAGTTAAAATAGAAGTAGAAAGAGGATGTGAGTAGTGAAAAGGAAAGGAATGCAAGTTGACAACGATGGGGATATTTTGCGACATTGAGATATGGCGGAACAGCAGTAAGAGATACATCGTGAAGGTTCGTAATTTTGTACATGGACAATCTGGAGGTACTATGCGTCGTACGCACCGAGTCCGCCAGGTAGCGGGCCGTCTAGATCAATGTTCTCGACGGAATTCCTGTTGTCAGTGGTATCGCGGAACAGGTTAGCGAAGTATTTGCTGGCCACTTCACTCTCCTGCTTCGTTTTGCTGACTTCCTGTTTACGTCTCCCTATATCCTCGACATCTTGGGCCAGGGAGCTGTGCAGGTTGCCGGCGGGTACGCGGAGAATACGGCGCACTTCAGACGATATCCGAGTAGAGTTGGAATGGACGTAATCCATCTCCGAAAGTGTTGCGGCAATTTTCCGTGAAAGCCGGGGAGGAAGCGTGGCAGGAATTGCAGAGAGCATATACGCCGTAGTAATAAGAGCTGAGAACCGAGTTAGTTAATCGCAAAAATAATGTATCAGAACAGAGAATCTTACCAGCAGCGACAACGCCAGGCACGAGGAGACGTCGCATGTTGTTTGGCCCGAGGAATTTAACGGCGCCAAACATGCTATCAACCCAACTAATACCACCAAACGCCCTACCACCGAGGACAGTCACGGCTGTCATGGCCATGCCTGTTCCGGCAAGCTTCTCTTGCCGCTCCCAAAGAGTAGAGACGTCGAAGAAGTCCAGCAATTCTACTTCCGTGTCCACCTGTCGAGCAAGCGCATGACGACGTCCACGGCGGAACATTAGATCGGCGCGGAAAGTGGGTGCCGTAAACTTGTCTTCTCCAATATGTAACAGACCGAGGTTTTGAATAAAGCCTACTCCCTGGGCCGTCTTTGTACGAGCATAATCCTCACATCCAGCCACTGAAGCAGAAATATGCTCTAGCATGGCCAATTTCAGATCTTCAGCATATTGGAATGCAGAGAAAATTCCGGGGTATTCAACACCCAAGTTGGCCTCAGACACATTGGTGATTGCAGATGTCAAGGTTGTCCGAGTGTGCTTGTACACATCCTCACACGAATCGTCAATGCACTTATCGACTTCTTCTTGCAATTCAACCTTCTTCTTTTTTCCAGTTTCATATGCAGGTTCCAGGTCCGCCAATTCCTGCAATACATTCTGGAGCTCATTATCCGCCACATCGCGATTGACGGAGGCTAGAGAATTCATGTCTGCAAGAAGGTTGAGAAGATAGGTCCGCGCAGGAGCCAACTTCGAGCGAGATCGTTTCTCCAGCACAAATCGACGCAACGAACTTTCCAGATTCTCGAAATCTTGGATCTTTTCCTTCTCCTTCCCTTTACCCTTTCCTTTGTCACCGGGCTTGTCGTCGTCGTCGTCACCACTCGGCCAATCATTTCCATTAGGATCAGAGCCTCCACCCCCACCACCACCACCGCCGCCGCCGGGACCTTCGACAGGGCCTTGTGGCGCAACAGGAACAGCATTACTCGACACAAAGTGGACAAGTTCAGCAGACTCTTTATATGTGCGGGGGCTCAGCTTTTTGATTTGATCCAGAATCATTCGCTGGCACCGCTGCTTGTCACGGATTTGATCGAAACCGTTGACAACCATGAACATATAAGCCTTCTCGTGTGCTGCGTTCCAAATGAAGTCCTGGGCGGAGAGGGTGAAATGGTTGGCAGCCGAAACGACAAATACCACCACATCAATTTCCTCCTGGCGAGCAAAGACAGCTGTGGTCTTCAAGGAGTCCGAGTTTAACCCAGGGGCATCGATCAAAGCAATGTCGACCACTCCATTGTTGAGCAAAGACTCATCAATCGTTCGTACGTCCTTCACGTAAACCTTGCACTGCATATACTTGGAGTTGTCAATGACGATATTCTCGAGTTCATTCAGCGCGTAAGCATCGTAGGTAGTCTCATCATTGCGGTTGTATTGTTGATTCTTATGCACGGCATGCACTTCCTCGAGTCCGCCATTCTCCCGAGCATCGAGGACTTCACAGAAAATGCTAGTGCAAGGTTGCTGGTCTTCGGGTAGTACCTTGCGACGTAACAGAGCGTTACAGAACGTTGACTTTCCAGCGTTCAAATCTCCTGTAATCAAGACTTTACTGGAAATGTCCTCGATTCTGTCCCGTAGCGAGAGCAGATGCTTCACGCTCTGGCTGATTTTTCCATCCAACAACGATGCAATCGACGATTTTTCCAGAGAGTGTACCAGCTCAGCTTGTGACAAAGCTCCCAACTTTAAGTCCAGCTTTAGGATCGAGAATTCTTGCGCAATTTGTGGGCTAATCAATCTCGGCTCCGGCGGAGCCCGACGTTCTGCTGTGGCACTCGATTCTGCAAGTTCTTCATTTGTAGGCATGGTGGCGGCACGTCTTAAACCTCCGGGCCGCGACAAATCATCATGTTGCGCATCCGAGTTCCCGAAAGACGACTGGGTTTGGTTTAGAGAAGGCCTTCGCAAAGGGGAGTCCGGGACATTCTGCGCGGCAGGATAATGGGCGGGCCATTGTCGGTTCATATCCTGCAGCTCTCTCAACGTCTCAATTGTCCGGGAAATGGCGCGCGCAAGCTTGGTTCGATTCGAGTTACTATACTCGTGATTAGTATTCCGGATAACCCAACAAGTCTTTACCAATCCTGGGAATAGACGTACTATAACAACTGGTGGACATGACTGGCAACGACCTGCTTCTCGTGCTCGGCGGCGGGATTCCATTCTCCGGGTTGTGTAGGAGTATGCGCAGGAGTCGGCCTATCCACCAACATCTCAGATCTCCATCCAGCACTAGAGTCTCCATCGGCTATACTGCCGCCATATCCCGAGTCCGCATGCAGTGTATTCATCAATGCTGTAGCACTTTCCGAGGTTGAACCATTCCCAACGGTCATATAAGAGGGCGGGAGCCCGGGGACGAACGGGCTCTCTTCTGGTCTTTCATCGGGTACGTTTCTCGATGACCCCTCACCGGCAGAGGAGCCACCTTTGCCAGGAAAATATTCCTGACTCATGGCGATAGACGTGTGTTGTACATATAGTTTGCGTGAGGATGAATCCGTGGCGAGGATAAGGTGATGTGAGTTCTCTCGGCGCGGGTGAAAATTACGTCCCAAAAGGGGATAGTGGCCGCCATGTGACTGCGTAAATAATCCACCCGTGGCGTTGGTATCGCCGTTTCGCCGTTACAGGTCTGGAAGCCTGATGTCACCGCAGCTCGCCGAAGGCCTCTGTGTTTCTTGTGCCGCATTAAATCTCCCACCATCTCTTTCCCGTTTCTGTTAATATCCGCCTGTCTGATAAGATGAATGTGAGTGTCCGCGATACCTCTATCGGTAGGAGGCACTACTAATATTTACCCAAGATCGTCGAGTGGGCATTCGGAAAGCGTATGACGCCCGCAGAGCGTCTCCGCAAACACCAGCGGGCCCTTGATAGGACACAGCGTGAACTGGATAGGGAGCGGACCAAGTTGGAGAACCAGGAAAAGAAGCTCATACAGGATATCAAGAAGAGCGCGAAGAACGGACAAGTCGGTGCCTGCAAGATCCAGGCAAAAGACCTGGTACGGACGCGAAGGTAAGTCGCTTGGAACTCTGGCCCATGTTGATGCGCAAGTAAATCACTTATAATTTTTTTTTTTTTTTTGATCCATAGATATATCCAAAAGTTCTATCAGATGCGGACACAACTACAGGCTATTTCCCTTCGCATTCAGGTACGACATTCCCACTCCCCAAAAATATATGCGCTTGGCACAGAGCTTATGTATGAGTGATACAGACCGTTAGGAGCAACGAACAGATGATGCAGTCGATGAAGGGTGCAACTATGTTACTGGGAAGCATGAATCGACAAATGAATCTCCCGGCGCTGCAACGGATTGCGATGGAATTCGAGCGAGAAAACGACATAATGGATCAACGGCAGGAGATGATGGATGATGCGATTGACGAAGCAACAGGGATGGAAGGAGAAGAAGAGGAAGGCGAAGACATTGTCAAGGAAGTTTTGGACGAGATCGGTGTAGATCTCAACCAGGCGGTTAGTATCCTCTTTCCGGCTACTGGTGTAGGCACTGGTTATACTGACGCATCATCTAAACAGCTGGGCGAGACACCATCGGGGATACAGAAAGAGTCTGTCAACGAGACGCGGGTGGCTCAAGCGGTTGGTGCTGGCGGCGGCGGCGGTGGCGGCGGCGGCCCTGCAAATGACGACGACGACCTACAAGCAAGGCTCGACAGCCTCAGACGATAACCACGACCTATCCTTCCCCAAGGCTTTACACCGTATTTCCGACATCATTATTATTTGATTAGGGATGTGCTCTACCTTGTGTCAACCACGATGATCTACTTCTCCCAATCAGATGGCACATACCCATGACGTTGTTAACGGAACACACCTGATATGACGAAACTATTGATATCACGAACTTGGCCATGGCTATTTAGATTCCTGTTCTAGCCAATCTCTTCATTCCATAATCTTAACCCGCGGACCTATCCGCTGTCGGGGCACTTGCATCCTTGTAAATGAGGCTCCAAGGTCTCAAGTGAGAATCCTTCGCATGTGATAAGACGCAACTCGCGTCTCCCACGTACTTCTATGGGCATTATTTGGAAGGTCTGCTCGGAATCCGTGCATTTTTCTTTGCCGAGTCACAGAATATCAGGCAGCCATGAAAGAAAGAATATGCAAAATCTCGCAGCCTACTGGGGTTTCAGTCCTGACCACCAGAACGGGATAACTACACCGAAGGGCGAATATGCGACCGCTCTAGAGGCGCTACTAGCGGAAGAAGCACGTCAAAATATAAAGCAGTACCTACGTTTCTCTCCTTTTGTGGCCGTGGAGCACCTTCTGCCTCCAGCTATAGAGCAAGCCACTCATAGTAGGAGGCTGAGCTATGCCCGGTGTTTCCAATTTGCCCGGGCTAGTGAAACGACAGGGAGGGGTAGCGTTTGGTGCCCGGTACAGAGGAACCATATTATTATCAGGTAAGCATTACATGTCCAAGCCAAATGTGCAGTAAATGGATGAATACCCCGCACATATAGCAAAGGGAGCAGCCTCGGGCTGTGGAGCAATCATTGCAAGCCACTTCGCAATGGGGTTGCGGCTCCCATGCATACAATGATTGAACACAAACAATCACAATTGGCTTCAAGGTGTTCGTAATCTGACTCACAAAGTCATCAGTAATTGGCTTCTGGGCACAGTGGGCACAATGGGCACAGCCCGAAGCTAAAACATGGACGAAGCAGCTTGGAGTTGGGGCTGGGGCAAATCTACAAGCAACGGCATTGGTCTCCTTCTCTTGGCTGCATCAACTCTGCCAGAGAGCTTCTCACAGGATGCCATACACAAGCGGGTTGTTGAGGGTTGTTGAGCCGCTTAAAATCCTGTGAGCCATGCATTGCTGCCACAAACCGGAATTTATACCCGACAGCTAGGTAGGGAAGAAGAGGTAACCGGTCGACACCCCGCCCATGGAGGCAAAGCAACGCGAGTGGCTTGCTGTGTCGCCTCACAACCAAGCAAAAGAGCCTCAGTTGAAGCAAGGCTCACCCCCACTCAAAGTTTCTGCCTTGACGCACCTCAATCAATATGAGACTTGCGGCTTACGCAGAAGTGAAGGGGTGTACATCGCCAAGTTGGATTCCCATCCATGCCAGATGCCTCACCTTTCTGTGCCCGGGTTCACAGCCTCACTTTGTCACTCTAGCTGTTTCCAAGTGATGGAGCTTCTCTTGCCCATTCGCCTGATTTTCTGCACGAACTTGTCCCCGCATTCCGCCCGAGGGGCAGTCTTCTGACGGGATATCGGGCGCTTGGTGGTGTACAAGGGCACTGATATCGAGTGTGTCGCAACATAACCCCCATTGGCCAATAGAAGATTTCCTAGGACAGGGATTTTGAACGGTTGCATTCTGAGCCCATTGAGCGTCCGCTGACCCCCCTTCAGAAAAAAGAATGCATGTTCAATTTGTGAGGGAATAGTTGGGGTATTTCAATGCCCTCGTCGCCTCGTTTGAACCTGTTCGATTGTATTTCCTCGGTCCATTCATTCCTTCCAAGTCAGCCTTCCTGGTTCCTTCATCACATTGGATCACAGCCTCTTCCACATCTTGCCTTCTCACCCAAGGTCCTTGGGAATGACGATCACCAACATGAATCCCCCTATGCCCCATCCCCATCACGCTCCGGCTCACCCGGGCGAGAGACCTCATGTCTTGTTCAACACCCCACATAGCCCTGTGAGCCATGATCAGCTAGCGAACCAGATGAACCAACTCCGCATTCAACAAGAGAGGTTCAACCCAAGAAATGAAAGAAGGTCGTCAAGGGACTCCATTGTTAGCACTGATATTGACGAAGATGCGGCGACATGGTATGTTGGCTACACATTCTTCAAGGCCCAGCCGGCTCCGGGCTACCCATACTCCTGGAGGAAAGTCGACAAAGCCAAGATAAACCTGGGGCAGGGTGACCTTGCCGACCTCATACGAAAGAGGACTAGGAAAATGTCAACCGCAGATCAATATCAGAAATTAACGACTGTCAAGAGGCCCCATGTGGACCGCGTAATCGAGGATCTACAACAAAACAACCCTCAATTCCAATGGAGCTGTGCCTATGTAAAAGAGGAGACGAGGGACGTCAAGGGCAAAAGTTTCCGTCGTGAATACGAAACGACTTCAATGAGCATCATACTCGTGGGGAAACGGACAAACCGATCATTTTCTGGCGAACCCCCAGGTTTCAGAGACCAGAGGCCTGCCCAGACTCAACGTCCCTCATCCGAGAACCAGCATAGACCTATCGTTGGAAGTGGTTCATACGCTGATATACGAAGTGTGCCGAACATTTCCCCAACGCCTATGCCATCCCAAATGCCTGGAATGCAACCCGGGCTTACACAATCTCACCAACAAGGCCCTTCCGCCTTCCGTCTGCCGCCGCAGAACCCAATGGCAGCGTTGAATTCAATGGCCGCACAGAATCCAATGGCCGCACAGAATCCAATGGCCGCACAGAATCCAATGGCCGCACAGAATCCAATGGCTGCACGAACCCCAATGCCAGGCCCACAGCATTCGGACCACGGAAATTGGGCACAGAATGTTCCAAGAGACTCCCTACCACATCCTCCGATGCCACATCCCCCGCATCCGGGGCCGGCGGTGCACAACCCGATAAGCCAGCCGTTTATGGCCAATACTAGACCCGATGACCAGGACCATGATGCACGAAGAGTTAAGGTCGATTCAGGCGTCCAGAATAATAGGAACGAGATGCCACGTCAGAACACAACCCACCGTCATCAGCCGGATTTTCACGCGGATCATCGGATGAACGCTAATAAAAAGCGTGGCAAGTCTCCAAAACCGCAGTTTGGATCAGAGCCGGACCTCGTGTACGACAGCACCAGCAGCGGAGACGAGAACCCGACGCCTGAATACTACGACGACGACTCGGAGGAAGAATTCTCTAGCCGAGAAGCCAAGTCAAATAAGATTCGCCTACCATCGCGAGGAAGCTTTCATCATGGCGCCCGTTCCCCATCGCAGCCCCATCATCGTTACCGCACACATTATCGGAAGCAACCCCGACAGGTTGCAGATCGTGGGTACAGGAGATATCGAGACGATGCCGATGTCGACTTGATCCCAGCGGAAGGAATGCATAGTACAAGAAGCGTGGTCAGGTCTCATGGCGGAGGCCGGCAATGGGGTGTACAGCCCAGGATAATCCACCAAGAGCCGAGCTCTGATGACCTCGAAGTACTTATGATGAACCAGTACCGAGGACAACCCCAGAATGAGAGCCGAACCCGGATTTTGGATAATTGGCAAGCAGAGCTCGCACAGCGCGAGAACTTCATTGAGTACCAGGAGCAGAGACTCAAGAATACGTTTCGCAACGATCGGATGGATGATATGGGTTATATGCACCGTTCAAGGTCTCTGCGAGATCCCATACCCGCCCCATATGCTCGTGGTTATCCACTGAGGACCCTGAATTACTATTAGCTATCGTTTCGAGTATCCTGAAAACTGATTGCCCGGTTCGTTTTCTTGTCTTCTTTCGGGTATTTTATCGGCATGGTCTGTTTGATGTCCGAGTGGTGGAATGCAATGGGGATCTGGAAAAACTGTTTTTCTTTGTTGATACCATCATAGTTTAATCAATTCCTGTACTAAACTGGGGCCAATGTGCCCAAGATATGCTCCAAATTGTGGTAGTTCAGGTAGTGACGCAGGGCCAACTCAGAGGACTGGGTCGGCAGTGTGACTACAGGTCCTGGTCGGGAACCCACCCGCTTGAATGACTTCACCCCGAGTCCCCCGGCTCCTATCGATAAGGCTGCCCCTCCATTAAGTCACCGGGTTAGTGCACTCCCGCTGCTCCCGTTTATTTTCGTCATCCCTCGTCCTGCTTCAAACTTCCCTCTCCCAGCTTCCAATTCACTTCAAGACATCTCTTTCTCTTTCCCAATCCTCAATACCAATCAATCTATCGTCCAAGATGCCTCGCCAATTCTTCGTCGGTGGTAACTTCAAGATGTATATCATTCCTACCCCGCAATGCCTCGCACCCTCGTGGCCGCCATATACTCCTGCCTCAAGACCCCGCGGCTAACCATTGTTTCTCTTCAATTCCAATTACAGGAACGGTAATGCTGAGAGCACTACCTCCATCATTAAGAACCTCAACACTGCCTCTCTGGATTCATCCGCCGAGGTCGTTATCTCCCCTCCCGCTCTCTACCTCCTCCTCGCCCGCGAGATTGCCGACCAGAAGATCGGTGTCTCTGCTCAGAACGTCTTCGACAAGCCCAACGGTGCTTTCACCGGTGAGATCAGTGTTCAGCAGCTCCGTGAGGCCAACATCAACTGGACCATCCTCGGACACAGCGAGCGTCGCGTTATCCTCAAGGAGAGCGACGAGGTACGCGCACTGTTATCCCCGATGACACCAATCTGAATGCTAAGAAATTTAGTTCATTGCCCGTAAGACCAAGGCTGCCATTGACGGTGGTCTCAGCGTGATCTTCTGCATTGGTGAGACGCTCGAGGTAAAGCTCCCTTTTTTCATGTTCCTTGATCTTAATTGCCCCACCTTAATCAAGGTTTCCTTCCAATTGCGTTATTTACGCATATTAACGACTTCTACAGGAGCGTGAGGCCAACAAGACCATTGAGGTCGTCACCCGTCAGCTTAACGCCGCCGCCAAGGAGCTTTCCCAGGAGCAGTGGAAGAAGGTCGTCATTGCGTACGAGCCTGTCTGGTAAGGCACATCATGGGCTGAACTCAGTCGCATTTTCTTTGTATGAATATGAGTAGACTAACAGATATACAGGGCTATTGGAACTGGCAAGGTTGCTACCACCCAGCAAGCCCAGGACGTTCACGCTGCCATCCGCAAGTGGCTCAGCGACGCCATCTCCGCCGAGGCTGCCGAGAACACCCGTATCATCTACGGTGGCTCGGTGAGTGAGAAGAACTGCCAGGAGCTCTCCAAGGAGGCCGATGTCGACGGATTCCTGGTCGGTGGCGCCAGTCTTAAGCCTGCCTGTATGTCTTCCATGCATCTCATCTTTGTCGTCGTTACCCGAATGCATTTATCACTAACCTGCATTTTAGTCGTTGACATTGTCAATGCTCGTCTGTAAGCATTTGTGGTAAAATTTCCATCACAAATATGAAAAAGGCAAAACCCCGCGCTGCGCATAATGACTACCAAGCGTATTCGCCTCTTCGATGTCACGTCGTTGTGTAGCAACGGAGTCTATCAAATATAGGTAGCCTCGACCTACACAGAGGAGTTTTGCATATATCGTTATATAACATTGAAATAAAAAAAAAGAAATATACGATATCGGTCTCGCAATAACGCAAATTCATGGCGTCTATTGTCTCATTAAATCTGATAAAATATATACTTCTAGACAGTCTTCATTTACATAGATAGATCCAAAGAAATCCCTCACGAAGAATATGATACCGAAACCCCGACGCCCCTCCAGTATGAAGCCGGTGAGCCCCCACCGCTACCTTGAGCCCCGGCTGTACCCGGGGAGTTTGCATATGACGATGGTGAGAAGGAACTCGGGCCGAGCCCGACCCCAGCACTTACCAGAAGCTCCTTCACCCGACCTTCCCAGAGAAGACGAACATTCCAAGATTGGTCGACTCGTAGTTTAAAAACCGACTCTTGAGTTTCGTCTTCATAGTTTGGTGGTGGAATTTCTGGTTCTGGAGGTGCCAGGGGAAAGGCTGAGGGATCCCAAACACGGACCTTCCTGCGGGCCCATTCAAGATCGTCGCCATCGTTTCCCGCGGCCAACTTGGGCTTTTTCGATTGTCGCCATAGTTCGAATCCCGCTACCATCTCGCTTTCCCAACTATAAACATTGAAACCGAATCGAGAACTAAAGGACAGGTTTGGAGAGGCGCGTAATGAGTATGAGGTAGAGAGGGATCCCGTCAAGGGAGTTAGGGTGAGTGTTAAAGTATATGGAAAAGTTGATATGGGAGCACTAGGGCTGGGTATCAATGACGACGACTGTGGGATGGAAGCTGCTGGTAGAGTGCTGAACCTTAGGCCCGTGGACATGCCTATTAGTGATGATACTGGGGAGTAATAGGCCTCTGCGCCAGCTGATAACAGCGACAGCCGTTGGATATCATTGTGAAACCGGGGATCCGGGCCAAAGTTCCAGAGTCCGCGCCAGCCGAAGAGGGAATTATCCGTACTGAATAAATATTCATTGCTGTACTTTCCAGTGTCATGAGACAACTGGGTCAGGAGGGTAGCCTGTGGTGCGGACGTTGATAGTGGAGGGCCGCGTGTCGAGGACACAGCAAGTGAGAGCTGCATAGTTGGGGAAATGCGTCGCAGGAAAAGCGCGTTCAGGGTTGTCGGTGGTGGCAAGTGCAACGTTGCATGGAGCAACGTTGCCTTCTGTCCATCCGGGCCTTGCCCGTAGCCATTGCCTCCACTCTTAATTCCATCTAGTATAGAGTCCCAATTCCACGAGTCAACAGGGGGAGCGATAGGCGCTTGCACTTGTCGATAGCCTGGTGCGAGATTACGAAGAGGTATTAAAGCGCTTTTGCTTGGTAGGTTATCAAAAGATATGTTGCTGTATAGGTATGATACGGAGCCTTCGATCAATCCGACGGTACCCAGAGTATAACTTGTCGCGAAGTTGGGGGTTGACAGAGAGGAAAGGTGAACCCGGACACGCTCGGGAGTCGTGAAATCTAGGAGGGCTGCACAAACAGTCAATGTAAAATTCCTTGCCAATGCATATGTAAATGCCTGAGAGCAAAAACTCACACTGCGTTGTCGCCGTGAGCGACGAGTACGAATTATCGCGGTTCCATTGCGTCCGCTCCGCGAACGCGAGTTGGATGTAGTCCATGAAATCAAGCATTGTCAGGCATCCACAGGAATATAAATAAGTTTTATATGGATGTTATGACAAGTATGATTTCAGTGAGGCAACATGCAGCATAATGAAGTTAGAGATCAACTGTCTAAAGGAACGCGATAATGCGCGGATGAGGCCGCGGGCAATCAGCTCATTTCCCCTTTGGGCGAGTCGGATAAGGCCCCGCATCAACATTAATCCGGCGTTATCAGCGAAGAAAAAAATAATTCCACTGCGATTCAACAATATTCTCCGCACTTGTATATAACTCACTGACTACGAGTCTCAACAACGGACTTCTGACTGTAGGTGTATACTATTGCCAATCGTCAATTTCTTCATCATGCCTCGTTCCAAGCGTTCCAAGATCGTCCACGAGTCCAAGACCGCCAAAAAGTCCCACAAGGAACAGACCAGACGCCTGTACGCTAATATTCGCGAATCCGTCGAGAAATATGATCACCTTTTCGTTTTCTCCGTCGACAATATGCGAAACACATATCTGAAGGATGTGCGCACAGAATTCGGTGACAGTCGGTGAGTGCACCCATTTAATATTCAATTATCCGCTGCGCAATTCTATACATGTTCTTCTATCACACAAGCCTAGTCAACATATAACTGACCAAACACAGCCTATTTTTCGGCAAGACGAAGGTCATGGCCGTCGCTCTCGGCCAGAACCCTGAAACTGAAGCCGCTGAGAACCTCCACCTCCTCACTCCCTACCTGACTGGCGCAGTCGGCCTTCTTTTCACCTCTCGAGACCCCACTTCCGTTACCGACTATTTCGAGTCTTTCCGCCCTATGGACTTCGCCCGTGCCGGAACAGAAGCTACCCGATCTTTCTCCATCCCTGCTGGTCTAGTCTACTCCCGTGCTGGTGAGATCCCTGCTTCAGAAGACGAGCCCATCAGCCATACGATTGAGCCTGAGCTGCGCAAACTGGGCATTCCTACCCGTCTTATCAAGGGCAAGGTTATGCTTGAGTTGACGGGTGGACAGGACGATTTCCCTGTTTGCAAGGAGGGAGATGTTCTGGATTCCCGACAAACGACACTGTTGAAGATGTTTGGCGTTGAGTCGTCGGAATTCAAGGTTGACTTGAAGGCCCACTGGACCCGGGAAACCAGCAAAGTTGACATCCTGGCAAAGGACGAGGGTGGTATGGATGTGGAGTAAATTTTCGGGCTTCTCAAAAGTGGTTCTCGTTTTGTTCCTTTTTGACGGAATCCCCTTGGGCATCTCATGGAGTTAGGATAGGCGTTTCTTTCTCTTTATTTACAACCGCACTGTCGCTCTCTCGAGTGAGAGATTTGACGCACCTTCACGAGCGCATGACGGATATATAGAATATCAAACAAAAGAATTTCGTCTGTTCATACCTTCCCGCTGGAAAAAAAAACTAGAAAATAATTGTACCTTTAACTGTCTACAAAAACTAAATAATCTGTCATTTGAGGCTCATTAAAAAAGAACTATTTCCGTGCTTTACAATCATACGAAGATCTCTGGCATAGGTTATCGCTGATGAGAAACCTTACCTTATCTTCTTACCTGAAATGCAAATATCCTCCAAACAGTTCCACCTAAGAAATATTCACTAAAGTACATACTTACCCCGAAGGCCAGTGGTGCAGCCAGGATGGGCCATAACAGGAGAAAGGACGTGACAGGAGGGAGAAATAGAAAGTGCAATCGAGAACTGGAGAAAAGCATGGGGTCGACGAGGGTCACGTTCAAATCATGAGGCCTCTTCCGATGAGAACCTCCAACCTCCGGAAAGCAACGGATCCTTGGAAACAGAGCTGATGAAATAAGTTCCCCGCGTGGCAATAGACAGATACTTTGCACCCATTTGATTGTGAGCTTGATGGTTTTGTCGACTGTTGTAAGTAGACGGGTCCGAGGTAGCCGCTGGTGTTGGCGTTGGCCTTGCGTTGTCTTACCCAGTGCAATTTTGGGGTGATAAGAGCAAAGAAAGACTATCAACCAGAAATACCCACCAACAAACCATCATAGCGTGCCAGGTTGACAGAAGTCCCTGGGATAAGCGGGGTGCTTTTAGTATCGCCGCTTAGCACGGGGATCGTCGTATGAATCATCTTCATGATATCTCTTTCGTCCTTGGTCCTCCCTACCTCCGTAGCGGTCGCGCTCGCGCTCGCGGTCACGGTCGCGGTAACGATAGCTGTCCCTGTCACGGTCACGGCGGTCATCACGGTCACGGTCTCGCCTGTCCCGATCTCCATAGCTGTCCCTTGGGCGGATGGGCTCACGATTGCTACCTGTGCCACCGCGGTCACGACCTCCAAATCCTCCACTTCGGCCACCTCCTGGTCCCGATGGAGCATTTGGTGGCGCCTGCCCACCGAATCCGCCCCGGCCTCCTTGGTATCCAATACCTCCGCGGGGTCCAAATCCACGGTCGTTTCGAAATCCTCCTTTGAAACCTCCTCTCCCACCAAAGCCACCCCGGAAACCTCCACCATAACCACCGGGTCCAGAAGGCGGGCCAAAGCCCCCTGGGCCAGTAGGTCGTGAAGGCAATGCTTTTGTGTAACCTCGTCCCCCAAGACCACCACCGAACCTACGAGGCTTCCATCCTTTCACGGTTCGGCCACGTTCAACATCGACCAAGACACGTCGATCTCTGATTCTGATACCGTCTGTTTCCTTGTAGGCCGCTGGATTCGAGGAGAGAAGATCTGCATTAGTATGAAATGTGACAAACGATGGAATCACGTATTAATAATACCTTTCATGTCTTTTTCGCGTTCATAAACGATAAATGCGTAACCTCGGTGTGGCTTCTTCGAACCTTTAGGCGTAACGGTATCTTTTACAATGCGAATCTAAAGACTGTCAGCTTCTACTAATTTCAATAAGTATCCGTAGTGTCGGTACTCTTTCGATAGGACCGAATCGTCCGAACTCTCGCTCCAGATCTTGTTCGGTCACTTCATAGCTTAACCGAGAAACGAAAAGAGACTTGAAAGGATCACCGCGTGCTTGCGCATCATTATTAGGGTCAACTATTCAAAGCGTTAGCAGGGGTTAATCGAGTCCGGTGTCATCGGGCAATCATACAAAACTCGAGGCCTTCGGTCAAATGCTTATTCAACCGCTCCTTGTTTTCCAGTTTTTGACGCCATTTGCGCTGCAACCAGGTTTCGACTGGGTTGTATTCGGTCTCCTCTGCTACCTTTTTCGCTTCGGGAAGGAATTGCGCGATGCCTGAGATTTTGCTCTTTTTGACGTCTTCGGGGGCGCGATCAATGGGAGTGACCCAGCGTAGGGGTGGGCGAGGCTGGAAGAGCGCCAGCAACGGAGGGGGAAGCTTGTCCGTCATTTTGCCCCGGGATTATCTCAGTCGAATTTGTAGATGGGGGTTTCAACGACCGAGATAAAGAGGCATGAGGAAGCTTTGTGAGTCGAGTACCTCTGCGTAGCTCGACCGAATTTCGCGTTCCCCGTTTGGATACCTTGGCTTAGTTAACCGCTTGGCGCGTTAGGCGATGTTGCCGCGAGCCAATGATATCGGATGATGACCGGGTGAAAAAGTCCCCATTCAATTGCTGGCATCGAAGTGAACAAGACCACTCACTATCAACAGAAAACGCAACGATGCCGGTAAAAGGAATTCGAACAGTAGCTGCTGCTAGGGTATGTGCAATTGTCGCTTTCTACATATTTGTCCGCCGTAGGGCTCACTAATACTCTTCACAGAACGGCGTGGGCGCCTTCATCCTGCAGTGCAAGCGCCTTGACTTCCACTACTGCGACTGGGCGGGCAGTTCTCGGGGAATGCTGTATGTTTTCCTCTGCGTTCTTATACTGAAAATTCCGTTTTCTAACACTGATAATGATAGGGCGTTCTTGAAACACTCCCTCCCAGCTTTCGCGCAAGAAAACCCTCAGATCGAGATCCGAGTTTCACCACGACCTCACAAGCACCCGATCATCAAGGGCCACTATATCAACGGACGTGAGAAGGCGATTTGTGTGCGGAACCTCGAACCCGAACAAGTCTTCCAGAAGGCCAATCTGTTGAAGCAGGCCAGTGGCGAGAAGTTGAAGCGCACCAAGAAGCCCGTTACGAGTATCAACGACAGTGTGCGTGGCATCTGGTCTCCTTACCATGGAGACCTCCGGTCGGTTTGAGTCGGGACTTCTGTTGGTTTTTAGCATCGGTGTTACTTTGCATTTTCTGTGTGCTTCTAGGGATTCTGTTATTATATCCTGAACATTCTCCATGGTTGATGGCCAATCTGTATTATATATGTGCATATACCGTTTGAAACAGACTCTTAGACCGAAAGTCTCTGAGCGTACGCTTCTATTATTCTCCTTTTAAGTAAAGGTTGATATAAAGAACTAATAACCAAAAGCTCTATTCCCGCAATAACGAGAACAATATGTCCGAAAATAAATGCAACGAGGGTATCGAAACAATGAGAGAAAATGCCCAACCCAACACCAGGCCATGCAGCCGAAAAATATATAGCCAACTAGGAGCCATCATAAATATACTTGAAACATTGCTTTAGGAGCGCTAACAGGCTTTCCACAATCGGCAACTTGACATTTCGCGAATGGCCTTGTCTTTGCGTTTGCTTTTTTCGCCCGAGTTAGAGAACGATTGGTTGCACATTCTCCGCAATATACCTGTAGTGTGTTAAACATCAACCAACTTGAGGCAGAGGTGTGAATACGAACATGTCCACATTGTTTCGCCACCCATATTTGTTGTTTAATGTCATTGCCCGTTCCAAGCTCTTCATCACAGTTAGGGCAAGTAGCGACATCATCCTCGGCGAGACTCCTTGTGAAGCCTTCTGGCGCCGGGGTCGGAGCCTTGTAGGAGCTTCTTGGCCGCTCCCGTTCAGGTCTGTCTATATCTGGCAGCCCCAGTAATTCCCATTCCGCATTATCCAAGTTGATGGTTAGGTCCATCGGCCCACCAGCATCCTCCCCGATCCACAGGGTTTCTAAGTCCCCGCGCGAGAGATGTGATGCTGCCCTCCATGGAACTTCTCGCCGATAGCGCGGGTCATTTGTAGATCTGAACATCTGCGGTAGTGGCAGGAGGCGCCAGAAATTAGAGGCCGTGAGACTTTGCGTCCTTGCTGGTGGTGGCGGCCGTGGCGGCCGTACAGTTGAAGAGAGAAACTGAACTTCCGGGCTGCTTGGAGGATCTGGTTCCTGTTCCTCTTCCTCGTCTTCTAAGTTGACGACGTCTGCCATTATCTCTCGTCCAAATCGAGGTGGCCGAGGTTGTCGTCTACTGCTTTCAGGAATTTGCCGCCTGGGAAGCTCTGGTGAATCCGGCTCATTCGTTAAATCAATGACTTCCGAATCCTCTTCTGGCGGCACAGGAGGCCCCGCTGCGGGCCGGCGGAAATCGAGGCCATCGCCAGCGTAGCGGGCTGGAGGCATGGCTAGTGGAGGGAGGGTAGGGCGAGACGTTGAAGTTGAAGTTGAGTGGGTTGCTGAGTGTTCTTGACGGGGTCGCTGCAACACAAAGATCTCAGCGAACTTGCGGTGAAAGTCAAGGTTGTAGGAGACAAGGCGCGGATATAAGAAAACCCCGCATCAAGAGGGGAATGAGGCAATACCGACCTTTCTTCGCCGAGCGATAAACTGGACCCCGGAATCGCTATTCATGATAGAGTGGCGATTGTTTGTAGAGTATTGAGGATGGGAGCGGGAGAACGGGAGGAGAAGAAAGAGGCGAAACAAAGGAAAAGAGAAAGAAAGGGTGAGGGGACCCTGAGAGATTGAAGATTGGAGAGTTGTAGCAGTGAAGCCTCAAAGGCGGTCATTGTGGAGGCCATTCGATTGCTTAGTTACCGTATGGCGAGCCAGCCAGTTCCGCGAGGCGGGCAGTTGGTCGGTGACGCTGGATCCGAGTCCATCGTAAAAGCAGCACCTCCTGCGCTTAAATGAATTGGATGACACCAAAGATAACCATAAAATATGCCTCAATTCTGTTGGAACTGTTGGTTTTGGGCTGTTTATCTCCGAGCGTGATCGGCCCATCCAAACATGAAGGGGAAGTGAGAAGTTAACTATGCATCACGCTATTGTCCTTTTGTCCTTTATTCTCTTTGCTATATCCCTTGCAGAACACCTAAAAGTACAAAAATAGAGCCACGAAGAAATAAATTAACAAAGAGTTTCTCCGCTACTTTCCAGGTATTAGATATCATTACTGCGCTGTCAAGACTGAGATTCCGCCATCAGTATTCAGCGCCACGATGCTTTGAGCAGCAGAGCCCCAGGCAACAGCAGCCGCAGGCACTGCACTACGCAAGGGCTCTGACCAGGCCTTCGCGGCCTTAGAGTACTGTTGGACGGTTAACCCGCTAGGGCCACCGGTGAGTAGGAATTGTCCTGTGTAGTCCCAGTGGATTGATTCGACCTGACTGCCCGTTTCTAGAACCTTGACTTCCTTGGAGCTCCGTAGATCCCAGATAGAAACCATGGTAGAGTTCGCTGTCACCGCGGCCAGGAAAGTTCCATTTTCTGAGAAGAAAACTCGTTTCACGGGACCGCTGAGGTCGTAATTTGCGGCAACGGCGCCCGTTTTGATGTCATAGATCTTAATCTGACTGTCCGCACCACCAGCGGCGAGGAGGTGGCCGTCAGGGTGGAATTGTACCGAGAGTAGGGCTAAAGTGGGAAGCATTAGCTAAGGGTCCAGGTACTGCGGGTGTTGTAGGGAACGCTTACATGCGTCATTGAAATTCTGCACGATGACTGCGTTTGTAGTCAGATCATACAGGACGTAGCTCTTATCTGCTCCAACGGATGCAACAATATCGCCGGTCGCATGCAGAGCGAGACTCGTAGCTGCACCGGCATGGGAGTTGAAACTTGCAACCTCCATGTTGCCCTCAAAGACCTGCACAGTGCCCGTGGAGGAAGCGACAACCGCTTTCTCACCAGCCCAAATTGCATCCGTGACCGGGCCACTTATCTGAAGAGTCTGAATAACCTGTTTCTGAGACAGAGAGAAAACGCCAACAATACCCTCTGCGGTCTCGACAAGGGCTGAATCGCCGGATGAATTAACCGATAGCGTTTTTCCACCGGGGTAAAAGGGTTCGGTGCTCTCGCTCGGCTTATAGGCGGAAATAGCTTCGCTGGTCGCCCATCCTTCCGGAACAGGACGCTTACGTCGAGACTTAGATAGCCTGTCCAAAGTTAGCCGAACAACCCAGGTTTATGATTTTAGGTGTGAATAAATCGGGTAGACGTACGATGCCTGCGTGCTCTCCACTCTCGCCAAAACCTCCTCAGGCAGTCCAGCTGAGTCCACCTGCATGGCATCCCCAGCTCCAGAAGCCCTTGCGCCAACAGTGACCTTAGATAGCGCGTCGCGTGCCTCATCTCTTTCCTTAGTCAACCGCGCAATCACTCGCACGGCTGCATCGTGCTGATATAGCGCTGCACTCAACTCCTGTCGCGTTTGAGCTAGAGTCTGGCGCAGTGTGTATGTCTCCAAAGCCAGGGCGTCCCATTCTTCCTGAAACACGCTGAGCAACGAGGGAATCGAAGTGAGTGTGGGAGGTCGGGGTCGGACGACGCGCTGAGTTTTGACCTCAATGAGTTCGTCTGTAGAAAGTTCATCCCCGGTCACCGGATCCTTGCCATTCTCGGCGATGTAAGCCTCAATGAGACGCTTCTCAAAGACGCTGCCTATTTGAGAGTCAGCGGTCAAAGATGGTTGGTGTCTGGAAGTCTGCAAACCTACCGCTCTTAGGCGAGACGACAGGCTCTTGTGGTGCCTCTCCCGAAACTGTCGCAATGTTTGTTAGTAAATGCTCAAAATAAAGGTGGTCTTGGTTCTAGCTTACTTGCGCACAGCATGATGTGTAATCTGGTTGTTTGATGGAGAAGACAGACTGAGAGGGTGAAGCTGCGGCTCCTTGGACTTTTCGACTGTCGCTGAATTCGGACTAGCGTCACCGCCGCCGCTTTGCTGATCGCTGATTGCTTGGCGGCCAACACCCAGCAACTTGCATCGACTGATGACGCTGTGGGCGACTCTAAACAACAAATATACCTGGACTCGATGGCTTAATGCGCGTGTATAATCTAGCGCTTACCGTCACACAGCGTCTCAACTGATATGTGCATTCCCTAGTAGAAGGCATCACCGAGCATAATCTCTCGGGGAACTTGATACGCTGAAGCATGAGGAACGGCTTTGCTCTCTTGCAATTTTCCATACAGCGTATCGTAGGTACTCTCTAATACTCCTGGGAATTGGTCACTCGGTTATTACTCGATCAAGCCATGTCATACAACGCGAAAAACCTCGCCTATGGTAAGTCCCCTTCCCCCTTCGCAGGGTACTCCTCTAACACCGGCTCTAGACGCGAAGGAGCCTGCGTTTCTGCAGCGACTAAAGGGCCAATACGGAAATACCTCTGGCGGCCTAGAGCGCCCAATATCACAACGACCTCGCCGGGTACGAGACGATAACGAGGATGACGAACCTACATACGTCGATGCGGAGAGCAACGAAGTGATAACCAAGGAGGACTACGAGGCCATGGTGAATGGCGGTGGCGACCAAGAATCCGAACAGCCTGAGAATGGTGTAAAGGACAAGGACGCCGCTGCCGAGGAGGCTGGAAACTCCAAGGAGAAGACGGAAGGGTCAACATCAAAGCAAAACATGGCAGAGATTGGAGGACCTCGAAAGCGAAAGCAAGCAAAAGTCGTTGGTGATGAAGATGAAGTTCAAGAGCCTAAAAGTGAGCCAGTGCGGCCAAAAGACCCAGGGCCTCGAAAGCCGAAACAGAAAAAGAAGAAAATAAAGCTCTCCTTTGAAGAGTAATCTAAGCAGCACTTAGCATATCGTACCTCAGTACTGTACGTAGGGGCGCTATCGAAGCTGCCAGTAGCTACATACCTTCTTCTAAGACTTTGTAGTAGTAACAACCCCACCCGCCACAGTAGAAAAGACGTAAGCTATATAACAGATGACTCATGTTGACTTTTCATGAGCCAAGTGATTTATCATAAACTGGGACTGTGAGCGGAGTGAAGTCATATTTGACTAAAACAATAG
This sequence comes from Aspergillus sp. MA 6041, assembly GCA_025768905.1. Classification (NCBI taxonomy): domain Eukaryota; kingdom Fungi; phylum Ascomycota; class Eurotiomycetes; order Eurotiales; family Aspergillaceae; genus Aspergillus; species Aspergillus sp. MA 6041. Next base: position 377,673 of record JAMFNV010000002.1, on the reverse strand, counting down.
TTCTAAAAGAGTTGTTGTGGTGAAATATTTTTTCCCAGCACAGTTCTGCAATTCACGGAACACCAAGAGCGAAATCCTCTATCCTCACGCGATAAGCCGTCTCGGATTGGGAAAATTTTCAGATCTCGGTCGCGGTAGCAGCGCCATCCTCCGAAAATGCCTGTTGTCAGTGTCGAAGATCTCGTCCGTCTGCAGCAGAAGCCAGACGATATTCGAAATGTTCGTTGCCCCTCCATTATCTTTTTATCCCACTTCGATGCGAAAGCGGGTGACGTTCTAGCTTGCCAGACTAACCATGTTCTCCAGATATGTATTCTAGCACACGTTGTACGTTGAATATGAGACGGATATCCAAATGGGCTATCACATGAATTAATCTAATATTTTATTTGAATTCAGGATCATGGGAAAACATCACTGACAGACAGTCTTATCGCCACGAATGGCATCATCTCGCCCAAGCTGGCGGGCAAGATCCGCTATCTGGACTCGCGTCCGGATGAGCAACTGCGCGGAATCACCATGGAGTCTTCTGCGATTTCGCTCTTCTTCTCCATGATGCGGCGCTCTGCGCCAGACGCCCAGCCAGAGGCGAAGGAGTACCTCATCAACTTGATCGACTCTCCCGGGCACATCGACTTTAGCAGCGAGGTATCAACTGCCTCGCGCCTCTGCGATGGGGCAGTGGTCCTAGTCGATGCTGTAGAGGGTGTCTGCAGCCAGACAGTGACTGTTCTGCGCCAAACATGGGTTGAACAGCTGAAGCCGATTCTAGTCATCAACAAAATGGACCGACTAGTTACTGAATTACAGATGACCCCGGCAGAGGCTTACTCACATCTGAGCAGGCTCCTAGAGCAGGTAAATGCTGTGATTGGTAGCTTTTATCAGGGTGAACGGATGGAAGAAGATCTCCAGTGGCGAGAGCGTATGGAAGAGCGTGTCAATGCCGCAACCCAGCAGAAGCAAACTCAAGATGGTGAATCTGTCGACGGAAGCGTTGATGGCGCACAATTCGAGGAACGTGACGATGAAGATCTATACTTCGCACCTGAGAAAAACAACGTTATCTTCTGCAGTGCTGTCGACGGCTGGGCGTTCACTGTTCGACAATTCGCCGCAATTTACGAGAAAAAGCTCGGAATCAAGAGATCTGTTCTTGAAAAAGTTCTTTGGGGAGATTACTATCTCGATTCCAAGACTAAAAGAGTTCTGGGTCAGAAGCACCTGAAGGGCCGGGCTTTGAAGCCCATGTTTGTCCAGCTGGTGCTGGATAGCGTCTGGGCTGCGTACGAGGCCACCACTGGCGGTGGTAAAGGAAAAGGGTATGGCGAATCTGTGTTTTTTTCTCATTTTATATACTGACCGTGTTACAGCGACCCTGCATTGCTAGAGAAGATCACAAAGTCGCTGAATATCAACATCCCGCCATACATTCTACGCTCTCGCGATCCTAAAAACATCATGACCACATTGTTTTCACAGTGGCTGCCACTCTCTACAGCACTCTTGGTGTCAGTCATCGAATACTTACCAAGCCCCAGGGCAGCCCAAGCCTCTCGATTACCGCCAATGATCGAGGAGTCACCGGGATCAAAGTTTGTGGATACAAAGATAAAGGACGCAATGGTTCAATTCAAGACCGGCGCCGATGAACCGGTTGTGGCATATGTCAGCAAGATGGCCGCCATCCCAGAGAGCGAACTGCTAGCAAGCAAAAAGACATCCGCAACGACCATGTCCGCCGATGAAGCCAGAGAAATAGCCCGGAGAAAGAGAGAAGAGATCGCCAAGATGCAAGCAGAAGCCGCTGGTAATAACCAAGACGACGACTTCTCCCGAGTAACTTCCGCGTTCGAGCAAGTCACAGTAGATGATGCTGAAGAAGGCGAGCAAGATCAGAAAGAAGACCCTGAGCATCTAATCGGGTTTGCACGTCTCTACTCTGGAACGCTTTCAGTCGGTGATTCTATCTACGTTCTGCCACCCAAGTTTTCACCTGAAAACGCGCACGCAAGCCCGGAGCCGCAAAAGGTGATCGTGACAGACCTCTATCTACTCATGGGAAGAAGTCTCGAGCCCCTCAAATCTGTTCCTGCGGGTGCCGTCTTTGGAATCGGAGGTCTCGCCGGCCACATCTTGAAGACGGGCACTTTATGTTCACAGCTTGATGGAAGTATCAACTTAGCTGGTGTCTCCCTGGACACCCCACCAATCGTGCGAGTGGCTCTCGAGCCCGTAAACCCGTCTGATCTTAGCAAGATGGTCACAGGTCTGCGTTTACTCGAACAGAGCGACCCATGTGCATTATACGAAGTCCTTCCAAACGGAGAACATGTGATTCTAACCGCAGGAGAACTGCACCTTGAGCGCTGCTTGAAGGATCTCCGTGAACGGTTCGCAAAATGCGAGATCCAAACCGGCCAGACCATCGTACCCTACCGAGAGACCATTGTCAATGCTCCCGAAATGGCGGCTCCCAAGAACCCAGAACTAGGGAGAGGAGGAATTTTAACTGTCTCTGGGTCGAAGCAGTTGACCGTTCGGCTACGTGTCGTCCCTCTGCCGGAAGTTGTCACGGAATTCTTCACCAAACATGTTGGAACAATCAAGCGGTTACAGTCTGAGAAGCGAACCACAAAGGCAGAGGGTGAGCCTGATAGTACGCAACAGGACGAGGCCACCGATGCCGCAGGCGAGGCAAGAGACGTCACCCTTCTCTCTCTCGAAGATTTCAAGAAGGAACTCAACAAGACCTTCGAAGAAGTCAAGGAAGACAAGGAACTATGGAAGGACGTCGTCGAGAGGGTCATAGCCTTTGGTCCCCGCAGAATAGGGCCTAACATCCTCGTCGATGCAACAGCAGTCAACACATGCGAGAAATTGTATGCATCCATCCCCCTTCCCCTCCACCCTTATCTAAATGCCAAACACATTCACTAACAAACGACACAGCCTTCTCGATGACCACAAACAACAGCCCAGCATCCTCCCCGAAACCGCCAGCCGCGACGCCCTCACCGTCCGCGACTTCTCCGACAAAATCACATATGCCTTCCAGCTCGCCATGAGCCAAGGTCCACTCTGTCAAGAACCCATCCAAGGAACAGCCGTCTTCCTCGAGGAGATCCAAATCGACGCCTCAGAAAACGAGATTGACATGGGCCGTCTAACTGGCGAGACGATCCGTCTCGTCCGCGAAAGTATCTCCCAGGGTTTCCTGGACTGGAGTCCTCGGATTATGCTTGCTATGTATAGTTGCGAGATTCAGGCGTCTAGTAAGTTCCCCTTCGCTTTGCCTACCCCAATACTATAGTATTGCATGTATTAACCAACCCACTTCAGCTGAGGTGCTCGGTCGCGTCTACGGCGTAATAACCCGACGCCGAGGACGCATTCTCTCGGAAACAATGAAAGAGGGAACGCCGTTCTTCACAATCGTCTCTCTCCTCCCCGTGGCGGAATCCTTCGGGTTCGCTGAAGAAATCCGTAAGCGGACATCCGGCGCCGCGCAGCCGCAACTTATCTTCGCGGGCTTCGAGGCCCTCGATCAAGACCCCTTCTGGGTTCCGGCCACGGAAGAGGAGTTGGAGGATTTGGGCGAGCTTGCGGATCGGGAGAATGTGGCGAAGATGTATGTTGACGCTGTTAGGGCGAGGAAGGGACTGTTTGTTCAGGGGAGGAAGTTGATTGATGCGGAGAAGCAGAAGACGTTGAAAAAGTAGATACTTAGGTATATAAAAAGGGTTGATGGCGTGTTGTTTCATATGATCTATTCAAAGAAAGGTTTATTGAAGGGTACACTGCCCTGTTTAGCTGAGGGCGTGAGCTGTATATATTTATATTTATCAGTTACTCGGTTTGATTTTAAAAATGGCGAGCGCAAAGCCTCGCGACCAATTCTTTTTCTTGCAGTGATAGTATATATCACTGAGCATTGAAATGTGAATATCGGTGGTTTATATATCATAGACAGCAATTTAGAACGAAAATCGTCTTCTGATTAAAAAAAATGATTTCATTGGGTATCTAATATATCTGGCTCACATTCATGCATGATACCAGCTACTCATGGGCATTGCACACACAAACACTGCTGCTTCGGTGCAGTAGTGTCGGTAACGTCCTAAATTCGAGTTGTTTTGGGTCTCTCAACTCCAGATATGCGCAAGCATAGCTCGCAGTCCATGCCGTAAAAATTACCGGCCGCGGAATGTGGACGTCCAGGGACTCGGTTTGCCATCAGACAAGATGGGGCTAGGCCAAATGGCCGGAGTTTGGTTTGCAGTTCGTAGATTTTGCGCCGTTTCGCGATGCTGTACTTCAAAAAGGCCTTGCCACCTTCCTCTGCTCTGCAGCCCCCGTAACAGGGTCTCTCATCTCCTTCCAGCTAACAGGGAACATCATGTTACCCGCCTCACTGCGAGCCATGACAACGCCGAGGTCATTTCTTGCAGTCGTAAGATAATAGAAGCTCTGGTCGCCGAGAGAAATCACCGTCCCGCGAACAATATCTCCAACCCGAAACATCTCATCCATGGCAACACGATCTTTCTCGACGGCGCGCACGTCCTCCTTCCGGATAAGCGCTTGGAATCGAAGCTCGTCCGAGCTGCTGTGGTTCTCGGGGTTTGCGGCGGAGGATAGGATCGATTCGATGTTATCGTTATCCGACGCCGACTGTGAAGGGTTCAATGCCTGAGAGCTCTTGGAGTCATCTAAGACGACGAGTATTGAGACCGTTGCTTGCCGTTTCTGAACGCGGGTTACACGGGCTAGGACGACTGCATCGACGGCTGGGAGTGTGTTGTACTTGGATTTCGGGTTTGAAATTGTGGTTTGTGCAGGCGCGGTAGGTGTGGATGTGCCCGTCGCCGTTGTAGCATTCCTCGCTGTTCTCGAAACGCTGAGTACTGACTTTGCTTGAGACTTTGGCTCCGCCTGATCAACAAAGACCGGTCCGGCGATCGATGCATAGATGTGGGAGTGGTGAACATGGGTCCCAGGGCCAGCGGAGAAAGTCGCAGCTGCCCCTAGGCGCTGGCCTGGGATAGCCAGAGACGGTAGGGAATTTGCCATCTCTGGCAAACCGCAATCAAGGCGAACAGAGTAGTAATGAGTGTCAGAGAGAAGGTGTGCAACTTCAGTGATCTGGAGCTGGGAAGGTCTTTTTTACAAGTGGATCATACCGGAACCAGAGTTTACCCGAATCCGCAACAACCAGTGAAGTATATACTGACCGAAAACAGCTGAGCCAATAGAGTAAGACACAAGACAGGGTGTTTATGGATGAATATACAGTATATCTAAGCTGGCGCTGCGACTGGGAGGTGACGCTGCATCTGACCCATCCGACTACAATATTATCCCCAGATACAACCACGTCATCACAGCAAAAACCGAACATGAATAATCAGTCCCATGAGGAAAAAGTAAAAGAAATAGATCCTATCACTCCGAATGCTCGCTGAAGAAAATGAAGTGACACCAAATCAAATGCCTCTTAACACCCATAACATAAAGTGAACAATGTATATCAAGGTAAGGAAGGTCAGAAAAAGTCGAGGAATAGAAGAGGATATTAGGAAGAAAAGCGCCCTGCGAGAGAAGCAGGATGTGAAGAGAAATTTAAGGAAAGCCAGACTAGGTTTCGGCGTTAACCTTCTACCAGAGTCTGTTTAGGCCCGCCTCCGAGGAACTCGAGGCATCGCCGCGCCAACGCAATAACCTCGGCTTCGCCGTCCTCCGTATCTTCTTCATCGGACTCAATGTTCTTGTCAGATATTGACTTAACCATATGAACAAGATCCTCTGAGCTGGCAATATAACCTAGAAGGCGCTGGTCCTCAGACTCAAGAAGTTGAAGAAGTGTCCAGATGGCGATATGCTGGAAAGTAGGGTCTCCGCTAGCAAGAAATCGCTTTAGGTAGCCGTAGATACCGCCGTTGGGATCCGCCCAGTCTCGGACAAAGATAGTGTAGTCTCCAACTATCAAAGCGTTAGCTTCCAGATTTGCGCTTCTAAGATTTGCGAGGATACGGGTCGGAACATACCTTTGGATGAAAGATTGCCTAGCGCGGCAGCGCTGTTTCCTTGAACTTCAATGCTGTCAGACTCCGTCAAAGGAATCAACACATCGAAGACACCAAGATTGAGAAGATGGGGTTTCAGGTCATCGCTAAGAGCCAAGACGGCTATAGCAGCAGTCATTTCGGACTGAACACTGATGGGTACGCGGAGGACAAGATCTTTACACTTTTGGACTGCACCAGCTTGAAGGACAAGCTCTTTGTTGCGGTCCGAGCTAGCGGCAAGATTTCGAAGGGTAGAGATAGCGTGGCATTGAATTTCTTCATTATCTGTCGATCCCAAAAGATCAACCAGCGGCTTAAGGAATCCGGCGTCGATAATAGGCGATTCGTTGAGAGGGTGAATGGAGATATTACGGATGCAGGCAACTGCGGAGAGAATGAGAGGGAGATAGGATGACTGTAGGAGGCGGAGTAGAGGCGGTAACCCCTTGGCGCGAACAATCTCAAGCTGGTACTTTTCGTCGGATGCAAGGTTTCGAAGAGCTAGAGCAGCCTGGCACTGCACTTTCGGGGTAGACGAGTCCATTAAATGCACGAGCGACTGGACCAATCGTGACTCTGTTTGGGCAAGTCGTTTGCGATTTGACGAATCAACGGCAATGTTACTAAGGGCAGTCGTGCAATAGTACTGGACATCGACGTCGGAGGAAGAAAGCAATTGAACGAGGACCGGAATCGCACCGGCATTGACAAGCTGTTGCCTGTTGTCGTCTGGAATACCAAGTCAGAAGGGAATTGGGACAACAGTCTACGATGGGGCAAAATGCGTACCTGAATGTGTCATGTTCAGAAGGGCCCCTGTCGCATTGCGCTGTACTCGCATATCTTTTGACTTCGCGAGGCGAATTAGCGGGCCCAGGGCGCCGGACCGGGCAATCTTAGCCTTGTTATCTTCATGGGTAGCAAGGTTAGTAATGCAGCCGACTGCATTACACTGAACCTCAACGTTAGGCGACATCATTTGTTTTATTAACGCGGCAAGCCCTCCCAGGGCAACGATCAACACCTTGTTATCCGCTGCTCTCAGTCAGCATACGTCGGGGAGGGAAAAGCAAGGCGACTTGGACCGACCATTCACCGCAAGGTTACCAAGAGCCGCACTTGCAGCCCGTTGAACCTCGATATCAGAACTCTGTAGCAGGAAAAGAATGGGTTCGAGAGTGTCCCTATCGACTTCGCGCACATCTGCGTTTGGCTCAAAGTTAGCCACCACGATGCTCATCCTGCCGCCATATCGACACCTACCTCGTTCTGTGATCTCAGCGAATGTTAGACTGGCGCTTCGTTGGAGGTCTACATTTTCGGAGTAGACTAGAGTGCTCAGAGCACGAAGGGGCTCGCCGGAGAAGAAGTCCGTTTCAGCTCTCTGTTCATCACGTAGCGTTAGAAAACGACAACCGGCGCGAAAGGAGCGGAAAATAGAGCAAAAGTATCTTCAACCAAGGAAATAGGCTGGACCTACGTTTTCAAGGTAGCCTAACAGATCAGATACAGCTTCCCGTTCATTGTCCGCCAACGTTGTGTCATAAATTCCTTCTCTTGAGCGACCGCCGAAAGGACTAAGGCAGGCCCCAAGGCAGGCGGTGATTCGGCAATAACGGTCGACTGTCGACAGGCCAGAGAGACATGCATTCGCGATTCCGGCCATGGCTTCAGAGCTGGGGAGCCAACAGGATCAAAATGAGGCCCCGCGAGCGTCGAACGTCAAAGAGTGAGATTAGGTTGAACGTCAGTCACCGCGAACGCAGAAAGCGTACACCGGGGAGCTTGGGTTGAAGCTGCTCCTTCCCTTTTAGGTATATACCAGACCGCGGTCTCAAATAAGCGGTTTCGCAGAGGCTGGGTTATCGACAATAGAATAGAGGCCGACCGCAAGAGGAAGGGTGGGATGGAAAGAGAGGTTGGGGTTCGAAAGGCAGGTTGGACGGGGACCCAGCTCTGCATATAGGAGGAGCTAAAGCTTGACAAAAAAAACAAAGCGGCGTCGGGCGGTGGAAAGAGGGAAGATATAGCAATCACGACCGGTCGCGCCGAATCCTAACTATTCGCAAGAAATCGGCTCTGATCCCCAAGGCCCTGCACAGGTGAATGAAGGCAAGATGGAAGAGGGGGGAAGAGAAGGGTGAAGATGGAGTTAGTGAATGACCAAGCGGGCTTAGTTTAGTATGGGCTCTCAGTCTCCAGCTCTGGCGGCTGGTGACCGCGGGCGAATGACGGCACGCATATCTAAAGCAGTCCGGAAGCTCCCACCCACCTCCACTACATCACCGCATCTTTCAGCTTTCTGAATAGGTTCATGTTCATGTCTTCTTGTGAACTGCGTTGCAGACAAATATTAACCAAGATGGCACATTCGAATAATATATTATTTGCGTATACCGATCGGCCTTATCACATCTATCATAGAACGATCTCTGTTACACTGCTATCGTCCATCGAGTCATCTGTCCGATAGATAGCTCGTGCGGACGGGAGCAGGAGCACTGGGAAATATGGATATAGATAAGCGAGGATTCGCACCCGGTTTTTGGCCATACCTACGGAGTACAAGGTACTTGGCCGAACCCCGAGTCGCCCACGCTTACGAAGCCCGTCGATTCTGGCAGCCGTCATGATGAAAGATCGATCTTCCTTGCATATCGGGCGCCTTGACAATGGGCGGCGAATCCCTTCGCATGATGCGCCCTGGGATTGGGGCCGACTTAGCGAAGTACCTGGAAAGTAACTCCGGACGTACCACTACCGGGAGATCTGCCTCTGGGTTTGTCGAATTATAGTTATGTATGATGGAGGGCGGATGACCAACCGGTCGTCAGTAACTTCCTCCGTAAGGTGCTTCGTTATATACTGCGGGCCTTGGGCCGATCGCTCTTACCCAGCTGAGTTTTGCGTACAGCTACGTATTGATATATTTCATAAGACGTCCATCCTTGTCATCATCCTGAGCTACATCGTATGCTGAAACCCAGCAGTATCACCTAAGACCATATCGGACTGGTTCTTGGCCACGTTGGCAGGAACTACGAAATCCGATGGACAGGCCTGGCCGTTGAGAGAACGGTAGTGCAAGGACTCCCTCGTCTCTCCTCTACTCGTATCTGTATATTAACAGCCCTTCTATACGGGTTGCCACAAACCACGTGAGACAGAGAGCATAACGTCACATGCGGAGATGCGCTCATGACCTTGAGGATCTCTGCAGCGCCTGTTGAAGCAGTGCTGCGCTGTGAGAGGCTCACCACAGTTTGGCTCCAGGCCTTAACCCATCGGCCCCGCACTCCAAGCCCACTAGTGAACGACTAACAGGATGTCCATCAAAGCGCACCTTGCCATCCCAGATCGCAGTGGCGATGACAGCCGTCCTTGTCAAAAAGCAGGGACAGTGGATGGCGATGAGTATAGAATACCCGGGCCGTGAGAGGGATCCATGTTTGTTGTAGTCAGAAATAGATACCCCGAGCAGAATAGCGGGACATTTGCAAACCTGGCTGTAAGGTTTGGAGCCAACTCTGGTCCCTGACCTCACAATAATAATTCCGGTGAAACTGCAGCCTCGGGCTATCAGACAACGCTGCGCAGTGCGAGGTGCTGCTGACTGCATTCTTCAGGCGTTCGGCGTAAATGGTGCGAGCCTCCAGCTGGCATGATGGATGCCCACTAAGAATGGAGTGTTTCGTGTTTAAAGGATTGAACAATAATTGGAATACAAGAACATCGGATCATGGACATGGACAGCATTCCACTCGCCCCCACTACCCAGGCCCTGCAGGCCGCTGATTGCTGAAGTGAAGATCGCTTGCCATCTGACGGCAGGTTCGCAATAAGAACATGGGCTCATGTCCCAACTCTCTTGCTTTCCCTTTGTCTCCTCTCCCTCTCCCACTTGCATTCCAAAGCCTTGTTTCTACCACTGCCCATTGGAACGTGAATGCTGAACTTTGACGCCCGTCGATCAGCCTCAGCCTCTGATTGAATTCTTCGCACACGACCAGCCAAGTCTCGCTGTCCGAACGTGCGCTATATGCAACCAAGCACATAGACTCAGAGCAATTCGCCGATCCCCACGAGAGAGAGAGAACTACAATTCCGAATTCGAACCACCGGCTTTGTTCTTTGCGGTTGAGATTTCTTTGGCGTATTTCTTTCTCCTGTTCTATTCTTTGCCAGTCGTTGCCAGTTTTTGCCCGCTAGGGACTACTAAAAAGGCAAATCTGCGCCCAATGATGGCAGCGTCAGTGTCCGCCTCCACCTCGATTGCCAGCCCCCTTCACGTTTCGTCCGATTCCCGTTCGGGGCCTCTTCGACGCTTGAGCCAACTGCGTGCCTATACGCAAACTCATTTTTCCTCTCCCCACTCTTCTGCCGCCCCCTCGAATTCTTCCACGCCCAACGCCCAACAGCGCCCTCGTCGTCACAGCATCAGCGGCCGTCGACTGTCGTGGTTTTCCCCTCACACCACCACGCGCTCCGACTCCGCTCAGCCGACCGCCGCGGCCTCGAGTCCATGCCCGGAGCCTCGTGCTGCACCCGCCACTTCGAATCGCCATAGTGCGATTATAGTCCCAAGTTCTCGTGGTCTCGAAATAGACCAGGGATCTCATAACCAGTCCCCTGAGTCTTCCAGTCCGACTTCCTCGACAAGTTCCTCGAGGCGACCGGCACGCGAAACCATGGCTAGGCTGCGACCCTCGCTCCCAAATCATCAGGACTCTCGAAGCGAGCAAGCTTCGAGTGCGCCGGCGCCGACTTCTGCGCCTGCTAGCACAACGCTCGACTCCCCCGACCCGGTCATCGCTGACAGTGCCTCGTCCGGCTCAAAATCGAAAAAAGGAGCAACGATCCGTTTTTTCCCTCACCAAGACCCAAGTCAGAGCTCTCGTCCGTCGTTACCTTTCATTCCTGTCTCGCGCACTCTCCCATCCGACACTTCCAACATTCGCGTTGGCCGATACTCCGAGCGAGATGGGCTTCCTCTTCCAAATCCCAGCGAACCATCGGACGCCCCTGTCGGGTTCAAGTCGAAAGTCGTGAGCCGAAAACACTGCGAATTTATATACATGAATGGACAGTGGCATATCAAAGATGTGGGCAGTTCGTCTGGGACGTTTCTGAACCACATGAGATTGAGCCAACCCAATATGCCGTCGCGAATGTACACTATCAAAGACGGAGACATCGTGCAGCTTGGTATCGACTTTCGCGGGGGTGAGGAAATGATTTTCCGCTGTGTTCGTATCAGGATTGAGTGTAACCGATCCTGGCAGCAGCAGCCGAATGAATTCAAGTATGTCCATAACCTCGAGTCCTTTCCGCGCGCTGGAGTTTAGACTAACCCATAGTGCAGCAAAAACACTGAGAGCCTGATCAAGAATTTGGGAAAGGGTGAGACTGCTGATTATTCTGGTTGTCGGGAATGTTCTATCTGTTTAGGATCAGTCCTGGTAGGTCTATACTACTCTTTCAGACGTATGAGAGTATACAGAACTAACTGCAGTTGCAGAGGCCCTACCAGTGCCTATTCATGGCCGCCTGCGCCCATGTGTGGCATTACAAGTGCGTCAGCCGCTTAATCCATACCCCAGACTATCCTATGTTTCAATGTCCGAATTGTCGAGCATACACAGATTTGAGTGCCGAGGTTGACGACTCGAACGATTATGAGGCCGAGGATACCGACCAGCAGGCGTCAGAAAACCAACAAGAGCCAGCGGAGGAGATACGGTCTACGACATGCTCTCCTCAATTAGACACAAGCTGCACTTCGAGTGGTTCGCACACCAGTGAAGACGATGTAATCCCTGAATTACCAACCGGTCCCCTCGCCGATAACGTTGAAAGCATGCATCTAACGGACACTGATCCGTCAGAGCTTCCTGAGGCTTCCATAACTTCTGCGCCCAATACCGACTCCGATGTTCCTGGCTGGCAGTCCCTGACACAAGTTCCTACTGCTGTCCCGCCTAGACAGGCTGGACTACGGGTGGACACCCCTGTGCGCTCCGAGTCGTCAGACGAAAACCCGTTGACACCTCGGAATGACTCCGGACCCTTGGCTTTTGATGGTCGTGCTGGGATGTCATCTACGGACGCGCACTAGAACGTTCGCCGCTATCTCTCCATGTGGTCGACTCAGACTTCTGCGTACCAACTGTTTACCTCCAATTTGCATGGCAGCACCGAAAGACATTGCATTTATAATTACTCATACGTGCTGTGTGGCGTTGTTACACATCAACTATATCTAACCATCTGGTTGCATTTCCTAGCATTTAGCATTGCGATATTTTCTTATATCACCTTTAATCTGGACTATACCCCCTTACAGCTTCGCTTACACTATATTTTCACTCGTTGAAATCCACCGGCACCTCGATGGTTTCTTTTCCTTCTATGAGTTTCATTTCGATTGACACGTCCCGGGTTCGAATTTTGCATAGCCATCCCGATTATGCCTCATGCATTGGGTTTTCCGTTGGATTTCTGGGATTGGCGCAGTATGTTACGGGGTCGGATATTTCTAGTCGATGGGCCATTCTTTACGCGTCCTTCCTCGGCGTCTACTATTTCTTTTCAACACTATAGCTTACTGACTGAATGTCACAATGTATATGATAGACATTCTACCTCATACTGTGGGTACAGACTCGGAATCAATATTGCATGTGAATTATAGTCAGTCCGAAAATAGCCCACCATTAGGTAGTTTCACGGTGGCAAGCGCCTTGTATATCAACCCCGCTCACAGCACCATTCCAACCCATACCAAGACACCAACGAAGCTCCAGAGACACCCTCCAATCCCCATCCAGGAAGCCCGATCGACAGACTGCGGAGTCCTACCCCGCGCCTTGAGTGCGGTTCATGAGTCGTGCTTCATGCGCCAGGATGCGTCGTGACTAGTGGCTGCACACGCCGTGCTCTGATTCGTTGTCTGTTCTGCATCAAGCCAGCCTGACTGATGGTGACATCGAGTCGCTTTCACCAGGTATAATGATGTAGCTGTATATCAAACAAGGAATGGGCTACTCTTAGTCCCTAGGAGCTAATGCCTAGCTCCCCATCTTTATTCAGGTCATCGATAGCGGCTTTGATAACGCCATTACTTACCGCCACTTACCTATCCTCTCCTCCCTCTTTTACCATCGCTCTTCTAGCTATCTCAGTGACAACAAAGAAATGAGATTGAACTTCAGCGAACTGCCGACCCCGACTCTAAGTCGCCAGAACACATCCGTCCCCCATCGTCACCACTACCGCGCAAGCACCCATCCGCATCTCTTATCATCGCGTCACAAGCCGAGAAGGTGAGCTACCTCGGACTACTATTATAGGCAGTGCGGTTTGAAAATAACTGTATATACATATACGATGTAGATGGCCATTAGTCTTCCGCTTCATCAAAGGCGCAATCCATGGCGCGATCCTGATCTACGTCCTTTTCCACGCGGCGTTCACAGCGTTCGTCGTTTGTCTCGACCGATATGTTTTTGATACAGTTGGGTTGCCCAATACTATCGTACGTCCCAATCTCACCAAAATCAAGTCGTCCTGAACCCTTTCCCTACTATATCCCGACGACCGCAAACACTAACAGACACGGCAAGATCCCCTCCCTCTCCATCGTCGTCGGCCTAATGCTCGTCTTCCGCAACCAAACCTCCTACAACCGCTTCTGGGACGGCCGGAACGGAATGACAGCCTTGCACACCGCGATCCGGAATCTCGTCCGCACAATCCTCACAAACGGCTACAGCTCCGCCGGCCCGCCCACAGGCGCCGAGCGCGCAGATATCGAGCGTGCGGTGCGCATCCTCATGGCTATTCCATTTGCTGTGAAGAACCATCTTCGCGCGGAGTGGGGAGCGGCGTTTTCGTTTGGTGGTCTTCCTGGTCTTATCGGGAGCGATCTCTCGCAGAGCGGGGCGGCGGTGTATAACCCTGTTTATGCGGGGTTGTTGCCTGCCGAGTTGGATGGGTATGAGGATGAGGGATTGGGGCTGCCGTTCCAGTTGACGTTTTTTGTGGACGGGTTTATTAAGCGCGGCGTTGAGAGGGGGTGGTTCCATGCGCCTGGGGCGAGTCAAATGCAGACGCAGTTGAATGCCTTGGTGGATGCGTTTGGGAAGATGGAGACGATTCGGCTGACGCCTATTCCGGTGGCGCATTTGTATGTCCTTCTCCCGGTCTTCTTGTTATTGACTTTTAATATGAAGTGAGCGGGTTACTAATATGTACATGGGTTGGTGTAGGATCCATCAGAAACAGGTTCTCGCTTTATACGGGTGCGTTTTGCCCTTCGCCATGGTTGATGATATGGGTTGGTGGACGGTGCCCATCGTCAGCTTGGTGATCTTCACGCTCTATGGAATCGAGGGGATCGGCTCGCAGTTGGAGGATCCATTCGGGTATGACAGGAATGATATCAAGATGGACGCGCTGGTTGGTGATGCGAAGACGGAGATTGATGTTGTGCTCGCGGAGTGGCGGAGGGTTATGGAGATGACTGATGGGGGTTATCGGGCTGGCGACAGTAATAGCAATGCTGATGGGAATCAGGAGGGTAGTGGTGCTGGTTTGGTCGCGGAGAAAGGGTTTGCCATGCCTGATATGTTTCTAAGGTCGAGAGTGAGAATGCCCGGTCAATGATAAAGTATGGATTGCTTTTCAGCTGGTGCCTGGGCTTGGCTTTGGGAAATGAGTATTAATTCGGATATATATCTATAATTCGTTACTAGACACTTGTGAATCCCTTCCCGACCGCTGTGCCAGGTGTTGTCTATAGAGGAGCTTCCAGCGTAAGCACACTCTCAAGTATTGTATCCGGAGTCGCATATTCCAAAACCTTGGCCACAGCCCTCAGATCACTCCCATATTGCAAACTGCGATCATCCTCAGGCCTCGCAACGACGATCCGATGGCGAAAGACCTTTTTCGCCGCGAGCGCCACGATCGACGGCGTGAGATAGTCGACGCCGTGGATGACAGCAAGAAGTCTGCAGATGTCAGCTTCTATGGAATGGTGTAGTAGAGCTGGTGATTTACTTGGCAAGTTTTGTGAATTGGATGTTGGATCGGGCGGAAATGCCACCCCCAACAGCACGGCTCAGCCGAAGGAAGACGACTATGTCTTGTTGATAGCGGATGAGCTCTGCGGTAGCTTTGACTGCCTTGCTGGCGCCATGAAGCCTATCTAGGAGCTAGCCGGGTCAGTACTCGCGTAGCTTTAAACTTGGGGTAGGTTTACCTCATGGCCAATGCTTGGATGTCGATTGTTCTCGTGGGAGCCCGTTCTATGAATTACCGAGGACAGGGATGCCTGTCCATCGGATTGCCAATCATCATCTTCTAAATACACGTAGCCATCTTCGGTGTCGTGGAAATG
This sequence comes from Aspergillus sp. MA 6041, assembly GCA_025768905.1. Classification (NCBI taxonomy): domain Eukaryota; kingdom Fungi; phylum Ascomycota; class Eurotiomycetes; order Eurotiales; family Aspergillaceae; genus Aspergillus; species Aspergillus sp. MA 6041. The sequence continues at coordinate 362,199 of JAMFNV010000002.1, read as the reverse complement.
CGAGATTAGGAGGTTGTCAATCTATGTAGGTTAGTAGTAGCGTCGCAGTGATTAGAAGTAAACTTACTAGATGGGCGTTGAGCTTCGGTCGAACCTGCCCTGGATCACGTTTTACAACAGGGACAAACAAGAAGTGCGGCGGGGCTTCGATGATATCGTTCCCCGTCGCCAACTTCTTCGACCGCATCAACTAAGGATACGTTAGCCGAGTGAAAGAGCAGATGTTGGTGAAGTGGTACCGTACCTCTAGAGCCTCGAGCTGTATATTTTCAGACGCACAGTCGAGATTTTTCGCAATAACAACATCAACAGTGCTGTATTCCACTGCAGCCCCCGGTTCCTTGCGAGGGTAGGCACATATTTGATCGCAAAACTCTTCGAGAGTTGTGGTGTCTGAGAATTCCGCAACTTTGTACACAAGACCATAGGTATGCGAGCAGATCTGTAGCCCTCGTTAGTCGTCGAATAAAAGCATCATGCTCAACTCACCAAGGCGAGTTCCGCAGCAACGTCATTGATGTTGCCCCCAGTAGCTTCAATCAAGCAGTGTTCCTGTCCGCCCAGACACAGGAGGAGAGCCAATTCAAGATCCGACAGTTCACGAGCAAGCTCGCTTATGTCTTGCGTATCATCCATCATTGTATTCCGAGATGGCGCTCATGGTGCATCAACATAATTGGATCTATAGATTGATGTAGAAAGTCGGGGCCGCAGTGGCTGTGGGCAGCTGGATATGGGCGTAGTCAAATCGGGTTAGCGCCGGGCCCAGCCATGTGAGCTTGAGCTCCGAACGACAACAGGCGGCGACCAAGAAACAACCACTGCATCGGCCGCCTTTCCATGAATCTGTCATCTGCCAATGGCGCCGTCTAATCCACTGGCTAACTGGGAAAGGCTAGGAACTAGCTTTTACCGAAAAGTCCCTGTTTACTTCTCCGTCTTCGACGAGGATGTCGAGTTGGAGAACTACATCGTTGCCGGCGCGCCGTACGGAGGGGCCATTGGTATGCGCTTCTCTGCTGCGTTTGGTTGAATTAAGTGTTGATTTGATGTAGCGCTGTATCGAGATGAAAGCAAACCCATGAGGTTTCGAGACGCGCAGACGTCGAAGTCGAACATTGACATTTACTCCCGTTCCGGGAAGCTGATTAACCGTCTTAATGTGAGTTCATTTGCCTTGCCAGTGAGCTAGCTGTATATCTGACTCATACCAGTGGGAACATGGCACGATAAGAGGGCTTGGATGGTCCGATCAGGAGGAGTTACTTGTGATTACTGAGGATGGCACTGTCCGACGGTACTTTGGCTTGTACGGTGACTTTACTTCATTTTCTCTGGGGAATGTAAGCGCAATCCAAATCGAGTCCGGATTTCAAAGCCATAGGCTAACTTTCACAGGGAGCTGAGGAGTACGGAGTGCGGGCATGCCGATTCTGGAACTCGGGCTTTGTTGCTTTGCTTGCCAACAATCAGCTAATTGCCGTTTCCAATTACCACGAGCCGCGACCAAGGCTATTAGCACAGTGCCCGGAAGGGGAAGTCGCTTCATGGTCATTGATTCCTCCGGCCCATACGCTGTCTCGGTCGGTCGAGGTTCTTCTTGCTGTTGATAAGACGATCTATCTCGTCGATCCCACGGAGGCCGAGGATAAAGTGCTCCAAAATGGGCCGTTCAAGCACGCTAGTGTATCGCCTACGGGCCGCTTCGTTGCACTTATAACGGCCGAAGGCAAAGTCTGGGTGGTGAGCAGTGACTTCCAGAGCAAGTACAGCGAATATGACCCAGATTCCCGCGTCACCCCTCGCTCCGTGGAGTGGTGTGGCGATGACGCGGTTATTATTGCCTGGGAAGACGAGGTGCATCTCATCGGGCCGAATGGAGTTGCTGCACGGTAAGTTTACCATCCACTATGCTAGAAATTTTCTGATTCAGCAGGTATTACTACGATGGAACCGTCCATGTCCTGCCAGAGTTTGATGGCGTTGGTCTAGTCACTAATGATACATATGAGTTTCTACACAAGGTGTCAGGCAAGTCTCCTGCTAAATTTCCCATTGTTTCTCCTGCTGACTAGAGCAGATGTAACTGAGACTATTTTCCGACTCGGCTCGACATCCCCAGCGTCCGTTCTTCTGGATTCCATCGACCTCCTAGAGAAGAAGTCTCCAAAAGCGGACGATAATATTCAACGGATCAAGCCAAGCCTGCCAGAGGCTGTTGATGCCTGTGTCAAGGCATCCGGAATGGAGTTCGACGCTCACTGGCAGAAGCGGTTGCTAAAAGCAGCTTCCTTTGGAAAATCAGTTCTAGATCTGTACAACAGCGATGAGTTTGTTGAGATGACCGAGAAGCTGCGAGTCTTACAGGCAGTGAGGGATTTTGAAATAGGACTCCCTGTTTCATATGAGCAGTATATGCGCCTAACTCCGGAGAAACTGATTGAGCGTCTTGTGAACAGGAGAGAGTACCTACTTGCAATTCGTATATCAGAATACCTCCAGCTACCTGCTGACAAAATATACGTGCACTGGGCGAGCTCGAAAGTCAAGGTTTCCACAGTCGACGATGAAGCTGTGTGCAAGTTGATCGTGCAGAGACTGGACGGGAAGCCGGGGATATCCTTTGAGGTAATCGCACAGGCTGCTTATGATGAGGGCCGCACAAATCTAGCAACGGAGCTTTTGAACCACGAACCGCGGGCCGGGAAACAGGTTCCACTGTTGCTCAATATGGAAGAGGATGAGATCGCGCTGGACAAGGCGATCCAGAGCGGAGACGATGACCTTGTCAACTACGTACTTCTTCAACTGAAAAGCAAGCTTCCCATCGCTAGCTTCTTCAGGATGATTAACACGCGCCCAATGGCATCTGCACTTGTGGAGACGACCGCCCGAGAAGAGGACACTGAACTGCTGAAGGATTTGTTCTATCAAGACGATCGGCCTTTGGATGGCTCTAACGTACTTCTTTCGGATGCTTTGAAGCAGACAGACTTACCGCGCAAGCAGGAACAGCTCCAGCTCGCTTCCCGATTAATCTCCGACTCTAAAGACCCGACATTGATCTTGCAACAGAAGCTACTCACTGAGTCGTCACAACTACTCAAGGTTCAAGAAACCTTGGATAAGGATCTGGCAGAAAGATCCGAGTTCCTCGGCCTGAGCCTGAATGAGACAATCTACAGATTGATCAGATCGGGATACGGTAAACGGGCACAGAATATCCAAGGCGACTTCAAGATGCCCGAGAAGACATATTGGTGGTTGAGACTACGAGCATTGGTGGCTAAGCGTGACTGGGGTGAATTGGAAGAAATCGCCAAGATTAAGAAATCACCAATAGGATGGGAGGTGAGTGAAGACATGATATCATTGGTATCATTGCATAAGCTGACATGAACGTGAAGCCTTTCTATAACGAGATTTTAGGCGCTGGAAACACAAAGCTGGCTTCGGTCTTCGTCCCTAAATGCACCAACCTGCCCGCCGAGGAGAGGATTGAGATGTGGGTAAAATGCGGAATGATTGTAAAGGCCGGAGAGGAAGCCTTCAAGGCAAAAGACGTCAATACCCTCGAAGTCCTTCAAGCGAAGGCCTCCGGCCCGTCTGCCGTCGAGGTTGGCAGGATGATTAACCAGCTCCGGCCAAAGAAATAGTGATGCGATCACTTCGTCTTTTATCCAACTCATGGTCAATGCCTCAGGTAATCTCGTCGTCCTCATCAACAGGAGCATGATCGTCCATCGCGACGTTTTGAGTAGCAGGTTCTTGGCGTGATTTGGGCTTGTTCCCTGTGGCTGTGGAAGCATCAGCCATGGCATCGTCGTCGTCATTACTACCCGCTTCAGCCAGTGCGTCAAATTTGGTCGCTTTTCCGTTCAGGTCGCTCCACTCGGCCTAGATACGCCCGTTAGGTTTAAGAACAGCATTTGCAGGGTGTTTGAACACTTACACTGCGAGATTTGATGGTTTTCGCTCGGGTTTCGCTCTTGGACACCTTGATCTCTAACTGATCCATAATGGCCTCTGCCTTGTCCATGCCCTTCTGCTGCCGCAGGCGTTGCGCCCGTGATTTGGCTTTTGGTTTTGACTGTTTCTTTGACACGCCAGCATTGGCACGATCAGCAAGAATGGACTCGCGTTGCATTGGCGTGTTCTCAGCTCGAGCGAGGGAGGTCAAGGACTTGTCGAGGTCGAGACTCGGTGACGCTGCCCGGCGGGCAGCCCTTGAGTGTTTTGATACAGCTGATACAATACTGTTAGCATATGCATTTAGACGCAGTTGATACCCTAGCTAGAGGTAAAATGGGCAGCTCACTCCTTGCTTTCGCCATAATTTGATGTCGTCGTTATGTGTAGTTTTTTTTTTACGTAGAATATTTTTGTGGAGACCGCTATCGATAAAAGCAGGCTACGGGCGACCGCACGGACCCAAAGTGCAGCTGGGGCGCTTTCATGCAGCCGATCTGCAGGTGCTTCCTCTTTCCATACTACACTTTTTCTCCGTCATCCTACAGTTGCCTATGTTTCCAGCAACGCTGTCTCTATGCCGTGTTTCATAGCCTTTCATCAGCCATGAATGCTCGCAGAGAGGGGATTGACTTCCTCGCTCAGAGTCGCTATAACAGCAGAACGACCTCCGATTATGATGACTTCTGGCATCATTTGCAGAACGCAAACCTGACGTATATTCTTGTGACAGCTGTATCAGTTTTCTTTTTTCTGAGCTACTTTAAATCAGTTCCAGTATCGGTTGTTGGCGCCGCGTGGGATCTCATCGTCTACCTGACGCCGTCTCGAATAATCGCCGCCCTGGACTCGAAAGCAGCAACAGAGGAACCTTCGGACCCCTTGACCTTCCAAGCGAAAAGTGAGGCGATGCAACGTATACTCGGATTCGACCACGCTTCGTTCCCTTCGTTATTCCCTCGGCCGACGGCTCTCTCCGGACTCAGCACCGCCCTCCTGGGAAGCAAGGACACTGTGCCACCCGGGTTAGGAAACTGGGATAACTCGTGCTACCAGAACAGCATAATCCAAGGGCTAGCGTCGCTCCCGTCATTTGCGGATTTTCTAGGGCGAAATATAAATCTCCTTAGCGGGAAATTCTCACTTTCGACTCATGAAGCGCTCAGGGGGGTCATCGAACGGTTGAATGCTGCGGATAACTATGGACAGCGGCTATGGACTCCCGCGGATTTAAAATCGATGAGCAGCTGGCAACAGCAGGATGCCCAGGAATATTTCTCGAAGGTGGTGGACCAAATCGATCATGAGGTACAGCAGGCTACAAGACGACAGACGCGCAACCTTGGTTTGAAGATGGCGGGACCGCAAGAACACGTTATTGGGGCTGTTTCAGCACAGGCTGATGGCTCTTCTGAAACAGGACAGTCGAGGAAGCAATCATTCAGCAATCCTTTGGAAGGCCTTCTTGCGCAGAGAGTTGGATGCATGCAATGTGGATGGACAGAAGGACTGTCCCTGATCCCTTTCAATTGCTTGACGGTGCCTTTGGGTACGAGCTACGAGTACGATGTCCGGGACTGTCTGGATGAATACATGAATCTGGAACCGATTGAGGGTGTGGAATGCGCGAAGTGTACCTTGCTTCGCGCTCAAGAGCAACTTCGCAATCTGCTGCAGCAAATCAAGGATGACGAAAAACTCTCACAGACGGCCGATTCAACAAAGATGTCTGACGCGCTCAAAACATCAGCTGAGCAGCGACTGCAAGCTGTTGAAGAGGCACTAGATAATACCGATTTTACGGAGAAGACGTTGTCGAAGACATGCCACATTCCCTCGAAGAGCAGGGTTTCTACAACAAAATCAAGGCAAGCTGTTATTGCAAGGCCTCCCAACTGCCTCACCATTCATATAAATCGGAGTGTTTTTGACGAAAACACAGGGTTACTGAGGAAGAACTACGCAGCCGTCAAGTTTCCCCGCGTCATTGATTTGAGTGAATGGTGCCTAGGTGGGAGTTATGCGGAAGCCGTCAAGGAGAAGATCGAGAACTGGGGCACAGATCCTCGGGTATCGATGCTACCGCCGCCAGGCGCCGTGAGAGATACTTTCGGACGCCGTTACGAGTTGCGCGCGGTAATTACTCACTATGGTCGCCACGAGAATGGCCATTATATATGCTATAGAAAGTACCCGGTCGATATATTCCCGGCCCACGTCCCCGAATCAATATTGGAGGCGGACGGCGAGAAAGAAAGGGCCGAACGTTGGTACCGACTGAGCGATGAGGATGTCCAAATGGTTAGCGAGGAGAATGTGATGACCCAGGGAGGCGCATTCATGCTATTCTATGAAGCTGTGGAAGCGTCTGTCTCTGAGTTAGGCAGGACCGGCTCTAATGGAGTTGGGAATCCGTTGTCGAGCTTCAGTTCTACCTCACCGGAAGATATGTCCTCTATTACCTCGACAGCCACCGATCGTTCAACAGTCTCCGACGCTTCCCGCGCTACAAGCGTATCGGCAGACGGCGTTGACCCGCCCAGCGAGAAGGGCCAGCCTAACTCGGAAGTTGACTAAACCTCCAGTATTGACCACCCTTCGACTGACCATCACGTCCTCTTGAACTCAAACATGCAGTTGCGTGTGCAATGATACCCAAACAGAGCATAATAGGCGTTAGCGGCTTGCCAAATTTCTCCCTTATTTGTATTTATATCACAGGGCTTGGAATCTCGGCTGTATCAGTACCCATTTCGAATACATTATTAAACTTTTGTCATTGACCAAACTTCAGCAAATATACTGGTAAAATTATGTATGCACCAAAGACCGCCTCCAACACCATAAACACCATGCACGCAATAATCCATGACCGTAAGAGACCCAACCTAGAAAACGCCAGCCCGTAACATAATCTCATGGAATTGCTCCAACGACACCCCAACATCCACACCAGCACCCCCATTAGCTTCCAGGATCATATCCCTAAGCAACGCATCGCCCGAATCCTCTTTCAGTTCGCGCGCAATCCTTCTCAAATGGCTCAACGTTATCGGCCCGTCTGTCCCACGGGTAAACAGCTGAAACGCAGTGTCAACCTCCGCGGACATCGCCTCGTCAGACCGCGATCGCAGTTTCGCCGCCGCGACGGAGAGAAACGGCGCATAAGGAACGTATCCGGTGACCGTGGGGTCTATCGCCGAGAGAATCGATTGGAGTTCCTGTGACGACTCGGGCGAGAGACCTAGAGCTCTATTGAACCGTCGGTGTCAGCGTCTATAGCTGCTGTCGCATCTCGGAGAGGACCAACACATACACAAGAGCCTTCCGCACATCTTCCCTCGGAATCACTCCTTCCTTTTCATTGGGGAATTCTTCGTTCGGCTCGGAGAAGATGTGGAACACCTCTTTGATCTCGTTTTCTTCTTCGCCGCTGATGTCGTTCTCTTTCGCGAGTTTGGATTGTCGTGCTTTCTTGGGGGCTGACGAGGATGCGCTGGGCGCGGAGCGCTTCTTTGGTGGCTTTGGTGGCATAGCGTTAGTTAAATACCGAGTGAAGAAGCGAGTGTGAGGTAGGTGAGCTCACCATGTGGCCGTTGGGTTGGGAAGCTTAGCTTGGATGCGGTGGTTTGCGATTGACGTCAAAGAAAGCCGTGAAAGAGCCAGAAGCGGAGATCGGCCATTGGTCGGCGCGGTGAAAGACGGATTGCACTCTGACTTTCGTCAGACAATCATATTGCAGACCTAGACGACTGCAGCGGATAGCTGGATATCTGATGAGGTGTTGGACCGTCGCATCTCATCGAAGAGGACGGAAGCCCACGCCCGTGATGCTGACGTAAGGCTTCGTGCCTGGCATCTGCCTGGTTGCTTTTCTTCAAACGCATTTGTAGGAGGTTGATCATTCTACTCTACTTTGATATTTTTAAATTCGTTTATTGATTTATTTCTTGGAACCGAGTTCGCCAGCGAAACTACGGCTCATTATGGATGTAGAGCTGTATGTCTATGACCTGTCCCAGGTAAGTTACTCACCACAGAAGATGGTTTACATTGCTAACTCGCACAGGGAATGGCACGAATGGTATGTACAATGCTCACGGAAATGACACCTCTGACTTGAGTAGTATTCGATGGCCTTGACTGGGACGCAGATCGATGCTGTGTATCACACATCCCTAGTCTTCAATAACGTTGAGTACTACTTTGGCCAGGGCATCCAGACTGCTCTTCCTGGTAGCACGCATCATGGACAACCCATGGAGAAAGTCCGTATGGGCAAGAGCGAGCTCCCGTTCGAAGTGATAGAGGAGTATCTGCAATCGCTGAGCTCCGTCTATACTCCAGAGGTATGGGTGCGTCCCAGTTGTAGGTTACCTACTAATGAAGTACAGTCCTACGATCTCTTCCTGCATAACTGCAACAACTTCACTCAAGATTTGTCCATGTTCCTTGTCGGGAAGAGTATCCCCGAGCATATTCGGAATCTGCCTGAGACTTTCCTGCGCACGCCGCTAGGTCAGATGCTGAAGCCCCAGCTTGAGGGTGCCCTGCGTGGGGTAACGCAGGCCCCAGGGCCAGGTCTGCCAGGGCCTTCTGCACGGCCTGCTGCACGGCCTGCTGCTGTCCAGTCCCAGAATAAGGTCCGTGTGGTGACCAACTTGAGCGAGCTGGAGACACAACTGTCTTCCGCTTCGAAGTCTTGTGCGGTCATATTCTTCACCTCGGCGACTTGCCCTCCGTGCAAGATGATGTACCCGCTGTACGATGAGCTCGCTGAGGAGGCTGACCCTGGGGCTGTCCTCATCAAGGTGGACACCAGTATTGCCCAGGACGTCGGCATGCGGTACAGCATACGCGCAACACCTACCTTCATGACCCTCCTACGAGGTGAGCAACTCGATCAATGGAGCGGAGCGGATGCCGGCAAGCTACGTGGTAACGTCCGGCTCCTTCTCGAGATGGCACACCCTACGCACCGACACCGTGAGCTTCGCCTGCCCAGCTTCCAGCGCACCATCACCAACTACGTCATGTACAAGAAGACTCCTCCGCTTGAGAAGCTCGTCCAGAAGCTCAAACCACACGACCAAGACGCCACCCTCCTCTCCATCATCGACTTCATCAAGCGTCGCACCGAGTCCGCAGCAGACACCCCATTACCAACCGACCTACCTCACTTCGCCCCCTACCTGACGCAAACCTTCCAGTCCCTCCCGATAGAGCACCGCTTCGCCCTCGTCGACCTCGTCCGACTCCTCTTCATCGACCCTCGCGTGGCAGGCTACTTCGCCGAAGACACAGCCCACACTCTCCTCCTCACCCTCTTCACCCTCGACGACTCCTCCGAATCCAGCACCCCCTACAACCTCCGCATCGTCACCGTCCAACTTGCCTGCAACCTCTTCTCAACCCCCCTCTACACCCACCATCTCTCCTCCCCAACCAACCCGCTCCGCCCAACCCTCCTCTCCCTCTTAACATCCACCCTCCTCGACACGCACAGCAACCTCCGCGTCGTCGCCGCCTCTCTAGCCTACAACCTCGCCGCAATAAACCACAACGCCCGATTCACCACCACTACCAACCAAGACGCCGGCGCCGAACCCCTAACAGAAGAAGAACAAGTCGCGCTAACAGCCTCGGTCGCCGAAGCGCTCACACAGGAAACAAGTAGCGCCGAGGCCCTGCACGGGCTGCTCTTCGCTCTAGGACTTCTCGTCTACGAGGCGCCTGACGACGGCGCAGTGCTAGACCTTTGTCGCGCGCTAGGTGTGAAGGATGTCGTAGACGGCAAGAAGGGCGTTGAGGGCGTTAAAGGCGATTCTTTGTTCAAGGAGGTTGGGGGTGAGTTATTGGGGAGGGGGCTGTAGCCTGTAGGATAATCAATCAATCAATCAATCGCCTGCGTTTCGGATTACTAGGAAGTCTAGCCTTTGGACCTAGCCTGGAGGTTTGGGTTTGGATTTGGGATGTTCAGTTGATTTACTTTGCTTTGTTTTGACTAGATTTGGATTCTGAATAGACTCGGGCCCGGAGATGAATGCAGCGAGGGCGAGTTCCCAGGGAGTGAGACGCCGGTCCTTACTTCCAGATATTTAACTCAAGGTTGTCTTTCTTTCTTTCTTTCTTTTGACTCCCGGCGGCTCGCTCTTTGAGTTAGGAGGCTTGATTTTGAGAAAGGGGTACGAGAGTACTTTTGTACTTTTGCACATAATCAAAGACAACCCATTGGAATAACGGACATCGTAAGCCAACCGCTTGACTTGACGTGACGTGACTTAACCTGGCTTACTTTGATTCAACTCAATGACAGGGAGAAAGTTTAAGTAGAAAGGAATAAATCTTAATTTAAGAAAGAAAGGACGCGATGGCGCTATGAAATGGCCCGGACTCTTTTCCTCCTTTGTTCATGTTGCACTTGTGTTGATGACTATGAAAGAACCCCGAGACCTTGTTTTGCTTTTTCCGGCTTCAGATCTGGAAGCCGTGTCAGTCACCTTTCGTTAGTCCGTTAGGTGTCATCCAAGAAAGTACTTCGTTGTCAGGTCAGTCAGACAGCCAGTCACTTCAGGTATCCACGGAGTACGCGCTCCGGTGTTGGACTCCGCACTAACTCTAAGGGCCTAGTTACTAGTCCTGCTGTCGTTGTTTGATGTCGGACCGAGGGGTCAGATCTGGAGTCCGCCCAAGGACCAAGGCAGTGCGAGAAGGGGCCAGTTTCAGCTTCAGCTTGGGGCCTAAATCTAATGCTATGGATACGGCTTTCCATAGAGTACTACTGTAGTGAGTCGAGTGCAGTCTAAGAATAGGATAATATGTTGTGTATGATAAAATCATAACTCGTATTCAGAGTCGAATGCTACCTAATAGAAGAGTAGATGCTACCTAGTTATAAAGCAAGACAAATCAGGATAAGAGATATCCGGTATGGTATGGGTATGACGCTGGGCTATGCTAGTAAGTAGGAAAGTCGGAAAGGAAATGCAACCAAGTAGTAACTAACGTGAGCTGCCGTGGCACGCTCGGGTATGAAGAAAACAGAAGAGTACACGACTGGGTATCGAACAGGACATGAATAATAAGATAAGTAAATGAAAAGAGGCAGATGATCGCTAAAGTAAAGCAGCAAGGCAGGATTATGGAGGAAACGATTTCCCGAAACGGATATCAAGAAGAGCCCAGTGAGTCATACTCCGGAGTTGACAGCACAGACAAGAAGAGAAGAAGAAAAGAAGTGATAAGATCGGGTGAGATGTCAAGAAGAGTGGGAGAAGCAGATCTGGCGGTCAAGACAAGGTGGGTGATAGGCTGCTGCGTGCATGAGCAGACAGTCATGGGGGAATTTCTTCAGGCGCCGACTGCGACTGGTATTAGGTAAGCCGCGGGTCGGGTCGGGCGCCGAATCACAGGCCCGCGCGAGACTGCCTCTTTGGGGAATTCCCGCCCGCTCCGAGGTCAGCGCGTTTGACCTCCGCACGTGTGCTCAGCCTCGCTGTGCTGCTGTCATGCTGAGATGAAGCTGGGGCGAGGTGTGCCGTGGTGGTCAGCGCGTTGGTATGTTGTGTTGATGTGGTGGTGTTGGTTGGTGGTAAAGTCAGCACGGCTCGGACAGCCCTAAGAACGACCCGCGTGGAGCGACCGAGTGCTGAAGACGCGGGGGCTGTCTAAGTGCGGTAGACAACGCCCTTGGAAGACGAGGTGGTGCGGCGCTTCTTCTCGGCGACCACGGGCTTGCGCTTCTTCGTGCGCTTGTTGCTTTCTTTCTCGGTGGCTACTAGCTGGGCGACGCGCAGTGCCTGCTGGGCTTTGGCGTGGGCCTGGACCTGGGCGAGGAAGCGTGATCGCTGGGCCTCCTCCTCGGCTGCCATGCGCAGCATCTGAACCTGCTGCTCGGTGGTCAAGCTGCTGCCTCCCATGCGCGGATCGATGGCGGCGGACTCCTCGTCAATAACCGGCTCTGGGGTGATGGGTCCACCAGGGAACAGGTCCTCGTCAGAAAGGTAGGCGCTGGCTGAGGAGCCCTCCGAATCGCAGCTAATAAGCGAGGGGCGGTTGGGCCATGAGGGGAAAGCACAGGCGTTGTTGGTGGAGTTGGATGAGAACGAGCACTTCTGGGGGTTGATGTCGAGGAGGTCGTCGTTCGGTGAAGGTGGTGGCGGCGGCGGGATGCTGCTCGCCAGCGGAGAGCATGTGCTGCCGAAGCTCATGTCAAAGTAGACATGGTGGTTGCTGGAACTAGCCTCGCTGATGGAGGAGCGTATGCTGGACTGGTCCCTGCTCCAGGGCTGGAATGGGTACACCATCTTGCAGGTGTTGTGGATAGTGAGGAGACAATGATGGTGGTGTTGTCGATTAGTGAGTAGAGTGGGGAGTTCAGGCGAGTTGAGAGGGAGACGAGAAGCTATATAGCCCGTAGGTGAAAGGGTGTGTTATGAGGCGTGTGGTGAAGGGTGTGGTGAAGGGAGGCGACCCAGAACAAACAGCGGAGCGTGAAAGGGCTATATATGAATGTGAAAGGGCAGGCCAGATCGATCGGGGGTTCTGGACTCCCTTGCATGGCCCAGCAGATAAGGCGCCGCGGGGAGAGGATTTTTTGGATTTATTTTATTTTATTTTTTATTTTTTATATTCCCGATTTGGGCATTTTCGAGACCCGAAAATGGATAAATAAATCGGGTGGGGCCCCGAGTCACAAAAGGCCCAACTCCCAGCAATGAGGCGTCCACTTGGCGACGATGACAACCTGCGAGTCAAACGCGGCGATCAGGCGGAATGGCGTTCCGGTCGCCTGCTGCAGCTTGATGTTTGATTTTGAATATTCTGAATAATTCGAGGTTTGAAATGATCTGTCCAGACTGCAGAGAGTGACAGATACCCAACACACAAAGTACGTTGCGACGACTTGAGGCGGGATCTATCGATTTATGTCTTTGATCCTTCAACCGTTCTTCCTTTCATCCTTTGTGTCGGATTCTCTGTTCTTTCAGCCGGTCCGCGGACCGGGGAAGATCGGATGGAATTTGGGGTCGCGGCCGTGGGGACGAAGGGACCAACTCAGGAAAAGAAAAATAAAATAAAATAAAATAAAATAAAATAAAATAAACCGCCAACGATTTTCCATTTAGCCGCTGACGATTTTCGTCCTTGTCCCGGAATAATTCATTCCCCAGATGAACCGTCTCATTTTACAGCTTATTCTTGCATTCTGACAGCCATACTCCGTACAGACTACGGACTCTACGGAGTTCTTCAGTTTGCTTCGTGGAGCGGTCTGGGTTTCGTACCCAACCGGCTGCTTCATGTTGGTGTTGGTCATGCATTCTCACCGCTCCTTGAGCTCAAGCAGACCCTGTTCCCGGCGGATGTGCGACGCCGCTGCATGTATTATGTACTCATCCCTCCAACTCATCTATCCTGGCCAGTCCCTGCTGCATTTTCTGGCGGTCAGAAACAAACAGTCAAACGCCGACAAACATCTTAATTTTGGAGAATTTTCGCGGTCGCGAGTCGCGGCTTGAGAGTTGAGAGTCGAGACTCGACAGGTTTGACTGTTCACATTGCCTGCCTCTGGACAATCACAGGCGTACTTTGTAGCAAAAGCAATATCGGATCCTCTCGTGGGATTTCCGGGTGAGATTCGTACTCAATGCTCATCACATCACGGGTGTCTCCGCTGCGCGGTATGCGCGGGGAATCTCCGGCGATTATTTTCGCTGCTTGTTACCTGAGACTGAACGCTGAGCAGAGTGTCGGAGGATACGGAGGAATTAATTGTTTCTATTAGCGATTTGTGTCAACTGTATCAAATGTATCATTGCACGGAGGATGGCCGTTTGAGCCTGGAAATCAACTCCCGATCCCCACAGCTCATCTCCCCGTTGGAAATCGAACCTGAACCACGGGTTGCCCCCTTGTCAGGCTGTTGGACTGACGGAGGCCGGAGCAACCTGCCACAGGCCCGCTGCTTCTCCAGTTTGATGAGCTCGTGGATGCTCTAGAAGACAAAGAACGACTCGTCGCCTTCTAGCTTGCTCTCCGCCGTCGCACCATTGCCGACCGGCACAACTAGGCACAATCCTCCTCCCAACACAGCAAGGCGACTCCACGATCGGTCACAAATTCGCCTTTTGCAAGTGCCGCTAGCTCAACGGCTTTGGGCCGGAAATCTCCCCGTTCTCCAACCGTCTTTTTCCGTCGGGGGCGCGGCGGATTCCCCCTTTGAAATTGGCCGTCATTTCCTGAACAGGAACGTTTGGTTCATTTGCGGGAAAACTCCGGAATCGACCCAATTTTCGGTCCTGCTGGTCTTCGCTCCTGATCCTCGCTCCTCGCGCCTCGGCGGAACGCTGCGCGAGCGATCTCCGCGTACCGGCTGGATGGCTCTTTATTTAATGACCGAGGTATCCCATTCCCCAGGCTTGGCTCGCCTCAGTCAGAAGCAATAGGCGTAACCTCGGACAATCGCAAGAATGTGAGGCAGATGGTGAGGCAGTTGCGAGGCAGTTGCGAGGCAGTTGCGAGGCAGTTGCGAGGCTATTGTGAACTGGAGACGGCCACTGGGGTAATTGTGAATGTGATGCGCTGATGCGACACCAACCGTACTTTGGCTACCCCTGCTTCCGCAGCTGCATGTACGGCTATCTGGGTGCGATGCAACATGCCCGATCTGGACTCCCAGGAGACTGGGACATCCACCAGAGAAACTGAACTTCCTGAAGTGCTTTCCTTGACTGTCGTGTCTGCCCAACCACAGAGTGGGATTAATTAACGAGCCTCTCGCGGCAAACGTAAAGCTGGTCCGAGAGGGTCTTCCTCAATAGGAATGATGGGACAGCTGCACCGGGCCGGGCCTCAGCAGAGTGACGACTCGTCACTGAGTCTCGTTGGTACAATAATGGTAGAACATTTACCAGTCACACTCACTATCAGTCAACCACGGACCGCGCCATTCGCGGGACGGCAGTCAGAGCTCGTTCATTGCTTTTCCTGAATCAATCCCAATCCCCCATCCTGATCCTTCATCTGACAACCGATAATCGAACCGTTGCCTCGGATTCCCCACCCTTCGCGGAACCGACCTGGAGCATCCGTAAATGATGAATCGTGCCCAAGGGGCAGGACGAAGCATCAGCTCCAGGAACTAATCAAGGCTAAACCGTAGTCCCAGTGATCAGTCTCCATCCTTTATCCAGCCATCCACCTCTGGACCTGGGACTTCGTCATCCAGAAACAGCCAATAAAACCCCCCCATGCTCGGGAAGGCCCGCGGAGCGGCGGGACAAAAGAACTAAACAACCGTCGCCCAACCAGTCCCCAGTGTTGGGTTCCAAGATGGGGCCGGCCCCTTTTTCCTGGCCCCGGTGTCCTGGTAACTGTGCCTGCAAAGGCGATCTATCATTTACCTTGGGCCCTGACTCCTTGACTCCTGCTGGCTGACTCCCTGCCTCTGTGATGGACTGTGATTGCGACTGTTGGTGTTGATCAACGGACAGCTGACCTGTTCCAAACGGGAAAATGATAGTGGAGCCGGGCGCGGAAGGCGGTTCCCATCCGTACCAAAGATCAGGGGCTGAAAAGCTCAATTCTGGGTTCTCACTGCTTCTTGCTTACTGTTATGCACATGTACATTATCCATGCACAAGCATCCAGTCTGGAAACTGGATGTCTGGTCACCACACATAAACCTCCGTACCCTTACTGAGTGCCGCTCAACCTTCATCCTGCTCCCCATTGCGGATAATGCAGTTGCAAAGCACCGTGCACATTCCAGCTCAGTCACCCCTAGTCATTCCAAATGACGACGACCGGCGTCCAGAGCCCATGCAAGTCGAGCTCAGACCCAGCACGATCGATCGGATGCATTCCTACCTCCCGGTTCTGGATACATACCAGCTGCAAGCCTGCATAGTGCATACCATTACCCGGTTTTTGGAGTGGACACGGACCGCCGCCACTTCTTCAGGATCAGATCACAATGCAATTATCATTGTCAATAGTGAATCCGGGGAGACCGGGCGGAGACAGAGTCGTCACTTGTCAGTGTCCTAGCTTCTACAGTGCATGAGATAGTAGGTACGGATACATTGATTGGATTCACCGATCGGATTCCCTGTCCTTGCGTTTTGGATCGCAGTCGATGCATCATTGCGTTCTATCGGCCTGCGCCACTATTGTGGCTGGATGGCCAATGCAGTATTTTTGTCAGTCACGAGGTAGAGCTATCCAAACATGGTTTATGACCTGTGAATAACAATGGAGGGAAGGAGCTTTGACTGAGGCTCGAGCTCACCCAAACAGGACAAAGCTGCTTCCATACCAAACATCCCTGGAAACCTGAATCATGGTAGGGAGCTCCCAAGCGCGGGGAACCAATAACCGCCCCAGGGACCAGCTCCCGAACCTTGATCGAAGTCGAAAGTTCAAGTCAAGGTTCAGAAATCAAGAACATGCAGAAGGCCTGGATTCTTCATGCGAGGCGCTCGCCGCTCTGCTGTGGCTGAAGCTTTGATCCCGGGTCCCGGCCCCAGTCCCCGCCCTTTGCTATGATCTCCATCCCATCCCCATCTTATCCCCATCGCGTTTGCCCTCTCCCTTCCCCGGTCCCCCCGCCCAGGAGCTCGACGCAGGGGATGGATAGCTCCCGCAAATCATTTACGGGACCAACGACCAACGACCAAGGACGTCTGTCCGCGCTGCCACGGGACGACTACGTTCGGAGCTCTAACTTTGAACTCTGGCAGAAGAGACCATGAGGTCCGCCTCAAGGTTTGGATATCCCCCGTTCCGGAAATACGGGCGTACTTTATCTACGATGCAAGCTGGCGGGTCGCTCGTGGATAGCTCACGGGCGAGCGCGAGTTAGTTATCCGAGTTAGCTATCCGCGGTGCACGACTGCGATAGATCGGCCGTACAACTAAGCAACGCAACTCTGGTATGTGGCGCCGCGATAACAGGGCAGAGGCAACGCAACAATCATTTTCTCGTCAGGTGCGACAACAATGACCTTGTTTTGCGACAGTGACACAGTCCTGGCCTCTTCAACCCACGCCACTGACGACGGGTAAGTACGGGGGAGTATAGACGACATTACGGTGTGTGCAATGTTAGGAAGTCCAACCCGCAGTGCCCGGCGGCACACAGATCAAGTCCCAAGTTAGGTATGTGACTCCTCACCGCGGAATCGCCTCTCCGCGACGCATCCTCCGCACTGGTTTCCTGGGTGAGGAAATTCCAGATTAGGAATTGCTACTTTGGGGTTCAGCCTTTTCCACCGTTCGCCATACGGTGTAGACTGTAGACTGGAGAGGCGTCGGATCGGCTCCGGGGATCCAATTCTTTCTGGCTCTTGTGATTATTATCCGTAATATTATCTTAACCCCCCAGCCAAACCGGGCGGGCGAGAGGCTGGAATCGGACAGAAGCCGAGAGATGAAGCGGTTAAGCGGGTATTGAATTCCACCGGGAGGTTTTCCCGGCCTTCTTCCTCTTCCTCTTCCTCTTCCTTCCTCTTTCCATGGTTAGGGCGAGTCTGGGGTCCGGGGAGAAGGGCGACAACAAGAACAAGAACAACTCCAGTCCCCGTTCAGGAAATGCACTCCGCACTTGGCTCAGTTTCGCCTCAGCTTCGCCTCAATTTCGCCTCAAACAAGTCCACTGTAGACTCACCTCGCCGTTCTAATTATTGCCATAAAGTATAAACGGCCTACTTAGTAAAGGTACCGCAATTCGGAGGGAATCTCTTGCCGGGGGCGGACTGCGCGTCGCGTTGTTCGCCACCGGCCATATTGATCGGCAGTGCAGATTGCTGGGCTTTTGGCTGTAATGGTCTTGGTCTTGGACTCTTGGACTCTTGAGTCTGAGTCTGAGTCTGAGTCTGGAGGATTACCGACGCCCGGCGACTTCGCCGAGCAGAGCAGAGCGGAGAAGCGGATATTTCCCGGCGCTTCCTCGGTGTACTTATTCTCTTAGCTAACTTATTCTCTGAGTTGGTTGGTGCTTTACTAATACGGCTCTGGCTGTGATGTGATCATGATCGTGATCGTGATTGCGATGACTGTTGGTCAGTCTGTGTCGGTGGTACGGACTACGGAGGACTTAGCCGGTTGATGTCGGGTCGGAGTAATTCGGGTAATAAATATACTGCAATCACATTATTATTTTATGATTATTCTTATGATTATTCTTATGATTATGATTATGATTATGATTATGCTGAGCTGAGCTGATCTGAGGCCGAAGCTCGTGTCAAGACCCAAGATGTTGATACTTGCGAGTTGCGGGAGCTTTATTTACATGTGAATGAGTGTGGATAGGAGTAAGACGTCATCCTAAAGTTGAAGAAAATAATCCGGTAGGGTCCTCAGTATGGATATTCGGCTGTTAGTTAGATAAAGATATATTTTAATGTTAAATAATCTATTTATGCGGCGTGGCCGATAACTAACTATATGGAGCTGGGATATATATATTTGTATATTTGTATAGTTGTGGTGTTTGATATTAACCGACTGGTCAAAACAGAACAAGAGCCTCATCTCATCATCATTTCATAACAGCAATAAAGACAGTGCTACTTGAGAATGACACAATAATTACGATACTGCTCTCTCGGTTCTCGCCGAATGTCGCTCTCGCTAAACTTTGTCCTGGCAAGGTCGAGTCGAGACCGGGCCCGGACCGTCCTGACTGAGCTTATGATTTCCTAATCGGGCGATTGAAGCCTGGCCTTTTCGGTGGTCTTGGAGTGGGTCGCGATAGAATAAACCATGTGTAAACACATGCAATGGCTCCCTGCATGGTGGGTGTCTTGATATCTTGGATGGTGTTGATAAAATGAAGCCAAAGCCACCCACGTCGAATTGACGATCTGTTACTATACTATTATCCAATATTAATCATAATCATAATCATGGCTCTGGCGCGTCGTGAGTGCAGGCCCGGTCTGTTCTCGAGGTAACCGCGCTTATTGAATATCGTCGGATGTTGGCATCACAATTACCCCTCCACCCCTCCAGTCCCCCACCTCCCACGTTCGGTGACAGGACTTATCATCTGTTTACGGTGTAGTCTCAGCCTAGTGCCAGTCACTGTCAGCCTGGCAGCCCAACAAATGCAATATTATTTTGAATAACCGTTAGTAAACAGGGAATGGGTTGCCCCGCTGCCTTATCGCGACATGGGTGTCGTTCGAGAAGCCTTCCGTAGATCGGTGGGTTGCAGTGCTAGACTTCTAGTCCCTGCTCAATACGGATACGGTTTTATTTATTCCTCTTATTGATGAGTCGCTGCTATTCTTGCAACGCGATACGGCGGGATCCGAATCCGAGGCGAGATGACAGGCAGCCAGCAACACAGACCCCGTATCTCACAATGTCTCAGTTGGATGGCATTATCATCGAGGTCAGAGCTGAATGTCTGAGCGACGCGTCGGTCGGACTCGGTGTTTCTCGCGCGATTGGGCTTGCGAAGACAGTGCGTTGACTGTCACTGGGTAATCGTCATCTCCAATCATGCCGGCCATCACGGGCAGCAAGTGATGAGTCTGAAGACAGCACAGACACACGGGGTGAAGCTCGTGATTATCTTATCGATTGGATTCTGGTGATAAGGCTGGCACCCTCATCCTTGTCGCATCGCGCGCTCTCGGACTGCCAATGTGCCATGTCTCGCAAGCCAACTCACTAATCAGCCAACGATCTGTCGGTGATGCGATGGTGATGCTGATTAGTGGGCTGGTTCCCGGATGACTGGGCGGTCCTTGTCCATTATTCATGCGAAATCTGAAGGTCCAGACTTGCTTGGTTCCGCCACCGGGCTTGATGGAATAATAATAACACCTCCCGGTGGCCCAGCGCTAAGTCCAGTGTATGCCGGCCACGCAAGCTATGAGTCAACTTTAGTCAACAAGACAGCCAGACGAGAACGAAGAGAAAATCCGAAACAGGGCACGAGCTGCGTATCAGGGAGCCAGGAACTGGCGGTGAAATAAACCCTGGTTGTTCTGCTTCCTCACATGCATTAACCTGCATGTCCCCTCATCTGCTCCTGCTTGTCCCACCATCCAACCACAACCATCCAAGACAAAGTACCTTACCTCCTTCCCTGGGTAAATACCCTAGGTACCTGTGCAGCAGAAGCATCAGATCTGTTTGCCAACCTCAGACACATATCAAACTCTACCAGGATTTGATCCGGAAGTCCTTTGTTCTCCGCGCGGGTAAATACATACATCCCCGTCCGTCTACGGCTGTGGCCGTTTGACTCTGCATCGCACTTGCATCCCGCCAGTTTGAGTGTGCTGTGCTCGATCCAGACCCTTCACCGTATTGTCTGCAGATGTCCCCCGTACATCCCCAGGTTGTTTTGTCCTTGCGGTGAGTTGACCGTCTTTTGATACGTTAGACGCGGACGGCGCGGATTCCGTTCCGCTTCAGATCCTAATCTCGATGTCGATCTGGTTGGGGGTGTTGAAGATGAACTGGGATATTAGAGGCGGTGTTTGTCGCGGAAGGGACGGAGAGTAATCCGCCTAAGAGACGGGCAGAGGTATTCGGTACTTAGGGCTTTTTGGACATGACGGCGAAATTTCCGTACGGCGATTGTACGGTAGGAACGCGCTCAACTATGTTCAAACTTGAGTCGCAGTTTCCTCAAGTTCGACAGTCGTGCTTTCCCTTTGAACAAGGGCGGGAGTTGCGCCTTCTCGCTGTGATATCACTAGTAAAGAAAGAGCGATGGACACCCTGAAACGAGGAAGGTGCTCACCAGTTGCTCCTTCCTGCTTCTCAAGATTCAACCTTGAGGACCATACCTTCCTCGTGGTGATATAGCTCGCAAGGAAGGCGCGATGAACGCCCAGTATCCATGGTGATGGCGTACTTTACAGTTGCTGTCGGGTGTAACACCTTCTTATGGTAAGACTGATACCCTTTTTCAGTTGCATACTACCACGTCTATAGAGCAAAGGGACAGTGTATGGATGCTCGCGACGGGAGTATAATGGCTGTACCTTCCCCGTGCTCGATCGCGACAGTTACGCCTCCCCCGATTGGAGTCGCGCTTTCCCTATCGCGATAACACTTATAGGGCAGGCACGATGGGTGTTGCCAGCTATCCATGACAACGAGCGCACCTTCCACTGGCGCTTTTTCAGAAGTTGGTGGTTGTGCCTTCCCTTTCTATTTTTGCAGACCTGAGTCGCACCTTCCTCACTGTGTACATACCTAAACGGTAAGTGCGATGGATGATGGTCTTGGTATTTATGGTGATGATGGCGCTTCTTTCTCCTGGCTGATAGCAGTCGTGCCTTCCTGTTGTAAAGTTTTGGACGATTGCGCCTTCCTGTGCCCCGATTGGGAGTCGCGCTTTCCTCATCGCGACAGCACTTATGGCGCAGGCACGATGGATGCTGGGTATCCATGGTGATGAGCGCTCCTTCCTCTGGCGTTGACCACCATCGTGCCTTCCTGTTGTAGAGTTCTGGACGATTGCTCCTTCCCAGTTGTGATACTACAAGACAAGAAAGGAAGGTGCGATGGGCTGCCTTGAGGCCGCAGTGATCCTTCCCATTCGGAACATTTTAGTATGCTTTCGAGCTTTTTATTTAGACATCGTATCTGGATTATCGTATGGCAATAGAAATAGAAGGTGGATTTTATAAATGGCGGCTCATGTAATACACAGGTTACCAGTGCCCGGGGTGAGGATGATATCTCTGAAGCTGAACTGTCCGCGTCTGGACTGGATGCACTTGCGATATACTCAGGCAGTATATTCCAACATCAATCATAATATACATCTAAAGTAAATAGACAAGACTCGACACCGAAGCCATGATAGCAGCCCACCCAACCCTAACTCCCACTGCACCTCCACCCTCAGGCTCCGACTGCACAGGAGTAGACGAGGTATCAGTCGACGACTCACTCATTCCATTCAATCTATTAGTACTATTAACCCTAGATCCAACCTGGACACCAACACCAACACCCTCAATCCCTGTCCTGAATGACGAATTCCCAGCCATACACCCCTCAACAATCCTCCATGCCCCCTCCATCTGATCCCCAAATACAGAATGCTGGACAAGCACACCGTTCATTGCATTCACCTCCCGCGCGTTCCCGCCCTTGTCAATCTCAACCTTACGCCCTGCTGTATCCCCGAATTGCCACTCGCTGTATGGGTACTCATGCCGGTTATACCAGTATGCCACGGCGCAGCCCCACGAGCAGCTGAAGTTGCTCGGGGTGACTGACGATTGCGAGATGCAGCAGTTCTCGCCAGCCCTGTATCGTCAATTAGCCAGACAACATAGAATAGAGGGAGGGGACAGGAAGAGAGGGCCTACCCATCAACCGCACAAGCCGACATAAGCGTATACTCCAGCACCCGTCCAACAGTAGCCACAGGGACATTCCGAAACTCCATATTGCCCCAGACGCCCACGCTCTTGAGTGCTGCATCTCCTCCTCCGTCTTCGGGGCTGGAGCATGCACTCTCCACGTTCTGGATGTACTCAGCCAAGGAATCGTGACACGTCTTCGTGCATGTATCTGTGAAATTGGACTCTTCCATGGATGGGAGGTAAGGGCGCATGTTGTTTGAGTTGACCAGGGCGAGGAGGTATGGATCGCATGTGATTTCGGTGCTGTAGGCGGTTTTGCATTCTTCTGAGGTGGTGTTTGCGAGGGAGGTGGTGGTGTACGACCAGTAGGGGGTTTTGGTGTTTAGGGTGAAGGCGGTTGTGAGGGGGAGGAGGGGGAGGAGGGTGAGGTGGACGTGCATTTTGGATTAGTGATTATTGAAGATACTAAAAGGTTAGATGTAGTAATGAAATATTAACGATAGTAGGAGGTATAAAGAATTAACGATAGAATTGAGCGAGTAGATAGCAGATACTCTATACTCGCGTCCTGAACATGCTGCAGATGCCGTCTTGGAATTGAGATTTCAAAGACTCGTCAAAACACATGGGCCCACGGTTTATTTAAAATGGATGGTTCTAATATCACGCTTGTTTATCGGTAGCACTCTATCGCTTAGTTCGAGTCTGGACCCTGGTGAGGCTAAAGACTAGTTTGGGCCCGCTGGGGCGTGGAAAATTCGGATTGCAAGCGTGACTGGAAAAAAGAAGAAAAGAAAGGAACCAGAAAGAACGGACGAGCTGCGATTGTATTGGGTATAAATAAGAAGTTTGACAAGGAATTGTATAGTTGTATAGGGTTGCTGGAAAGACGATCTCATTGTCTCGGATGCCTCCGAATGCCTATCACGCTAATTTGAGATCGAGTTAGTTCAGTGCAGGAACAGTTCGAGATGAACCAATGTTTGATATTGCCCCTGTTTGAAGGTGGGCTATTTGAACAGATTAATGCCGGTAATCACAAGATCAGTGTACTAGACGAGGTGCTGTCTGCGAAGGTCTTCACCACAGAACCGTCTGCGAAGAAACCGCCTCTTATTAGGTGACAATGCCTGGGCCGTGATATTCCTTATTCGGTGACGATGCCTGGAATATCACGGTCCACCCTTCGATAAGTAGTCGCATTTGACCGTGCATAGGCCAGTACATGTGCTTAAGAGCCTAAGACACTTGGCGTGGAGCGGATGGTTTCACCTTTATTTCCTCCAGACTCCATTATCTGCAAGAGTGCAGATCTGAATGTTCAGCCAGGAACTTCAAAATTCCAGCCATCCTGCTCGAGGGAATACTGAATGTATACTGAAAGTATACTGAATGTATGTGAGGATTCGAGAGTGTTGCCATGTTTGAATACGAGTGGCTGCCAAGAGGAGTGGGAACCCGAGCGGTGTTCGTGTCTCGTTCTGCAGCCTCGGATCTGTCATTCCTGCCACATTCCCCTCTTCTGCCATCACCGACAGCACCATGAACGCCGATTTCGTCTTCATCAATGTGCAAAAGCCGAGAGACGCCCTCAAGCTGGCCAAGGACTCGCGCATCCGGGCCCATGTGACGCGCAGGCAGTGGAAACAGACTGAGGAGCGATCCCAGGAGGCGGTCGAGAAAGTTCTGAAAAAAGCAAAGAGACAGGCCCAGGACAAAGACATTTCCAAGCATGAAAGCAATAAAAAGATCGAGAAGACCGAGAAGACCGAGAAATCCGACAAACTTGACAAGCCTGATAAGCTCAAGCCCGAGCGTGGCCAGCAGGGCTTAGTTGCGGGCGCTGTGATCAAGTACGATCCTTCTTCACATTCCAGTCCCACGCAGTCGGTGCCTGTATCCTTCTGGACCTTGCCTGTTGATCGGCCCTTTGGAGGCCTGCGAGGGGACCCCTTTCGGTCTTACCCTGTCGCATGGCGGCCTTTCCTACCGCAACTGGTGGACCACTGTATGACCCCTCCCCGCCCCTTAACTGCATAACACCGTTGTAACAGCTTCTAGACCTCATGAGCATGGCCGTAGATATTCCTGAACTGGACCAACCGGGGAACAGAGGCCTCCTCCGTACCGACTGGTTCCCCCTTGTTATGACCGAGCCCTCGCTCTTCCAGGTGATTGTCCTACTCGCCGCATCCAACTTCGCATCCGTGCAGGAATCGACAGATATGAAGCTGCACCTGCTCGGCCTGCGATGTGAAGCAGTACAAGCTGTCAATGGCTCCTTGGAGTTGCAGTCGGCTGCTGTTAGCGACGCCTTAATAGGTGCGATCGCAAAAATGGCCAGCTACGAGGCCATGTACGGAAACGTTGACAACTATGCGGTCCACATGCAAGGGTTACAGCGGGCTGTCGAGCTTCGCGGAGGCCTTTACTCACTGGGGCTCGGTGGCCTCCTGCGTCGCATTGTGATCTGGATCGACCGCAATGGGGCATTTCTAAACGGGTCGAAGTTGTACTTCCCCGGTGAAAGTTTCGCACCAGGACAGCCGCTGCCGGACCCGAATCCAGGGCATTTCCTAGGGGCGCAGTAGTCCACGGCCTGAGAGCGAGTTGTGGCTGGCGGGGGAAAGAAGGTGATATCACGAAGGCTGAGAACCATTGTTCTGGTTCAGATGGGTCCGCGTCCCAAAAGGGTTATCACATCTGCCCGATCGGCCACGCTATCCCCAATGCGGTTATCACATCTTGTCCAAGGTCCTTGACGATCTGGATATCCTCCAGCTCGGTGGCTCGATGATGCGCCGAGCTACGCAAACCGAGCGCAGCTCCCTTAACTCCGTAAATGTGGCCTGTGGTCGCTGGGGATAAATACCCCTCTTGCACAGCTACCCCTCCCTCAATCCTCAGCAACCAACTCTCTACCAACCCAAGACTTAATCACTTCCAATTCAAGTCAAATCCCCCATAACACCACAATGTCTCTCGCTGGTAAGGTCGCTCTCGTCACCGGTGGTGTCAAGAACCTCGGTGCCCAGGTCGCCCGCGAACTCGCCGGCCAGGGCGCCAGCCTCGCCCTCCACTACCACTCCGCCAACAGCCAGTCCGATGCGACTAAGATCGAGGCCGAGCTCAAGGGGACCGTCAAGGTCGCGACCTACCAAGCCGACCTGACCTCCGCTGCTGCATGCACGAAGCTCTTCGAGGACACCCTCCGCGACTTTGGCAAGGTTGACATCGTTGTCAACACCGTCGGCAAGGTGCTCAAGAAGCCTATTACGGAGATCACGGAGGAGGAATATGACTCCATGTTTGCGTATGCTACCTTTCTATCTTTGGTTGTTGTTTTGGGTTTTGCTGACTATGAAAAGCATCAACTCGAAGACCGCATTCTTTGTCCTGAAGGAGGCCGCCAAGCACGTCGCTGATGACGGCAAGATCATCACCATCGTCACGGCCCTGCTCGGTGCCTTCACCGGATACTACACCTCATATGCTGGCAGCAAAGCACCCGTTGAGCACTTCACTCGGTTAGTCCCATACACATCTCGACCAATTGATGGTTTATGATACTAATACCACGCAGCGGTGTCTGCAAAGAACTCCAGGGTCGTCGCGTCAGCGTTAACAACATTGCCCCCGGTCCCATGGATACTCGTACGCAGCCCTTCTACTTTAGAGAAAATATATGTGCTAACGACCCCAGCCTTCTTCTACCCCCAGGAATCCCCCGAGGCCGTGGAATTCCACAAGGCCAATGGAATGGGCGGCCGCCTGACGCTGGTCGAGGACATTGCCCCCATTGTTCGCTTCCTGTGCACGGATGGCACCTGGATCACCGGCCAGACCATCTTCGCCAACGGTGGATACACTACCCGTTAAATGTGACGCTATATATTATAACGACCTTCCAATATATAAACTTGATGATCCTTCAAAATTCCTTTGTTCAAACCTTCTGCCGCAAGGATAGACAGCATCCAAGTAGGGCTCCTCGTGCGAGGATGTAGGAAACACCAGCGTCAAGGCCGTCATGATCAAAATCACATCAAACGGCCCGACCAAGTCCGCTGCTATCCCTGGAATTATACGCCCGAGACACGATCCCGCGCTTAGAACTACGATGAGCTTGTAACTGTTCTCGCTATTCTCGCCCGTGAAGCTCGACGAGCCCGTTGTCGCGAGAGGCAGGAGACCGGCGATTGCGAAGATGGCGAACTCGAGAAGACACATTGCGAGGGGGAGGAAGATGAAAGGAATAAATTTGAAGGCTGTTAAGTTTAGGAGGGCAATTCGTTTACCTCCTACCCCGCGAGTTGGCGCGTAGGAGTCCGACTTGGATGCTGAGGAAGTAACTGAGAAGGTAGAGGCCAGTGATCCAGCCGACGGAGCCGATTGAGTAGGAATTTAGTTGATTGAGGTAAAGATAGGATTGGATTGTGACGATGGATTGCATGAAGCCGGTTCCGTTAGTTTGAGGCTGAATGATATGTTTTTGGTGTGACGAACCGAATGAAGGGATGATGAAGAGGAAGGCGCCCACAACGTAGAGCCAGGCTTGGAAGCCGGACTCCGTGTCTGACGCAGGACTGCCTTCAGTTTCGAGGGCTCCATCTAAACGATGAGTTTCTTCAGGGTTGTCAACGCAGGTGGTCATTTCCGTGATGTTCCCCTGGGGATTGTAGTTGGTGAGTTGTGTTGTGGGGTTGTTGACACTACAGTACTACTAGTATTACGGTAGTCCAGAGACACAAACCATTAACATAATGCTAGTCAGATTCTAATGCAAGTCTAGGCTGAGTAGCCCAGATGCATGCAAGGAAATAAGCTTTTTTGTCATGCCACTGAACCAGGGTCCGGATCATGGCCCGGAACACCGGGTGGAAGGGAAGAAACATGGTTCACATCATACACCAGGATGCAGCTTTACTTTTGAGACTCAACATGAATCCAAGTTGCTTAGAGTTGCTTGGAGGTTATGGGTTGTGAGTCAACCATTCACTAGCTATAAAAATGCAGGTACTGTAACTAAGACTGAACTTTATAACCATCACAGAGCAACATCTGATATTGGCATCAAGTAGTATCCAGATCGATACCAGGGCTATCAACCTATCTCTTGACTTGTAACCAGACTTATTGGATGGAGATAGCGGCTAAGATGGCAGTGTGCATGTAGTATCAGCTCATGGTATTCATCCGCGTGAGCATTGCAGCAGTGAAGAACAGATGACAGCATAAGGGCATAACATGAAGACACGTGCCGGGCCTCCGGTGCGCTGATTATGGTTTCTTCACATAGAAACTCTCTTTCCCATCCTCATATCTGCTCACTCTTTCTCTTCACTTCACTACCATTTCCCTTCTAACCCTCATCCATCAAACCCACCAAGTCGTGCCGAAATGGACCCAGCTTTCCGCAAGATACACAGAGACATCATTCGTCTGCATGAGGAAGAAGAGAAGATCAAGTCCCTCTCTGCTGCTAGAGAGCTGGGCATCAAGATTCGCCGCATCGATCGGACCTTCCCATCGTCGTCGTCACTTGTAAACTTCAAGCCAACCTTCTTCATCCCGCCCAAGGGAGACAAGCTGAGCACGTACCATCGATGTGCCAAGTGTGCATCTTGTGCGGCACCTTCTTCTCCATCTTCCTCTTTGTCTACCTTACCCAACCGCCTGCCTTTGTCTCGTTCGTTCTCTGCCTGGTCGTCCTCGAGACGCTTCTCATCATCCTCTACCCGCTCATCTCCCGCCTGTGAAGCAGAAGCAGAAGCAGAGCAAGAAACCCCGGAAATAGAAGAACAAGAACCACTAGACTGTGAGCATGGCGAAACATACCCTTACATGATCCGGAGTCTGGCCGAGATGCAGGGGATTGAACCTCCGGTTCTCCCCAAGGCAGCTCGTCAGCCAATCCTAACAGCAAACGGGTAAGAGATACTTCCCGAACCAAGATCAGAGACTAACTAACACTGTATAAAGCCCAGTAATGAAAGGCAAACTCCCACAGGACGAGACCGTCGAACTCCACGAAGACGACGAGTGGAAAGTCACCCAAGTCCTCGAAGACACCACCTATAACAACCCGCACGCCATCGTCGAGATCGTCGTGAGAGCACACGGATATACAGATGGGTCCTTCTTAACCGCGAATGAGATAAAGGCCATCGTGCGCGTAATAAAGCTTCGCATGGACATGAGACAGTACCGCCACCATGGATGCTGCCCTCCGGTACGCTTCTCATCATAGGAATAGGCCTGCTGTTTCCCCATCCCAAGACATTGCTGATGAGATGGATAGGTTCTTGCACTGTCATATGTTGCAACTAGGTCTGGAAACGATACTGAATATCGCTCGGGAAGAGTCCTGCAGGCATACCACGACGGACGGCAGCTGGTGATTCAGTATTCGGAACGGTTCGATCTTTCCAACCCCCAGCGGGCTGCTGTGTCACTCGAGAAATTCCTTCGTTATTATTTCTGTGAGCCAATGAAGACGGGCGCCCTTTCCGAGAAAAAGGACGAAGAATTGTGGAAAGTGTTACAGAGCTGGAGCGCGATAAAGAAGCGCTATCACATGGACTCGAAGAAGAATAACAAGAATGAAAAGAACGAGAGTGAGAACGACGGGGCGGATAGCGAGACCAAAGATCGCCGCCACTGGTTTAATAAGTTGTTGACATTTGCGTAGCTATTGCTACGATTAACCCAAGTTTCTACTGAGATTTGGACGGTTGTTCATGTAATATTCATTTGCTTGTAACATACACGCGGCCTTGCTCGACCCCAGAGATAATCGAAATAACGAGGAGGAATATCAATGCAATAACAGGTTCATCGAAGAGAGTAATAGAAAAACATATGGAAGGAAAGTAATCATATTAAGGAGTAAAGGGTTCCGAAGGTTTGCTCTGGAGCGTGCGCGAATAAACGAAGCAATGATGGCCTCAAGCCGGAGTGTGTATTTACTAAAAAATATTAATCATCAATCATACAGTTTTGAACGGTGGTACTCACCGAGATCTCAGCCATTCCGAGATCCTCCCCGGCAGCGGGTTGCTGAGGAGCGGCGCCTGCTGCGGCGTTGGCGTCCGGAGCAGCACCGTTCTCTCCGGTATTAAAGTAATCAACCATCTCGGCGTCTAATTCTTCGGCGGTCTTGGACTTAGGACGGCCGGCGGCGCGACCACCGCCCCGGCGAGCACGACGACCACCACGTCCGGCTTTGGCGTTCTGGGTCTTCGCAGTGGTTGCCGGCTTCGGCTGAGCTTTGGTTTGTCTAGAAGATATCAGTGATTGCTCGTCAATTGCAATTCGCATTAAACTTACGCTACACGATCACCAAGGGGCTTGGAAGCAGGCACGGCAGGAGCGTGCGATGCATCGACAATGACTTCGATCTTCATCGGTCGTCCATCCACGAGAAGTCCGTTCAAGTCCTTGGCCGCCTTCGCAGCTGTGTCGGGCTTGCTGAAGACGATTGATGCAATACCACGGCTAGTGCCATTTTGGTTGTAGGTGAGCATGACTCGCTTGACAGGACCTGCAGACTTGATGAAGTATTCCTATTGGAACGAGGACAGAAGATTAGTACGTTGGCTCAAAAGTATTATGAAATGCGTCAACAGTGCCGCAACGGTCGCAGCAAAAAAAAAAAAAAAAAAAGAACAAGGCCCAATTTTGACATCAGAGAGCATCAGCGAGCGCACAGCGGTGGTTAGTTAAGTGACTAGCAGACCAGCGTAACCGAAATTATTGACCCCGTAAACCAAAGTCGATTGCGAAGCGCCCATCAATGTTGCCCCAGCGCATGATGATGCGATCACCCTCAGCATGTCCCCAAATTGAAGCAGCCAATCCCATGTACCACACCCAAACAATTTCCAACAAAGAGAGGACAATGATAGATAGCCGAGTCGGAGCATTTCACTGGTCGCTCACGCGGCAAGACAGAGATCGTGTATGCCAAACACACCCATACAAGGGCAAATTTCCAGCGACATAAAATATCGCAGTCTCAAAATGAGACGAAGGTAAGCGCACGATACCCACCAGATCAATTTCGTGATTCATGGACTGGGTTGTGACTTCCAAGCAAGTCCACAGACTTTCTGGTTCACTGCTGATATGCTGATGCACTCGCTGACGCCCAAGACCCGAGAAATGAATTACGCAGGTACGAAAAGCGGGCTAAATAATGGTGGTGTATATTTCAACTCTCACCAAGGCGCAGTCTGCGGCATTATCAGGCAAAGGTTTCCCAGACCCCGATGCAAGATACGCGTTTGCAAGACGATAGCAAGACTCAACTTCCGACGTTCGCAGATACCAGAGTCAAGGTAATGCAGTGCGATCAATCATGAAGGAGTCACTGCCTGCGCGTAATGAAGCAACCACCACAGTATGAGCGACGCGGTGGGGTCGGAGGGCGAATGGGAGCCGCTGCGACCCGAAGGCTTCGAGGAAAAGACACGGCGATAGAAACCCAAGGCGAAGAAGGCCTCTCGATCAACATACCTTGATATTGGCCTCGTTCACATCGGCAGGCTAAAAGGCGCATTAGTGAATGCTGCAGTGATCAACGATATTGGGAGGATTGCTTACCAAGCCGCTGACCATGATCTTGCTCTCACCAGAGGCCGGATGTCCATTCTGGATGGCCTTTCCAGCAGGCTTAGCACTCTTTGTGGTCTTCTTGACTCCTCCAACTGGCACGGCGGCATTTGCAGCCTTTGACCGAGTGGCGCGGCGGCGGTTGCGCACGCCCTGGCGACGGTTGACGAGGATCTCGTCCAAAGACTTGTCGAGCTTGGCAGACATTGTTGGTAGATAGAGGATTCAAGGGAAATGCGAGACTGATGGTTGAATAACAAGTTTGTTTCGCTGACGTTGGGCGCGAAACCTGCGGTGGCGCCTGTCGTGTTTGTCTTCGACAGGGGGCGCGTAACAGCTGGGTGGTTGGGCACTACGCGATAATCGTAACGCGCAGAAGTTCAATCGTAGTAACAAAACAGAATTGATGAGAAGCAGGTTCGTAAATTCTGTGAACTGATGGAGATGGATGGGGAAAGAACCTGAGAGGGAGGGAGATGGGAGATGATAAGGACAGACTCGGCAGGTTTGGCAGTACTGAAAGAGGAAGGCGGAGTAAAGTGACTTAGCCCGTGACTGCAGCCTGATACAGCCACTAGTACTAATCGGGTGACTAGTTGGGTGCCTACAAACACCAAAACAATCACCAGTGTTGGGAATTCGCAAATTTTTTTTCGCTATGCAGTTCTAATTATAGAGTAGGGGAATAACCAAATAGCTGGAAGTGAAAGTTTGCTGGAGCGGTGATGGAGGAGGGAATGGATATTATCGTAGTGGCAAGCACCCACCTACTCCGTACTAATGGCCTGAATATGAGACAGCTCGTAGATGTATATAGTAAGGAGCGTTGAATGAACAGCAAATAGGGCGCGTAATCTCTTCAGAATTCTGCATCCAAGGCCAGCTGTTTGGCAGAGTTCTGAAAACAGAATATCGCAAAATGACAGCGCCGCCAACTTCAAGAAACCATGGGCGCTCTACCGTGCCAAACTCCGTTGAAACAATCGAAAGACAAACTGACAACATCCGTAAGACTTGTATATCCATGCAACATCATATCAAGGTTCCTGGCAATCAGCTCTTTAGAGCTTCGAGGCGTCCTCGCATTTGCGCGAGAGCGGCTTCCGGGTCCTCGAACTCTTCTTCGGCCGGCTCGGGTTCCTCCAGCGGTCTCTCTGGTTTGACTTCCTCCACCTGGGATAGCTTTCCCTGCAAGATTTCCTGCAGAATCTTATCGACCTCCTCATCGGCCTCCATCTCCTCATCCTCGAGTAGTTCGTTATTCGGAATAGCGTCGTCCACCATTTCCTCGATAATCCCGGCGCGGACTAATTCAGTGGCCAGCTGGTGCATCGTTGCTGACAGCTGCGGGAGGCGGATCAATGTATTAACGTCCTTCATGATACCCGTTGACTTTTGTAGACTGCCCTGGATCTTTCGCATGGAGAAGGCTTCGTTGACCTGCATTTGGACGCTTTGTAGCTGTGCCCGGCTGGTCGATAATCGGTTTGCTTGCCTTCTCACCCGAACAAGTTCCCGTGCGAGCGTTTTGGCTTCGATGTTGGCCTGTTTCGCCCGGGACGGATTCTTCTGGGCGCGCTTTGAGGCGCTAACGATGGTCTGTCGCGTTTTGGTATCGAGGGTTTTGAGCTGCATGATATCACGGTCCAACTGACGGGTATTTGCACGGATGAGCTGGTTGCATTTTCGCATCTGCGAACAGGTCAGTTAGTATGTACATGAGGCAGTGGATGCGCTGAATATACCTGCGTCTGAGGGTCTGGCCCAAAGAACACAGCCTTGAGAGACTCCATATTGATGGCCCTTGTTGCCAAGTCGCAAATTAAAGGAGATTGAACGACTGGAGGTCTCGATATGCAGCGCCTATCAACCGAACTTGAATAATGGGGGATGCCCGATTCGAATGCCCGCAACCGGAGCGGGGTACGGTGTGAAGAGTAGGACTTGATACCTAGAACACAGGAAATTGAGAATTAAAGCGATGGTAATGAGAGGTGAGTATCATTGATTCAGGCTTGTTCAGGTCAGTTCTTCACATTCCAAGTCATTTTGCGACGTTGTTGGCATTGCCATGAGCCAGCCGTTAGAGGTTGGCGACCGCCAAGAGTATGGCCTGGGCGCGTTGTTGCCTGAGGCTCCGCTCAGTGACAGGTGAGCGTGACGTCGCGCGGGTGAGGGTGAGGGGAGGGATATGCAAACAGCGCAAACGGGCTGAGCAGGTTCCAGTACTTTCTAAAGTTTCTAGCACCGCTTCGGTGGTGATCATCAGCTCGAGCAGAGGCTGGATTTCTGTGCTTGCTCCTCACTGCTGCAACAACACCCCCTTCCAAAACCCTTACCATTCCCCCTCAACTAAATCTTGACCCTTTTTCTACTACTATCTTCCATCCCGAATCTCCATAACCTCTACCATCACCATGCCTGAGCTACCTCAACACACACCCGAAGGTACGTTATTCTGACGGGTCCCTCATTATTTCCCCGCTTCCGCCTGGTTCGGCTGTGTGCATCCTAGCACCACAACCAAAATAAATACCCTGGCCATCGAGTTTTGGTCATCTCAATGAGCTTGTTACATTGCCTTGATTGTGCGAGTTGCTAATCCCCGTCTCAAATCTGTAGTCACATGGGCCCAGCGCTCCTCTGCGTCTGACCCCGAACGCAATTACCTCTATGTGAACATCAAGGCTGCTGATGTGCCCCGGTCCGATGCGAAGCTCGACATTACTGCCAAAAATGTCACATTCTCCGGTCCCTCCAGAAAGGGGGTAACATACAAGGTCTCGCTTGATCTGTATGCCGAAATTGAACCCGAGAACAGCAAGGTGAACCACAGCGACCGCGACGTTGAGCTTGTCCTGCGCAAGAAGGAACTGAAGGAGGAGTTCTGGCCCCGTCTCCTCGAGACTACCCAGAAGGTGCACTTCCTGAAGACAAACTTCGACAAGGTACGACCCTGTAACCCCGATTTTGATATAGAGAATGGAATGCTGACTACTGGTAGTGGGTGGATGAGGACGAGCAGGACGAGGCACCGGAAGATGACTATGCCAACAACTTCGGCGGGTTTGACCCCAATGA
Organism: Aspergillus sp. MA 6041; assembly: GCA_025768905.1. Taxonomy (NCBI): domain Eukaryota; kingdom Fungi; phylum Ascomycota; class Eurotiomycetes; order Eurotiales; family Aspergillaceae; genus Aspergillus; species Aspergillus sp. MA 6041. Next base: position 328,186 of record JAMFNV010000002.1, on the reverse strand, counting down.
GCAGGGTGGCCTTGGCAACATTGACTTCTCGAAACTTGGTGGTCTCCCCGGCGCCGGTGGCCCTGGCGGCGAGTTCGGCGGCGAAGGAGATGAGGAGGTAGGTCTCAATCGTTGATATTGCTGATTTTCACCAGCTAACGTTGCGTTCAGGATGAGGAAGAGATGCCCGCGCTCGAGGAGGCTGACGACAAGGCCGGTGAGAAGTCTTCCAAGATCCAGGAGGTCTCGTAAACGTTGGTGCTTTTTGGAGAATCTGGAGTTGGGGACGGACAAGGGTTGGGCTTGCAGGAGGTTCGCCCTCTCAGTATAACGGGCTATCACGATCATCAGTACATTACTCAGTTGACATCCAGTATCCGGACTGCTTGCCGGCGCTTAAATCTGCGCTCGGTCGGTTTTAGTGGCTCAAGGCGAAATGCCTTGAAGCGCATGAACAATAAAAAAATAACGTTATTGCAAATTGTATCAAGACAATTAGTGCTATGATATCCATATTTTTGGACCAAACTTTCTTTGTAGAAGAGCTTTTATCATTGAAATGTCTACTCTTGCGTAAATTAGAAGATACGTTTTATTAATTGTGCGTCGTGATACTATTATTTTTCATAGCCTTGAGCTTGGCGAAAATTTTGATATGACGTTTTCAGGAATATATGTTGTTGTTGGTGAGTATGGTGCCTATATTCTTCGAAATAGCGGGGTTTTAGATAATTTTGGGTATTTATGATCGCACAAATGATATAACATATCCAAGAATACAACAGACCAGTGCTCGTGTGCCTCGCATTAATTGAGGTTGTTCGGTAAAAGATTGGAGCCAAGTCATTGGCGGAGGGCGGATTATGTGAAGGAGTTTTGCCCGCCACAGTCACGCAGCGAGGCTTCGAAACCCACACCGAATGTGGAGGAGAACTTGCAACTTACAACCAACTCTCTGTGCCATCACCACTATCGTTGATTCCCTCATCCGGTCGAGGCTTCACGGCCCTCTTCTTGTTGTCACTTTTCGTATCGTAGATTGGGCTGCCTTCCCTTTCTTGGTCTTTTGTCCTGAGATTCGATAATAAATCTCTTTTCATCCCGCCTCTTCGTGCACACCACCACACACCCGCGCCCCTCCACGACGCTAACCTCAACTCAACTAGACCGAGTTGAGAGCATCTGTTTATCAACATTCTCGTTTCTATAAAGCATTTTAGAGGGGTTATATAAAAGTCGCCACCATGCCTCCTAAGAAAGCCGACCAGCCTAAGAAGAAGAAGGCCACCGTCGATGACAAGGTTCGTGGAGAGTTAAGAATTTTTGTCAGACGCGCTTGCTAACAACGACCTCCACAGACCTTTGGCATGAAAAACGTACGTCACCACGCCCTATCCCTTTCTCGTCGCCACTCGAAGTCAATAAAATAAATAACTAACGGATATTACCATGGACAGAAAAAAGGTGGAAGCGCCAAGAGACAGATTGCACAACTACAAACACAGGCTTCCCACAGTAAGACCGCCGATGAGAAGCGGAAAGCAGCGGAGAAGGAGAAACGCGAGGCTGAGAAGCGGGCCTCTGAGCAGGCGAGGAAGGATGCCCTCGAGCTGTTCAAGCCCGTCCAGGTGCAAAAGGTTCCCTTTGGTGTGGATCCGAAGACGGTGCTTTGCATGTTCTACAAGCAGGGCCACTGTGAGAAGGGTCGCAAGTGCAAGTTCAGTCACGACCTCAATGTAGAGCGCAAGGCCGCAAAGAAGGATCTTTACACCGATTCTCGAGAGACGGAAGAGGAGAAGAAGAAGGTCGATACCATGGACCAGTGGGATGAGGAGAAGCTTCGCAAGGTCGTCATGAGCAAGCAGGGTAACCCACGGACGACGACTGACAAGGTCTGCAAATACTTCATCGAGGCAGTCGAGAACCAGAAGTACGGTTGGTTCTGGGTTTGTCCCAATGGAGGTGACAAGTGCATGTACAGACACAACTTACCGCCTGGGTATGTTCTTTTTTTGACCGAAAACTATGACTGGTACTAATGATATTATAGATTCATCCTCAAGACGAAGGAACAAAGGGCGGAAGAAAAGGCCATGATGGACAAGTCGCCACTCAACACCTTGACCCTGGAAGACTGGCTCGAAAGCGAACGACACAAGCTCGTTGGAGAACTCACACCCGTCACGCCAGAGTCCTTCGCCAAATGGAAGAAGGACCGTATTGATAAGAAGGCCGCCGAGGAACAAGCCCGCAAGGCCAAGGAGGATACCGGAAGATCGCTGTTCGAGAGCGGCAACTGGCGGACCGAAGACAGCGAGCCCGATTCGGACGAGGAAGACGATGGAGCTTTCAACCTTGTCGCGTTACGGCGAGAGACCGAGAACATCCAAACAAGGAAGGAAGAGGAGCGTCTGGCCAAGCTGCATGGGCTCGACTTGGTCCCGGCAGTTGGGGGCGAAGAGTGAGCGGCGCTCAAGATCTCCAAGTGACAAGGGCGCTTGGAAGATTGGGTTGTGGAAACCCTTCCCATACTGGTATCGGCCTGTGGCTGTTGTCCGGACTCATGGTGTGATCGTGCTGACTACAAGCCTGCGTTGACGGGTGGATCTATCGCAATCGGACCGAGACTGTGTGGTTTTGAGGTGAACGCTGGTGTTTGCCGTCTTTATCCATGCCCTGTACAGCCTTGCGCTGCAGGACTGGTTATTCCAGAGCCATGGAGAAGACTCACTGCAGCAGCGGCACACAAGGTTGGAATAAATCATTGTGTTGGAGGACAAGTCTACCTGACATGATCTTATGCTAGATGTTTGTACGTAAAATGGTTGTTATTGCGCCGAGCGCTTTGAAGGGTGCATAAATTGCAGCTTCCAATCCAATTCCTCTTCACGTCGCCTTTTCACGTCGCCTTTTCATGACTTCTGCGTAGCGAATCGTATTGCCTTGGTATTCCTGAGACGATCATTTCTTGGATTGGCCGTCTGGGTTGTTACCAGGGAGAGGCTGATTACGAAGGAGGCTTGGTAGGAGCCGGTGAGGTAGCTGATGGCTAGTTGGCTGACTTGATGGTTGGATATATTGGATATGGGGGAGAAGGGCGTACAAGCTAGTCAAGCGACCACCTTGTTGGTTTTATACTCATCGCTCCTCTATCTATGAATAGGTTCTCTGGATTATAAAATATATTGGCGATGATCACCACTCAAGCAGACGGAAAGAACTCTGAAACAGTGCATAATTGTCTAACCAATTATCCCAATATGAGGATGGTCTACTAAGTGTGAGTTTTAGAATGAGGACTGGGAGCCTGAGGAATTAGGCAACCAGGGATAGAGTTGACTTGTGCAAAACAAGAACAGAGTCAACTATTGCAGCACCTCCTGCATGCTGAGTCAGAAACCAAAGTGTATGCACATGTACGATATACATTCTTGGGCTATTTTAAGGGTATAATGCACATCATATACAGAAATGTGCTAGGAGATGAAGCCGAGCGAGATGAGATTGATCATATGATAATTATGAATTGATATTGACACAAAGAGTCACTCTCGACAGAATCACATGATTCCCCCGCAATGAAGATGAATCTGGAGAAGTCCCTTGATCAGGGTGTCATTTGGAGGCAGGCTGTGATTGGCAGAGACGCCGCTGCCAACACGGACCCGATGCCAGAAGGGTGATTCTATTGGGGGCGGAGAGTGATGGAAGGATTCCTTAAAGTGCCCAGACTCAACTCAGACTCTCTCATTTCGGACCATCAGCTGTGAGGGCGGGCGAGTGTAACAGTGACTGCCAAGGGCTCAGCTGGCGATGTTCCACCAATCACCCAGCCCTAACAGCTCTTTGTCTGCCAGCACCATGGAAGAACTCGAGACTCCAGACTGGGGGTTGACTGAATTGACTCGGGGCTTTAGATTGCCTGATTCCGCCCTTGAACGACCTGTATCATGCGTTGGCGGGAGAACTCAGAACTCACGGTCCCCGTCCCTGCGGCCGATTGCGATGTCGCCTGCAGTTCAGACTGCAATCACTGCGAAACTTACTGCCACCCCTTGAGTCATTTCAGTTCACACTTTGGATTCTTTGGCTTCCTCGTGGCTAACTAAGCTTGTCACGCGTGGTGTTGTTTCTCCCCAGATTCGGCGCGGGGAAATTCACGAGTGTTTGATTGGAACCTTTACGAGGATACCAAGACCTCGAGCCTTTGTGGCGTCCACTAACTTCCTTGTGAACTTCCAACAGTCCTTTTTTTCGGGGGAGGCCAATCGAATGAGAGCGCGCCTCTGGATGCTACGTTGCACTGCTGTTTCTGAAGCATTAACGCTGCATGTCAATGAGGGGGATCCTGTCCGGTGGTTCGGTTGAGCTTGCCCCGGATTATTAGAATATAAGACGCCCTTGGCCTCCTTTTCTGCCTTCTCCTGTTTTTCTTCTTGCCGTTTCCGTCTCATTGTCTGTCTTGGTGTGCTGTCTGCACCGGCCGTCAAGATGCAGTTCGGAAAGTCCTACAATGTTTATTTCCTTTGCGCGTTCATGACCCTTGGTATGTTCTCTCAATATCTTTCCAAATACAAGCTGACTGTCTAGGTGGTGGTCTGTTCGGTTTCGATATCTCGTCTATGAGTGGTAAGTCCTAATCCAAGTCTTGATCTGGCTTAGACGCAACGCTCACCATTGCAGGTGTTTTGGGCACCAAGGCCTACATCAATTACTTCCAAGTCGGAGATGGCAATTACAAACAGGTACGGCTCATAATATACATGCAGAGCGCGACTAACGGTTTAGGGTGGAATTACCTGTGCGATGCCGTTTGGATCGCTCGTCGGTGCCTTGGCCTCGAGTTTCCTCGCCGACAAATACTCGCGTGTGACAGCCATCCAGTTCTCCTCGACTTTGTGGATCATCGGTTCCATGTATGTCCCTCACTTGGTAACCACTCTGTGGTAGTTTTTACTGACAATCAAGCTTCCAATGCGCCGCCAACGGCATCGCGCTTCTCGTCGTCGGCCGTGTCATCGCAGGCCTCTGTGTCGGCATCGCCTCCGCCATGGTCCCTGTCTACATCGCCGAAGTCAGCCCTAAGCAGATCCGAGGCCGCATGATTTCCCTACAGCAGTGGGCAATCACCTGGGGTATCCTGATCCAGTACTTCATCCAGTACGGCTCCAGCAACATCGACGGCGGCCCCAACAACGAAACCCAGAGCACAGCGGCTTTCCGCATCCCCTGGGGTATCCAGATTGTCCCTGGTGTTATCTACTTTGTGGGGCTGTTCTTCTATCCAAAGTCGCCGCGTTGGTTGGCGAGTAAGGACCGCTGGGATGAGTGCATGCACAACCTTGCCCGTCTCCATGGGAATGGCGATATCAACCACCCCAAGGTTCTTGCTGAGTACAAGGAGATCCAGGATGCGCTGGCCTTGGAGCGCGAGCAGAACTCGACGAGTTACCAGGAGTTCATGAAGCCGCGCATTGCGAAGCGTGTCTTCCTGGGAATGAGTCTGCAGATGTGGTCCCAGCTCTGCGGGATGAACGTCATGATGTACGCCATGCCTCATAAACTAGCTGATAGTTGCTGACAGTATCAGGTACTACATCGTCTACATCATGCAAGGCACAGGAACCGGCTCACCCCTCCTGACAGCATCCATCCAATACATTCTTAACACAGCCCTCACCCTGCCCGCCATCCTCTGGCTCGACCGCTTCGGCCGCCGCCCTGCAATCCTCATCGGCTTCTCCCTGCAAGCCATCTTCCTCTACGTCGAAGGGGGCCTACAAGCCGGATACGGCCGCACCACGCGCGAAGGCGACACAAACTCCACCGCCATTTCCTGGACCGTCGCCGACCACCCGGCCGTCGGCCGCGCCATCATCGCCATGTCCTACCTCTTCGTCTGTTCTTTTGCGACTACAATCGGCCCGACCTCCTGGACGTACCCGGCTGAGATCTACCCAGCCAAGGTGCGCGCCAAGGCAGTCTCGCTAGCCACGGCCTCGAACTGGACATGGAATTGTCTGTTGGCGCTTTTCGTCCCGCCTCTGCTTTGGAGTATTAACTGGAAGATGTACATGATTGTACGTCCCCAAATAATCCCTATATTACAGATGAAAACTAACAACAGTAGTTCGCCGCCTTCAACACCGTCGCCGCAGTGCACATGTTCCTCACAGCCCCAGAGACAAAGGGCTTCACGTTGGAAGAAATGGACGAAGTCTTCGACACCGGCATCCCCGCCTGGCGCCGCGGAAAGGCGCGCTCGCGTCTCGACGATATCGAGCGGGAGATTGCAGAGGGGAATCTCAAGGTTACGGACCGGGCGCCTGTTCAGCCCGCTGAGAAGGTTACGCCTGAGAAGGGGGATGAGAATGTTTGATGATTAGGATTATTTAGGATTTTTTCTTGGTTTGTTTATTTAATGTGGTGGTGGGTAGTTGAGGTAATGGGTGGATGGTTTACTGGAGAGTTAGGGTTAGGTAGCTGAGATTGTAGAGTGCCGCTCTATGAATGTAACTTGTTGCTATAATATGAAGTTTAATCTAGGAAGGAACGACCCCGGTCCTCCATTGCACCTTCCTTTCAGGGTGGTACATCAAATTAGGAAGGTATGCATCATTTTAGGAAGGTACAAGCCTTTGGTAGAAAGGAAGGAGCGACCAGTTCCATTTTTTTGACCGAGGCCATCTCATCTCCTATAAAACTGACATATAACTTGGAAGTTGAAATAGAGTATGAGCTATTCAACCCACTCAAACCCCAAAACCGGAACCTCAAATGGCTCCGCCGTACAGGACGCATTAAAAAACGCGTCATGCACACAATCCAATGCAAAATCCGCTTGCCCGGAGTAAGTAATCCTGCTCCCATTCGCACAAGCCAGCGCATGGCCCGCCCCGAGTATATACTCCACACGGCCGGTCGAAGTATCCTCGTTTGAGGAGCCGTAGAAGGATATTATGCGGCCCATGGCCCGGTCCGCATACCCGCAGTTGCTCTCTCCATTCCCGATATCGTGCACGCGGTACCCGATGTACTCGTCGTGGCAGGTGGGGCCGTCGGTGAATTTTATGTCGAGCGTTTGGGGGGGCCCGTAGCCCCATGGTGAGTAGTTTGGCATTCCTGTATAGCAGACGTTTACCCAGCTCCCGCCGATGGCGGCGCAGGTGGTTTCGTTGGGGGTGGCCCAGGTGTTTTGGTAGAGGCAGCCTTTTGTGGCGATGTCGGCGGCGTTGTGGATGCAGTCGAGGCTGTGGGAGCCGTTGTGCCAGGTTAAGGAGGTGACTGTCCAGGTTGGGAGGGGGCAGCCGGGTGGGGGGTTTATAGAGGCGGATGTTGAGAAGGGGAGGGAGAGGGAGAGGATCCCGGTTGTGATGGTGAGGATGTTCATTTTAGGATAAGGAATTGAGTGTGGCTCACTAGAGGTGGAAGAAAGAGTCGTTTTATATTTGCGAGGACAAGGCTACTATGCTAGCTACACTGCATAAATGCGGTAAGCAGCTAGAACCAATGATTCTGTCTTGTATAAGACATTCTAGCCTGAACAGCTTAGGTGGAAAGACTGAGACACCTGCAGATTCTCCGAGATAGCCTGATCGCAGGAGTGGCGTTCGATCCATCGTTTCCTCCCGGTGGACCTGAGACAATCGACGAACATGAGTCTAGAACGCAGATGCAGGATATGCACAGCTGAGACATGGACAGGTTGCTACTGGGTCCAGCACACAAGCGGGGCGGACTAAGTCGGAGTTTGCAGCTTACGGTGTCGTCCACTATCACGGACTGGAATGGGATCCTGGCCTTGCATATTTGTTAAAGAGAGTGTTAAGCCACACCTTAGACTGATATGAATTAATTAACTGGAACAGCTCAGTCAATGGCTCCCAATCCAACAACCACAACACAATTTGCAAGGTTTGACAAACCTCAACCAAACCAACAGGGTAATGCTCAAAGAATAAAACACTATGTTATGCCTTGATAAACCGCACCCAGCAAGCATGCTCCTCCATCCTTGGAAACCGGTCATCGTAGAAAATCTCATACCTCGCAGTAACCCCAGGCGAAACACCCTGGAACTCAGGCGCAATCTCCGTCTTGTACTCCTTATACACACTGGCAAGCAGGGTCGTCATCTCCGCCATGGCCAGACTAAGAAACGACGCGTGGTTAGCTATATGAACACTTAGGTATAGGTATCAGGTAACGTACTGCATCCCAATACACATCCTCCCGCCACTCGAAAACGCCCAGAACCAGCGCTTCATCTCGGCCTGTTCCTCGGGAGACCCCGAGAGCCATCGCTCGGGATTAAAGCGCATCGGGTCCTTGAAGACTTTCGCGTTCCGGTGTAGAGTGTACGGACTCATGCTCACGAGTGTACCCGCCGGAATGAGATACCCGTCGATGACCTGGTCTGTATCTGCGAATCGGGGTTCGGTTCCTGGTAGCGGGGCGAAGAGGCGGAGGGTTTCTTTGATGACTGCGTCGAGGTACGGGAGTTTATCTGCGGTTGTGGCGCTGATGACTTTCTCGTTTGTGGGGGCATCTTCGAGTTTGTTTAGGGGTAGGGGTAGGGATTGGACTTCTGCGCGCAGCTTTGACTGGTAGATGTGGTTTTCGGGTTGCGAGAGGATGAACATCGCCCACATGATTGTGTCGCTGGTGGTGTCGATTCCGGCGAGGAGGTGGTCTGCGCATTCGCTGGCTACGTCGAGGTAGTCCATTGCGTTGGCTGGGTCGTTCTTGGGGGTTTCTTTGCTGGCGGCGAGGAGTAGGCGCTCGGCGATGCATTCGCTTGCGTCGAGGTTGCCGGTGGTGGATTTGTTGATGAGTTCTGCGGCTTTGAGTGCGTGGACCCGGATCCCGGTGTATGTTGACGGTTTGTTCATGGGGAGGAGGTGGAGCGATGTGAGTAGGGACTCGACCAGGCCGGTGCGGGAGTACAGCCAGCCGGTCAGCGAGGGGAAGTGGATGGTGAACCAGGAGAGCTTGCGGCGGTCGTGGTCGAGGATGTCGTCGAGCAGGGCCCGGTCTGGGGAGCCGGTTAGGGCTGTGGTTGCGCCGTGCGGACTCTTCCCGTAGAGGAATTTGCTGATCGAGTCGAGGGAGAAGTAGTGCAGGGCTGCGAAGATCTCGAGTCTACCGGTGTCGTCTGCCTCCTTTTCAATCAGGTCCATGAACTGTGCTGTCTTTTCATTCACCATTGAGGCGTTGCGAGGGGAGAGGACGGCGGATTTGGAGTATGCGTGGTTGAGCAGCTTCTTGCGGTCTGTCTCATCAGCATTCCATTCAGAATAAGGAGGGAAGACAAACCTCGATGGTCTTTCCCAGAAGACACACTAAACATGTTCTGCCGCCCGTATGCGTCGAACATGCGATAGAACGAACTTCGCTGGAAGACAGTGCCGGCACCGTATATAGCGCGCAGTGCAGAAAGGCTGTTGAATGCGACCTCATTTGGACCGACCCGCACAGCATCGCCGTACTTCTCATGGAGAACTTGCATAAATGTAGTCCTGGTACCGCGGTAGTCTTCGTACGCGAGACGCCATTTTGTTAGAGCAAAGAGCCTGGGGCCTGGAATGGGACGGAGCGGAGTGCGGATCAGGGTTGTGTATATTGTGGTGATGATGTAGAGGCAGACAATAGCCCCGAGAGCATTGATGGTGTAGTCCATGGCTACCATCTTGGAGTTTTCAGATGGACATCCAAAGTCAAGACAGCAGTTTATATCTCCAAGTCGGACTCCCCGCAGCAATCGGACGCCCCGCACAGAAGTCAAAACGGCAGTCGTCAGCGAGGCAGATAACTTAATAACCAACGCACTAAATGCGATTGGTTATGAAACCGGCAAACTAAAACTTCGAAAGACTTTTACTTGCTAACCGCTTCTCCATCTCGCGAAGCCCCACCCCCATACATACTTGAGCTTCTACTCAGCCTGTCTAGATTGTCCAAAACGTAATCAATATATTAAAAATGGAGAGATTCCGTATACATGGTTTAACAACTTAAATCCGAAGTAAGGCATAGATTCACGCAATAGAAAGAAAATTCTCATCCCCCAGACTTGCACGCAAACCAGAGGCAGAACGCACGATAACCAAAGGAAAAGCAACCGGAGGCTGATCCAGACGGGGAAGCGTAAGCGAGATACGTGCCGAGCAGCTGGAATCATGTAACTCTTTCCTAAGATTGAAAGCATCGTTAAATATACAATCCAAACTCAAACTCAGATCATGTTTCATCTTTGAATCGAGGCTGGGAAAGTTATTGGTTACGGCCCACGGCGCATACCGACTGTCCCCCGCTGGCAGGCCGACTTGTGCAGGGCTAGGATGGGGTAGGCTTCCCGACCAGATCTCGCGATGGAGGTGCTTCCAGACTTGTAGCACGCCATTGCGGAAGTCTTCAGTGCGCCGATTGTAGCAGCTATCCCAGGCATTGAGGATAGATTCCCAGATAGCACGGAAGCGATCGATACTGGGGAATGAAAGTATGTTAGTGAAAGACCTTAGAGACGGGGCAGATTAGTGGCCTGCTTACATCGTGTCTAACTTTTGTCGTTCTTGTTGATTGCTGTCCAACCTATGCTTGACAGCCTCGTAGTTCATTTGGATGTTCTCCAAATTGGAATTGACAGCATCGTACTCCTCTTGAAGGTCCAAAAGCCTCGTTTGCGCGGCTGCCTCTGCCTCCCTGGCATCTTCCTCCCGTTGTGCCGCGCTATCTAGGCTCTTTGCGACAAAACTTTCATCTTTCTTTGCCTTTTCGTTGGCTTCGTTGGCATCGGCGACGAGGGTCACTACAAAGTCTAGTGTCATTAAAATCAGCAAAATCCACAGAACACTGAGCAGGATGGCTTACTGATGATGTCTTCTGGAGACCGTCCATGCTCTGGAAGTTGTAGAATTTCCGCAAGTGCCTCGACTTGCTTAGCCAATGCCTCCCTAGCGGTTTCGGAATGACCATATGAAGCCTGCACACTCTCAATCCTTTTATTTGCGCGGTTATACTCCGCTCGCAGTGTCTTGAGTTCCTCCCGCGCAGTATTATGGGCGGCCTTAGCCTCGTTGCGTTCGGTCTGAAGGTTTTTGAATCTCGAGATCGTACCGTGGACAACGTCCAACAAGGACGTGTTGCTAGTTACAGTCACGCCGCTAAATGGCCCGAGATCGTCTTTTGAGTCTTCGATAGCATATGTGACGTTCTTGACAATATCGACAGCGCGCAATCTTCCATCTTCACCTGCTGCTGAAGCAAGCTTCCCCTTTATGCGATCCATGAGTGATATAAGTTTTCGCATGACCTTATCGGGGGTCACTGTTCCTTTAAGCTTGAGTTCTGCGGCGAATGTGGCTAGGTCGCTGCTGGAGACTAAAGTGTCCCTGGAGGAATCCTTCGTTCTAGACATAGTAGAGCGGGTCATCGTGAAACTTCCAAAAGACATTCCAAAAGACATTCGAAATTAATGAGCCTAATAATGATAAACTCGAGCACTGTGGGTCAAGCCAGGGCAAGAACTTTTGGCGGGGTATATGATCCCAGTGAGAGACAAGTTGGCGGAGATGCGGGGTGATATCTTGGGAAAGGACGCAAACACCATTGACAGTCACATGGCTAGAGCCCAATCATGTCTGAGGTACTATGCAAGGCTGTGGTAAGTATAGATGTACATTGGCGAGGCTGAAATGTTGGAGACGAACAAGATTTGATAGTGAATATAGATATTGATATAAAGTGCAGCTGGACCGTTATTCATACCCATACATGTGGGGGAGGTCAAATAAATGCAGCAGTTTTATACCTGTTTACATTAAACTTGGGAATTAGGCAGTTGTTTGTTGTTTATAGAGCCTTGCTCTTATCTTAGTCAAATTTAGTGTCGACGCCTAAAATGGGTTGTGATGTCTTTATGCCCTATTACAGGGAATGGCTAAGCGCGCTTAATTGAAATAAAGTATAAATTGCCAACGCTACGAAAGCTTTTAGCTTCTTGTAGATATAAAACGCTAAATGGGACATCTCCGCTCTCATATCTTTCAATTAATCACAACATGCCTGATCCCGCCAGCTTTCCAGCCGTGCTTTTGACCAGGTCTTGACATATTCTTTCTATATTACAACCCATGATAATTACCTGCGTGAAGTAGATTCGCATGATGGGAAGAGTTTACTAGGAAAGCTTGGGTAAGTGCCAAGATTAGCCATGATGCTTGATACTGGCTGCATTTCATGAAGAGACTGTATTCTTGAGGGTTGAGCTAGAACTGAACCATTCACTGACTGGGCATACATTTATAAATATAGCAACAGTGATATTTTCATTCCATGCAATGGATCATAATGACTATATCCCAACAAATCGATCTTTATGATTCAAAGTGACTCAGATGGAGCTAATGTCTTGGGTGTAAGATCCTCGGCGCCCGCGCATCCCGAACATACATACACATCGCCAACCACCAGTTACCGATGACGATGCCCAGACAGGAGCAATTATAAATTCATCCGAGATTATCAAGCAGGGCGAGAAACTCACCGGGTGGAAACATATAAGAGCAGTGTGATGGCATAAGGCTGGTCTATCTTCATCTTCTTCCACCCGTATACTTCAAATAGCCTCAACTCCTCGACTGAACGATAAAGCCAGACAAAGACAACATGACCATTGCAATCGCCGGCTCCGGCGACCTAACCCGGTACATAGTCGAAGAACTCCTCGCCAGCACACACCCACACAAAGTGGTCCTGCTCGTCCGCACCGCAAAGCCCTACTTCAGCACTTCCAATCCAAACCTCATCCAGGAACCCGTCGACTACACCTCCGTGGAATCCATCAAGTCTGCACTGGATAAACACGACGCCACGACGCTCATCTCAACGATCCTTACCTACGATACGGAAGCGTTTGTTTCGATACACGAGAACCTCGTCGCCGCGGCACTGCAGAGTCGCAACTGTACGCGCTTCATTCCGTCGGAGTATGGCGTGAATATCCGGGATTATCCTGACCAGCCGGGGTTCTACTGGGAGACTCGCGAGCCGATTCGCCGGATCCTGCGGAGCCAGGGGGAGGGAAAAGGGGAAGGGGAAGGGAAGGCCCTGGAGTGGACGCTTGTTTGCTGTGGGTGGATACTCGATTATATCCTGCCCCGTGAGAATCGATATATGAAGGATATCGGCGATTCCTTCCCTGTGAACCTGGAGGGGAAGAGGGCTGTTATTCCCGGGACCGGCAGGGAGGCGGTGGACTTTATCTCTGCGAGGGATTTGGCGAGGGGGCTGGTTGCGTTGGTTGAGACGCAGAAGGGGTGGGAGGAGTATACATTTCTCTCGGGGGAGCAGATGAGTTGTGACCGGCTTGTTGAGGCTGTGAAAGCGCATTATGGACTTGGGGATGGGTTTGAGGTGAAGTATCTTTCGCTGCGGGAGCTGGTTAATGAGGTTCGTGATGCGGAGGATGAGTTTGCGAGGATTGAGGCGGAGTATAAGATTGTGATTCCGAGTGGATCGACGGCGCTGGATTGGGATGAGGTGAGGAGACATCGCGAGAAGTATTTTGGGCAGGTCAAGTTTAGGGATGTCAAGGAGGTTCTGGGGGGTGCTGAGGAGGGTGTTATTGTTTGATGAACTAGTTTGACCTTTGATTGTTCGAATTCTTGAAGAGTGCAAATAGTACCAGGATTAAATGCTGCAGTGGTAATGGTTCAGATACGTATGACGATGATATTGGGTTGTATCACAAGTATTTACATATAATTCAATCCATACCATGATATAGCAGTCTCAATTTACATGCTCGCCAGTCAACGATCTAGAACAGCCATAGACAACAATAAACCCTCTAAACACCCACATGTCTAAGACCAACCAATACAATCTCAAACTAGTCTAGAGGTCAAACTCGCAAGAAATGCCATGGTCCCGATCCCCACAGCCAGAGTCAGACCCAGACAGCGAGCGCTTCTGACCGCGATACGACATCTCCGCTCCACTGAGGTTCGACGAGTCAGCGTTGCAGCCGTTCCCGTTGACGACGGTGAATGAGTCGCGGAGCCCGGTGTCCCCGGTACCAAAGGTGTACTCGTTGCCTGCGCAGTCCATGGTCAGCGGCTTGACCTGGCTCCAGCCGTTGCCGCTTGGTTTGCAGATGCGGATCTGGATTTGTCAGTGGTGATGGTAGGACAGGGGATGCAGGGGGCGTACCCAGGGTTCACCGTCGATCTCGGTGTCGCGGATGGAGGTATAATGGACGACGAACTTGCCGGTCGTAGGGGGGAAAGCGTGCTGGTTGGAGGCGCAGTCGAAGAGGGCGTTTGCGCCGGTTGCGGCGGTGATGGCAATTGGCAGGAAGGTAGAGAGCTTCATGGTGGATGTAGATAGAGGTAGATAGGTGTAGATACTTGGTGTAGTAATTGAGAGAGTTGTTGATGCTTGGATTGGAGTGGAAGTGGATGGAGAGCAAAGTTGCTGGGAATCTTGGGCCTTTTATACCTGGATTTCAGCAACAGAAGCTGCATAGAACAGATCTCTCTGTATACGTTCTTCCGAGTTTGGTGGTGTCGAGCGCCGTCCTACTCAATCCGGTCAGACACAGCGCCCGACATCAGCTTCTCTACAAGAGTCTCCACAAGCATTGCCGGAGATTCTGGGGATTTTGAAGATATCCGGCAGTCGTCGTCGCAGATCTGCACTGCTACTTACTCTGTAGTAGCAGACCGCTACTGACGCCTGGGGCCGAGGAACTTGGTGGCCGGAAGCTAGCAAGTATCCTGATCCTGTAAGAGGTGCTTCCACAGGTACCAGGGCAATGATAGTGAGCTGCGTAAGCTGACTGGACGGCATAGAATGTCCCCTGCTGTCGATCATTGGGGCATGCACAATCCGCGCTGACTGCCGGGCGCCGCGAGAGGCCTGATAGAGTATCTTCAGTTGAGCATCAGTTCCCACCTGATAGCCAGGAACTAGATTGGTTGGAGTGCATGTATCGTTTCCGAGAAGCTATTTGTCAACTAAGCCCGGTCGATCCGTTGCGATGGGGCGAAGGATTGTAGGTGACCTGGGCTGAGGAACTGGAGCCATAGCCCTATCGAATCACGCTATAGCCAAGCTCTGCCGAGTCTAGTACCTTAATGACAGAAGAATGATAGTTGGTCGAGACCTTGAGGATGATTACTCCGTCGGCGCTGGGTATAACTGGAACAGGCAATTAGTGGAGACTCAGCTCATTAGGGCTATGTAGTGCTGCCTACCCCAACGACAATCAAGGCTGAATTGAACAAGAATGGCCACTAAAGCTTACTGAATGCTTTCATTGTTGACACCGATGTTCGGTTGTCCATGTCAGGCACCGATAAACTTAGCATTGCCTCGTCACATTGCGAGTACCCCGATTATCGACCTTTCCACCTAAATTGTGCAGACAAATGTTAAATGCCAAGATCTCAGCCACGACGCTTGACAGATCAACAAGCCCGCCTTAGTAAACGTGGGGGTGGCTGGAACGCGGAGACAGACATGTGGAGAGTTTGACACTTGATACTGATAGACTTCATGATTTCATCCTCTACCTTCCATGGTTGTGATGCCACCAAAACGAGCCTGCGACAACTGTATCTCGCGAAAAGTCAGGTGCAGCGGCTCCTCGCCCTGTGAGACCTGTAGTGATGTTGGCAATCCGGTTCCCTGTACTTACCTGAGGCCTGCGCGGAAAAGAGGGCCCAAGGTCCGACGACGAGCCAGACGTCACTTTCCGCCCTCGGAGACGCCTGAGCCAGGGTTGGATAGTGACCATGTTGGCGAAGGTAAAAGTAACGGCCTGCCCGAGCGTATATCTAGATCAGTGCTCGCACTGATCGTGCGCCACTACCAGCAGAGTTCATACAGTGTCTGGCCGGTTATCAATGCGGATGGGTTTCTACAGGAAATAAACGATATCGAGCCTGAGAACTCCGACCCCCAAGCCGCGATGTTTGATTGTCTCGTAACGAGTCTCTGCGCGGCAACAATGGCGCAGCTGCATCTTGCGCCGATCTGGGATGGCTCGTTGTTTGTGGATAGCTCGGTGATGGGACGGGTCTGTCTGCGAATTAGAGATAATTATAACTGCGACCGGGGGAATATCGGGATTTGCGGTATTCTTACTTCGTTTTTCCTGCATGTTTATCATGCCAAGTTGAACCAGCGCACGGCTGCTATGATGTATATCCAGGAGGCTATAGCTGGGGCTCGCATGGTGCGCTTGGATAAGATGTCACGGTTGCACAACGTGCCATACAGCTATTTGATTGTCAACAAGGAGTTGATTTTTCCCTTGCTGTGGGTTACAGAGAGGTATGTTGGTCTCTTGTTTACAGATCAGCGGCTTATACGTTGAAGGGGCTACGCGCTTCATCTTAATGTTTCTCCGTTATACACCGAGTCACTATCGTTACCGGAAATTGCGATTAGCTCTACTATTGACGACCATGCCCGCGGTTTACTCGATCTTGTCCGGCTGTTCGTTGCATTCGACCATATATCCGTACGCCAGCCTCACGCCAGCATTACGTCCGCACCTTGTCTAACAGATACCGAGACGAAACTCTCCTCAGTCAGTCTAACCGACGACCGGATCTCCGCCAGGACGGCGGACTGCCATATCACCCGGGAATGGATGAGGACTATACTCTGGCAAAAGGCGCTTGCCTTGGGGTTGCTGTCTTCCAGCTCTTACACGGCGATGATGAACTTTGGCTTCCCTGGACAGATTGGCCGGGATCTATTACAGTCATTGCGGTATTTCACCGCTGCGGATTTGCTGCCTTTGGGGCGGGATCAGGTTAGTATACTGCTTATAATCCTGAGATAAATGGGTTTACTAACAACATTCAGTTATTGAAATGCTTCGAAATCGCAAGCACCCTGGCAGACACTATCCTTCTCACTTCAGCTACGTCTTATTCTGCCCGCGAGTTCGGGCCGCAGGACTTTCTGCATGCGCTGTATCAGAAGCTGCTTCCATCTCTTGAACAGGATTCAGTGTTGAAGTCTAACCTGCGGAGTAAGATGGCGGAGGCCCTGGTTACGGCGCCGGCGAGATTGTTGATGGAGCCGACTAGTATGGAGCCAGAAGACTCCAGACACTACACAGCGGCAGATGGGATCGACTTTACCGTATAATAATTTTAATGCTTGCTAGCACTGCGGCTATCAGACCTAATATATAACCTGCGTACTTGACAGGGACATGCATAACACAGCTCATTTTCTTTATGTTTTGTGTGAAATTTGTTCATGCAAGAATGTCGGGATGCAGAATAACTATATATGAACTCAATCACTGGCAACTTGAAGGACCACTCTCCCAGAGATATCCCCCTTCTCCATATCCTCATAGACCTTCGGCAAGTCCCTGAAAGGCCTCACCTTAATAACAGGCTTCACAACCCCCCTCCGCACCAGCTCAACCGCGTCCATACACTCCTTCAAAGACCCAACAAGATTACCCGTAATCCTCAACCCCTTGATCACAATCGTGCAGATCGGCGTCTCCAGAGCCGGCCGGCCAGGTGGAATACCCACACAGCTCAAACACCCTCCCACCCGTAACATATCACAGGCATTTGCAAATGCCCTGGCGCTGCCGGCTGTCACAACCACCGCGTGAGCGCCTAGCCCGGTTATGGCTTGCACTCTCTGGACGGGATCCTCGCGCGCGAAATCGATGTACTCGTTAGCGCCGACGCCGAGGACGAATTCTCGTCGTCCCGGTCCGGTATCTACCCCGATAACGAGGGCTCCTTGGGCGCGGGCATATTGTACTACCATCGTCAGTGCCACGATATACTGTATTATGTATAGTAGAAGTACACACCTGCTAGATGTCCAAGACCACCGCCAGCCCCAACAACAACTAACCAACTCCCAGGCTGGATCTTTGTATTCAACACCGCCTGAGCAATCAGACTGTCAGCCTCATCTTCCTTATATGACCTAGGGTTAAATAAATGTTACCTTATAAGCAGTCAACCCCGCACAAAGCACCGGCCCCATAACAACGGGATCCACATCATCCGGCAAAACCGTCAAATAGTCCGCATCCAGCGCAATATACTCCTGGAAACTGCCGTCCTCGTGGTGCAGATGGTTTGTCGCGCGCACGCAGTACTGCTCTGTCCCCGCGAGACAGAACTCACATCGTCTGCAGATCCGGCTTGCGAACCGGATGCCCACAAGCCCGCCGACCTTCAGGCCTGTGCTGTGTGTGATGTCGGGGCCGAGGGTGAGGATTCGCCCGATTCCTTCGTGCCCGCCGATGTGGGGGAGTTTGATCTTTGTTATGGGTGTGCCGTCGGGGCCCGCTGCTGTGCCGGACTTTGTGTGTAGGTCTTTATTATTTTGATTAGCAAGAGAGGATTTTTGGTTTTGTTTTTAGGATAGGGGGTATGGACGAACCGCTTTGGCACACGCCTGTGTAGAGGACTTTGGCTAGGACTTCATTGCGGCCGGGGGTAGGAACTGGGTAGTCGTCTTTGAACTCGACGGTGCCGCCGAGGCTGGAAACCAAGGCGACGGTTTGGGTTTGAGGGATGCCGGAGCCCATTCTCGTATTGGGGTAGAAGGAATATAATGGACGAAGAGGAGAAGACCTCACTTGTCGTTACGAAAGGGTATTTATATCTGTCTGCTGGGAAGTCTACATCATGAGATGTGTGGGATGGCCAGTCGGGCCATGTCATTCTGTTTCCATACTCAAGTAAACTATACCAGAACTCTAGCATCCCAACGTCATCAGACTTGGTGGTTTGGCAGACGCCACAGAGTATTTCTCCGAGCCAATTCTCCGAGCGTGGGGGCGTGGGGTCAACCCTAGCACCTCCTGCTCTCGTATTACCCCATGGGGTCTACTTAGTATCTTCGTACTATGTACTTGGTAGGGTAGTAGATACTCAGAGAGCAGGTTATTAGATTGCAAAGCGGGGTGATAGGGTTCCGTACAATATAAATACTATGGAACGGACTTACAGGGACAGGGTAATTATAAAACAATCTCATTACTTTCAATGTTCGGCATCGATCTCAACTTCGCCCATTATAAATGGGCATTTATATACTGCTCGGTCTCCGCACTCGGGGCCCTGGTATTCGGCTACGACAACACATACTACAGCGGGATTCTGGGAATGCAAGAATTCAAAAACGACTATGGGACGCGGGTGATTGACGGGGAAAAGGCTTTGGCTACTGACTTCACGTCCCTCACAACGTCAAGTATCTACATCGGTGACATGCTCGGAGCCCTGAGCTCGGGGGTATTGAACGATCGATTTGGCCGGAAAGCAGTTCTCTTGATTGCGGCATTCTTCGTCCTGGCTGGGGGTATTGCCCAGGTGGTAGATACTCACTTCGAGGCTGTTATCTCGGTTGGTCGGATATTGATTGGTATCGGAGTTGGTAACTTCACAGTGACTTCGCTTCTCTAGTTAGTTGGCCCTATCTCGGCTGTTAGAAACCACAACTGACTATATAGTATTGGCGAGGTTGCCCCTGTCGAAGTTCGCAGCCCTGCGCTTTATCTGTTCCAGTTCCTGCAGTCTTGCTCTCAGCTTGTGGCGGCAGGCTTGACACAAGGCACGAATGGTATTAGCTCCTCGTTATCCTACAAACTACCCATGGGCGGCCTTGTTATACTTCCCATCGCCGCCTTTATACTGGTTCCATTTATCCCGGAATCGCCAACCTGGTATGTCTCTCGCGGACGAAGAGACGAGGCCCAGAATGCCCTGCGCAAAATCCACAGAAGCAATCCTACATACGAACCGTCAGCCGACCTTGAGCTCCTCGACAAAGCCCGTGAACACGAAGAAGAGCAACTGGCAGCGTCATCCTGGAAGTCGTTACTTCTCGACCCCATCGAGCGAAAGAAGTTGCTATGGGCCGCCGGAGGCATGTACGCCCAGCAGATCTGCGGTATCATCTTCTTCTATAACTACGGCGTTGTTTTCGCCCAGGAGCTCGGTGTCTCGCAGCCGTTTACCATCACACTCATTACCATGATTCTGCAGATTATCGCCGTCGCCATTTCAGTCCTCACGGCGAATAAGCTCAAGAGACGCTCCAACCTCCTCTACAGCACGGGACTCATTCTCCTCGCATTCATTATCATCGGCGGTATCGGGACACAGAAGAATCTCTCCACCGCGTCGAAATACGTGATCGTCGTCTTCTCATACGTCGTGATCTGCGCGTACAACTTCGGCCAGGGACCCCTGACCTTCGCAATCACACGCGAGCTTTCGGTAGGCGTCAACCAGAACAAGATTATCTCGGTGTCGATCTTCGCGCTCTATTTCTTCCTGTGGTTGATTTCCTTCACGGCGCCGTATTTGTATAACAGTGCGGGACTGGGCCCGATGGTTGGGTTTGTTTATGCGGGCACGACTGTTACCTCGCTCGCGTGGGTTTGGTTTTGTGTTGGGGAGACGCAGGGGAGGACAAGGCTGGAGATTTCTTTGCTGGTTGAAAATGGGATTCCGGCGAGGAGGTGGCGCATGCATGTCTTCGAGCGTGGTTCTACTACTGCCCAGGAGGGAGTGGAAAAGGTAGATGTCTCCCATGTGGACTAACCATCCAAAGGCAGAAAACTGAAAGTTATGGTTTATCTGTATATTGTTTAATGGGTTTTCACTTTATCTTTAATTGTCTCCATCAATCTTGTGCTTTGGTCGGGGGTGGCTTTGTTGCTTTGGCGGGAACAAACGGCGGATGATTGTAGGGTTTGGTTAGCAGGATTTAAATACGCATATGTATACAATATTTTCATCAACATCCCAGGTTTCTATTGAGAATGGAAGCATGAGTTACCAATAAGATAGTCCTCCTAATGCACAGCCCCCACGCTCCGACAAGCATTGATCCATTGGCATTGATCCTCGGGATTTCCCCAGACTCAGACTGTCCCTTTCCCCGCAAAGAGACGGCCCATCCCCACACGGAGAGTCGCCGAGGTTCACAACAAGGTTGGTGAGTGGAATCCTTGAAACGAAGCTTGCTGGATCCGGTATTTTTGGCGAACAGCCCAGCCAGTAGCCGTCGTTTAAGCATTCGAGTTCTGCGAATCTTTCCTTATACAGTATAAGATGCTCGGCAGAAAGGCCGAGTGCAGGCTAAATTGCCTTGGTTTGGCAGGGTGAGTTGGAGTGTGAGGGTATAAAGGGGTGTGTTGGTATCCCCACATGATGACGGGATTCTCTTCTCCTATACGGCTGGGTGAAGCACTGATTTACTCTTGTTACCGTTCGAATAACCTCTGGATACCATACATTCCTTATTGAGCATGGCGGTTTCACGCGAGAAGAAAAAACCCTTCTTTGGGCTGACGGGTGGATGGCTTACCTTTTGGGTCACGGTAGCTCTTGAGAAGTCCTTTTATAACTGCAGATGAACTGACGATGTTTCCGGACAGGTTGCCTGCGCGACTGACATGACCCTATTTGGCTACGACCAGGGCGTTTTCAGTAAGTCCAACGAAACTCCCGACAAGACAATGAAACCTCAAGAAAGCGATTAACAGTGACAGGCGGCGTGGTTATAACGCAGGACTTCCTCGAGCTCCATGATCTGGTCGGCCCTACAAAAACCAAGACCCTTTCTACCGTGACGGCCATCTACGACGTGGGCTGCTTTCTAGGCGCTATATTGGCTTTCACGGTTGGCGAGCGCCTGGGACGCAAGAAGGCGCTTTTGCTGGGCACGACTATTATGGCGGTTGGTGCGATTCTGCAGACGACCTCGTTTAGTCTGCCGCAGATGTTTGTGGGTCGGATTGTATCTGGGTGGGTGCTCCTGTTTGAATATTGGATAGACTTGAAGTTAATGTGTTGTAGTATAGGGAATGGAGTAAACACGGCCACGGCTCCGATATGGCAAACAGGTATTATTCCAGCATACTATAATAAGATATACTAACAGACTGTAGAAACATCCCAACTAAAGTGGCGCGGTAAACTGGTGATGCTCGAGATGATGATGAATATCGCCGGGTACGCCTTTGTCAATTGGATCAACTACGGTCTCTCTTTCGCTGGTGGTGCAGTCGCCTGGCGATTCCCATTAGCTCTGCAATTATTATTCATTGCGATCCTATGGAGCACTACACCATGGCTCCCTGAATCTCCTCGGTTAGTATCCCCTTTCTATTATGGGACTAAGATCTGATAATGGCTAGATGGCTCCTCGCCCACGGCCGCGAAGAAGAAGCAATAGAAGTCCTTAGCTGTCTCGAAGCAAAAGCACCCATCGACCCATTCGTGATAACGCAGCGCAACGAAATCGAATTCGCCATCCAGTACGAGCGCGAGAATGCAGTTCCCTGGCGCGATCTACTCAAGAGCCGCCCAAACGACACGAACAGTCTCCGGCGACTCCTTCTAGGCGCCGGCAGCCAGTTCATGCAGCAGTTCGGCGGCATCAATATCATGTCTTACTATCTGCCTACGGTGTTGACGAAGTCTGTTGGATTAGACGAGGAGACGGCACGGCTGTTGACGGCGTGTAATGCCATCTCCTATTTTGTTTTCTCGGGTATGGCGGCCCTGCTTGTTGAGCGGATGGGGAGAAGGGGCTTGATGCTTCTGTCGACGTTTGGCCAGTTTATTTGTTTTCTGGTTATCACTGTTCTCCTGTCGTTTGCGGAGAGCTCGAGTACTGGTAACGGGCAGGCATTTGGTTCTGCGTCTGTGGCTTTTATCTTCCTGTTCCATGCGAGCTTTGGAATTGGAATGCTGGGTGTTCCGTGGCTGTATCCGACGGAGATTAATTCGCTGCCGATGAGGACGAAGGGGGCTGCTGTGGCTACTGCTACTGACTGGTATGTTAATTATTTACTGGTGCTGGTTGTTGCTGACAAGATAGGATCACGAATTTCGTTATTGTGGAAATCACCCCAATCGGGATCCAGAATATCGGCTGGAAATTCTGGATTGTCTGGACTGTAACTAATCTGAGCTTTTTGCCTGTGTTATATTTCTTCTATCCCGAGACAGGTGAGCTACATGGAACTACACATGTATTCAGTGAGTGCTTACCATATCACAGCAAACCGCAGTCTCGAAGATATCGACGCCTATTACCGCAC
Organism: Aspergillus sp. MA 6041; assembly: GCA_025768905.1. Classification (NCBI taxonomy): domain Eukaryota; kingdom Fungi; phylum Ascomycota; class Eurotiomycetes; order Eurotiales; family Aspergillaceae; genus Aspergillus; species Aspergillus sp. MA 6041. The sequence continues at coordinate 305,085 of JAMFNV010000002.1, read as the reverse complement.
CGACCCGTCGCTCATTGTCATCGGGGACCCAGACGCCATCTGCAAGAGACGGCCGCAGAAGTATATCGATCATGAGGATGCGGAAATTCAACGAACAGCTGCCAGCAAGGTGATTGATACTGGGGCGGAACATGTTGAGATTACTGGATATCCTGATGACGGGAATTAAGAATGGCCAAACAAAACACTGACGCATCATTATGAGATGCAACCTATCACGAAGGCTTGGACAACAATCAGATCTCCATAGATAGACGCTCTACATCGTTGTGCTTTCATTCGTTTATACAGAGAAGGATAGAGCATCAAAGGCTGTTATGCAGCTCATATGCCTGGCAGTTCAATTTACGCCAAGCTGATGGTGGTGAAGTTATTTATTATAATATCTCCACATAGATGTTTACTCCCCATGCGAAAACACCAGTGCCCTCACCTCAACGCTGACCCTAGGACATGTCCCCTCGGAAGCATTCAAGGGTGTAAATGATGTATGAGGAGTATCTACAGATCTCAGTTAGTGTATCTTTTATGCATCTCCCGGAGCTTAGCTCGTCATAGTAACTGGCACTTACATTTGACACAGTCATCCGTATCAAACCCTTTAAACAGGAGGACATCCTTCACACCTTGTTCACTCATATAATACCACTGACATGTCCCATTCGGCTCATACTGCGGATAGAGCATAGTGCCGGTATACTCACCGCGTATCATATCAGTTTCAATCAGCTTGGATCCATCCAGGGTCCGTCTATCACAAATGGCAATCGGGTGGTCTTCAATCGGTCCACTTATTGGTCGCCAGAAACTGTCTTGTTAGGGCCAATACTCCATATATGGACTGACTTACTTGATCAGTTGGACTCGCCCCGAAAGAAGGTGGTGAGATTCATCCGGGAGATGGTTTCGAATACGCTCCATCATGGGAGTTCCGATTTCGTCTCGGGTTAGGAGTGTATCTGGGTATGTCAATAAATATCCCTGCCGGTTTGTGATAGCTAAGTACCAATATGGACCTGGCGGGCAAAGCCCTGCAGATTTGGGTTTCTCCTTCGTCGCTCCTTTGCACTCTTTCTCTTTCTGATCTATAATATAACTTCAGCAATAGAAGTAAAGTGGTGAATCGTTGACACCTACCTTCCAATCAAAAATCAAAACCTCGTCAGCTCCCTTAACATGATGTTTCAAGATGTCCTCGCATTCTGGTAAAAAGATATTTTCAATCTTTCCCGGATCCGAGTAATCATATGCATTTGCAAGAGCAGGCCGCGGACATTTAATGTAGACAAACCCATTGGCGTCAAGATTAAACGAAGAGCCATCCAACCCCCTAATATCTTTTATATTTTCCGCATGGTCTGCTACGCAGAATACCAAATTCGTTGTCTTTCCGCCTCCTTTCTGCTTATTGGGCTTTCTCCGTCCAACGAATTGCCCAATGCGATATGGCCGCGTGTGCGTGTAGCTGGGTTGCCATTGGAGATATGTCAACTTGGCCTGAACATCTGTAGCCATATCATGTCTCGCGAGCCGTGCATGAACATAAACGAAGATAGGGAAGGTAAAACAACAATGCAGCACGGGTCTTATATTTTACGTCTTACGATCGTTGTGAGCTAAGCTTGAGCCCCAATGCAGAGATTCAGCACTAGCCGCAGAGTGGGTCGCGACGACTCATTCTGTGTGTTTGAGGGGCCATAAACGCAGCCACAGCCCCAAATAGCCCCAATGTGAGTCACTTGTGTGTCATTGATCTTTGGAGTTAGGAAGTCTCCAGTGTCTGGACGGCCAGTTCCGTTTCCGTGATACTGAAGGTGGTGTTGTGAGTTGGGTTGGTTTAACCCTATAGAGCACCTTATAGAGCACCGTGTATATGCTCTTTTACAATATTTAGCGACAGGTATCTATTCTTTAATTTCATTCTTTAGGTGGAGAGCTAATTTATTTCTTTTCCAAAGGGGTTTCTAGTACTACATTTGCTTAAGAATCCCTTACATCCTTACGAATATAGATATCCGGAGTACTGACTGTATTGCCGGTTCATTGTTTCTCTACTGTATTCTGTCAAGTGTAAGAGGCTGTCAGGAAAGTGTTTTATTGTAGTTTGGATTTTGTATAGTCTAAGCAGTATCTAGGGCAGGCCTGGTGCTGCCAGCTTTGCATGGCGCTTGGGCCAAAATCCTTGTCCATGCATTCTATTAAAAAATATTAAAATATTGGATACTGGACATAGAAAGACATCTCACAACCAACCAGCCCATATCTGGTCCAACCGGGTGCAAAACTATAGGACCAGCATTCTCCAGTTCCAGGCAGCAAGCACAATCCCTGCTCAGCTGCGCCCACCCAGCGAAACCAGTCGCATCTTTGCTTTTTCCATGGCGCGTACGGAAAAGTCTGACCGTAATAGATCGGAGGTATTATTATACTGGCAGAGACCAGAAGCAATATTGGCAGATAATATTCTATCAATAGGGTCACTTATATTGGCAATGAGGTTATTCGCGCGGGCAGCCTCAGCTCGGGGGCTGCAACACTGGCGACAACACCTACTTGGAGAATGATGTCAGGAAGGGTTGAACGACAGGCATTAAAGCCGTGCCACCTGACCACTGCGGCGATCTAAAATAAGTAAGAGTCCGCTGTACGTGGAATGGAGGCTGCTGTGCCGCTGGAATGTTGGGAATCTGCCTTACTAGATCGTGGATTATAATATAAGCGCCCAAGTCGGTCGCCCTCTGCCGCAAAGAGTCTTGAGAGCCACCATCACGCAGGCGACTCCTTTGCTATCGTACCATGGCAGAAGCAAAAGATCCTCGGACTCCCAGGCAGGGAGCTCTGCATCCAAAGAATGATGACGACTGCTTCCCAGAGTCGGATTCCCCGCGCTCTTCGCTGGGATCCCAGGCGAGTTCGATATTCAGCCCTAACGAATCAGTCTCCAGTGACAATACTGAGTCTGACTGGTCTCAAACTCCGGGTATTGAAGGAGACAACCTAAAGGAGCTGTCCACGCTCCACATCCCATCCATCAAGGCTGAGGATACTGAGACTGTAGATGGGTCGCTAAAGGAAGAAATAGACGCCTCAACATATGCCTCAACTCGAAAGTCTATTCTTCGACCAAAGTCGAATCGTTTAGCCCGATCAACAACAACAGTGATAAAGGAGGAGAATGGCCGTACTGCAAAACTAAATCTTCTTGAAATATACAACCAGACCGTCAGAGACCGACATGAACCACCTACCTCAAGCGACCTGCAAACCACGCGACGACGAACCTTCAGTCTCGTCGTGGATTTTAGATTCGCAGATAACAAAAGATATGGAACGGCAAAAACAGCATCGCGAATTAAAAGCGACATCGGCGTCAAGTCAGACTATGTAAGAGCAGCAATGTCTCGGCCCGAGATTAGGGCTGAGCAGGATCCTGCGCAGGCTGATTGTTTATATTCATCAACACTTGGAGACTCGATCAATAACGCGCTTGCTGCGAATGAATACAAAGATGAAGGGGATATTCAAGGCCCACTAGCTAAGCTTCTCCCGATTTCGACGTGCGATCTTCTTATTCAGGACAGCTTGTCATGTATCGCAACAGCTACGAGCACCAATAGGCGATGCACGAAAAAAATCCAAAGACCCGACATTACTGCAATTCGTAACCAACTCGCCAACCTTCACCATTGCGGATTTGACGCTGTTGAGGAAAGAATAAACGAGATTCTGGGCTTGGTCCTATGCCATGTGCATCAGCGCGTTGCGAGGAGTCAGTTCCCTCGGTTGCTCGAAGGGCCATCATCGAAACACCAACCTGGATCGCTACTAGTACTTACGAGATGGCTGGGAAAGGCCTTTGGGGGTGATGATCCGATCTCTCATTTAGTGGATGCTAAATACCCCAAAACAAGGAGAGCTCAAGTTAATAAACCGTCGCCATCTGAGAGACTTGTCCCTCCACAAGCCTTCCAACCGCATAAAGCAGCCCTCTCCAATGAGCCCATCCAGACAGAGCTACGAAAGTACCTCACTCGTCCGCTGGCACCTACGGATAGCACACAGACAGGTTTCATATACGTCTTTTGGTACCCTGGGGGCTTTGGACACGTGAAGATAGGATACACCAAGGACATCGAGAAGCGAATGAAGGAATGGTCGAAGCAATGCGGGAGAACGCCAGAGAAGTGCTTCCCTTTTGAACAAGCAGATCTGGAACCCGTGCCTCACCGTTATCGAGTTGAGCAGCTCGTCCACGCCGAGCTGGCGAGATATCGAAAGGTGGAGCCCAGATGTGGGAAGTGCGAGCAGACGCACGTTGAATGGTTTGAAGTCGACGTGAACTTCGCTATATCCGTTGTACAGAAGTGGGTGAATTGGATGCGAGGACGTCCTTACGAGCCGGTTGAACTAAAGAATGGCGGAATCAGATGGGTTCTCTCTAAGCGGCATATGAATGATATTGCACTACTCAGTACGCCATCAACGCCGATAGCTACAGATAAACCCAAGCCAAAACGCTCCTCAACGCGTCGAAAGCCCGTTCGTTAGCCCCAACAACTCGCTATTACCAGCGCCAAAAGGTAATGCACATCAGCGAAGGGGACTCTGAACTGCTCGACAGAGACCCCGTTTTGTATAGTAGAGGGAACAACTTGGCCTGTTATTATTTCATATTAGTTACTCTAGCAATGGCAATCTGGCAAACGCATCATCCACTCCAACCAAGCCCTCCACACAGAGGTCCTCCTTGGTTAGGACCTCCTGATCAGTACTAGTAAAAGCCCTCCCATCCATTACCTCGAAATAGGAGTTCGAAACATCCATAACGTCACCTAAACCAGGCCACAACCTCCTATAATCCTCCCTACTAACCTGTACACCCCTCGCGCGAATCCCCTTCGCCTTTCCAAACGCCTCAACCACATCTCCAATCGCCCTCTCCTCCACCACCCCAGCCACAACCCTCCCAGGCAATGTCAAACCCGGATTCTCCAAGATAGCCCTCGTAAAAAGCCCAACATTCACCCCCTCATCGCCCAAAAGCGGCACCTTCGTCGCCGGATCCACATTCACCAACGTCACATACGTCCCACCCCCATCTGCACCTGGACCAACACCATGGATCCTCGCAGGACGGAAAATCGGATTCAGCATGTTACTCGCATACCACCCAAACCAGACGAAGGTCGTCTTCTCCAGTAATTCGGGCAAAGCAGAGCGGATATACCGATCAACTGCGTTCTTACTCTCGTAGTAAGGCACCACCACCTCCCCGTCTGTGTTTGCCTTGGAGTCAGGCAGTGTCGACCAGATATAGTGCTCTAGTGTTTCCAAGGTCTGTGCTGCTGCGTTGGCGAGGTTAATCCCCAGTTCGGTTTCGGAGTCCATTGCCCCGCGAATGCCCAGCGTGGGTAGGTTCTCGAAGAAATTCGTCACGGCGAAGATTGCGTGTGTGCCGCTGAATGCGGCTTTTAGGGAGGGTGGGTTGGCTAGGTCTGCTTGGATTACTTGGATGTCGGGTGAGGAGAGGGATAGAGCGATTGCGGCGGGGCTGTTTGGGTTGCGGGTTATTGCGCGGATGATGTAGGGTTTCGTACTGGGGTTCTTGGTGTTGGTGTTGGCGGCGAGGAGGGCTTTGATTACAGACCCTCCTTGGATTCCGGTTGCGCCGACGATGGTGATTATTTTGGGCATTTTGTGGTCGAGTAAGTGATCAATCTAAGTGGACTGTTTATAGGGAGTATGGGATGTTGAGTTGCGATATTCTGGGTTGAGTGAAACCCAGGCTTTTTAAACTTAAACATAATATACCGACAAAGCGGAATCCCGCATCAATCCACATTTGCTCGAAAGAATATATATAGAAATATAGATATATAATATACTATGCTTACCTGATCAGCTGCGGATTCCGCTGCGACTGCGGGCAATTGTGGATCTCCGCTCGGGCTCGGGTGAGCCCGGATCCAATCACGATAGTGTCCGCTTGTATAGAAGACAGAACTATAAATAAGACGAGTATACCATTCTATCCTCAATTTTATAGATTATTCTCCCATCCACTTGTTACCGTCAACTGCTCTTGCCATTGACTCAATACTCAATACCAAGCAATCTTCTACAAAGAAAAAGAAAAGAAAGAAAAAACCATGACCATCACCGAACTCCTCTGGCCGGTCTTCAAACCAGACACCCAGACCCAAGCCGAATTCGCCGCCAAAGCCCCCGAAATATTCTCTCACTTCGTGGGAACCCCCGGTCTAAGGCACTTTTTCCGCGGACGAGTCGTCTTCGATAAAGGCGAGCCCGTTGACGAGGGGAGTGGCCGGGGGGCTCTGATTCTCGGTTCGTTAATACTTGTTTACCTCATCTATTATTGAATGGCTTTTGCAAAGAGAATACTGTAAGCTAATAAGAGGATGAAAAGAATGGGATGATCTCCCCTCAATCCACACATTCTATCCTCACTCGGAGACATTCCGGTCATTCATCAGTCTTGTGAAACCTTACGTCACGGGCCCGGAAACCTCGCAGTTGTTTGAAGCGGTGGTTTCGGCTGCGCCGTGTGCGGAGACAGGTGTTACGCAGGTTCTTAAAGTAGCGAAAGGGGAGGAGACGGAAGCGGTTTGGAGTCGTCTGCAGGAGGTTATTGGGGGGTCCTACGGGGTTGCGAAGACGGGATTTTCCCATGCGAATGGGGTTGAGAAGGAGGAGGGGGTGTTTTTAGGGATTGTGGGGTGGCAGACGCTAGAGGAGTATCAGCGGTCGAGGACGGATAGGGAGGTTGTTGGTCTGATTAGGGAGTTGGGGGGTGGTGAGGATGTGTTTGATGTTGTGGTCCAGCTGGGGCGGATGGCTGTTTGAATTAAGTAATGAAGCAGAGGAGTGCAGACAGAGCAGAGGTATTGGGAGATATGTACAGATAGAAGGAAGTCTCAACTCAGCGATTGAACCAATTAATCAGCCCCAGAATATGCGTTGACAGAATCCAGCCCCTGGCACGGAACAAGGAGCAGCTTCTCAAAGCGATCTAGGTGTCTTGGTGTGGAAATGAGCCAACGAGCAAAGAAATCCTCGTATGCTATCGCGCTGCCACCTATATCCTGATCACCCTCAGAGTCCCACCTGGTAAGAGTTGTTGATATGGGCAGTTTGACTAATGTGTGCAACCCGACGCAGACCCCGTCTCGGAAAACTGAATTTACACCGTAGAGCATGTACACTATGATCGCCGTCCGGCGGATACACTCTGCGAGGATCCAGGCGTTCCGGCTTGTTTCAGGGGGCTCTGATTGAGAACGGCCAACGAGCTTCAGCGCAGATGTCATCAAGACGCCTTGCTGTTGTTCGGCTACGATCCGCTGGATGACGTCGCCGTGAAAAAGCCGTATTGTTTGATGAATCACCAACGCCTGCAACCTGGAAAGTTCGTCGAGTAGAGTAGCCGGGTTTGTCGGTTGCAGAAGTTGAAGAACCTCAGCATCGATGATCCGGAAGAAAACATCACGATTAGCATCGGACAGCATGCACGACATGGACGAGACACCAAGTGCCGTCCGGATAGGCTGTGGCATGGCGTCGCGATATAGATCGCGGTGAATGAAGATTGTTTCTGCTCGCTGGGCGAATTCTGGCGGGAAATGCTTCAGTTCGTCAATCATCCATTGCCAGGACTGCGTGCTGCCTTGGATGGGCTGGACTTCGCCCAGAGAGCCCAGGAACCTCCCTATACCTCCCAGCATCGGTGGAGATTCGGGCATCAGACTTGACGCCGATCCGGGTGGCGGAAATAGTGGCGATGGTGCGAACAGGTCGAAGATGTCGCCTGATTCTAGATAGCCAAGAGAAGTATCAACTGCGCCCATCAACGCTTCCAAAGTGTCATCAGGCATAGCGAGCTGAGCGATAGAGCTGTCTGACGCTGTGGAATGGTCGTCGCTGGGCTCGGTAATGGGCGGATAAGCATATTGGCAGACCTTCTTCGTCTTTCGACAGATATCGCATATGGGATAGGCCAAATTGCACTTCCGGCGGCCCTTGAAGCAGGCATTACAAGACTTGCGTCTGAGAGACATGGTGATGATGCTTGGAGTTCAAAACTTCAAGTGTACACGTTCAAGTGGCTGACAAGTTAGTCGGTGTATTACTAATCCTGCTGGCTGTCAGGTTCTGCTACGGAATAAGCTGTTGATGTCAGATCGACTGTTCGACCGAAAAGGAATAATATGGTCAGGTGGTATGTGGTAATCAAAGAGCACTGACGTTTAAACGGCAAGTGCGACCCAGGGTGGTGCTTTTATAGGAAGGTACGAACCACGAAGACACGGAATGGGAAGGAGCGTCTTCAGAAACAGTGTGCCGCCCGCAATGACTTCACATAGGATGTTTGGGCGCTCATTAGCGTGTCAAGTGCGAGGTTTTAGTCCAAGTCGAATAATTAAACACGCCTTTTCTGTCTCTTTTTACCCCATGATGTATACACTGAAACCCCCATCTGTTGAGCTCGGCCTGGCGCTGACTGGGAGTACGGTTGGTACCTTTGATATACCGAGCTATGATTCCGTGTTCGACCAATATATCCGGGGCGACAACGGGGTGGAGATGGAGCAATAAGGATTTTGTCTTATTATTAGTGGAATCATACTGGATAAGGTACTTGTATCTTCACTATCAGTCGAGAAGGATACGCTTGATCGCCTTACGAGTCCTGAATTATAGAAATATCCTGCCGATTATTGAGAGAAGTAGCAGCAGCTAATCAAGCATAATTTTAATATATATATATTAGTATAGGTTAGAGGCCTTAGGCCCGAAAACAGCCTATTCAAAGTTTATCCCGGATCCTATTATATTAGGATAGAAGATAAGCTGCGAAATAGTAAAATCGACACTATTAAAATACGAGTCCGTGCCAATCAGGTCCTCATCGCATATGGGGGCCTTTGGATAGAGGAAGGAAGCGGGGACGGCCCTCGACGTGGGAAAAAGCCATTTATTGATCGACCCGGAGATCCAAGGGGCAGGCAAGGCTCGGCCCAAGGGAGATGCAGAGTCCACTAGGCGCTAGGCATGCTAGCTTGCTAGTTGCAAGAGGCTAGCCAATCCCGGGCTGGAACCTCGTAGTGATCTCCAAACTGAAGAGTTCACGGAGCAGAGCCACTCACATGTACATATATAGTGGACACTCAAGGTATTCTCATTCTCACCTACAACTAACTGACCTCGGCACGGCCTATTGCAATGTGGATGCTGCATGCGCCGTGTCCATTCACAGGTACATATACAGTGGACGCTCAAGGTGTTCTTATTCTTATTTATAATTAACTGACCTCGGCACGGCCTATTATAATACAGATGCTGCATGCACCATGTCTATTCACAGATACATATACAGTAGATACTCACGGTATTCTTTTACTATCTTACTATCTAATATATAGTTTTACTTCAGCTAGGTACCTCGGTAGTATATATTTTCTAAGCTATAGAAAAAGATATATTATATCTTAATAGGTATATATATATTGTTAACCTGTTCTTCATATTATCTGTACTTTCTAGCTCTTTACTTCTATCTCTCCCGAATTTCTAAGTTACTGGCTCTAAACATCACCCAGCATGTTGCCTATACTATTTACATTTGTCTTCTTGCTTCAACTAGCCCTTGGTGGCGTTGCTACTCCTCTAACTCACGAACACGTGAGACGCGCGGTTACACCTCCTTCAGAGGATCCCTTCTACAAGGCCCCAGCCGGGTATGAAGATGCCTCTCCGGGAGATATATTGGCGTACCGCAAGGCACCAGCCAAGCTTGCTGCCTTTCAGGCGATCCCCTTGAACCTGAAGGAGGTGTGGCAAGTCTCGTACAGAACCACCGACGCCTCTGGAAACCCACAGGCCGCCGTCAGCACTATTATTGTCCCTTACAACGCCAGCTATTCGAAGGTCGTCTCTTACCAGATCGCCGAAGATGCCGCCTACATTGACTGCGCTCCTTCTTACGTCTTGCAGACAGGCTCCAACACGACTTACGCTGGCACCGGCAGCATAGAGGTTCTCCTCATGGCTGGAGCCCTCAAGCAGGGCTGGATCGTGACTACTCCTGACTGGGAGGGCCCCAGTTCTAGCTTTATCGAAGGATTCCAAGCCGGGCAATCCACTCTAGACTCCATTCGCGCCGCTCTATCATCTACCAGCTTCACGGGCGTCCACTCAAGCGCGGACGTACAGTTGTGGGGTTATTCCGGAGGTCAGTATTAGATCACAGCCTATGTGTGCTTGTGCCAGGCACTGTAACTAACGCTAGGATAGGGGCTCTTGCATCGGAATGGGCTGCGGAGCTGCACGCTTCTTATGCCCCAGAACTCAACATTATCGGAATGGCGATTGGTGGTACTACGCCAAATGTTCAAAACGTCTACAACGCCATCAACAACGGTCCTTTTGCCGGCCTTAGTTTCGCAGCATTGGGAAGCCTCACCAAGATCTTTCCAGATGTCAAAACTGCCATTGATGCTCAACTGGTCCCTGCAAAGGCAGACGACTTCTATGCGTCTCTTGAACGCTGCTTCTATGACGACGTTGTGAGCTACGCGTTCCAGAACTCATCCACCTACTTCAAAACGGACATCTTGGCGGATCCAACTGTTGCTCACTACTTGAACAGCAACTGCAACCAGGGGTTTCACGGCGTCCCAAGCATGCCGATCTTCTGGTACAAGGCGCAGACCGACGAGATCTCTCCCATTGCTGATTCAGATGCGCTTGTCAAGAAGTACTGTGACGCCGGCGTGTCCATCACATACGTTCGGGAGACGTTTGGTGAGCACTTCACCGAGGCAGCCCTCAGTATTGGCGATGTCCTCAATTTTCTCACGGCCCGTTTTGATCGCGCCCCCGTCTCCGGCTGCACAACTAGAACCGTGTTCTTGAGCCCCTTATCAGACCCAAAGACTGCTAAGACGGCTGGCGTCTTTATTATCAATACCCTACTGAATATCCTCGGCGTTCCCATTGGCCCGACTCACTTCTAGCTTAGCTGGGTTGGCGGCGCTGAGGCCTCTGGGGAGAGTGGCTGAAATTTAGTCATATGATGATCATTGAGAGAAAGTAACCCAATGTCTTGATAAGTAGTAGCTTACATGTTCATCTTCTGAATTAACGATGGATCCGTCCTCCCCAAATTTCCCAATAAACCGTACGGCATGCCCGGTGTAATAGAACGGATTCGACAATAGGCGCCTGGATTAAGCTACAGATCTGATAAGTTGGCATGATCGAAAACCCAGTCTTGATGGCTCCCCTGAATAACCAAATATCCTTTATAACAATGAGACTGAAAGCCCCTGGAATTATCCTAGTACAATGCAGGGGCTGGTTCGAATAAGGGTTGTTGAGTATCGTGGTAGCTGGCCTTTATATATAAATATCCATACATTTCTGTAAACCATAACCTTCAGCTTTATTAATTTAATTTCCATAGCCCAGTACTGGCTAAAGTAGATCCCTTGGCAATATATTCTTTTCATAGAATTAAGTAAGTACTGTAACAGCTAAATTCTCAGGATTCAGGACTCTAGCTTTTATACTAGGGTTAGCTAGATCCTGTTAGAGTCTACTTGAGACTATATTTAGGAATTCCTATGATAATGGAATTCTACTAGGTTTATATAGGATGTCAAGGCAAGCTTTACTGAACAAGATTTAGAAGATAATTATCCCAAAGTAACACTTCCATCATCACTACACTAAACCAGATGAACACCAACGCGTAATAAGAGCCCTCACACGTGTCGAAGCTCAAAAAGAGAATTCCGGAATCTCAATCGTAGTGACAGTCCAGGTCTTTCCACCATCACTGGTCGACATCTCCCCGGTAACTCCCTCACCCTTACCCATAGTGTTGATATAGTTCGGGTCGGCAACATCAAGGATGATCTCGGTATCAGTCCAGGCTGAGTACATTAGTTAGTGGGTGGGATGTGAAATCGTTTCCAGGTGAGACTTACTATGGGCGGGCATGGTACCACAGTCCTCCGCGGCACATTCCACGGAACTGCCCCAGCCCTGGGCCTGCCCATCACTAGTGGAGAGAGTAGAGACAGACTCGCCGTTAACGAGAACGGTCTGCGTGTAGTTTCCGGTGGAATCATCGAATTTGTCTCAATGGCGATGTTAGCGTTACGTCTCTCGTAAATTATATGGGCGGGTGTTCTTACAGTGCATCGTCACCTTGTCTCCAGCGACGGCTGTAGATGACTCTCCCTGAACGGGCATCTGCGAATTTTCTAGATGGATAAGCTATGATTCAAAAGTAGGAGGGTAAAAGGAAAATGATGATAACTAACCCCCGGTCGACAGAAGCGTGTAGGCATAGATACTCCAATCGTCAGATTGCCAGTTGTCGGCAATGGATTGAATAAGATCCCCGTTCGAGGTGCCCATGCCAACCCATAGAGACGCATCACCAGAAGAGCCACTGGGAGCCTTGGGGAGAGTGAGGGTGGAAGTCGCTTCGCGGATGAAAGAGTCGGATGCGACAGGGCCAGTGCTGAACGCGGGTCCCATGGCAGCCTCTACCACAACGGTAAAGACTGTAATGGCCGATAATATTTTTCTGAGAGCATGCATGTTGGAGCTTAGGATTTGAATGAAGATCAATTGGCTTCTGCTTCCCTAGGAAATGGAAAGACCGATGTTCTTATAGCTTCATTTCAGAGACACTGGCGGTCGGCATAGCAGCAAAATCATCTTGGATGAAACATAGTATGCCGTTAGCACAGGCCGAAATATCCGAAATATAATCTATTCCGAGACAAGGTTGTTTTGACACCCTCAGGGCTTGACGCTCCCGTGGGGTTTGTACTTTATTTGAAACGGTTGGGACCGGCAAGTGGAAGATTTTCCGTGGTCTCCTGAACGTTTGACCTCCACTATGGCCAGTCTAAAGTAGTGGATGTGTTGCCTGTTATTGACTGTCTCAGAAAAATCAAAGACAGTCCATCAGATTTGCAGCAATCAAACAACCAAAATATTTGTACCGAGTCTGCAACAACGGCGGCCCCGCAAAGCTTGTTATGGTGCTGGGTACGTACCTATTCATTTGGTCGTGTGGGTGGATATAATATTGTCGTTGGATGCTTGCTAGATAGTTGATGAGATACTGGCCATGCTGCTAGCATCTCCAGAGACTCTGTAACTTTGCCTTCTGTCTTCATCCAGCAAGTAATCGTCGTATCGGACTGCCCCCTTTGCTCAGGCTATGTTTGGTAGAGCGGACGGGATGCTGTTGAAGCCGATGGGTGCACGCCGGGCGAGACTACTTCTGCATCCTCACCGAATTTCCGATTATAGATTCAGCAGTGATCGGGTTGTTGCATCCACCGAAGTCTATGCTTTACTCCATGAGGGCGACGAAAAAGCTGCTGGGGACCGTACTGTCTACGCATCAGCCTTTGGAGCACCGGCGGATTCGGACTCGAGTGCTAATCGGAGCGCCAGCGAAAGTCCGGGCCACGGAAGCGCTCCAGTTCGAGGGACCATGGCATAGAAACCGATGCGTGGAGGCGCAGTAGACATAGGTGGCACAGAAACCCCCATTCAGGGCCGCCGCTGCACCCTGGATTTGCAGGTTTCCCCCCGCACATCTGGCGGAAACATAGCCTACGGGGCTGATATGCAGCCAGACCTACCACTGTTCTCCGAGGTTGCGGAGGACTATGCGCTGTACAATTATAGGCAAGCATGGGTGGCCGGGGGCATGTCGGATCTCCTCTTAGCCGTAGAGTACAATTAGACCGGCTGGCATTCGTCTGCTCGATTCGCACCCAGGGTGGACTCTGTTTGGCATGGCGTAAAGAACATCCGCTTATCAATACAAGAGATTGACAATTAAACCTTCCCTGTGGCCCACACTGCCATCCATGCGGCGGGCTTTGTGCGGCAGGACCGGGCCGTCGCCAATCCTGTCATGCATGCAAAAGCAATTCTGATACAGGGCGACAAAGCCAATCTTGTAATGTTGATACACTGGATTGATGTAGCCCGTCCTCGATTGACTGGCTGTATAAGAAAAGAGTTGCCAGCTATCTCAGCTCTACTAGCTACTTTAGCAATAGCTACAAGCGTAATGTCATCATCCTTCCTATAAAGTGTTTACCTGAGCTCTGTAGCCAATGTAGATTTAAAGATCGTGTTCGCACCTTTACCGCATTAACCCACGGGAACCAGTCTACACCGTTGCTTGCTCTATCGAAACCAGTCCACTGTTTTCATTATATCTAAATACACGAGAAAAAGCCCAAGCGACGATGCCAATTCTCCTTGCGATTTAGTCTCAATAGCATCGGGTCTTGAGGGCAGACTCGAGGAGCGGGACTGGGATATAAGCTTAATAGGATAATGAATGTTGTTGAAAAAGAAGGTATAGGTTCAAGCGAGCTTTTCTCATTGGCGGCGAAATAAACAAAATCAACACGGAAGAACAACATTCCACATTATTAGTCCACGAGTCAAATCAGATATCATTTTCCTGAGGACTTTTGTAAGGAATGACTCTGCTCTGTGGCTGATCTCAGGCTAAATCGGTGCCAGCCGAGGTAGAACTCTTCACGGAAGAAAGCGAAAATGCGGGGAGTAGTCCCAAGCCCATGTGAATTATAAGTTCCTAAATATACCTCTAGTTTCTGGTCAGCCCTACTGGAAATGAAAATTGTAGCCTGCGTGCTTAGCCTTGGCGGGGCCCGTAGATTTATTTATAGGCCGTAATCGGGTAAGTCTATCTGATTCCTAAAGAGGGTACTCTCCCTAGATAGACATGTGGGATGACCTCGCTTCTAGCATCATGTAATATGGACAAGATCTATGCAAAACATCCGTCGAGCCTACCTTTCCTAATCCGGTAATATGTCCGCTATAGGCCCGAACAACTATGCCCGGCGAGTAATGACGGTGCTCAAGGGGTTCTCATGGAAAGAAGATGGTGGGAACCGGCAAAATTCAACCCTGGATCGGGATATGTCACGAGCAGACGCAGAGTAGATAAGAAGGAAGGGTTGGGACTACAGAATCTATCATTCCATAACTAGCTTTTCTTTTGAGATATTACTAATAATGAAAGTGCCTCTTTTCCAGCTTCTCTGCCTCAATGCCGCATTTGCCAGTGCGCAGGTCGTCTCGGGAGCTGCAGAGGGCTTCGCAGCTGGTGTGACTGGCGGCGGTGATGTATCCCCTAGCTACCCCGAAACCAACGAAGAGCTGGTGGCCCTGCTAGAGAGCGACGACCCCCAAGTGATCGTCCTAACTAAGACGTTTGAGTTCATCGACACCGAGGGCTCTACAACCGAAGACGGATGCGCGCCGTGGGGCACGGGGGAGAGCTGCCAACTCGCCATCAACGCGAATGGGTGGTGTGGCGACAACCCCGTCGCAACAGTCACGTATGATAATGCAGCCATGAACAGCATCCGGGTCAAGTCGGACAAAACACTTGTCGGCGAGGGTGATACGGGTGTGCTCAGTGGGAAGGGGCTGTATCTCGAGGGCGGTGTTTCCAACATCATCGTGCAGAATATCAAGATCACGAATATGAACCCTCAGTAAGCCCCCTCGATAGGAATCTCTCATGGTCGAATACATCGTTTCTAACAACTATACAGCCTCGTCTGGGGCGGCGACGCCTTTACCCTCTTTGGCGCGGACCTGGTCTGGATCGACCACTGTGAAGTAAGACCCAACCACCCACCTATCGATGGCAGAAGAAAGAGACCGGGTTGTCCAGCACTGACCTGACCGTGTAGACCTCCCTCATCGGACGCCAACATTTCGTGACTGGATTCAATCCCAACACCCGCATCACCTTGTCCAACAACTTTTTCAACGGCGAGACCACCTACTCGGCCGGGTGCGATGACTACCACTACTGGACCTTGGAGCTGGTCGGCGTCGGGGACGAAATCACCTTCCAAAGTACATACATTCCCTAACCCTCCCCTCTACCATATGGGATTAGAATCTGACCAAACCCGATCAGACAACCACATCTACCACACCACCGGGCGTGGACCGGCCCTCTCCGGCACAACCCTCTTCCACGCCGTGAACAGCGTCTGGTCCGACATCCCAGGACACGCCATTGAGGGTGGGGACCAGGGCCGCGGGCTGTTCGAAGGATGCTACTTCGAAGACGTCAGCGAGATCGCGCCCGCGGAGCCGGAGAATCAGCTCTTCAGCGCGAGTGACGAGAACGCTGCCTCGTGCGAGTCTGCGCTTGGGCGGGCATGCGAGCCCAATGGATACAGTGGCTTCAGTGCGTTTGACAGCTCGAATTCGGACTTTTTTGGCGACTTTGCAGACCTGACGATTGCCCCGGCCGGTTCGGCAGCGGATGCTCTGGCTTATGTTCCGGAGAATTGTGGAATTGGGCGCATTTGAAGCTACGTATTATAGAGGTCAAGAGACAGCGATGGCTGGGTATATATAAATAGCTATCCTAACTACCTATTATGCTTCTATATTTCTGCCTGCTATGCTTGAAATAGTTTAACAATCCGGTAATATTTACTGTTGAAGAATAAAGAATACTACTTTAGCATGCTTAGTAAACAGAGCTATGAATACCAAGACTTGAATTTATACAGAATTGCGTTCTATTGGGTTTCTGGTCGCGGGATACGGATGATCTCCCAACGCTGTGAAGATTCCCCGAAATTTGTTGCTCAGGGTTCTGGATGCGGTGGAGATGCGGTGATAACTTCATTACCAATAAAACAAAGCATTTAAATTAGACAAACTGGCGTGCTGCGTCCGCTCAAAGTTAGCCAATGGTGTACTCGGATCAAGACACGAGAGGCCAGTCCCGATCCCTCGTTTCACACTGTAAGCCCGTTCGGGAAGCCGGGGTGGGCCTTCTGTCAATGTCTCTACCTACTTCAATCATAGTAGTAGCCTCAAAACTGGTTCATTCAGCTCAGGTGCACAGGACTAGCCACAGATAACTGCGAGAACCAACACGGCAGCCTGCCCGACCCGATATTCAAACAGCGGCCATCACTGGGCGATTAAATGATCTTTAGAGTGGCAGCAAAGCAATATCCGAGTGGTCATATCCAATACTATAACTCTTCCAGCCTGCTTTCGGGAGATCAATCTGCGGGTCTCTTGACAGGAACTTCATGAAAACGCCATGGGTCACAACCACAACATGAGCACGCTTTTCATGCTTCAGGCCTTCGCCCACTGCCAAAATTCGAGCTACAGCCCTTTTCGCCCGCTCCTCTACCGCCTCATCGGCAGGAGAATACAAGCCCTCTTTCACTTGCCAGCCCTCAGCCAAATTCTGTGCACCTAGCTTCGGGAACGCCTTTTCCAGCTCTTCCGATCCCGATCCAGTATCACAGGGAAGCGCACTCCTCTCTTGCAAATCGGGGTCCAGGATAAGAGCTGCACCGTTTTCTATCCCTTTCCCCGATTCGGCATCGAAGTAGCGTTTATCAAGGATATGCGAAAAGCCAGCGAGGGTGGTTTGGATGGCACGTTTTAGTGGGGAAGTGATGATTGTGCCCACCCTGGGGGCATCAGGAAACGAAGAGATAAGCTCCTGGGCCTGCTGAATGCCAAGAGCAGTAAGCTCTGGGTCAGGTTGAGAGAAATCCCTGGAAACGTTGTGGACGGATTCCGCGTGGCGGACGAGATGGACTTGCAAAGTCATGATGGATGGAAATGGAATGTCGAAGGCACGGGTTCCCTGTGACTGCGGGCATTACTGGCCTTAAATAGCACTAACGACGGCATAAAACGGTTGCTGAACGTTAATGAGGTAATTTATTGGCATATTGCGTGACCAATATGTCCAAAATAGCGCTATTATCATCAATACGAAGAGCCTGGAAACTATTTATATACTGTGGGCTCTTGGATTCGCGGGTCCCATTAGCTGTTGTATCGAAATCAAATCAATTGGCCAATCACAGTCGTGCGGTGACAGACTCGGGCATATTGCAGGAAAACCTTATTTCTCCGTCTGGACGCTGGCATACAGCAATTGAATCTGAGACCAAAGTTATTATCTATAGTCTTCTTTAGCGTCTGAGGACAGTTGTGTGAACGAAGCCGATTAACCCCATACCACGGCAGGATTTCTCTATCGAGTTCCGGCTCTACGGGTAGAGAGCCGAGAGTACCTCTTTCCTTGTCGCAGCTGGTTACCACTACCTTGTGGCTGTTCTGCTGTCTTCCAAGAGACATACTACTGCGATGGCAATTGCAACAACCGGGATTCAAGAGGGAGCCATATTAGCCGGCATCCCTGTTGTGTTCTCAGCAGTTGCTATTGACCTATACCAGGGGAGATGCGGGTCCCGCCAGAGTTTCAGCTCGCTAACTACAGGAGGCGAGCTTGCTAAGTGATTGAAAGCCGTAACCCTAATTTCACCACAGCCGAGACAACGGAATCCTCTCCCAGGTTACCGCGTAGCCAATGGCCTATGAACCCCTTTGCGTAGCAAGCATCCGCCACGAGCTGCGAATATTCCAGCCACGAATGCCGTCCATTACCACTGAACATGATCCCCTTCTTCCCAGTAGGCAGAGCCTTACGTTCCCGTTCCACGACCACGACATCTAGCACGACAAGCCGGTACAAATCGACCAGATCCTCGATGTCCCATAGACCAGCCCCGTCACCTACCACCACCGCATGCCCGATCCTTAGCATCGGTTTCATGTACCCAGTGTGGGTGTTAACCCTGTTGAACAAGCCCGTGCCGTTCCAGGCTTAAATAGAAAAGAAGGTCGGGTATGCCTGTCTAATATTTATAAGAACAATCCCAGATCAGTTTAGAAGTAGATAATTAAGAAATCCATTCGAGATAACCCACAGCGGGATTACTCATTGATTAGCTAGCTAGGTGGGCTGATTAATTGACTGAGCATCGAACTCTACCGGGGCTCCCACTGAGCGGACCTCCCACCGCGGGCTGAATAATGCCGGAAACGGCGGGGATTCCGTGCTGTCGACCAGCTTGTTAGTCGGTACTACAAATAGTATTTTACATCAATTTACTTCTCTCAATTTCTTCTCTCTTCTACATCCTGGCTCGCAGTCCACACCTGAAGCGCACGAAAAGCCCCAGCTATCTCATCATGAAAGAAGCGATCGTGAGGAAGGACCTGTCAGTCGACATTGTTGATTCCCGCATCCCCGAACCGGCGCCAGGACATGTATTGATCAAGGTTGTTGTCGCTGGTAAGTAGCACACTCCGAGTGTCAAGTACTAGGCCGTTCGCCGTACGATAGACAATGCCATGTTCCTGGACGCCCGCTAACGTGAGTCATGGAAAGGGTCCAACCCGAAGGACTGGAAGATCCCGGTTCTGTTTGGCAATGAAATGAACAGCGGTGATGATATCGCCGGGACCATTGAAGCCGTGGGGGAGGGTGTTGTAGGATTCCACAAAGGGGACCGCGTGGCCGCCTTCCACGAGATGATGACGGCCCACGGCGCCTTCGCCGAGTACGCCATTGCTCCTTACTATACAACCTTCCACATCCCAGGCGCGACCTCGTATGAAGAGGCTGCCACAATCCCCCTGGCTGCCTATACCTCTGCCTGCGCGCTCTTCCAGGAGCTTGAGCTCCCTGAGCCCTGGTCGCCGGTTGCCAAAGCCGCGGGCAAGGAGGACATTCGTCGTCCTCTACTTATCTATGGAGCCAGCACTGCCACTGGAGCGTTCGCTATCAAGCTTGCCGCCGCTGCCAATATCCACCCGATCATCACTGTTGGCAGCAAGCGGAGCGACTTCATCCGGCCGTTCCTCGACGCAACCAAGGGTGATGTTCTCGTCGACTACACGGCTTACCCAAAAGAGGAGGATCTGATCATGGCGATTCAAGACGCTGTTAAGAAGGGAGGTGCTGCGGACGGTCGCTGCTGGAAGGCCTACGACACTGTTTCCGAAGACGAGACAATTAGGCTTGTCACCAAGGCCATTGCCGGTCCGCCAGACGCTGCGGGCCGAAAGCCAAAGGCAACTAATATCTTTCTCAAAAGCGAGGTTGAGGGCTCTGACCCGAGCGTCGACATTGTCTTCTCCATGGTTGGCCAAGTTCATTACGAGGACGAGAACGACAAGCTCATTGGCGTGACATGGGGAGCGGCGTTCGCGCGAGGGTTGCGCGAGGGCTGGCTGACGTCGCATCCCTATGTGATAGGCAGCAATGGCCTTGAGAGCGTGTCTGAAGGCTTAAAGGGCCTGAGAGACGGCAAAATACGCGCACAGAAGTTTTTGACTCGTCTCGATACAACGCCTGCGTGAGAAATTGGGAAAACAATGACTGTCTTTCGTACATTCTGGGCCTTTCCCTTGTCTAGCCAGTGATGGAAAGGGCAAGCCTAATGCTGGAAGCTACAGATAAAATACAAAACCCGTAGCTATATATATTGTAACGCTCCCTTTGAAATATACCTCGGGTTTGAGGTCGTTGAAAGCCACGGCCTTTGCAGCGGTGCGTATTCATTACTGGCAGCTTTTGTGTTAACTAACACTTGGGGAAACGAGAGTATACAGACTAAGACAGACAGCATATCAAGGGATTTTCCATATAAGCCACGACCACAGGCCTACGAATAACAAGGACTCAAGCCCTGAACCAAATGTCGATATTATCCACAACATCCGCGGCGCCATGAATGGGGTCCCTGCCCTCCGCTCCAATCCATTCCCCAGTTCCAATACTCGGGAGACGGTTGGGCTTACCCTCCTTCCCACCAATCGAATAGTCATTATTGTAGTTGGTATGGAAGTCGAAGCCGTTGACAAAGCCTTCGTTGTCACCAGCATAGACAGTCATGGAATCTATCTTCTCGCCATCCTTGAAGGTAAACTCTTTATGATTGTTGACGTTCTCGTGGCCGACAAGCGGGCCCTGGTAGCCGTCGTCGTAGGTGAACTGGAAGCCGTTCAGAACGTCGTAGCCGGCGTAGCTCCGTCCCCAGGCGTTAACCCTGTGGATTTTATGTTCCCCATGTTCTGCATCGTAGTATTGGCCTCCCATTCCGCCGTATGGGCCGTTCTTCACTCTTCCATGTGTAGCAGACATGATCAGTTGTGCAGTACCTTGTAGTGCAAGTAGCTATGTTGCTTTCAATATAAAGAACACTGATCGTGGTGATTGACAAATGAA
Organism: Aspergillus sp. MA 6041; assembly: GCA_025768905.1. Lineage (NCBI taxonomy): Eukaryota > Fungi > Ascomycota > Eurotiomycetes > Eurotiales > Aspergillaceae > Aspergillus > Aspergillus sp. MA 6041. The sequence continues at coordinate 283,904 of JAMFNV010000002.1, read as the reverse complement.
ATGTGGGATTAAGTAGCGGTCGTCGCTTCATTAAATACAGGCCAAGGTGGAGAAAACACCAGGCTTCCACCCCATGGGAAGCATCGGAAGCTGAGTATGTTCATGTAGCCTATCACGATGTCCAGTGCCCAGCATTGTATTGGTTTCCTCGCACTGCATTGTCTGAAATAGGTATATCGTACGCCAGAACACAAGCACGCCCTGTACAATGATATCACAGACTCAGCTTTTGGCCAGTCCAGTTCTATGACAGATACAAGCCACAAAGCTCAAGAACTGTTTGTATGCTGAGATCACCGGGAGCAGCCATGTCCGGGCAGGGATGGTTACACAGCTGACGCCGTGACTCGCTGTCGGGTTACACGAGTGACGCGACGACGTATGCAGGATACCCGGGACTTATAGTACTTCTTTGTGTCTACCCACGTACCATTCAAATCATGAAAGGCATTTTCGGTCGATGTCACCTCGGGCATTACGGTACGGCTCGAAGTCGATCATCCCGTAGAATAAAGATCTATGCCAATTAAAAGCATGGCTTCACCGCATCGCCACCAAGTATGTGAGACAATGGGAACCGCATAGCAGAGCCGCAGCTGATCAGCCAGACTATCCTATAGTTTGGTTCAAATCCGTCTGATAGAACCTAGGTCGTAAATGACACGCAAGCATGGGTAAATGCCCTAACCCGGTTAATGGACAATGGCAAGGACAGCCGAAGGCACAACTGTACCCCCCTCCACCAAAGAATGAAGTTGTTCTAAATTATACGCCGAGATTAAAGTAATTCATCTGGCTTTTTCCATGCGTAAAAACCTCGAGAGCGTCGTGAGCTTTCCGCGCCGTTTTATTTTCAAGAGGCAGACGGTGCCCAGAGTGACGAGAACTACCTGACGGGAGCCAACAGTTTTCTGTTGACCAGCGACGAACCGCACCTTGGATATTCAATCGTCATTTCCCTGGATCTGTAGTGGCTGAATTGAGGCGCCGGCATGGGGATTACCATGTTTAACACTGTATAGTTGCTGTAATTCTCGGAAATGTCGACATTCGCAGTCTAGAGTCCCGGCGCGTTTAACCCTAGTACCCGGACTCGCCCAGTCTGAGCGAATGTCGATCATATGCGTTACTTAGACTATCAGCAACGCCTATCAACTCGGGGCATACGTAGCCAAAGCGGTTGCATGAGATAGGTAAAGGACGCCCAATACCCTACCTGCCCTTTTATTCTGAATGCAATAGTCCTGGGGCGTTTCTCCAATATCTTCTCTGAGCTTAGTTTACCCTTTTCATAAAAACCCCCGGACTACAGATGGAGGGGAATACCAATGATGTCAAAAAGTGGAAGCCTGCGGATCTGCAATACGTGCAACTCCAGTCGTAATGCCAACAGTAACTAGATCCATAACCGACATCGAAGTTTCCGCCGTTATCCAGGCCCAGACATGCTTGGGTGGCAGTGTGGGGTCTGGGTCGACTTTCCCCATTTGGAGAGTTGGAGAAGGAAGTGCTTTTGGTCCCCATTGTAATAGTGTAATACCTAGTGGGTCGCAATAAGAAACACCGTTCGGTGATGTAGTTACCTGCTTGTAAAAGGTGGTGGTCCCCCGAGTGAAATGGGCTGCATTCGAGATGGAGGAGTTGATGAGGATGTCGAAAGGCCAAGTGAGTATTCCCTGCGTCAATATATCCTTCTGACATCTAAACAACTTGTAACCAGCTCGAGGGGAACTACGTGATGAAACCGAGACGCTTTAGGAAGCTCAATTATCACTGCTACAGTAGGAAAGGAGTTGTACTGAAAGAGAATGCATTTAAATTTCGTAGTTGTCCAACTTCCTTATCTCTAATACAGACTACCCACAACACTATCCCGGGACAGCCATAGTTAATACGGTTGAAAGCTCCCATTCTCACTGTCAATAATCTCCCGTGGCCCCGTGAACGTCTTGTTCAATCCTCCCCACCACAGCGCAGCTAGGATAATCCAGGAAATGGCCATGACAACAACCAAATAGTTCATCGACGCCCCGGTAACGGGCAGGGCCACGGGGAAGCAAAACGAGATCGAGAAGAGAATGATGAATAGCGTCGCCACCAGATTCACCGCAGACCCATATCTCCCCAGCGAGAACGCCCGTTCTGGGAGACACCCCCGGCCACGAAAGAACAGGGCTGCCTGGGGAATTGCGAAGGTGATATTGAGGTTGAACAACGTGAGGTTGATGAAGCTGCTGTATGCTTCGGATGAGACGATGTATAGGATGCCGACGAGAATCTGCAGAGCCAGCAAGAGAGCTGTCGCTCGCACGGGGCTGTTCCACTGGAGATGGGAAAACCATCTGGAGCAGGGAATCCCGCCGTCGCGAGACATGGACCAGATCGTCCGACCTCCGAAGATGAAGAGGTTCAGGACAATATCGTAGAACATTACCATATAGTACACACTCCAGATGGTGCTCGCGACTCGGGACCCCAATGCTTGGTTGTATACCTCCAAGATCGGAACCGTCGATTCCACAATCGCATCGACGTCTTTCACGACGAACATGAGCGCAATAATCCACGCCAGCACGGTGACAAACCCCAGGCCAATCGAGACACACATGGCAATTGGCACATTGCGACTGGGGTTCGGCACTTCTTCCGCGACGTGCGTTGGTGCATCGCCGCCACTGTATGCCCAAAGGCACCCTGTAATGCCGATAATCATGGCCCAGCCATCTGTCCATCCGCTAGTATTTCTATAGTCCCGAAACACCGCGTCGCTGCTCTGTCTTTCGTCGCTGACAGCAAATAGGGTGACCATCGAGGCGACGAAGCCCATCAGTGACAGAAAGAAGATGCCAACACCTAGCCAGCCAATGGCCGCCGGGAATCGGGATGTCAGGAAGAACGCAACGATACATAATGCCACATGAAGCAGATATGTATGCCATGCTTGAACCTGGTACGTGTCAATCCAGAGCGCAACCAGCTCGAGGACTGAGCTTGCGACAAAAAAATTGCACGACACCAACGCCGCTACGAGGTAGACGATCGTAATCCATCCCACGAAAAACGCGGCAGCCCGACGTGAGGATTTGGGAAACACCATGAAAACCATATGGTACTGGCCCCCGGCAGAAGGAAAAGCAGAAGCCAGCTCTGCGGAACCAACATTGATGATGGCCATCACGATAGCGCCCACGATGAGGCCGTAGATAATGCCGGGGCCTCCGCCACACGCAAGCGGGACTGCGATGCCGGACGCGAACGCCATCCATGAATTCATGGTGGTGAAGGCGAATGCGATCACAGAAAGGAGGGTATACCGTTTTTCCAATTGTTCCGGGGGGGTCTGGTCGGTCATGGTCTTCTCGACGCCCGGGGATGGGCTACCCGGAGGCTCTGACTTCTCGGCCATGACGGTAGAGACTGTACGGAGATTGATAGTGAAGCGCTATTGGTTCTGTAAGCCGCAAAAGACTTTACCGCAATTCGCCTTCGGACGGTAGGAAATGAATCGAGGAGTGGTGTTTGTAAATATGGCAGACAGGGCGCAAGTTATGTTAATATGTTAAAGCTGGAGTTGAGTCAATCTCGCAGCTTCACAACATTTATGAGTGGCATCGGAGCAGTCAGAGTAAACTGGAAGGGGAAAGTATGTACTTGAGTTTCTGTAGGGTAGAGTTTCCCTTCTGCGTTTAGTGTCCAACAGCCCTGAATTGCTTGGGTCAACTCCAAAGCCCCCGCAAATCCCCGTGGGGTGGAGACCAAGGTAGCCTGCCACTTGATCAGTCAGTAGATTTGGCGTTCTTAGGGCAGGTAAATTGAAATAACTGTCTTCTGCGAAGAGTATGGACCTGGTTCGTTATCTATTACCTCGCACAAGGTTAGCTGGTAACTTGATATCTCTGAAGTTAGGTCTCAGCACTTTTTAGACTGCGCTCGCTTAATCCTGTAAACTGTCTCGACCCGCTTGATCCACTGCTGCTTGCCTGATAAGACCATCTACTATCCACATCCCTCACATACCACTGCCTGCTATGATCGACCCACCCTTTCCTCATGCACGCCTCCGGCAACCGGCTTATGCATCGAACGTCGGATTCCAAAACGGCATGCCTAGAAGACTGTATATAACCGAGTACCACAATTTCAGCAGCATTGTACCAGAGATGTGGGACCCCATAATAAAAGGCTCCTCGCGAGGTAAATCGTTCAAAACCGGAATATACGTCGAAGATAAGGCGATGTAGTCGTTGTCCATGTTCATGCTCCATGCAGACAGTTTGAAAAGCCTCCACGTACATACCGTGGACCAACTAGATACAAACCGTCCCTGAAATTCGAAACTAATTCCAAGACGATTCCTCCCCTTCACTTGGGCGCCGGAGAGTTCCTCCTCTGGTGTCTGGAAGATGAGAACTAGGGTTGCCGACTAGTTTCCTCGTGCGCGGCCCTGGAGCTCAGCGCTGCTCATCGGGTCGGGGACATGTGAATTGGTATTTCGCGTCTCTGAATTAATACAGCTGGATAATAAAATCCCGGGTCAAACGGTAATCACTTGTCATCAGCTCCATGACCAAGAATCTACCGCTAAGTTCAGAGTCTGTTGCTTGCTTGCATCCTTTGCGAGCCTCTTCGATATAATTACGTTGTTTCGGTTGCGAGGTCCAGGTTGAATAAATACTGGTGACCTCGTTCCACCAACTTCGCCCGCTAGCAGCTGGACGCAGCAACTCGAGCAGGGACTGTTTATTCTCCGCCTGATAGCGCTCTATCAGGTGTGGCAGCTCTGCGTATCTCATCCTCGTTTCGTCACCCTGTTCCTCCTCTCCAATCCAACCGAGGAATACTAGGAATATGACGCAAGGATCGGCTCCTAACCTTATATATGTTTCAATCATCCGCCACGAGTATACTCTACTAACGCTACTATTTGTAATTAACGCCATCAAGCGGTTATGGTTGATGATATATAAGCTGAATATAAAATACTTAAAAATATAAATCACCTTTATATAAAATATATATTCTATATGGGTTTATATTTATTAGATCTAGAGAACTATAGGTCTATATTAAACTATAGTAATATAATCTCTAAAAAGTTGAGATTATCTAGTAGTTTTAAGATCTAGAACTAAGGATTATACAGGCCAGACTACTATAGTCTTGGTTATAGTCTTTCCAGTCCTGCACAGAGCCTATTAAGTATAATAAATAACTAATTAATCTATACTATTATAAATATATAATATCAAGGCTTAACTTAATATAAATCTATATAGCAAAATAGGAATATAATTATAAAATAATAATCTAAAATACTAAACTAGCTATAGAGCTCTTACAAGATTCTAAGATTAGGTTCTACTTATATAACATACAGGAAAAGCAGCGCCGTGACACATCTATATAGGGAAGAGATAATCATCTTATTACGGGATAGGGAAAAATGGGAATTGCGGCAAAGAGTGCTAAAAGATTTGTTGTCCACCAACGCGCACTAATACAGTAATACTTTCATTGCATCCATTCATTTGTAGCCATTATATGGCCTAATAGATAGTCTGCTTTTATTTTTCTTTCGCTCTCTTTCTAGTTCCACGAAATATTCCAGCATCCCTTTTACTTACCGGCCAGAGAGCCTCCTAGACCAGATCCATAGCAGCTCATCTGTGTCTGTTTGGCCTACATTGGGCACTGTAGGACTATGTGATAGCCTTCTTCCTGCATCAACTGGTGGATGAGTAATTTCCCAACCCCGAATCGTTGGCTACAACGGTTTAAACGGACATTTATACCCAGGATTAGCTACAGCAGGTGTCCAATTGACTGGAGGAGCATTGCACAGCGAATGGACATCTCCTGGTTTGAATTAGCGGTGAATTGCATCCTGCCCCTCCTGGGTGTCGACGAAGGAACTTCATAGGCTAGAGCACTCACTGCTACCTGGGCAATGTCGTCCGCCTCACTTATTGCTGCCCTTCCCGAGGACCCAATAGGAACATGCGGCGTTGTGCACTGCGTTGGGCTCCAAGACAAGATCCCATATCCTCTATCATATGTGCCTGTTGCTGTATAAAAGCGAAGGCGACAACAGGATAAGTGAATCCCCCAAGTGTGTCATTGGAGCATAACGTCTTCGACCAAATCCTCTTCAAACATGGTAGTATACAAGCCATCCACCCCAGCATGCCTGGGCAGCAGGAAGTCGCACTAACAGTCTCCTCGAAGGGCCTACATCAGATATACCCCGCTCAGAGGGGAGAAAGGTTTAGCGTTGAGTAGGTTATTACCTGCTGATGTTTCCTGGTTGAGACTCTGACAACTCCATTGATGTCTAGTGTTGTCCTCGTCCACGGCCTGTGCAGTGATTCGTCCTCAGCATGGACCAAGAACGACATCACCTGGCCCAGAGACCTGCTTCCTCATTCATTGGGATACTGCAACGCGCGGATTCTTACGTTCAGCTACGCAGCAGAAGGCTTTCTCAGCGCCAATACCCGGACTCACGGGGTCCGTACTTTTACCTGCGCCGAGTCCCTGCTCAGTGATCTTAGAGACTATCGAATTATGGATCCAAAACGCCCCATCATCTTTGTTGGCCATTCTCTGGGTGGACTGGTGATCAAGTCTGCCCTGGTGCACGCAAACATCCGCAATCAAGTTTACGGCATCATAGCGGAGTGCACCAAAGCAATTGTCTTCTTCAGCACACCGCACCAAGGAAGTGACAATGCTGCTTGGGACGCTTTCTTCACCAGCCTGGACCAAGCGAACCTGCAGGGAGCGCAGGTTGTTGAAGAGCTGAGACTATGGTCAGACATGCTGGTGCAGCTCACAGTGGAATTCGCCGACCTCGCCCGGTTCTTCCGGATGACCTCGTTCTTCGAAACGCGGGGAAGCAAGGGTGTCTTCGTATGTCTTGAATAGTGCCTACTGACGTGGCTTGACTTACTCACCGTCCGTGCAGGTTGTCAAGGAAGCAAGCGCAAGAATAGGGCAGTTCGGGGAGCGCCCACGGGGCCTCGACGCAGACCATATCGGAATCTGTAAGTTCGTTAAAGACGATGATAATTGGGGTATTGTGCAGGCCCGCTTCGAAGCAATTGCATACGAAATCGGTATCTACGATGAAATCACCCATCCTGTTTCTCAACCTGCACGAGCGCCTCTCGCTCTGGAGGCCCCTCAGGAAGATGAGGACGACCTTGTCAGGCGCATCCAGCAGAACTTACAGGGTTCGATGAGAAGGAACTAGTTGGAGACGGATTTCCTCTAATGAACAACGCTCTTTCTGCCTTGCTGAGTTGCGTTTCTCGTAGGATTCGTTAGCACTCTGATCGACTCCACACAGACGGTTACTCGTAGAGAATCCGACCAAAGGGATCTGCAGATGATGACAGCAGAGCTGCAGGCCGGAAGTGCAGGGAATCAGATACAGCTGTCAAAGTCGCTATTTTCTGACAGCGAAGACCAGGCAAGTGCGAGCTCCAGTCACAGCACCACCCTCACGCACGGACTTTGTAGACACAGGCGATGGAGATGAAATGACAAGGTAAGCTCGCCTAGGGCGAACAAACATGCATCGTGAATATGCGCGACGCTATCCCAAATCACTCTCACACTGTCGGACATACGCAGATCGAGATAGTTATCACCCCGCGTGGGGCAATGGCAGACTGACAGCGAGAAGCGCTTCGGGAAGCAGTTCCCTGCCTAGGTAGATATGATTGGCGTGGAAAAATACCTCATCTGCAGTGTGGCGGACGTGAGCTGGTCAGATATTAGCACGCCCAGACGAGGCTGCATGAACCGTGATATGGGCTTTCAACGATGATCTCAATAATTGGGAAACCTGCAACGCGTGCTGATAGGCTAGACATGGCTTCCAGCCTTGCAGGCAGCCTGGTAGGCAACCTGCACTGAGCATGGAGGATCTGTGTACCACCTCATCCCTGCTCGGTTCAGCTCACCACCAAGTTTCTCCTAATGAGCAAGAGCCTCATAGGCTTCGCTTTGTTAGACATACCGTAAGGATATGAGATTATTTAACGATATCCAGCGTGGTGAACTCTATAGAGCCACTTAACCTTCCTTGATTCCATTAGCAGAGACGCTCGCTGTAACAATCTATAATATTATATTAACATGTCAACTGAGTTACCCGCGCACTCAGCCACGGATCAAGAAGCTGAAACGTCGGCCCCCGCGGATGCCGCCAATTCCTCTGATGATATGGAAGAGGCCCAAGGTGAGCATGGGATTCAAGTAGACGAGGCAGGAGGAAGCGACATAGAAGCTGGGAACGGTAAAGCCGACGAGACGGAGTATGATTATATCGAGAAAGTTGACAATGGCATGCAAGACGATGAGAACGGTACTGTGGCCTCAGTTGCTCGAGATGTTAGACCTTCTCATCCCCAGCCTGTCTCAAACTCGTCTCCTTGTTCCACGCCTGAACAAGAGGAAGCAGGGCTAAATATGAAGCATATGCCGGCCTCTCCTTATCCACATAGGGATGACACCGAGCCCGAGAGCCAGCAGATCCTTGATGATATGCAATCCGGCCCTGATGCAATTGCCATGGTGTCCAGAGATTCGCCAAACTGGGATTCTATGCATGGAGTAGAAGTCCCCGTTTTACGTCCATCGGGTGCTGGAAGCAATCAGGGCGTCGAACCTCCAGTGCGAACAGTATATTCATACCACCGCCCACGCAAGTATTAGCTGATACAGAGACTAGGTTCAAAAGCCGCCTCTTGGGATGAAGGTCCTCTGGAGCGAGGAGACCGGTCGTTCTGACCGAAAACCTGTGATAGAGTAAGAGCCCGCATCTCCCTTCTCTCGCACTTTGTGTCCCCTTAATCCCACGTGCTGCTCGCTCGCCGTTGCTTAATGTCCCCAGTGTTGTGGCAGTTCATGGTCTCGGCGGGCACAGAGAGGACACTTGGAAGCACACCTCCAGTACCAACGACACCGAGTCGCACTCTTGGTTAGAAGATCCAAAGCCGCACGGCCCAGATTGGGGGAAGAACACAAGAATAATGGCTTATGGTTATACAACCACGGAGAAATCGAGGATCTTCACTCTGGCTGAGGACCTGCTCAATGATCTATCAGACCGAAGGGTAGGAAAACAGGTGAGTAAAGCCATAACTACAGAGGTTCAGGCTCTGATTATTCTGGATAGGAGAGACGAAAAAGCATTGTTTTCATCGGACACTGTTTAGGAGGGTTGATTATCAAGGCTGTCTGTGAGCCTGCTTCCTTGGTTGGGCTGGCTGTTAGAAGACCAGTGACTGATAAGTCCTCCTCAGGCTCTCGTCCACGCCCATTTCTGCCGGCCGCAATTCAATAGCATTATTGACTCGACTAAGGCGATAATATTCTTTGCAACGCCGCACCAGGGGTCAAGCCGCGAGGACTGGCGAAGGTACAGCCGTGACCTGGAGAGAGTTGACTCTAAAGCGCATGTGTTGGAAGAACTGGGCACATGGTCAAATGAACTCATTGCAAAGACAGCAACTTTCAGTTACATTGCTGCTGGTCTTGATATTACTTCATTCTACGGGACCAAGGGTGAACAGGTGAGTCGATAGGAAAGCATAGGACCTTGGCCTACATAGTCCAGTCCCTGATGGCGCCATACCAGGTTGTGGCCGAAGCGTCTGCACGTATCGGCTTACCGAATGAGCGAACAGTCACTATTCACGCTGACCACCAGGAAATGTGTCAATTTGAGTTGGAGGGCGACAACTATCATCGAGTCTCGCAGCGACTCAAGGCGGTGCTGCACGCCATAAGGGCGCAAGACCAGGAAACTAGTAAGATCCGTCAACTGATACTGCACTACTTCAGGTGTGCAGGGCTTGTTATACTGACCTCCCCAAATACAAACATCAGTGCATAGCATCCTGGAGAGTTTTAAACGGAACCCAATCTGGGGCCGGCCGTATGACCCTTGGAAGTGTAACCTGGAACTGGATCACTGATCAAGAAGCCTTTCAGCAGTGGAAAGGTGAGAGCTCAGGGATATTTATTGTGTCTGGGGAGCTTGGCTATACGCAGGAGATACTCACTCAACACGCCCCGGACCACTTGGAGATTGAGAAGAAGACAGAACCAATTTTCAGTGCATGGAGCTCGAGCAAACAACAAACTGAGGCGAACCTGATCCAATATTTACTCTCTTTGGCGGCGGCAGAAGACGAAGGTCTTGTCGATGAGCTGGATGCTGTGGCTGCCCATCAAAATCTGGCCATAAAGGGCAGCAGCACCACGGTAATATGGCCGCTGGAGCTTCTTCGGAAGTACCTGACGGCTCTATTGTTTATGGACTGGATAAAACCCATTCATCTGTTTATTGATGCCCGTAATGAGGGTGCAGAAAGCCAAATCGAGGACATGAGTACCCTGTTCCTGCAGCTGACAAGAAGAGAAAACAAGTTCAAGTGCAAGGTATTTTTAACGTGTTGTCGCCCCATAACCATATCTCCAGGCCCTGATAGCCATATTGGACACGTTTCCTTGGATTCGCAAATTGATGGCGTTGGGAAGAGCATCTATGAGTGGGTTTTGTTTGCAAAACGACCTCTCACGGTAGCTGAACTCGCGGAGGCACTGGGAGGTGAAGAAGATATTGGACCGGCACGGCTTCAGGAAATATTCCGCACGTCTTGCCATGGGCTCATTGACACCAAGGATGGGACTGTCCATCTCCATCATGAACTCCCAAAGGGCTGTCTCCTGAGATTGATCCGCAATCAATTCTATCAAGGCCTTTCACCTGGGTTGGAAGAGTCCTCGCACTCGGTGATTGCACGGAGGTGCCTTGAATATCTCAAGTCGATGCAAGATCGCCAGATTCCCAGGAACCCGTTTTGGAAGTACGCGGCCCAATACTGGTCAGACCATATGAACGAAGCACCGGATGGCCTGCAGGGGTTGGCCCGGAAAATTGACAAAGACGAGCGAGGCAGAACTCCTCTACTCGTGGCCGTACAGAAGCAGCACGAGGCAACCGTGAGAGCTCTTCTAGAGCAAGAATACCCCGACATCAACACCAAAGACGAGGACGGGTTCACTCCTTTATCTATAGCGGCCAAGCTCGGAAACAAGAGGATCTGCTCACTCCTCTGTCCGCGTGCTGGCGTGAATAAAAAGTCAAATGGGCTTAAGCCGGTGTATATTGCGGCTCAGGAAGGTCACGCTGATATAGCTAGACTGCTGCTGAGTTATACGCCAGACGGACCAGCAAATGGAATTGATCCCACTTTCCTACATTTGGCGGCGAGGGAAGGAAGCCTGCCTGCGGCGAAGCTGTTTCTTCAAGAATCGCCGGGGGATACTGAGGTTACTGACCATGACGGACGCATCCCGCTCTTCCTGGCAATTCAAGAGGACCGGGGCCCTGTTGTTTCTCTACTGCGTGAGAAGCTAGAATCTGACAAGATAAACAGGCCAGGCCCTGAAAGCAAACGCACACTCCTAACCCTTGCGCTGGAACAAGGAAGCCCAAGCGCCGTGCAGTGGTTGCTCGATTGGGGAGCAGATATTAATCAAGCAGATGGCACTGGCAACGCGCCCTTGCATGTAGCTGTCGGTGGTGTGATTGACGATGTCGAGCTGCTGATAGACTACGGTGCTTCAGTGAACCAACCCGGTCTCGTGTCGAAGGAAACACCGCTTCATGTGGCTGTCAACCGTGGGGAAACAGCGCTGAACATTGTTGAGCTACTGCTGGATAGCCAGGCAGATATTACGGCGAGAGACTACAACGGCGATACACCAGTTCATGCGGCTGCTAGCAGTATGAGCGCCCGGACAGTGCGGATTCTTCTGGATCGCAACCCGCGTGTGCTCAATGCGAGAAACAAACTCGGCGAGTCTCCTCTCCACCGTGGAGCAAGCAAGGATGCTGTTGATGTGGTCGAAGTACTCCTTCAAAAGGGAGCCCGTATCGACGCAAAAAATAACAGTGGGCATGCCCCGTTGCATGTCGCTGCCGCGAGAAAGAATCCTCAAGTAGCTCGGATTCTTATCATGTACGGAGCAAGTCTCGAGCTCCGAGACCGTGCTGGACGAACCCCTCTGCAGGTAGCATCAGCAAATGGGAACCATGTGCTCACGAAGATCCTGATTGGAGTGGGCGCGAATAAAACAGCAAAAAATCATGATAACTTGACAGCTAGAGATATAGCTGAGATGCGCGAGGATGGCACCACCGTGGCTGAATTTCATAGGGCTCATATCTCCGAGGAAGTAAGTACATATGATAGCTCAAGTTCTCTGTGGATGCTGATTGTTCACTAGTCACAAAGTGACTACGACTGGCACTTACAAGCTTGTACTCAGCTCAAAGCGGCATCTTTTTTCACCAAGTGGAACCAAGAAGCAATTAATCGCTGCAAGGAAGTTGCGGAGACAGTCAAGATTGTGGTAGAAGAGTACAGGGTAAAGCCAGAACACATTCCAGGACTTTTCATACTTACTCAATACACCATTGTGTTGCTTTGTGGTAAGTCTCGCCAGGAAGTGGGCAAGTCCAACCCTAACAGCTAGCAGACAACAGCAAGTCAATGGGCAAGGAAAACAGAAAGCAGTTACTCCAAGACACGCTGCTTGAAGTCGCCGAAATTGCACGCAAACTCACCAAGCGAGGTGTGTTTGTTCGATTTCTGAATCCTGTTCACAAGCAGTGGGAGGACCCTCCAGCTCTGTCTGTAGAGGACATCCGGACGAAAATACGGACTGTTGGCATCGACCTCCAGCCCGGCACGAAACTAGGGGCAAGACTGGAGGAAGTCATCATCAGGCCGATGCACTGCAACCCCGATTATGAAAAGCCGATCATCACAATCATAATCACAGACGGGGAAGAAGACCGTCGACATTTCCAGGCCATCAATACTGATTGTAAGATAATGCAGCCATTCAGAAAGTACCCGTCCCCTCTTCAGGCAAAGATACTGGCATACAAAGAACAACCAGAGCGAGACCGAAAATCGGTATTCTTGATCTCGCAGATTGGTAGCGACGACAAGGCCACCGAGTTCCTAAAGGAGGTGGAACAAGACGACAGGATAAAAGATATGGTGTTTTGCTCTCCAGAGAAACTGGACCAGCTGCATGATGACACGGAGAGGAAATACGGTACAAACGTAAGTACACCAGAAATGCAGGACTGTGAAATGGTACTGATTTCGGTAGTTAATGGAGCTGTTCTCGGCTGCCGTGGCAAAGCGTAGATGATAATAGTTCCAGATCCTCAACTGTCCTTTTCCAGCAGGGGAAAGGTCTCGACCTGATTAGACGATTATTTCCCAATCATGTCAGGCAGACACTCTGCTTGTTCCAGTCCTCGCGTCTCACGGAGCCTTGATGTACCTAGTTGTGTATGACGTGGTCTGTTGCTAGTGGGGGGGTATCATGCAGGCTATAAACTCCGAGACCTCCTAATTTTATGCCTTGCGTGCCCAACTTGAATACCTTGCCAGATCCTGGTCAGTGCTATGAATCCTGCGTATTCTCCCGCAGAGGCTAGGCAAATAGTCGTGCTCCGTATGTTACTTAGTCTGCGAGATCCTTGTCATAGCAAATAATCTTCACATGTGTCAGCTCCACCGCCGCTGCCTGGAAGCCTTGCTGGCTGGTCACTTCCTTCTTCCCAGATCCCCCACAGACTACGGCGTGGAAAATCGAACGGTGCTTTCCTCGACCTTTCGCCCTCCGCGATGAAGATAAACCCCGATGTCGAAGACTACCAAGTGGCTTGGATCACAGCCCTTCCCATCGAGCTCAGCGCAGCAACGGCGATGCTAGACGCGGAATATGAAGGCAGCGATGACACAACTCTATACACACTAGGTCGCGTTGGGCGGCACAATGTTGTCGTCGTTTGTCTCCCAGCCGGCCAGGTCGGTACTAGTGCTGCAGCGACCACAGTGACAGAAGTGCGAGCAAAATTCCCGTTCCTACAAATCGGCCTCTTGGTCGGAGTCGGCGGAGGTGTGCCTAGCACTGAGGCGGATATACGCTTGGGCGATGTGGTGATTAGCCAGCCGCAGCGAAACCATGGAGGCGTGATCCAGTATGATTTCGGCAAGATCGGACCCGGTGGGAAACATATACCGACGGGATTCGTGAACGGGCCTCCATCGGTGCTGCTGACGGCTCTCGCGAAGTTGAAATCGAACCGGTTGCTTGGGAGGAGTCGTCTGTCGACTTACTTGCAGTCGCTGGTGTCCTATCCGGCCTTTCGGCGGGATCGTGCTGGTCCAGACGTCCTGTTCCGGGCGAGCTATCGCCACAACGGGGGCGCAACCTGTGAAGATTGCTGTAGGGACAAGGAGATTAAACGCCCGTTGCGGGAGGGAGAGGATCCTGTGATCCACTATGGCACCATAGCGTCTGGAAGCCATGTCATGAGAGATGGCGAGACACGCAATGCACTAAGCAAGGAGTTTGGAGGAATCTTGTGCTTTGAGATGGAGGCCGCCGGGCTCTTGAACGTCCTGCCCTGTGTTGCCATTCGAGGCATTTGCGACTACGCGGACTCGCATAAGAATAAATCGTGGCAGCCGTATGCTGCAGGAAATGCCGCTGCTTGCGCAAAGGAACTCCTAGCCTATGTGCCTGCGTTTAGTAGCTGGAAGAGCTCTGGCCGGGACACGCCAGTGCAAGATACTGCTGCCAGGCGTAGCTTGAGAGATTCCGAAGACATCTCTATGTGGACGCCAGATGGAACCGTGTCCGAGGAGCAGTGGAACGATGTATGGACAAATTCGAAGCATATCCCGAATGATAACGATCTTCTACCCCTGGTAAATAGATCAAATAGACCATGCGAGAAAGCTATCCTGAGCGCGTTGTTGACAAGACCAGGAAGAATCTCTCGGCCTTCATCAAGTCTACCCAAGTTCATCTACAACGCTGGCCTACGGGTTTGAGTATGTGGAAAAGCTATATATGTCTCCTGCCTTTGCGTTAACAAGTACCAGTGTTGTGGCGGTTCACGGTCTGGGACATTCTCACTCAACTTGGACAGTGGACAATAATTTCTGGCTCCGCGACCTGCTCCCTGAGTTGCCAGCATTTCAGATGTCCCGCATTTTCACTTTCAACTACGATGCTAGAAGTTTCGTTAGGCCTCTTGCTTTATCCATCCGCGGGAGGACATTCACGTTTGCAGAAGCATTACTGAGTGATCTGGCAGATAGACGTGCTTCTACTGCGGTATGTGCTCCTGACAAATGATACCCACTTGGAATACGTACAGTACATGCAACGATTATCGATGAGGACGGTGCTCTCCGCCGGAGGCGAGGGTACGCAGAAGCTTATATACATCGGTACAGGATCAGCGTCGACCCCTCATATTCATTGGCCATTCGCTTGGGGGACTGGTTATCAAAAGTGTCAGTCGCTTCCAGAGTCCCTAGTAGCACTGCTTACAGTATCAGGCCCTGCGCCATGCGAATGAACGTCGAATCCTATATGGAAACATCGCGGACTGGACCCGAGCCATCCTGTTTTTTGGCACGCCGCACCAGGGTTCTGATGTTTCCGCATACCTTAGCGAACTAGGAAAGGTCATCCTATTCGGAAAATCAGAGATCGTTGATGAGCTTACACAGTGGTCAGCACAATTAGTGGAGCTCACGACCGTCTTCAGTGAGGTAGCTCCAAGATATATAATCACCACTTTCTTCGAGCAGAAGCCCACGAGGGGCGTTATTGTATGCACCTACACGTACAAACTGGCTTCCTCGGACGGCGTACTGATTCGTATTCCCCGTTTAGGTTGTCCCGGAAGCTTCTGCAAGGATGGGCCAGGCAAACGAGAGGATCCGGGGACTCAACGCGGACCATCTCTCACTCTGCAGGTTTGCAAGGGCCGATAGTACCTGGGGAGTGGTATCTCGCCGGCTCGAAGCAATTGCAAGACTTATCAACGAGGACTTGGGTGATGGTATGTAGTACTCTAGCCCGCAAGGTCGGAATAATCTGATTCATGTCATGGGATGTGTGATTCGCCAACAACCTGTAACAAGAAGCTTTCTTTTAATAATATCAGCCCGTGATGGTTTCTTACTTATTCTTATTGCAAAGTCCCTAAGATGCTTAGGTTTAAATGCCCCAGGTCTCTATGGCCAAGGATGGAAACAAACGGCCAGAAGTTCGATACAGAGCCTATGGATGATCTCCCCAGTAAGCGGACTGCGCATCCCGCGATTGGACCAGGTGTCTATCTGGCAGGCTGCCGTGGGATTACTGGAATGGAGCATCTACTTCTGGATGGGCGGGTATCTGGTCTTCATTTGGGCCCTTACCCGTGTATCCCGCGAGGGGCAGACAGCTGCGCATCAGGTGGTACGTATCTGGCCTTGTACTAGAGTGGGTTGGTGTATTTACTGACTGTGTCTTTCAGGTGGCGGGATGCTGCTTTGGGACGTTTGGCATTTTGTTTTTTGTGTATTTGTTGAGTATCTCCCGGCTTTGTTATAGTGTGTCTGTGTACGACTCCCGCTGGGTGCCGTAGCGTTTCTTCAGGGTCTTTATGGTTATAGTAAATAGGGGGTCTACGTTGGAGCGTATTCTAACATGATGCCAAGGTACCTTATGCGAAAGCACTATGTAGGGTCAAACGAGATACTCCAGGCTAGTCATGCTATAGCCCTAACATGAGATTCCGCTTAGTCGTCGCCTGGACTTAGTAGCTCGACCAATCGCTGCCACTACAATCGACAGCATTGGTCGAGTCTACCCACGTATGCTTTCCTCTCGTCATTGTGGGAACCTTAGTGTGTTCTGGCCCGCACGACGTTGGCCTGACCTGACCCGTGAGAACCTTTGCTCGTCAGATCTGCTGGAACTTCCGGTCAGAGTATCCGTCACTTCGTCCATCGCTGGCCGAGTGCCCCGTATGTTTAGGGCAATCATGGCACATAACGAAAGTTCACACCCAAGCCTAGGGCCCATTCAGCTCAGTTCGCGACACCAGGCGTCCCACCGGCTTAGCGGGGATTCCCATTCTCTTATAGCTCTCTTGTCAGGCTTTCAATGTGGAGGACTACAGAACTAGTTAACCACTCGTAGTATAATTCGTGCTTGCACTTTATATGTCATTCATCGCGGCTATTCCTAAACCAGCCGATGTGTACACAAACTTAATATAACTTGTAAAGACAGCTAATGTAGCAGATATCCAACTCCCATTCAAAAGCATGCTTAGTGTGAAATCTCTAAGAAGCTCACATTAAAGCCCCGAAAAGCTATTTCCCGGTTATGTCTGAGGGAAGTTGGTGATGAACGCAACCTGGACGGCAGCAAAGCTATGCGACCACGTTTGTTAGCTTGGACTAAGAAATCTTGCGATTGACTCACGCTGTAGAAGCCGCAAACACTTCAACCCGCCTAGCCCTCGCCAACAGGCCGATGAAGATTGAAAACAAAACATTGTATATAATGATGATGGCCAACCGGATAGCCATATTGTCAATAAGGTATAGGACTATTATGGAACTGGCCGGGATGGCAGAGCATATCAAGGTGCTCGTTATTCTTGTTGCGCGAATGATCTTCTCGTCTCTGTAATAGACTGTCCCTGTCTCGATATCTACCTTGGGCTATACCCATGGCTTCGCTATCAGCCGCATATTCAGTGGCCTCGGAGGTAATCCAAATTGATAAAGGGAGAACACGAACCCTAGCAGACTTAAAGACGTTGTAATATCGCATGGATACATGATCGTGCCAGAACGGGATACAAACACCGAATACCCATCTCGTCAGTGGATCGACGTTCTGGTATCTCGCAGAGAGCGTGATGAGGTCCCGTTCGTGCTCTTCTGTGCCGAACCATTGGTCATATTCAGCAGTGCCGTAGAACTGGGTATAATTTGCCAGCCATTGCTTCAGCAACTGCAGGTCATTCTTATGGGGCTTCCTATACTGAAGTAGTTGGCTGTGCTGCGCCAATGCTGTGTCTGTTGACGTGTGAGCACAGCGATCTATTCATCACCAGGTGAGAAACTTACTGTATTTCTCTAGTAGCTCCCTCAGCTCCAGCCACTTTGCCCACTGTGCCGACGACTCAATGCCTTCCTTCATGTACGACACGCAGGCTCGGTACTTCTCACGGTGGAATTCGCCCGAGCCTTGGTCCTCCTGCATAATTTCTCTGAGCTCTTTCTCTGTAAGTGTGATCTCGGCCTGGAGGATGAGCAGGTTCTGCGTATTGAGCTTCATGTATGAACGAAAGGTCGACAGGCCCTTGTCTCTGACCATCAGAGCTGCTAGTTCGTCGTAGCCTCCATCTTGTGTTGGTGATGCTGCGGTCTCCATCGAAACTAGCGACGTCCTCGGTGGGCGTTTTTATGCTTCGGTCCCTATTAGGGCTATATGTAACTGGATGAAGACGGTGACAATTTGTGCGAAGGTGTCGAGGTTGCTGTTCTTGTACTCACAGTTATACTATTGTTGCCATCCACATTTAATACTTTGGTGTTAGAAAGTTTCTTGCAAGGCATACAAGGGCCGCACTTGAGCCTCAAGCCCGCAGCAAATTCCGCGGAGGGCTCTGATCACAGCCACTCAGAATAATCATATGTACGACCCAATGTACTATCATCCTGCATGCGAAAGCATAGATACCCAAGCCACCTGAGCACTCCACTCCTCTATCTCGTGAAGCACCGCCTATAGGATCCCCGGGCATAATTATCAAGCCATACACCCTGCGGCCGAACAGGGCCATCATGTCATTCTGGCTCCTTAGGCTGCATCGACACCCGTCCTGGGTTTAGTCAAGGCGGAATCAGCGTTATATCACGGTCCCGACCTAGCCTCTCTTCCTCTAATCAAAAGTGTTCTACAACCTATCGAAGACCGGCTAATCTGTTCCGTTATTGAATGACTATTCGGCTCTTGAATCGGTAATTGGACCAATGCATGGTATTTCGTTAATCTAACGAGTAGATACATTCGCTGGAATGATGTTTTCAGCCAAAATCCACAGATCATTCTTCATCACTTCGCTAAATAAAATACAAATCCAGCCTTCAATATCGGCTTGAATCTATATATGCGGAGATGTGCCTGCGTGATACTTCACGTATGTGAGGATACTGCTGTCTGCTCCAAAAGCCCATGATTCCGAATTGAAGACGCCCCTAACACCATATCAAAAGAGTTGTTCTCGATAACCAGCACCTCCGTTCTGTAGTGACTGATACTTTTATATAGGCTCCATTCGACTTCTATTATTCCCTGCGGCTTCGACAAGTGCCCGTTGGGCAGGCGTACCGGTGGACCGTTATATGCCATGACCGGCACACCCAAAAGCCGCGCAATCTCGTCTGATACTGCGTTCAAATCGCCCTGACGGTCCAAAAGTAAGCGGCGATAAAGGGCTTTCTCGCCCTGAGATCTACCCAACTCAACATCAAAGGTCTGCTTGGCTGACGAGATCTGTTCAGAGGGGATCTCAAATCCCTCCTTTGCGAGCCCCCACTGCTCCCCCTGGATCCTGTGTAGGCGCCCCGAATTCAATTTCTCGTTGTGTCTATCCCCGGAATGGTTCTCGAGCTGGGATTCTAGTCGGTCGAAGCGGAATCTCGAGGGGGGATCTATATCAGCATGCGGCGGTTTCACCCGGGCATTGGCCCTGCGGTCACAGCAGGACAATATCCGATAGAGAGCGTTTGGCATCTGGAATTGAAGCAGAAAGAAACCGCATGTCAGATTTGCTGATTCTGGAGGAGGGAGGCATTTTGTGTTCATGTTTCTTGTTTCTTGTTTTTGTTTGTTTTTCGCACTTTGGCATTAGAGAGGACAGGACGATAGGGTTGTAGGGAAATTATTAGCTACCTCTTTTTCGACAGCTCTGTATATTTATATTATAATATATCCATCCAAGCCGTTCATGCGGCTCTGGGGCTAGTTATCGAGACTGCGCCGTTCTTATTCCCTTCGCAAGGCCATGCTGATTAGCCTGTGATCGCTGAATCCAAAGAACAAAGCTCACCCACCGAGCTGAGGAGGCTGGAAAAGATAGATAGTTGCGGCTCTTTCCCTAGGCAAAGTGGCTCTGATAAACCGGGCACGGTGGGCCTCAGGCGCGGGGTGGTGGGCTGACGTGGCGGCGAAATCTTATGGTCGTACGAAGGATGTTGGGGGACCGAAATACTCTTTGATTGGCCTTCGTTCAGTCCACCAAGCCACAGGAAAGACCCCAACATGGAGGGGAGCGAAAGGCTGCACGAAAGGCTGCGCGAGAGGCTGCTGAGCCAGCCACACACGGCCTGGAGGATGCAGCCTTGTCCGAGGCAGACCGTAATATCAAGGGCGAGTCAGTGCGATTCTGCTTTCTTACGTCGTACACTAGGTTACCGGCACAGTCTACGTCATTACGTTCCTTTAGATGGCTTTGTACTGCTGTCAGATTCCACGCACTATGAGTACTCCCGGGCTGCCCGGCTCTGCTTTACAGGTACATTTACGGATACAGGCATCATCTCGGTTGTATGTTGGTTCTAGGCTGTCCCTGATTTGCGTTTCGCTCCTTCTTGATCCTTTCAGATTCAGCATCGGCCTGTTGAGCCTTCTCCCGGCCTGCTTTTCCTTTCTCTTCCGATTCCTTGTTGAATTTCGCTGGGTCTGGAGAACAACCACGGATTAGCGCTCTCTGGCCTTTTTACGGACCTCCCAGGAGCACGGGTATATACTAACCATTCCCCTTGTCAAGACAAAGTGGAGCCACGTGCCTGGACGTATCATTCAGGAAAAGCCGATCCGCGGACAACTTCCCAAGAACAATGTCATATCGGCCCATGATATGGCTTTCCTGGGCCTCGGTAATGTAGAAGTCAAGGTTCTCGGATCGCCGTCCTCCAGGGGCCTTCGTGCACAGGGTCACCTTGTGTCGCGCGGTATAAGCAACACCCCCAGCACCTGCGAGGGTCCTGGTCATACCCAGATCGCGTGTTGTAACCCCCAGCATACGCTCTATCTGGCTGAAGAGGTTTCCCGAGATAGCATTGTCGTTGAGGGTCTCTTCGATGGCGGCTTTGAGGGTTACGTGCCCTCCTTGGCCTGTGTAGTTGCTGACGATGATTTCCGCGTCGTTCGATCCCTGAAGTATAGCCTTAGGGTTAATGCAAGCCCATTGAACGGCATTTTCTGGTATAGTGTGGCAACGTACCATTCTGAGTATGTTTTCAACGGTAGTAAATCTCGTAGATGGTCAACGGTCTGTGGTTCGATGAGTCTCCTGTATCAGTTCACTGTGCCGTTTTTTGTGCCTTCGACGACGAAACGCCGCCACGGCGCTTTCATATCTGCGACCAGATCGAGCGTTGGGTATCGAGGACTTGTTGAGCCTCATTGACACTGGCGGTCAGTCTATCATGTTCACGAGGGTAGGTAGCATATGCAGGTTGGTGGTATCACGGCGGTTTGTTTGCTTCAGATTGGATCACATCTCGGGGTGAGCAAGGCCGAACAGCAAGGACACCGCTGGCATCGTAGAATCCCTGCAACAAGCGAACACTTGCATCTCGTAGAGTCGAGGGTCAAGGGTTCTTCCTCGAGTGCAAGGCTGTCATGTGTGAGTGGTGAGGGGAGAGCAGTCTCTGCAGGCCGCAGATGTTGGTTAGCCACGATGATAGAATGTCAGCTCGACTTCTCGTCATTGTGCAACATTATGCATCTGTAATAAGACTTAAATTACCTGGCACACCCACGGGGCGTGAAGTTTCCGTGTTTGGGTGTCCAACCACCAAGTTCTGCATTGGCAGCGAATAACAGCATGCGACTACGCGCCCTGGTTCGGATGCTCGCGATATCACTGTAGATCAGCAGTAATGAACTGGTCAGGACGGACGGGGGGGTATTTTATGACACGGAAGGGTAGCGAGCACCACGGATGATTTCCCAAGGTTATTATTTTATTTCTAGAGTAGAGGATGTCCCCCCAATCCGACGTATGAGCACTTGGGCTTCCCTGATACGCAAAACAAAACCACCCGCCATGCAAAAGAAGAAAGTTTCGCTCTGCTCATCCCCTCATGGATTGCGGTCCTGCATTCCAGCGTTCGCTTTCGTTGAAGTGACGCTCAAGGTCGCTGCAGGGCCTCAACAGGTCATATCTGCGGATGGTTTCGCTCCCTATCAAGACATCGAACCTCTCCATCTCGACTACATAGAAGTCAGACCGGTAAGTCCTGGCCCCCCACTTCATGCGCCATTCGACGCCCCGAACAACCCCTAGAATCTGGATCCGCTCTAACCCCAGGGTGCGCACAGTGATGTCGTCGACGGGATCCAGAGTCCCACGGCCCTCGTTCAGTCTCTCCCAAACGTGAAGATTCATCAGATCCATCCGGTCGCACTGGTTGTCGAGGGTCACTGTCGCCAGCCGTTGTTGGGAAGGTTCGTCTCCCTCAAGCCGCATCACGACGTCGAACCCCCCGCTTATATCATTTCCCTTCCCCTTGCCCTTTCGCCGGGCCGCGGAGCCACGAGGAACAAGAGCGCGGGTGAGCTCGACTAGTCTCGAAACCACCGCCCAGAGTCGCGCTGTCTTGTCGCCGTTGCGTGGTTCGTTGGGGGCGGGTCGTTCCGCTGAATCGGTATCAGACTCCGGGTCGACCACGGTTTTGATCTTTTTTTTGCGAACCCAGGACCGCCTGAGCTTCATCATGATGGTTTTGGGTATGGATAACTTGGTAGGCAAGGGTATCTTGCGGGTATCTTGGGGTTGGGATTAGTCGCAGGGAGAAGACTGTAGACGTGAGATGGTTGTAAATGTAGGACGGTTCTAAGCAAAGGATAGTTGTGGAGGGACGAGGTGCAGAAGAATGCTGCAGACGGGGAACAGTGGACAGTGGAGGTAGCTGGGGGGGCTGTGAGATGGACGCGACGAGATTATTGCTCGAGAGGGAGGATAGTGTGGTGGAAGGATAGTTGTAGAGACGACAGTGGTAGAAGGTGTTAGAGATCTAACCACCAGCCTGGCAAATTCCTTTTGTGTAGTGGTCTGGCGTCTCAGCAACGTACGGAGTCCCCGCCACTACGTTGACAGGATGTATAGTAACCCGTGCACCTAGCGTAAGGCGTAACCCAAGCAGATAAGCTTGCCTTCTTTCCTGTGCAATTTTGCCCGGGGAAAACACTGATGGCGGGGTCATTCCAGTACCAGCAAATTTGCAGTGAAGAAGACAGCAACCTCCGTCACCAGCAGCCGTGAACCAGGACGGCATTATATTCCTCGTGCATCACACTGGAAGACCGCAGGCTTTTGTTCTAGAAGAATGTCAGGTGCTCGCAGATGTATCCGTTCGTCCACGACGACACTGAAAAAGAAAAGCGCCTGGCGATGGTACCAGTTCGTCAGCACCGCCTCGTCCGCAGCAGTCTTCAGTAGCCACCTTTCTGGTATATCACATCATCAAAGGGGAGAGCTTAATCTTGAGGACTTGTCGGCTTTGATCACCCGGCATCGGTGATGGGGCCATCAAGGACCCTGGATGCAATGATTGCTCGTCATCCATCTAGTTTTCATGCCCTTCAGCTGAGCCATCCCGTGGGGCATTGCCCTCGTTGTTCATGTATGGACTCGTAGAATGTGCCATGAGGAATGACTTCATATGGCCCAGATCTAGAGCTCAAGAACCATGCCAGAATTGGCATTCCGATTGGTGCCCGACAGGCTCATCATCCTACCATTAGAGTAGGTCAAGCGTCTTCAGCACGGGCTTACTCCGCCCATGGCGTCGGTTTCTCTGTCCACCTTTTGCACTGCCACACTTTTCAACTGTACAAAGCTAGTCACTTTCCCATGCGCAACTCCCAGAATTTCGCCCACTGCTCCTAGATGGCACCACCTTCGAGATACAGTCCAGACTAACCCCGGCACCTTCGACTTTCGTGTTGAGACGCCTTGGCGGGTTGTCCCCGCTGGGGCGCAGGGCACGATCGTGAGGCTTCACGCTTGCCTCACCGAGGCTTTGCTGGCGATTTCCCGTCTGTTGTTGGATGCTTTTGCCGACAGCGTGACTTGTATGGCTTGAAATGTAGAGATTTTCAATATCTGGAACGCTGATAGTCCTATTCAACAGCTAACTGTACCGCGGCTTTTATATGCTTCAACCGGTGATATCAGAGCAATTTCTATTACTCGTTTGCGCAACATATGACATGTAATGAAGTCAAACATTGCAGGGCCGACACGGGGCACACGTTCTACAGCTGACGAAAGATATCTGCTTATAATCTGATTGATCGTGACCCACCGTATGGACTGATTAATTCCACAGTACCAATCCCTGCAACCCTGAGGCCCAAGCCACATGCCTGATTAGGCATCAACCATATAACAGCCTGCTGATATACCTCAACTGGGAACAACATAGTAATAATGATCAGCAATATCCTCTATCTCGTTTTCAAGTCCACCCCCTTGACGAATCATCCTCCAAGAATGCTTCCAGCACCTCGGATTCCCCTTCATCCGCGGCTCGGTTATCTGAGGCATGTTGGCAATATCCTGCGTCCGCCAGGTACGCAGAATCACCCTCTTTAACCTAATAGTAAATGCCTGCTCGCTCGGCGGTATGCAACTGCGAGTTGTATTTCCCGAGTATTGTAGGCTGAAAAGCCCACTTATCCCGCGCCCTCCCGGGCGATAAGATTAGAATCCATTATAGGGACGGTAATAGCACTGTAATACTCAGATATAAGTGCCAGACTCTCTAGTGTAGCAGTATTGAAACGGGCATGCAGTCCAATAGTAAAGTAAACAGTATTATTACTGTCTTCAATCCCCTGCAGCTATACCCGGATCTCTTGTCCTCTGGGTGAATAACGGGAGACCAACAACGGTCTGCAGCGACATGCTCGCGGCAAAAAGGCAAAACCAGAGAACAGCAACATGGAAGATTTCTTAGCAAATAGATTACAAGGATGTTTATTGGCCCGCGATGGGAAACGTTCGACGTTGGAGGAGAGTTCCAGCCGTTATAAGATTGGCCCCACCAGGTTAAACATGGTTTGATAGGATCAAGACTCGATCGAAGCTAGATCTACACCAAATATCCCGTGTATCTCAGGATTCGGACAAATGACAACCTCGTAATACAGATGCACAACGTCACTAGCATCCTCGGGCATCCCGCCTGCCTCCAGCATCAGCTTCACCATCCCAGCATGTCCTGTGCTCACAGCCTCGCATAACGGCCACGCGCCAGGCATCTCCGGACTAAGATTGACTCCGTTCTCGATAAACAGACGCGCCATGTCGAGGTTTCGATGGAAGATCGCCCACCATATTGGCCGGTGATCGGCTTCCGGATCTTCAGTCTCGGCTCCGTGCGAGAGGAGAATCTTGAGTATTTCAAGATTGTCCCTGGACGCGGCGTATGAGACTGGGCTTAACGAGGTTTCAGAGTCTCCCGTCAATCTGATATTCATGTCTGCGCCACGGGCTAGGAGGAAACTGACGATGTCGGCCTGCTCATTGAGTACGGCGTCTGCAAGTAGGCTTGTTCCATTAGGTTGCGTATTGATGCTTATGTATCCTCCGTCGAGAAGGAGCTCTAGTACAGGGATATGTCCTCCTGTTATTATATATGGATGGAAGCAGTCTCGTGGGTCAACGCCTGTCTTGAGAGCGATGTTTAGACACCCGACATCCCCCAGTAATACTGCGACACACATGCAGTTTCGAAGATCGTCGACCAGCACGTCTCCAACGTTGCTGTCGGCGACTTTCGCTTTACTTCGATACAATCTTGCTGAATATGTCGTGGGTGCCCAGCTCGAGGTAGTAGTGCTTTCCCGTGTGGTATAATCCGCTGCCAGCTGCTCCAGTGCGAATTTCCCAGCTGATTTACAGACTTCGAGAAGCGTCGATGCAGGGTGATTCTGGATTAACAGCCGCCGCATGGAATCATACCACCGGCCTATTTCTGTTAGTTAGTTCGGATTTATGACTGGCGAGCGAGACTCACGGCAGACGCACATGGCGTTGACGATTGACTGCCAGTCTGATTCTGAGAGTTGGGACTGGGTGCGTTGGGATAATTCTCCCAGAATCAGGTACTGGACATCGAACGGGAGAGCGCTGGATTCCATGTCTTTGATAAAGCGGGTGTGGTGAAGGGACGAAGAATAGTAAAGGGAACTAGGCAGGAGGTTGAATGGTTGCCCCTGGCTGAATACGAGGTGGTGGCTGATTCCCATAATGAATCTCGTATTTGTACTATTGCCGGGGACGTGGCTCATATGGGCATTGTCTTATGTTACGGAAGATCCTACATACCCTCAGCAGACATCGATGTTGGATGTGGATTTGTCAATTCGTAGACAATGCACTACTAACGACCCTAGAATATAGCAGTGGATAACCAGACCATATCATACCCTGAGCTTCTCAAGTGGCCGCAATACCTTCCACAGCAATTGGCTTTCAGCTACATCCTCACCCTCCTTGGTAGAAGGTCCATCATCCGCAGTACACGGGTGTTCACCCTGCATCCCCTCCAGACAGTCAACCACAACCTGCGTATATATGTCCCCAGCTGCAGCGGGAAGTGTGCTCCGAGCTACTTTCAGGAGATGAACATCTTCTCTCTGAGTCACATCAGGACCAACTCTCCTCCACATCCCAATCTCCAATAACACGACGCCGAGACTGTAAATGTCGTCGGAGGGACGATAGTGCCTCGGGTTCCTGGACCATAAATCCGGGTGTCTGTATACATCTGTCTCTACCACTGCTTCTGAGCCATTGTGTACTTCATCAACCTCCAATTGAGCGGGTGATTCTTGATCTCCGTCCACTTCCTGCTCATCTGGAAGCGAGTGTGGGAGTCCGCGTACGAAAGGTTCGTCCATGCGGAGATTTCCACTGTCACGGTCGTAGAAGAAGATTATCTGGTGCCCTCCAAATGATCGATGAAGCCATCCAGCACACTGCAGCTGGTAAACGGCCTGTGCCACTGCGCGCGCAAGGCAGATCCTTGTCCCCAACGGGGGCCTGCCACTGCCTGCCCAATATCCTTGTTCCATGATCTTCCTTAGAGAGTAGGGTGGTATGGTAGGGTCAACCCACGAAGGGACCTCGGACGCAAAGCCGAGAATCTCTATTTCGGTACCGTCGTGCATTGCCCGAAGGGTAAACCAGCCCAGGCACTCCTGTACACGGCAGACTGTATCCCCGTGCCTTGGAAGCTGGCTCGCCTGCTTGAGAAGGGCGACTACCTTGTTGCGACGCCGACGCTCAGCCTTTGGGATTCTAGACCGTTCCAACGACGCTGATTCCGAGCACTCGATGAGGGCTGTATGAGAGGCTCCGTCGGCAGATATATAGCGTACAGTAGTACAAGAGCCAGAGAATGGATTGTCGTCAGTGAAATCCACTTCATCGGGTAATCCAGTGAATTGTGTGCACGAGAGCTCGCAGTCCCTAATCGGTGTATCTTCTGGCAGGAAGATAACTTGTTTGATCATTGCAGTTTGAATGAGGTCCTGGTTCACCCGAACGCTTTTGATAAGGGTATCCAGCTGCATCGGCGTGTGGTATTTTGGTAGGACCTGCGAAGGCAATGATCTTGCCGCCTGCTCCTGTTCAGAGACTGATAGGAACTTGCCGAGCCCGTCATTCGCTGTTCTCAGCTTTGCCAGCAGTGAAGCCTTGTCCTCGTCCATTGTCAGAATCAGATCCTGCGTCGGCTCCCAAGCGCGTCCACTATCTGGGTGTTGCCGATATTTGCTGGCCAGATTCCTGAAATCGTCTAAAGAGTGAAAAAGGGATTTCAGGATATCATGCACACGGCTGCGCGCACCCTCCACCTGCAGAATATCGGCGAACTCGGTAACCTTCAAGCATTTCAGGTCTTGTAGCTCCCCCGTCCTCTCTTCTAAGAAGCCCAAGGTGCGACCCCAGACCTCAAATCTGGCCAGTTCAATGCGCACGAGTACATCCCACTCGACCGACTCGGCCCCTGTGGCCATCGCGGACGAGAACGCCCGGTAGCTGTAAAGGCATGACTTGAACAGGACTACTGCGTCGGTGAGCTGGTCCATGTTTTTCATATTCCTTGAGATGCTATCCACAGACATCGACGAAGGGAGGCCTTATATGTCAAATTCTCTCCCTTCACTGTAGCCTGTCTTGGCGTGGATGCCTGGCGTGGGTACTCTTGCAATATTGTCAGATCATGAGATATGGGCTCAGTGTCCGCCATCTTGTCTTTCAACCCTTTCGTAGTGCTTGAAACCGCAAACCATATCGGTCGTTTAAATTGGATTATTAACTTCGCTATCAAATTTAACTAAAGCTTCGCAACAACCTTCGCATCCAACATATCCTTCATCTCAGACCTAGGCCACTCCGGATTCAGCGACGAATCCAACTGCTCAGCCGTCCGGTCCCAAGCCCACTTCTGTGTGAGATGCGAATCCAGCTCCCCCTCTAGCATCTGCACAATGTATTTACCGATGATGGGGAAGAATTTGAAGCCGTGGAATGAGCCGCATGTTGCGACGTATAGGCCTTTTGCGGCGGAGTGGGGGGAGATAATGAAGTCTCCGGTTGGTGTGAATGCGTCCCTAGAAGGATTAGCTGTGGCTTTTGATAGGATGGAGTTGGGTCTCACCAGCAGACTCGGAACTTGTCGAAGCTCCAGGATGCGGTTTGGGAGCCGTAGAACATGCGGGCGGAGTAGCGGACGTCGTCTTGCAGTTTCTTTGAGACGTTCCACTGGGAATAGTCCTGGTCTGTTGGTGGCGCTGATATAAATCGGCCTGGAAGGACTTCCTGTGTGTTGCTGAAGATCGTTGCACCCCACCACTTCAGCTGCTTCTCTGGCGTTGGAGGGAGACTACCGAGGAAAGGACCTGACTCGTTAGCTTGGTTGTTGTATGCGAGTGTCAGACATACCCTTGTCAGCGGCATAGCCCTGGAAGCCCACAGGCATCTTTGCAAACTTGTCATACGACTTCTCGTCCAGTGTCACCATCCCCGTGGTAATACCGCCAGCGACAATCCTGGGTCCAGCCCTAAGATCCTCCTTCCAAGTGGCAGCAGCGCTGTACTCCAGCAGCTTCGCCGTAAACGCACCAGTCGACAGAACAACCTTGGAAGCCTTGATCTCCTCGCCCGTCGCAGTCTTCGCTCCAATGCACTCATTCCCCCCATTAAACAACAAAGTCCTGACATCAGCCTGCACATACTTCACTCCCAATCTAATCACTTCCCCCGTAACAGCCCTCAACGCATCCCCAGCAGCACCCCACCCACTCGTCTTATTCACAAGCACCTCCTTCGCATCCGTATAATCCGCCTGCTCAAACAACCCGCCATACATCCTCCTCGCCTCCTCCAGCGGAAACGCCGCTATCTCCGCCTTGCGCCCTAGCTTCTTGTAGTTCTCCACGACATCCTGCCCGTAATCATCCCGACACACCCAGTACACCCCCGTCTCGTGGAAATACGGCTGCCAGAGTGGGTCGTTGTTGAAGATGTCCTGCGCTTCCAGGGCGAGACGGCAGTAGTCGATGTCGGCATAGTCCGCGCGAACGACTTTGTTCCAGTCCCAGGATGCGGCGACGCGGGTTTCGGCGTCGAAGGCGTCGCGGTCGACCAGCGTTATGGAGGCGTTGGGGTTGGATTTTATGAGGTGGTAGGCTGTGGAGACGCCGAAGATGCCGGCGCCCAGGATTAGGTATGATGGTTGATTTGTAGCCATTGTGATGGTAGTTTTGGAAAATGAAGGAGCTTGGAATGGAGTGGCATGGGGAGGGTCTCATTTTATAATGGTGGATGGTGGGATGTGAGGGGAAGGTCTGGTTGTCCGCCGGGACCAGAGACAGCTCCAGTAACTCCAAGTATACCGCTGGAACAGTCCCAATTGGTCGGAGTCGTTGGAGATCGGAGATTGTGAAGCTGGTGTGGGGTAACTTTCTTATCTGCTTTTCCGCCGGGAAACTCCGCCGGTTTCAGTGCTGATTTCCCCGCTCACCATCGAACTGGTGATACACATAAGAGACATACAGACGACGCTTCTAGTTAATCAACAAGGACTGCACGTCGGGTATATTTTCTTTCAGTATTGTATCTGGTGATCGTCAATCGATCCCCATTGTGGATAATCAATGGCACGGACCAGAAATATATAACGGCCGCATGATAGTTATCTGGCTATCATAATGACCCCTCCAATCGTTTAATTTGAGCGTAGCTGGGATTTCTCTTGTGTTCAACCATGATTGCCAGCTTTGCGAGCACCAAATATGTAGATACCAATGTTTTATTTAGGTATCGGGATTCTGGACTACCGGGATAAAGGACAGCTACCAATGCACTCATGTACGCTACAAGCATTTCATCTCGATGAAGTCGCGTAAATCCTTCAGTGATTCGTTCCACCTCGATGCACAAAATGAATCTGGGACCCTCTCCTTTTGGGCCTCCTCGGATGCATAGTCAAGTGGAGTTTTGCCATCTACATCTCGATCATACGGATCAAGTAAGTTCCTATCGTGGAGGAAATTCAGTATGTCAAAACTCAATGATCCACCGATAGCACCATGATGCAGAATACCCTTCCCACTGGCATCCTTAATGGAAAGGTCAAGGCCGTAGTCCGACAGAGCCTCTAGGACCCCTGTCTCGGCATTGTACTGGCGTACTGCCAGATGAGCCAGGGTTAGCTGGGCAGGGCTGGTCCAGGAAGGATTGCCACCGTGTTGCAATAGCAATCGGCAAATTGCTTCTCGGTTTCCAATTTTGAATGTTCCAAGGTAGGTGCTCAAAGGACTATGTCCATCATTGTCAGTGCAGCTCGGGCTGCCGCTGTATGCCAGTAAGAGGCCAGCCATCTTCATGTGACTGAAATCATCTTGCAAGAGATGGTGGAATAGGGTTCGACCTTTAGCGTCGACGTCAAGGCAGTACGTTCTACCCTGTTCCTTGTCCATACTGAATATTGATTTGACCGTCACGGATTGACCATCGCGGACAGCAAAGTGCAATGCACTGAGACCATCATGGTCTGGAGTACTAATAGAGCAGCCCCTACCCAGCAAGACCTTCACTATAGAGAGTGCACCTGCCTTGCAGGCAAAGTGCAAAGCTGTTTGGCCCTTGTTATTACAAGAGAAGATATCAGCACCCCGGTCAAGCAATTTCCCAAAAACCCCGGCCGAGGTACGATGACCATATTTTAACAGATGCAAGGGGGAGTCGAGGTGGATATTTTGGATGTTCACATCGATCTTCGGGCTGTCGAGCAGCGCATTCACTACCGCCAGCCTTTCTTCCTCGATATATGTGTTGACCTCATCCGCTTCTTCTGATTCGTAGTCATCGATGGTATCACGAACCCCGTCGACATGCCAACTCCTATCTGTCCATGGGTCATCACAAACTAGTGGATACGGATCACTTGACCCCTTACTACATGCGTTGAACAGTCTTCCCCGGACGGCAATGTGCAGTGGTGTGTCTCCATAGCAGCAGCAAGCGTTTGGGTTAGCACCTTTCTCTAGGAGGTACCTCGTCATTCTACTATGGCCACTGCAGGCCGCAAAGTGTAGTGGTGTGAGGCCGATACCATCTCCGATATCTCGTGTCCGTGCGACAGGCACAGGTTCCTTGGTACTGATCGACTGTGCGTTGCTAGAGCCTGTCTTCCTTTGTACCCCTAAATTGATGCTGGCTCCTGCTTCCAGGAGCCAATCGATGATATCATTCTTTCCTTCAGCAACCGCGTAGTGGAGTGGCATCATGTTGTTTGCATCGCACAAATCGATGCTAACACCATATGACAGCAGTAGTTTCACGGCCGCATGGGACCCATTGCGTGCAGTTATGGCTAGATGCAATGCGTTTCGACCCATCTTATCCGTTGCATTTGGATCGGCCCCGTATGTCAGAAGCCCATGCAGGGCCTCTGTATTTCCATTGTGGATGGAAACCAGTAAGGGAGTTTCACCATGGCTGTTTCTCCCTTCCAGGTGTGATCCAAACTCAATCAGAAGCTCTACCGAGTCTACATTGCCTTGACGAGCTGAGTAGTGCAATGCACTCTCCAACTGTTTGTCTAGTGCACTCACGTCTATTCCTTGGGGTACCAGGATCTCGATTGCGTGTTGCTGTCCATTCTTTGCGGCCCAATGTAGAGCAGTCCTTCCATGATTGTCGCACGCGCTGTGACTCTCCCCCTCTTTGATAAGCTCGCTGAGCTGTTCCGCTATCCCGAAGTAAGCCGCAACATGTAAACTAGTCACACTGTTCGTTCTACCCAGGAAAGGAAAGAGAATTGACGATAAATCCAAGACATGGACGGAATTCAGGAGCTTGGGACCTGACCGCAGTAGCTTTGCGACCAGATTCTTCACGTTGGGGTATGCCTGCCTCGCATGATGGCCCCAATAAAGGGCTGCATACTCGTAAAGGCAGTTGGCCCGAAGCCGCGCACTGTAATCCTCCCATTCCCAACAAGCTGGAGTGGAAAATCTCTCGAAGCTCAAATAGTTCATGCATGCAGTGGCTATGTGTGTGTAGGCACCGGGGAACCAGGATCCCCACCTTCTCTGGAAATACTCAGCCGTCGTGTAATGCACCAACCGGACGATATCGCATGTTTGGTCCATGGTGACAAGTCCAAAGCACGCCCCAAATATTAGCCGAGTGTGAGGTATGCTTTCCTCGTCGAGGTCCAATGTGCCTTCTGCAGCAGCTAGAGCGTGTTGTAGTTCTTTAAGCCGAATCGGCCTGCATGACTGGGTAATCCACGAGAGCACATGCATGGCTAGATGTCGACGGTTTTCGGACTGGCTATTAACCCTGGTCATGATATTATGATATATTTTATGGTAAGCTGTTGACCCTGTGGGTAGTGCTTCCAATTTAGTTTTTATTCCCGTGGTTGTCGTTTCGCCTCGCAGGTCGTTGAGATATAGATACGCCAATAAAAACCTGGGAGAATGATAAGCACCGAACAGGCAGCATGGATTGCCTTGACCTACATTCCATCGGTGGCCTTGGTTATAGTATCAGCTATCTGCCTCCTCAACTCTGGAGCTTCTGATATGCAATCTTCAAACGTCTCAAGTTGGGTCGTGACAAACTGGTGTACCTCGTCACCTCTGGCACGTATCTCGCAAAAGGCGGCCTTCCTCCTTTGAAAAGGCTCGACAATCTCAGGTAATGGTCGCCCAGTTGCCAGAATATTCGCGCCTACGGTGTCTTGGATCCTGAACAGCTCTGTGAGGAAGTTCTGCCGGCAGCCATCGGAGGCTGAGCTTTCATCCAGTGCATCAATGATTATAAATGTCTTTGAATAGGTGGCCACAAGTTTGCACAACGTAGTGAAAATCTCGTCTAACGAAGGGCGAGTACATCTTTTTCGGTGATAATTATAGATACCTACCACCATCTTAGGAGCTGACTCAGGGATAAGTTGTTTCAGTAGGAGCGAGAGGAGGTCTGTGACAGACAACTTCTCCTGGTGATTGAGGAAAGCAAACGCGACACCAACATTACTGTCGCCTGGGAAGGCACGATGTAGGCAGTCAATGACCATAGAGGCAATGAATGTTTTGCCGGCTCCAGGCATTCCAGGACAAAACAGCGTCTTCCCCGTTCCCTTAAACCAACCCATGAACTCTGGTGACTTCAGAAACCAGGTCCCCGTCTCTGGAGCCCGTTTATTGAGGATATCTGCGAGGTGAAGGCCATGATCGAAGCTGCAGAACCAGTCGAGAATTTTCAGGGATTCCTCCTTTTCTAGTCTTGACTCCACATTTGAGACCGTCTTCTCCGTTCGCGATACCGCCAGGCCAACTTTTTGAGTGTCAGCAGTATATTGGATGCAAGGTGAAAGCACTATTTACCAGAAGCTAAAACATCCATGATTCTCCGTTCCGCATGAGCCCTACTGGATGACATTCGGCTTAGAAGGTCCTTCGCATACAAAGCAGCGGTTAAAGCAGCGTATCTCTGCCACTGCTTGTTCTTGTGACTATCCGAGTAATCGCAGATGCCACGGATGACCAAGCAAGGGAAATGGCTTAATCCTGCGGCTTCCATTTCAAAGCAAAGGACATCTTTCTCCTTTGCAAGGTTGTCACGAACGATAGCGTCTTTGATCAACCTGTTGCCGGATGCAATAGTTCCGTAGTGAATGGCTGGGCTGTCCTCGAACTCGGCCCTCACACGTCGAAAGACCAAGTTGTCCTCGTTGTAGACACATTGGGCGTCCTTTCCACAGATATCGTCATGGATGAGCTTAGCCTTGAACAACTTATCAGTAGCCAAGTCAGGCTTGCTGTACTTCCGTTGCAGCAGCAGCCTCTCCTTGGCCAGGATTTCATTTATTCTTTCTTCGATCTGGTGCCCTTTGCGTTCATATTGCGTTTGCAGACCCTGTAATGCAGCACGCAACGCGGAAGGAGGCTGGTTGAAGACACCGGTATTCACAAAGCTCCGACCTTGAATTGTCTTACCAAAGTCATAGTGATATACACCGCTGCTACCGTCCTTTGGCGCGCTCACTACCACATCTCCAAGTCGAATATCATGGCTTGTTGGCACACCACCGCCGATACCGACCATCAAGCCCACCCGAATATTAGGGAAGGTGTGCAACATATCGCTTGCAACAGATGCAGCAGATGTTGTGCCATATTCTCCTTTAGGCAAAACAGCTATCACGACATTGTGCTTTCCAATCTTTCCGAGTGTGTAGTCATTATTATCGGCTGCTGAGGCATTGATAGAGACATTGTCGTGCTCCTCATCAAGACAGAGCTGCGCAGCAAGATATTCGATTTGGAGAGCACATATCCAACCGACGGTGTAGTCGCTTGAACCGGACATTTTCTTCGCATGGAAGATCGGAGAATACCTACCAGTGTGGGAGTAGAGTCTGATGTTCGACCTTTCAGCGAAAGTGGAAGAAATTTCGAAGAGACACAGCCATTAGATGAGGGGCAACAGCAGCCTGGACCTGGGGGTAAGCAAGGCTGGCCCAGTTGGGACACAGCCTCGACACAACTACAACCAATAACATTGGTGTGATCCTAGTAGGTGCAGCGCTGCGCCAGTCTGATAATAGCACGGATCACAACCGAATTGGTGTCGCTGGGAGTCCCGGCTACACATCAAAGGGGAATATCGGAATACCGTGGACCATGCCTTGTACCTTTAAAAACGTTGAGCTGGGCGAGTCAATCATGTATGTATTGCTAGCCTAATTTGGGCCACTACCCATTGCCACACACCACAAACCATAGCCCCAGCTATTATAGTTCACTTATTATGCCGCAACAATTATCAGCCTTGTCCCTGTACTTATGTATCTGTCAGCCTCCGGCATCGACAAGCTTATCGTCTGCTCAGCCTCGCGAGAAGACTGTATTTCCATTTTCCTGCCTCCCTGTCCCCATAGTCGCAACCCCTGTGGCTCATCGGGAAAAAGCTCAAAGTCTCGGTATTGAGGAGACTAATACGCACTGATTATCATCATGGCTGATCCACTGTCGATCGCAGCTGGCATTTCCGGGTTCCTCTCGCTGGGGATTCAGGCCACCGAAGCTTTAGTGGACTTTTACGCTCTCTACAGAACGCAGGACAAATGTGGAGAAAGCCATATAGATTATTAAAGGCCTCTAAATATTCATGTCCGGTGTGGGCAGTATGGTACCGTCCTACAGGCAAAATTGAGGGAACACACATCGATAGTCCATACACTGATAGATGGAGGCGCGGAATGGACGTCAGAATCTGCGCCTGGCATGGCATGCGATTATGTGGATCACGAGTCTACTACATTGAGGCGAAAAAGGTTCATGTATGGTGTAGATATTTCTTTTATCGATAGCTAAATATTATCGCAGTGAGGCCCTGCTATCTGGTCCTAAGGTGTACAGCAGCCTATTGCTATCGCATGGCTATCATGGATATCACAATTCATCTTTACCTGCAGGCCGAGCAGGGACGCCCTTTTTGTTCTTGGTCATCGCCGCTAGGATATCAATAATGAGATCTGCCGCGGCCACCGAAGTAGTCTCAGCCGTGGAATCGTACGGCGGACTGACCTCTACAACATCAGCTCCAACCAGGTTAAGCCCTTCCAGTCCCTTGATGTACCGCTTCAGCTCTCTTGTCGTCCAGCCCCCGGACTCAGGCGTGCCCGTCGCAGGCGCAATACTCGGGTCGAGAACTGAATAGTCAGCTTCTACACCACTAAACATAGAAGTAAACACGAGGTAGGCAGCTTACCGTCAATATCAATGGAGAGATACACCGGGTTATCCCCAACCACATCAACCGTGCGCTTCACGATCCCCTCGACGCCAATGACATCAATCTCGTGCGCCTCGATACGATGGAACCCAACAGTCTGCTCGTCAATCTCATAATCCTTCGGCCCAAACAACTTCGTCCGAAGTCCTCCATGCACACTCGCCCCCTTCTTAATACACCCCTCCCGACTCGCATGCCAGAAGAA
Source organism: Aspergillus sp. MA 6041 (assembly GCA_025768905.1). Taxonomy (NCBI): domain Eukaryota; kingdom Fungi; phylum Ascomycota; class Eurotiomycetes; order Eurotiales; family Aspergillaceae; genus Aspergillus; species Aspergillus sp. MA 6041. Next base: position 247,392 of record JAMFNV010000002.1, on the reverse strand, counting down.
CGTCCCGTGCGTGATGGCACTCTGCTCCGACGCAATCCCCGTATACCCCTCATACGGATCCCAAGTATCCAGATGCGAATCGAGATGAATAACAGAAATCGGCCCATAGACCGTCTTCAGCGAGCGCAGGATCGGGAGAACAATCGAGTGGTCCCCGCCTAGACTCACAATGCGAGGATGCGTCCAACCCGCCTTGCTCCCGTTAGATGTCGTCTCATGGTAAAGTACCTGTCTATACCCTTGCTCCATCTGTTTAAAGGCGTGTGCGGCGTCGAAAGGCGTTATCGGGACATCGCCGCAGTCGATGATCGATAGGTCTTCTTCGAATGGATCGACGCCCCAGACGGTATTGTAGCTGCGGCCTTTTTTCTCGCGTGAGGAGCCGGCGCGGATACCGCGCGGTCCGAAGCGGGCGCCGGGGCGGTAGGATGTGCTTGTGTCGTAGGGGAAGCCTAGGACTGCGATGTCGATGGGCTGGTGGGTTAGTAGGGTACAGTGATTATGGTGGGTGGCGTACTGTGTTGTGCGAAGCGGCGAGACAGCGCTGCCATTCTAGATGGGCGAAGGTTACGGGCTGCGAGAATGGGAGGTCCTTGTCGAGGTCTGTACAGTTAGTTATGGTTTCGTTATCAGTCGGAGTTCTGACCTTCGATGGGGTGCTGGTAGTTTGGCCCGACATTGAGGGTGTATGCGATTTGGCCAAAGGCCAGGAGAGGATAGAATTTCATTCTGGCAGTTGTTGAAAATCAATTGTCTAGCATCCCATGTAATTCCGACTTATCAAATATTTATACCGGGTCGCTATCTATACGAGTCTCCACCGTCTCCAACTCCCCGCACTGATCTCGCTGACGACTTCCCTTCACCCTATCTCCTCCTCTTTCATGACATCGTCTGCGATTAAAGCGCAGCTTGTTAATACTCGGCATATTTCGCTGACACCTGCTCCCTCGCTATCAATATCCATCCACCACCCATCATGCCCCGCCGCGTTCCAAAAACCAAGACATTTGCTGGGTATTCCACGCCCACGTTTATCGCTTCCTGACTAACAATTCAATAGATGCTGGACATGTCGTCGCCGGAAAGTAAAATGCGATAATCGTCGGCCTCTGTGTCGTCGCTGTGGTGACTCGTGCGAGGGGTACGCTGTCGCACTACATTGGATTGGCGGGGAACATGAGCGGCCGTGCGACGTTAAACGCAAGGCGATGCTTATATATGACCCGAGGCTGCCAGTGCAGGCTGATCTGCAGGATATTGATCTCATGCTAGATCAGCTAGAGGAGGTTGTCAATCTTGTCGGGGAGGGCGCCGTTGGGGCGTTCTCGGCGTTTGCATTCAATGAGACGGAGCTGGAGATTAGCAGTCCCAGTCTCTTAGCAGAAAGTCCGAATGAGATGCAGCTGCAGCTCTTTGCAGGCCAAGCAATGCCTGCACCGTGGGAACTGGAGCTGTCTGTGCAAGTGGACCCGGGGATGACGGAGTTGATGGACAACTATATCCACGTCGTCGCCGATCTCCTGCAGCCAGCGCACCATACCCAGAACCCGTATCGGTCTCTGTACATCCCCAAAGCGATGGACGCGGCAGCTTCAGCTTTGTTTGTCGGTATTAGTGGGATTCCTTCGCATGTTGGTACGGCACTGCTACATGCCCTCCTTGCTGTCTCGGCGTTTCATATGCACCGGCACTGTCCGAGTAGGTCGAGGTATAACCAGGGACGTCTGCACCGGCTGAAAGCAATCGAGAGTTTGCAGTTGTCGATAACGGCCGCGGATATCGATGATTTCCATACGACCATGTCGGCTATGCTGTCAATGGTTTCAATAGATGTATGTCTGACAAGCCGAGCTGTAGCGGGTGCTAACTGTCGTAGCTCATGGAAGGGAGCATGGCTGACTTCTGGATCCACCTGGATGGCTGTGAGAAACTGCTTTCGGTAGTGAAGCAGAATTCCACACTCCAGTCGCCAGGCGCAGATCAGCTATTGACGATCTCCGCGTTCATGAGCACCCTATCTCGCTCCACAGACCCGTATCTACCCCCGAAGCCAGGGAAAGAGTGTCCATCAGTGACGATCGACGACTTATTCGCGAAATCTCCCTTCTATCCCGATAATCACAGTCTGGAATTCACATACGGTATCACCGCCACACTGGCCAGCTTCATGGACCTCACGATATCCCTATCACAGCACCTGCGCTACTACACAACCAACCACCTCCCCGTCCCCGATTCACTCGAGCAAGCACTCTCGACAACCCATACCGCGTTAACATCCTGGTCCATCACAGACGAACCACTGACCTCTGTTCCAGCAGACGACACAGAAACACTATCCCTCCTGCGCTGCCACATCCTCGCCTTCCACGCCGCACTCGTCATCTACTTCTACACTTTAACCAACTGGGCTACTATCCCCTCTTCAACGCTTGTCTCGAAACACTACAACCACATCTGCGTAACGAACCTCCTCGCAGCCGAATCCTTAAAATCCTCCGTCAGCGCCCGCAGCGGCTGGAACGCCATGGCCCCGATCGTCTGGCCGGGATTCATTGCGGCTTGTGAGGCTCGTGTTGATGAGCGCCCGCTGTGGAGGGCCTGGTGGGTGAATGTGCAGCGGTATTGTATTGGGAGTATTGCGATATTATGGGATGTTGTACAGGAGGTATGGCAGGATTCGGATTGGGGTGCTGAAGCAGATGAACCCCGGTGGATGGCTGTTTTGAGGCGCGGTGGGAGGAGGGTTATGAGTGGGGGGTGATATCGAAAGTAATCCAGCAGCTTGAATATATTATATATTATGATTGAGTTAAAGTTGGGCAGATCGCGTGTTTCATCGCCGGATCGGGCGGGCCGGTTCAGGGTCCACTGATCCACTCCAGATAATCAGGAGTGTTTCGATTTATGTAGAGCTCAGTATATATCCAGCGAGCACTATACTAATACACAGTACAGCTAATGGAATTATAATATTGCTTGAATGTATCGAGTTACAATTCCACTAGCTGCACTTGGTTATTAGTATGCTGTGGAAGAGCGAAGGATCGTGAAATTCTACTGTTTACTGGAACTGTTATCTCCAGGAACCCTGTTACGGAGTCAGCATAAATTACTGAATGTGGTATCGATATCTGTTCAGAAACTATCTTGAACGTGTCATAAGGAATAAGATATCAGAATCAAGTATTTGTTGGAAAGCCACTGGTGCTACGCCTGAGTCAGCAGAGGGGTAATGACGTCGTTTCCCACACCAGCGTATTCTGGTCCGTGGCCCAGGTGGAGATAACAAGCTGTCTTCCTCAACCTGCCACTATTTGGCTGCCCTTGAATATCCAGCATCCCCTTTTGAGCATGACATCACGCTCCGGCCATGAGCTGCCACGAGTTCTCGCCCCATTCCCACCCGATAACCTTCTGAGACCGTCCCGCCCCGTCCCCCGGCGGACCAAGCGATCCAATGCCTGCATAGGGTGCAGGACGCGGAGAGTCAAAGTAATTCCCCAGTCCTTATCCAGCTACCCACAGTCCCCTCCAGCGGCTGACACGATTGCTGCAGTGCGGTGGGACCCATCCTTGCGACAAATGCACCGAATCGGGCCGCAATTGCACGTTTGTGGTCGAGAGCGATAGGCGCCGCAAATATGCACAGAGGCGTGCGGAGAAGGAGCTGAACACAGCAAATCAGCTCTTAGACGATATTATTAAAGCGTCCAATGCGGGTGGCAGCCCACGGCTCGATCACTTACTCTTTGTTGCTGGGGAATACCGCGCAGGACGGACTATTCATGATGCCGTGGGGGATGAGCAGGTTGGAGAGTTCTGTAGTGCTGTAATGCTGGCGCATGCTGACTCTTTATTAGGTCTCCGAATCTCCAAGTGATGAATGTCAACCGAAGACCGAGGAAGATGGAGTCGACCTGGACGGGATTCCCCTGGTATGTGCATGCTTCTTATATTCTGTATGATGTAACTAACTTTGTAGTCCACTTTTCCACATTGTGATTCTGCTCCACAGTCAATACCAGTCGGATCTTTTGATGAAGTAAAAGATCCTAACCGCGACGAAGTCAGCAGAGCGACGGGATATATTGGCAAAGGGTCTGAGATTTCGTGGTTACAGGACCTAGGCACGAAGCTCAACAAGCTGAATACAGAGTCATCCCAGATCGACAATTCTTCCACGTCAATGAATTATCACCTCGATCACGTCCAGATCCCCGAACCTGTTCCTACAGACCCAAGTTGGCTACCACCGAAACCGTGGGCGGTCAACTTGGTAAAGATCTTCTTTGAATCGGTGCATCCTTCATTTCCACTGATCGATAAAACATTATTCACAATCCAGCTCGAGCAGGCGTACACTTCCTCGGGGCCCGAGCCGTCGCGGAAATGGCTTGCTGTTCTCAATATGATACTCGCTGTGAGTTCCATATACTACCAACTATCCGAACCAGATTCGGGCAGAGACATCGATGATCGCGTCTTCCTATCACGGGCAATAAGTCTGAGTGCTCCTTCCGGCATAGCCTCGAGGATCTCAGGCTTACAACAAGTCCAAATTCACCTCCTGCTGGCGATCTATTACCTGGCCTCGGGTCAAGTCAACCAGTACGCCTTCAAATCTTCAGCCAAGTTATTTGACTAACGTATTTTCTAGATCATGGCAGATAAATGGTCACGCTGCCCGCTTGGCCATCTCGATAGGACTCAATCTGCGTGCGGACAGAGACCAGATAGACCCTTCATCTAAAGAGACACGTGCTCGTATATGGTGGTCCATTATTTCCCTAGAGCACATACTCTCAGGCATGACGGGCCGCATACCATATGTTGACTATCAATCCATGTCTCTGCATCTACCTCTCCCATATGATGAAATCCGACTCCAGCAGCCAGCAGCCAGAGAGCTGCATCGAAAACAACTTCAATGGACCATCGATTCAACCAACTCCGAACTGTCTACAAGAGACCAGTGGCTCGCCACTATTATACCCAGCCAGTCTCTGTATTTCTTCCATCTCACCGATCTCGCCGTTACCATGAACGCCGCCAGCAATGCCGTTTACAGTCTAACGGCCACCAACAGCAGCATTAAAAACAGCATCCTGTTCTACCAGGGAAAGCTCCAATCATGGCTCTCAAGCCTGCAACCCGTCTTCGGATTCACCGCATTCAACGCAAAACACACAGACGAAACCCCAAAGGTCCCATCAACCGACTCGCGAGAACAGATCGGCCTCGCCTTGGCATACTACGCCTCCCAGGTTATACTAAACCGTCCGTACCTTACGCACCCGGACATCAAAGCCGGAACAAACGCCATGACCCCACGCTCGTATTTCGGCGACGCCACCGCAAAATCCTGCGTCCATTTCGCTCTCGCTATCATCTCCGTTCTCCCCGACGAGCCGGATATGAAATGGGTCCTGAAGATGACCTCGTGGTGGTACCTGCTGCATACAATCATGCGCGCGCTGACGATCCTGCTGATCCAGCTGTCAATCGGCCAGGTGCCCATCCTCACCACGGACGGGAACAAAATGGGCAAAGAGCGAGAAGGAGAGGGCGTCAAGGCCGTTCGGGAGGCGTCCAAGAAAGCCCTCTTCTGGCTGCATAGCATGGCGAAGCAGGATCCGAGCTCGAGACGCGCGTTCCATATTAGCCAGAATCTGTTCAATAAGGTCATGATGCAGATGCAAGGCATCCGGGACCCGTCTGCTGTTATCCCTGTGTCGGGAAAAGAAGACGCCTCTGGACGAGAAGGATCTGGGGATTTGGGCTTTGCGGCTATGAAGATCCTCGGGGATGCGTTTAATTGGGGACCGGATAATACGGCCTCGGAGAGTAGGGATGAGCAGCAGCAGGCTCCGCTTTCGTTGGACCCGGCTTTGCTGTCATTTGATCAATATGATTCTTAGCGAGCTTACCGGAGGGTATATGGATTTGTTCATTTAGATCTTATTAGCGTTGTGCTGGCCAGTTTGGCCATGACACTGTCACCGGCGGGATACCGGATAGGTAAACTGAATACGATGAAATTACCTAAGTGACTTAAGGCGAGCATGCATTAGGAGGGTATTTCCTCGATCAACGGATTAATACTGTCGACTTCGTTTTTAACGTAGGACGATGAACGTTCTATCGGAGCAGGGAGACGGGCGACCTTTATCTGGCTGTCAGATCAACTATCGCAGCAATGGCCATCCTTCTGTGTTTAATATGTTGATATAGAAAGATACGAACTATCATAGAACGGATGGTGCTCTGCAGACTGACCCGGCTGGCCAGTAGCCACACATAGTGTTATGTTGCTTGTCTCGCTTGCACAAGAGCGAGTGTGCTCAAATATTTTCTCGTATGTTGTCTGCAACGTATAAATTAACACTAACACAGTAGTCCATATGCTAGGCTAGCCTCTCATCAGATGCCTTATCAGTGTTTCGTCCAACAACCAGTCCCTTCACCAACTATATCAAGGCCAGAGAATCGTATATCTAGGATGGATATAAGATCAATAACTATATATTCTCTTATCCTAGACACACCGTTCATCCAAATAATCTCGTGCAATACGTTCAAAGGTACAAAACTCGACCTTGTCCCCCCAGTCACACAGCCACTTCACAAACCGCTCCACCATGCCAATAACATGCAGCAGCCCACTGGTATCCGGATGCATGAGGATCGGAAAGATAAAAGTGCCATCCTCGCAATCAACCTCTGCATTCTCCCACAGCCACAAAAACATATCCTTCCACCGCTGCTCCACAACCCGCGCATCCACCTGCCCCTGCGTATTGACCAGATGCGGGAAATACTGCAGCGCCATCATATCCTCGTTATTCCACCCCGTCGGGATCTCAACAAGCGGGTGAACCCCCGCCGCCGGCGCAACATGCAGATCCCTCGTAACAGCCGAAGGCCGCAGCCACGAACTCGCCGGCTGGGCGAAATCAATCCGCTCCGGCGCCGCATCCGCCGGGGTGAAATACGGCTGGGAGTCGTGGTGGCTCAGCGACGAGTCGTATAGGAACCCGAACTCGCGGAGCAGAGAGACGGTCGATTCCCGGATCTGGTACATCGGGGCGCGATACCCGGCGACTTTCTTGCCCGTGAGATTCTGCGACACGGCCATGCATTTGACGAGCACGTCGCGTTCTTGGGCTGGTGTGAGCTGCGTCGCGCCTTCGTGTGCGTACCCGTGTAGCCCGATCTCGGCGCCTGAGGAGACGATTTCGGATACGGTTTCTGGGAACGTTTCCATTGTGTGCCCTGGGATGAACCAGGTGACTTTGTCGGCGATGTTGTATTTCTTCAAGACGTGCAAGAGGCGGCGGGCGCCAACGAGTCCGGAGAATACGCCCGTGCTGTAGTCGGAGAGGGTGTTGTCTGGGTGGTCGCTTGTGCCTAGGAAGGCGGATAGGGCGTCGAAGTCGAAGGAGAGGGCGATTCTTGCCCTTGGCTTGGGGCGGTTGGCAGGTGAAGAAGACATGGTGCTAGAACGTTGCAGGGTACTGTAGGAGAGTGCTGGTAGGATTGGGCCACAGACTGCTTTATATTCTCTCCACTTGTTGTAGGTTGGTTCTTAGGGCAACCGTCAGCGAGATGCATAGTTACTCCAAACCCCACTGACCACTACCACATAGCATGATTCCAATCCAGCTATGCATGCGTGTTCAGTCTGTGCTCCTGGTGACTAGCGTCTCACAGCCGTAATGAAATGCTCGCTGACCTGAGGTTGTCCCCGCGATGGTGCAGTGTCTTCGGCGATATCGATAATCGAGGCACGGATATTCCAAGTAGCCACGCTGTCGAAGTTACCCCCGGGCGTGCCATTTTTGGATAGGATTTCCGCTGTGGCCAGGCCAAGGACTTGTTGTACTGCATCTGCTGCCGACGCATCTGGGTCCGTGGCGAGATTGCGTATGATGTTGAATTCCTGTGTCGGGACATAATAATACAACTAGTTATATTTTATAGGATAGTTTATTCTAATATATCCTTTGTTATAATATTTGGAATATCTTAGTAGTATATACCGCATGGACGTCCATCCTACCTTCCTTAACACTACAGGAGCAGGAGCTAGTTGCATACTTCCAGAACAACGTTGTTGATCTCGATACCACTATAGGCTCGGCCGAAGCACAGGGAACAGGGACAAGACCATCCAGCTAACTTGGTGATAATTTGAGTCCGTCTATTAAAGGAAAATCACCCTTGTTGAGTGCTTTCTAAATTGAATGTGGTGTTGTGGCTCCCTGCGTTAGTGAAACAGCTTCTCGCATATTGACCATTGTTAAAAGAACGTTATCCCTACGTTATAACCCAAGTATGTTACTCTGATCCTCTCCCTGGGACAGCCAGGTGACCAATCTGTGACTCCATCCTTCGTCTGGATATAGTAAATTAGTAGTATAGATAATATTTATATATACCTCCTTTATTTTACTTTTTACCAGTTATGTTCTTAGGGCAACCATTAGCGCGATGCATAGTTGCGCCCCAGCCTCTTCTTGGTACTGACCATGCCGCGAACACAAACGCAAAATATGATAGTTCTGAGGCCAGCTTGTATACGTCTTTACTCTTTATACTCCTGGTAACAGTAGCGTTTCACAATCCTTATGAAATAGTACTGGTGGTGAATCATCTTTGTCCTCGCACTACAAAGGTATCCTGTTACAGACTGAAAGATTGCTGGAAACGACTTCACAAGGACATCTGAGATAAAATGCTTTGTTCATTTGATGGCTATAAAATGTCTGTTTTCTTGCAAGAGCTGCCTCACTAACCTTTTCCCTTACATTCCCCCCCTCACCGCGTAAATGGATATGTATACAAGCTCCGTTTTCGATCTCACTAAAGCATGCCAGGACAAGTTCAACGAGTGCACAAGCTACTCCTGCCTTCAAGAACAGGAATGGGCAGACAATCAGCGCGCAGACTTTAACCTTTGGGCGACTGCAGCTGGCGCGACGACGAACCTCGATACTCGATTCCAGTCGCAGCCAGACAGACTTACCGGGCTAAAAGGGATGCTTATGATGATGAATAACTCGCTTGGGAAGTGCATGCATGGCGCAAAAAGCAAAACACCCGTTTGTGAAGGCATCAAGGCTGTGGAATCTAGCTTTGAGAGTCTCATGTTGTTAGCGGCGCCCCTCGGCAGGGGTTCGCGGATTGAACACGCCGGTCGATTATGCGAGGAAGAAGACCACGGAGAGCACGAGGCATTCTTGCGGTCCTTTTTCCGCGGGGGTCGTCTGCTAATGAGGAGTCCACGGCCGAGCTAAACAGCACGTCAACGGAGGAACATGTGCGACAGCGGGCTGGTGGGTTATCGACCGCCCAATCCCGTCTTTTGGAGATAGGCCTGCGGCGGAAAAGTCGCTTTCTGCAGCAACATTCGCGGGGAAGGGAAGAAAGCAGGCCGGTTCCTCAAGGGGCCATGGCGGCTGTGCCTTGCTATCCCAAACCCCCAAAGATCGAAGCGGGATTGACGACATTCAAGTGCCCTTACTGTCGCGAAACATTGCCTGCAGAAGTTGCGACGAATGCGACGAAATGGAAGTACGCATCGCCTTGGTCATTGCTTTCCTAGTTACCATGCTAATAATGCTTATAGAGAACATGTAACCGAAGATCTTCGACCGTACGTCTGCCTTCACGAAGACTGCCAAACGCCATTTGTGACCTACGCTAGCCAGTACGATTGGAAGGCTCATGTAGAGAGGGATCATGCAGCCCGGCGCATGTGCCCTATGTGCCAGGACTGTGGTACCGTGTATACAAAAATGACACCCTTGTTGGACCATCTCCGATTCGACCACGGAGTTACATGCGCAAGCCTGATAGACGGGATATTCCAATATTCCAAAGTCAAGACTATTGGAGTGCGCCAATGCCCGCTTTGCCATGTTAGTGGGAATGAATGGGATGCTCGGTTCATTGATCACGTCTTTGACTGTATGCACACTTTTGCTCTGCGTTCTCTTCCGTGCGTGGATTAGGCAGATGAACCTGGTTAACATTCAGTTGAAAGCAGCTATACTTTTTGTTTCGTCAGTCTTTGGACATGTAAAAGTGCCGTCTTTGGGCTATTTTGATTAAGAAATTGCAATAATTTATACATTTCCACTTCCACCTCGTAACTCAAGCCCCTTATCCCCACTCTCCCTCTCCCTCTCCCTCTCCTTCTCAGCGCGCCTCGCCTTGCGCAAAGACGGGATAACAAACCCTGCGTACAAAAACAACACAAAAACAATAAACTCCATCATGTACTGCATGAATGCCACAATATACACATTGGCGGGCGTATCCGCGTCCCCGTCCCCATCAAGATCCCTCCCTTGAAATTCAGGCCCATTCGCAAACGTCGATAGGAGTAGGTAGACCACTCGCACGGTGAGAAATGGCGTGCTGCATAGGGCCAGACGGAGAAGGGTTGTTTTGTCTGGACTTTGGGTGCAGTTGTCGTCTTCTATTCTCATGTGTTTGGGTGCGTCCCCGCGAAGTCGGATATAGAAGACAATGCAGATTAGAACTTGGCAGGCGAAGAGACAAGTTACGATTATCGCGGCGGCGTGGCTGAGGTCGTCGCGGCTGGTGAAGGAGTAGATGACGCTGAGGATGAATGCGGCATATTGTGACAGATGCAGGAGGGTCCAGACGCGCGGGTGGATTGGGTCTGAAGCGAATGTTGATTTTCTATCTACTGTTAGTGTTGTTGTTTGAAAGAGGATTGTGGGTGCATACACGTTCTCGATGATCTCCAGCATCGCAAGTAAGAGTGTCATGACGCCGATGGACCCGAGGGTTGCGGCGGCCCGTCGGAGGCCGTTACTGTTGCTGGATTCCGAGGCGAATTGTAGAGCTGCGCCGGCGACTCGCAGGATCGCGAAGACGAAGAGGTACAGCCAGCCCCATGCTTTGCCGATACTGTGTTTGTGTAGGAGGAAGGATGTCGGGGCCAGGGAGGGGGCGTAGAAGATTATCAAAGCGATCGAGAGACTTTGGTGTGGTGTCAACATTTTGGAGTGTTTTCTTTGATTTGAGTGAATTTCTGCGGTTGATTTGGTATAAATAGGGTGGTAAATAGGGTGGTAAATAGGGTGGAAATAGGGTCATAGTGAATGACCGAGCACCGAGTGAGGCTATACACGGGGCTGAGGATACACTGCCAAGCACCGAGTACCGAGGTAGCAACCAATCAGGCGTGACTATATATGCCAAGCTACTTATGTGGGCCAATTAAATATTGCTCTGATAGTTCGGATCCGAGCAGAGACCTATTTATGCTGGGCTTAAAGTATTCATTCATATTTACCCAGTATATCGACCTCTGCTGAGATAGAACATAATCCAAAGTATATTAACACTAAACATTACTTCGTGAGACATAATCAAACCCCCTTCCTAACATCCGGAGTCTGCCGCCCCCAATCATCGCCAGAGCCAGAACTCGCATTTGAAGAAATCGCATGCACATGCCCCCCTCCATTGCCATTCCCATTCAAATCATCAAACTGCGTCACAATATCCGTTGTCACAACAACATTATTCCCCCCAGGCACAATATGCTCCTTACTCCCATTCCCACCACTATTTCGGCCCCCCAAATCCCCCAACTCCACCCAGTCCAGATCCCCCTCGTCCGCAAACGCCTTGCTCCCAGTCCCATACGTACTAGGCCGGAAATGCGAGTTCGTGCCGCGGTTCGTGTTGAGCGACCGCCCTGGTCCGTACGGGTTACTCCCACTTTGGTAGTATGCTGGTGTAGATGTTTTCTTCGATGTTAGCCCGAGCCGTTGCAGGATTCGTTCCATCAACGGTCGGATTGGAGGGACGCAGCCGACGACTATTACGATCCAGGCTTCTGTGGAGGCCCAGATTAGGAGGGTTGGTTGGGCCCCTGTCGCTGTTAGTAATGAATTTGGATTGTGTGGAGGTGGGTTGAGTACAGGTGATGTCGCTCGTTTCGGTGAGAGCTTTGAGCTCGTATGTTTTTACAGCGGAGCAGATTGCGGCTCTGATGGGGTTAGTTTAGTTTTGATAACAGGGTTAGGGAACTTACATCCAGCCTAGACCCATGAGGATGGACAAGGCGACCTTGATGCGCAGCTTCATCTGCAACTTCCAGAATAGGTGGATTGGATAACTCGCTAGAAGAGCATCGGAGAATGTATTGAAGCCTGACAATTAGCAACACCCAAATATCAGAGACGAAGAAACGCACTAGCTTGGAAGAAGGAGTAGTTCTGATTCAACTTCCGACCCGGATCACACGTCCCAGGCAGAGAGTCGTCCCACAGTTTCTGCATGGGCGTGCACTGTCCCAGAATCGTACCCAAGACGGCAATGTTCACAGCTGCAATCAGGACCCCCAGTATTATAAGCAGCCATGGCTTCTTCTCGTGCCGGCCGCGGATCTGCGTCAGGAAGGTGAGGATGGCGAGCTTGCCGAGCATGGACGCTGCAATGGCGAGCAGCTGGAATACCCATGACCAGTGGAGCGTTTGGACTTGTTGTTCGTGTGAGAGGGTGTTGACGTGGCGGCCCATGCCATGGTGGACGCAGAGTTGGAGGAAGATTTGGGCTGTGACCTGGGTTGCCTAGGACAGACCGTGGTTAGATACTGCACGAATAATAAATACATGGGAACGTACAACTGTCAATCCCGCAACCGCAAAATCAGGCCGGAAGCGAGCGACGATTTTCCAGTTCGATAGGAACCGCAGAGCGAAGAAGATCAGGCCAACGACGGTCTCGGCCCATGAGACGGCCAGGATAACCACGGACTTGTCGTCTGCCATTGCTGGGGAGGGCAATGGCAATATCACCGCAGGCTCATGCAGGAGAAATAGTGGGAAAGGGGAGAGCGATTAAGCCCTGATATGGCTGGTACGGAGTAATAATACGGAGGACGTGGTCTGTGGTCTGTGGTCTGATATGTCGGGCTTACTGGGCGCAAGCATTTATCCATATTTCACCGACTCGGGGACTCATCGGCCCTGGAGGGGCAGGAATTACAATTCTGGAAGTTAATTGCCCTTCTGGAACCCATGCTAGCCCACACGAGCCATTATTGAAGGCCTGTTGGTTCGTCCCTGCAGGCAATATAACTTAATTCTCGCAGATTGGAATCGCAACCATCCCAGCAGCGTTGAGCACCACGAACCAATCCCTTGGAGACTGCATGCAAGGCAATCACAGTCCAGTATCGACGCAAGTTTCAAAGAATGATGTGGCGCCAGTCCGCACCATCTCGGGGAGGGCCCTCCACCTCGGAGTCTACTCTCCGTGGAACAGACTAGCAGGGGTTCTAGTGTCGACAGTCTACCAGGGTATGCAGGGCACGAGTGAAACGAAAAGTCGAAACTCAATCCGCGAACCCCGCCAAGGAAGCAGGAAGCAAGAAGCACCATGGATTATGGAATGCTGCAGGCAAAACATGATATGACGGGCTGAGGGGTGAATGTGTGATCGCCCGCGCGCACCCAGTGGGATGTCCATGTGGCCATTCCTGCGATGATCAGGGAATGCTGTATGAACCTGCCCAGCTGAGTAGGTGGCGGCAATGGATGAGGACCTCTTGATGTGACAGTGGCACTGCGACTGGTCCACGGCAAGTCTGACCGAGTCAGACCGGCAGCCTGTCAGGGTCGCGATGTGCCTTGGCCCGTCAGCCACCGAAACCCCTGGTGAGTTCTAAAGAGGCCGAGAACGCTAAGGAAGAGTCTAATGGGACGGACTGGCCGACGGCCTCTTAAAGTCCAAGGACTGCGTGGGGCCAAAAGGCAGATCGCTGGAGACTGGGGGCGGGTCTTCCATAGCCCTAACAGCCCGCATTGGAGGAACAAACAAATTGACTCATGGCTGTTGCTGTGTAGGGTTAATCTGGTTAATCTCGGGCTCACTTGTTACGCGTTCTGGCCCCCAATCCATCCACGGTTGTTGCAACTCTATTATTGGAGATTTGATTTACAATGTAACTGTCCAGTTGAAGTAACCTCCCACCCAAATCCCCCGACCGAATTACCTCCCCCCCGGTTTATGCCTCACTCAACCTACATCAGTCCAGCTGCCTGGAGGAAATTCTTGTTGTGCAGCCAGATCCGCATCTCCTTGCCCTTGAGGTAGAAGGGCAGGTAGAGCAGGTAGATAACCACATTAATCGTAGCCACAGTCATAAACACCGACAGCAGCCCGCTGGCGTCAATAAAGTCATTGATCACCCAGGTCCAAATCCACGCGATGCAGGATTTCAGCGCTGCAATGGTGATCATCACCTCGACGGAGAGCTGAGCGAATCATTAGTTAGCATGGCACGCAAATGACTCGCGGACGTAGTACACTAAGTACGACAAGAGAAGGAGAGAATCGTTGGAGACTTACCTCCTTATGACAGTCCAATGCATAGTTCATCCCCAGCGTCGTCCCCATCTGGCTCCCCACCGACAGGATCCCGGCCCCCACCACCGGCATGGCCCAGTGCATCTGGTGCTGGTACGAGAGCGCGAGCCACAGCGCCCCGAAGAAGGTGAAGACCGCAGCGAGTAGACACGTCGGCAGACGCATTTCCGGCTCGCGGATCCCGCGGTTGCGCTTTGTGAAGTAGTTCGCTATCCAGTCGCTGACGGGGCCGGAGAAGAAGACCCCGAATAAGGACCCCACGAAGGGCGAGAGGAAGAACAGGCCTTGCGCTCTCGGGTTGAAGTTGTAAGGGGGTGGGCTGAAGAGTTGGGCCACGATGGCGCCGAGTATCACGTTCCAGCTGAGGGCGAGGCCGTACACGAAGCAGGACCAGACGACGGTGGGATAGGCGAGGAGGACGAACGGTCGCAGGAAGATGTGGGTGAGATTGACGTTTGGATCGCCGGAGCTCCAAAACTTGAGCTCCTCGAGGAACGTCTTCTTGGGGATGGGGCTGGATTCCTCGATGAGGACGTGCTCCTTTTGCTCGCCGTCTGCGGTCGATGGAGCGGAGGCGAAGGGGTTCGGGCGCGAACCAGTGTATTTGGTCTCGGGCATGAGAAACACCATGCTGATCGCATTGACGAAGACGAATATCGCCACGATCCAGAATGCCCAGCTCATCCCGAGGGCTTGCACGATCAGCCCCGAGAACATGGGGCCGAGCTCGTTGCCTCCCAGCACCGCGAGACCGTAGATAGCGACGAGCTCCCCACGGTTGTGTAGGAAGAAGATATCAGTCACGGTCGAGGGGACAATCGATTCAATCGGTGCCTGGAATGCTCCGAGAAAGGCACGCCCGACGATGAAGACGAGGTAGGTCTTGTTGGATGCGAGGGCGAGCCAGATACAAGCAATGCCCATCAGCACGTTCGAGAACAAGTATATCGGACGCCGGCCATACTTGACGGCGAAGGGCATCCAGACGCAGTTCCACACGCCCTGGTTGATCAGGCACGCTCCATTCGCGTAGGTCAGTGTCTGCAGTGTCTTCCCAAAAGTCCCGGACAGTTCCTCCATTCCTGCAACAGTCAGAACGGTCCAGTAGGTATCATCGTGTAAACGCACCAGCTGCCATGATCGGGCCTGTAATTGCGCCCATAAACGCATACCAGCAGGCATTGAAAAACGTCAAATGCTTCTTCCACGCCGGCCATCTCAACGGATCATTCGGGTCGTTCACAGACGGCTGCGGCACAAGCAGCATGCGCGAGTCGCCCTTGGTGCGGTGCTTCAACTGGTGAAGCCGATCGGCGATGGCCCCATGCTTGGACACATCATCGAACAGAATCTCCGTGCCAGGGACGCTGTGGAAGTGCTCGCCAACCTCGTTGGCCTCTTGACGGTCCGCCATGGGAGCCTGTTTACGAACGAGCAATGGCAACGGCCTTAGAAGTAGAGGTAAACGAGTGACATAGAAGAAAAAGAAAGGAGCGACAGTCACCGGTTAAACCCAGCAACGCAAGTGGGGGATCCAGACTCCTTTTGAATATTTGCCCGACTGGTGCTGCAACCCCCCTGCATCCCTGCTGCTGAGGGCTGACTCGCTGGACCAACCATCGACCTTTGCTCGTGCATATTGGGTTTGACTTTAATTCCGAGTATTCCCCCGATCCATAATCCCTGTCTCACTCGGAAAATCCGACCTTACGATGCTGGCCCGAACAGTGATCTCGACCCTGTCGCTTTCTTGCGTGCGCCGATTGGAGCATTTACTGTATGGAGTCAAGGCTGGCAATCTATGCAGTTATTGTCACTGAAATTAATCGGAAAAAAGCATGCCAATACGGAGATCTTACTCTATTCGAAGATTCCTACATTTCGACGTTCTGGCCGTACTACCCTGGATGGTGTGGTGGAGATATATATCACTGAATTTCTATATCGACTACAGTTGTATCGCAGCAATAAATAAATGAATTGGTAGATCAGCGATACTGGCCTTATACTTATACGGTATAATTTTTGTAGTGGTATTTAATACTGTCGCTTCTACAACCCAAATAGTGGAATCTCGTCGAAGACCTCGTACGAAGGCGGCGCTGGTAGATAGAGAAGGAAATTGAATGGCAGATATCCAACATACCTGATATGATAAAATATCAGGCGATTCAGGATCTGTAAGAGTAACGAAATAACTGTCATTCATGTCTTCGTTTACTATTAGGGTGGAAGAATTATGTAGTGCATAAACCAAATCTAAAGGCTGCTGACTCACTATGCATGCTGTGCAATCCATCTCTTTTGTGAAGCTCCGAGCACCGAGACCGAGACAAGATCCACAACACACGATGCAGGCCCCGAGACTCAACAAGTCCTGCGACCAGTGCCGGAACCGGAAGGTCCGCTGTATAGGTGTGTATACTTTATTGTACTGTCTATTTCCGCGTATTACTGTCCTGTGCTCACTATTCAGTCTCGTCCACCCCTGGAGCTGCGTGCACCCGCTGCATAGTAAGTGACACCTGGATTACTCTGTTCCCATGCTGACCCTCATTAGAAACGAAATGAGGTGTGCCAGTTTAGTAATCTGAAGCGTCGAATCCGCGTCAAGGGTGCGCTCCATGCTGGATAGTTATACCCATGCACTGTTAACCGGTTGCAGATCCAACGCCCAAAGAGGGATCTGGCGCAGAGTACAGGCCGTCATCAGATCTATTCATTGATCGGTTGGTTCGAAATCCGTCAGAGAGTGCCGTTCTCTACGATGAGTTCTCCATTCTCAAGGTGAGTTCTCCGATGCCATTAGCTTCGTTTGCTAACTGCCAAGGTCCACAATGATCGAGGTACGCACCATACTGATCTAAAGAATATTGCTCGCTACTTACTATGACTAGTGCCCAGCTCTGGCCTTGCCTTCTTCTCTAAGAAGCGAATTGATTCGTTGGTGAAGCGACTCGGTCATACCCATGTCAGGGAGTTGGTCCAGGAGATCGACAAATCAATAAGAACGCGGTTACTTTCAAGACCTGGCAAGGACATCTCGCTATATAGTCTGGCCAGCACTCAAGCAGAATTAGTGATCTATCCAGAGGCTGCATCGCATATACAACGTGAGCTACTCTCCTCTATCGCCCACCTTTCTAACATGTATAGGCTACTTTGAGGTCCTGCATCCGATATACCCGTTTCTTGATCGGCAGTCATTTGAAGCGAAAGCTTCAAGTCCAAACCTACTCCAGGTGCTAGAAGAGGATTACGCGTTTTGTGCAGTATACTACGCAGTGTTGGCCCTCGGATGCCAATATAATGGATATAGCTCGTTTATCCCCGAAGATAGTCACGCGTGGAAACTCTTTCAAACTGCTCTTACCCGGTTAGACCGTATTCTGATGACGGCAGAGTCACTGCCAAATCTTCAAGTGAGTCAACCACGATGGTCTGGTATATCTACTAATCGTGACAGGCATTAACCGCAATGGTGTGTTCTCCCTCGCGGCGTGGATGTAAGCTAATTTGTAGGCTATTTTCGCAACAAATACGTTTAGCCTTCAGCTGGATCAGAATTTACTAGGCGAAGCTGCTCGAATGGTACTCGCACTTCGCTATCACAAGTCAATTGTTACCGAGGACGCGACACAGTGCCACCGAGCGTTCTGGGTGATATATCACCTTGAAAAGCGATACTGCTTCCAAGCGAGGAGCAGCTCAGTACGTTATCCTTACCAGATTGACAGTTCTAACAAAGATAGGTGATTGCGGATAACGACATCGGGTGCCCGATCCCAGATACGCCGGAATCAGTTGTTGCAGACTATAACTGGCTAGTCTCGTCTGTTCGCTTTGGCCGCATATTGTCCGTTGCTTACGCTTCTCTGTTTTCGATATCTGCCTCGATGCAGCCGGATGATACAACAATGGCGGCTATTGACCATGTCCATACACTGCTTGAGGAATGGCGGCTGTCTATCCCGATAGACTTTCGACCAAAGGAACCACTCCAACGACGTCGCCTAATGGACGGTGCATCTAAGGAAATTGCACTGCGAACACACTATTACTATTACCATGTAATCATCGCACTCGAACGGCTCACACTCCACGTCAGCCGAGACATCGCACGAAGCGAGAACGCCATGCGGACACTGCTCAATACCGCAAGGGAAATCATCAACCTAACGCGCTACATCGATGTAGAGCCATATACTCCAGTTTTGTACGTGTTTCGCCTCCAGATGAGACGTGACTAATTTACCTGCAGCATCCTCGCAATTATACCCCTCTCCGCGCTGTTCATCCTATTTGATTTTGTCGTCCACCATCCAAATGACCCGGACATCCGCGGCCATCTGACCCTTCTAGATATCATCACCGGCCACTTCAGTCAACTCGACTACGCCTCGAACGGGGCACTGAAATCCTCATACCTCTCCGGCTTTTCGCACATGGCCAGGCAATACGTGGAAAGCGTCGCGGTATCAAAACGCCCAGTCGAGGCATCAGCAGACCCTACCAGTAATACAACCCAGATACCGGTTGATAACCTCGTCCAGCCGGAATATACGCCTTCGCAGAATGACTCTTTGGAGTTTTCGAATGATCCTACACTCATGGACGGGATCGGGGATGAATATGGGAGTCTCGGTTTGGATAGCCTGTATTTCCTCACGCCGGACAGTGATTGGATGGCGGGGATGTCTTCCCTGGAAGAGTTCGATCCGAGGGAGCATTATGGGTCTATTTTCTTATAATGAGACGTTAACTCTGCATGTATACAGCGGCCCGGCCCATCATTCCTTAATACCAAGCTCAGGTGCTAGTACTACTCAGGCTAAACAGAAAGAAAGCGAGAACTAGTTAAGAGACTGGTAACTATAAGCTGAGGAATCAGCAACCCCTCGGACTTCCGGTCTTGGCATAATTTCCCCAACGGGACTCAGCTCTATCCCACACTCGGATTCCATTTACTGATGCAGCAACTTATGCTTGCAAATAAACTCAGCCCAAGTCTGGAGTCTCAGGCCAGGGATCTAATATTAAAAACTTGTCAACTTGCTGCGTCTGATGCTCAACGAATACAAAGTGGTGACTTACCTCCCTTGCTTGCACAAATTCGTCTCTTGCGTAGACGTTTCCGCACTTTTCGAAGATCATCAGTTGCTCGGTGAAGTCTAACGCAATGTCCTCGGACATGCGGTTCTGCGTCATGAGGATTTCTTGGAACTCGCTCGCGCTCGCTGGGACATAACGAGTCGGGACATTGTAGTCTGGCCAAGATTAGCACAATTGAATAGCCAACAGTATAGGTATAGAGGAGCATACGATTTCCCAGCTCAGCCAGTTTCTCGGCCTCCGACAAGGCTTGGGCCCAGAACGCGATTGTTTTTGTGAGGTAGACTGGACCAGCTTCGAGGATTATGTGGACCAGTTTGCCTGTATCAGCGATGGCAACATTCGGCATGACGGTGTTAGGGCTGTGTGGGAATCTAAGCGTATATCTTCCTGCACCATCCTGACCAAGATATTAGCAATGGGTGTCTAGCAGACCCTACGAAGGAAGCCTTACCTTGGTAGGCAGATACCGGTCAGGAATGGTCAGACAATTCTCGAAGTAATTCGGGAAAAGAATAGTCGTGGTCTTTTCCCACAAATCCGGTTTACGAGTCTCAATATACTCAGTAACCAGACTCTTCCCCTTCCAGTGGTGTACGTTGAGGAATTCGCCTCCGGACAAGGCAACCGGGTCTGGCAATGCGCTCCAGATGAAATGCTGCAGTGTTGGAGTTGCGGCTGCAGCATCGGCGATGGTCTTGCCCTGCTCGATTTCAGCAGAGGATGACTGCTTCTGCCAGAAGTCGGTCAGTGCGTAGATAACGTGTGCACCAGTAAAGGCTGCGGCGAGGGCTTCTCTGCTGTCATCCAGGTCTGCGTACTGGACTTCAACGCCGCGTGCTGTCAGTGCTTGTGCGCCGGGTTTGGAAGGGTCCCGGGTTAATGCGCGGATATGGTACAGGTCAGGGTGTTGAAGAAGCTCTTCTACAACAGATCCGCCCTGTGTAAAGGTTAGTGACTCGTATAGTAGAAGTGGGAGGTGGAACGGCCTGCCTGAGAGCCGGTGGCACCGATAACCACAACAGTGTGTTTGGTCATGTTAACGGATGAGCTTTAGATGTATAGATTTTATTTCAAAATCTTCTGATGATGGACCGGGGGTATTTATATAGAAATCGATTCATACATGGCCGAGCTGAGTCCGATTGTGACTGATAAGTAAGCGGCAGACCAGCAGGTTAACTATATACCAAGTGGAACAGATACGGTGGCTTTTCTGCCGGCATTTCCGTGATCATCATAGCATCCATTGAAAAGATTCCGTGATGAACATTATCATACTCCACACTCACCCAATTCACTCGGATCTCCGAGTCTCGCCGCTTAATCATCGGGAAGAATAACAACTGGGTTAGATCACAACGGCGTGTTTACTGTTGGGGATGGTCAATATGCGTAATATAAATACCGAATACCGAGGCCCTCTGACAGCAGGAGAGTAGCTCCCAAGAACGTCCGAGTTGCAGCACAATCAAGATGAGCAGGGTTGTACTTATTACTGGAGCCAACCGAGGTATGTCAAGCGGAGTATATGTCATAGGATAGACTTTGAGGCTAACCCGGACTGCAGGCATCGGGAAAGGATTTCTGACATATTATCTTCCCCGTCCGAACACTACAGTCATCGCAGCCGTGCGAGACGCTTCTTCTGAGCAAGCGAAACAGCTTCATACCTTGAGCAGGGGCGGCGGATCGCATCTAATCATTGTGTCACTTGACGCCAACAGCGCCGCAAGTGCTGCCCAGGCCGCATCCGAAATCCAGATTCACCACCATATCAATCATATTGACATTGTAATTGCCAATGCGGGAATCTCTAACTCTTGGGGACCTGTACTGGAAGTGGACGAGTCGGATATGTATCCTCACTTTGAAGTGAATGCCATGGGCCCTCTAAGGCTGTTTCAAGCCATGGCACCCTTGTTGCAGAAAGCGAGGAGACCGAAGTTCATTTACATATCTACTCAGCTGGCAAGTATCGGAGGGATTGGACAGACTTCATCAATGACTGTTGCGTATGGAGTTTCAAAAGCGGCGGGGAATTACCTGGTTAGAAAGATCCATGCGGAGAATGAGCATTTGATTGCGTTGTCACTTGATCCAGGGTAGGCACAGTCTTTCACCCTATTCTTTGAAAATGGAATACTCACATTCGCGGCATTTCAGTCTGGTCCAGACAGACATGGGTGCTCGTGCTGTACAGTTTCTTGGGCTCGATGCGGCGCCAGTAACCATTGACGAGGCCGTGTGTGGAATCGCAAATCAGGTACGTGCAAATGTTGATATTATTCCCGTAGAAGCTTGTTAACGTTATTGCAGATTGATACAGCGGAGAAGTCAACCACCTCTGGTGGATTCTTTAGTTATAACGGAGAGCGCGTGGCCTGGTAGCACACAATCAGATGCTGGGATGCTTTACTCGAATATTTCAATCCCAGCCCTTATTGCAATATTCTGTTACAATAGCAGCAGAAAGTTGGAGTCCAAAGGTGAGGGTGCAGACCCCTGCAAATTATGACGTGTCCTTTCTTGGGAATCGAGTTGGTTGGTCGAAGTAACAAAGATCTCTATCCACTGGCTGCACTGGCTGCATCGCATTGGCGGATCCCCGCGTATCAAGGTTGCACAAATGCACAACAACAATGGGGAGGAAACATGCATCCTTAGTTTCTTGTCCAGGTATAAAGCCAGCGTAAAGCCCCGGGTTGGGGTAAGCTGCATTTCGCTGATATATTTCAATATACTCTCCACCATGCCTGCCAGCCCTCCCACCCTGTCCACGAACCAATTAGACCTATATCTCCAGCGCATTAAATACGGCCACAACACCGCTGCTTCGCATAATGATTCTTCCTGTGTCGAGCATCTTAAAGATTCCGTGAAGCAGAATCCCCTGGCGGCTCTGACGGACCTACAACGACTCCACCTGGCCTCTATCCCATGGGGAAACTCGGCCTTGCATTACTCGAAACACCATTCCATTTCCGTCGATCCTACCTCTGTCTTTGAGAAGTTGGTCGTCCGCCGTCGTGATGGCTATTGCATGGAAAATACCAATCTCTTTTACACGGTTTTGCGTTCCCTGGGGTATCAGGTCTATCCGGCAGGGGGGCGCGTCAGTCGGACAGTCACTACAGGGAATTCGGCCGATGAGGGTTATATATGCTTGTAGGTATGCACCTGGTGTGCTGGAAGCGCAAGAGGGCTCGTTCACTTACATAACTCAGGAGCCATATGGTGCTTATCGCGACTATAGCTGGTCAAAGATATTTGGTATGCATTTAATACCCACGCAGCAAGTAAATGATATATGAATAAGAATACGCGAAACAGGTCGATGTTGGTTTCGGCCGCAACAATCCTACCAGTCCATTGCCATTGCAGGAGAACTTCTCAGCAACATCAATCCCGCCGGAGGAGGTTTC
Source organism: Aspergillus sp. MA 6041 (assembly GCA_025768905.1). NCBI lineage: Eukaryota > Fungi > Ascomycota > Eurotiomycetes > Eurotiales > Aspergillaceae > Aspergillus > Aspergillus sp. MA 6041. Next base: position 224,434 of record JAMFNV010000002.1, on the reverse strand, counting down.
CCTGATCAAGGCGCCTCTGGCCGAATTCGTGGACCAGACGCAGAATGTCTGGGTCTACCGCGCCCGCAGCAACCCCGAAAGCGCGTGGATTCCGCAATACTCGTTCACGGAGGCTGAATTCCTGCCTGCAGATTTCGCCATGATGAGCTATTTTACGAGTACGAGTCCGGAAATGCCGTTTACGCAGAAGTTGGCTTTTCGGCGGGTCATCCTGGATGAGCAGACTATTAAGCCGGTCGGGCTTTATGTTCTAGCTGGGAGGGAAGTCAAGAGGGTGCTTCGTGGGGAGACTGAAGTTCTGGAGACCTTCAAGACTGAAGAGGATAGAGTCCATGCATTGGATGAATACTTCGATATGCACTTTGAGAGACACGAGATTGAGGGGATTCGTGGGTTGCCTTCAGAGATTAAATAACTAGATAGCACATATCACAACAAGGGCATTGACTCTTCCTTGTCAAAGAGTCAAAAGAAATCGATGTGACAGGCGGAAGTAATATTAGATAACCGAGCGAAGCACTCTGGCGGGTGCAGACCTTCTAATTGTTCCGGGGGCCTTTTCAATGGTATCTGGGAGAATAATGTAGCGCTGGGGGTAAAGGGCGAGAATATAACAAGACAGGAGGAAATACGGGGCCATTTTGATGTACGCTGATCGGCAACCTCGTCTGCCACTCCCATATCAAACCTATTTTAATCGATTGGCCATTCGGGTCCGGCTCATCTGATTCTTATGGTATTGGTTGTTTCTTGCCGCCGGCCCTGATCTGGAGGGTGGCCATTGGTATTGACGTCTTTATCATTCCTACGCCCTGCGGCGGTAGCTGTTCGTGCTGGCGTGACGTGTTTGAAGGAGAGTTCGAAGACTACGTGCCAATAATACATACCGCTCATTCAACAGACATTCGACTTGAATCGTAGTCCGATATAATTAAAACTGCGGCTACCTTATTGGGCTCCGTTTGTATCACGAACCATGCCCCTGGGACCGGATTGAGCGGGGGAAACGCCCCGTGGCGATGGCCCTCTATTGTTGTTTGCTTTTTTATGCCAATCCTATTAGATTGTTTCAGAGCCTGGTGGTGCGTCGATCGCATCATTGGATGCCGCTGTCATTCTGCAGTAGTTCCGCGACGGACCTCCCGCCCAGGTGCAGTTCGAATATATCCATCGTGGTCCGTTACACTTGGACATGGGAATGATTCTCACGGTTACCAGGTTGAATAAGCCAGTGGTGTTCTTCCTAACAACCTATCTGACGAATAGGTGACCGGGTGCTCTGTTCTTGTGTTCGGTCATGAGGCATTGGCGCCTGTTAGGGCAGCGGTTCGCACGGGACTTGCTTTTTCGGGCTCCGAATCCCTGTCGAATCCCTGGTCGCAGCAATGGAAGCACCCACTGGGGCGCTTACCCAGCACATTATAGATGGTCGTAAAGTGAACAGGGAGCGAACCTGATCAAAAGTCCCAGCGCTAAGTGAGCGAAAGCAGTGCCCCCGATGTGAAAGAACATCAACTCTTTGTCCATCAACAGTTGAAAACATCAAATATGGCAGAAATATCTCGAGACCGTGCTCGGGAGATTATCTCCGAAATTTATTCTCAGTCCGGTGGCTTTTTGGGTGATAATGAACAAGAGAAGGCACTCGGCGATGTCCTAGGCGCCCCCGTGCTTGAAGCAGCAGCCAAAGCGTGCACCAGCGAGACACGGTTTTTTTACGAACTCATCCAGAATGCCGACGATGGCTCATATGGCTGGGCAAATTCCCAAAAGGAAACACCTTCCCTGAGGTTTGATTTCAAACCGGGTCACATTCTCGTCCAATCTAACGAGGATGGGTTCGAAGAACGCCATGTCCGAGCATTATGCAGTGCAGAGAAGAGCACGAAGACAGGGCAGATCGGGGAGAAGGGAATCGGATTCAAGTCATTGTTTAAGGTTGCTTGGAAGGTTCGCATCCAGTCTGGTCCTTTCTGCTTTTCACTGCAGCATCGTGAAGGACAGAATGGCTTGGGGATGATAGCCCCCATCAACGAGACACACGAGCAGCTTCCTAACGCTGCACGGACTCAGTTCACTATCTTTCTTATTGATCCAGACCGGTGTCAGGATCTCGGGGATAGATTTCTGAATTGTCTCACCATGACTACGTTTTTGCGTAATGTTGAAATAGTGACTGCCTGGCACAGAGATGTACGCTCCACGTTATCAAGGGTATCTACAAACGGCAGGGTTCATATCGAGCTGAAGCAGGATTCCGAAACATCGAGAAGTGTAGAGTTCATTCTCTTTAAGCAGCAGGTAGCTGGCCTACCACCTCGAGAAAGTCGTCCTTTGCATGGTTCGGCCGAGATGACCCTGGCATTCCCACTCGCTAGCAAGTCACCCCCTGCAGTCTCAACGGCCGAACCTTTCGCATATGCCTACCTTCCTCTTTCTGCAGCGGGAGAAGGGCTCAATTTCCTTTTGCAATCCGATTTTGTCGTACAGGATAGCAGAGACGATCTGGCGGTTTGTCCTTGGAACGACCATCTCCTGAAGGAACTCCCTCAGGTGTTTTATGCTGCCCTTAAAGAATTGTCTTCCATGCAGCAGTTTGAATACTCATGGCCCCGATTTCTTCCAACTCAAGACATCAAACATCCTCATTGGGCTCCGTTCAAAGAGAGCGTGAAAAAAGAATTGAAGCATCTTCGTATCTTCAAAACTGTGAAAGGCACACTGAAGACTCTAGAAGAGGTCCGATACTTGTTGCCAGAGCACTGCGAATCCAAAGGGAATCCTTTGTTCGGCGACTCAGAGGAGGACATTTGCCTCTCTACTCAGTACAGCGAATACTATGAAATCCTCAAAATATACGGCCTTCAACCTATTTCGTCACATCAGCTCCTCCACCGATTGCGACGCCGTCTTTCTGGAATAGGCTTTGGCGGTGTGTCCTTTGGACAGCATTTGGATGGTGACTGGTATTCTAGAGTGGCTTCACTTGTATTGTCATGGATGGACTCTCCTCTCGCAAAAGAAGTAGAGGTGCTGCGCCTTGTTCCCGTACAACAAAGGTTAATCTTCGATACTACGAAGACGCTGGAGGTATTGATAAGCCCAAAGGGGACTGACATCTACTTTCCTCACGACACCAGTGGGAACTTGATCCCAAACTCGGTTCTCGACATGGTGTCCGTGTCCAGAGTAGGAACCGGCCCACAGAAGCAGCTATTCACACGGCTGGGCGTCAAACATGCAAAGCAATCTCTTGTTATACAACGCATCTATGATTGGAATGCAAGTGTCTTCCTACCTCCGTCAATTCTCCAATCTGCACAGAACCTTCGATACTTGTTTTTAGCTGCCCCTGATGGGGGCGTGATAGATACCGAACGCATACTTGTTCACGATGACGCTGGAAAGGCCCTGGTGAAGCCGTTGCATGATTCTGCAGACATTTACTTCAAAACCGATGATAAATATGGTATGAGCGAAATCTGGGGGGTGGTCCGGCAGCACGATAAAACAGCCCATGGGCTTCCGCCTCTCTGCGTTCGCTTTCTACATTCCAGTTATACCACTGATTTTCCATCTGATACCGCGTGGACAAGCTGGCTCGAGGGGACCTGTGCAATCCGGAGAGCCCCACGGCTAGAAGCCTCTGGCCAGCCTTCCGATATACTTCGCCATATTGTGGAATATGTCCCTGAGGACTTAATCGGCGTATTGATCATGCATTGGGATACGTATGAGAAGGAGTTGGCCAACGCATCCCCGGCCACCATATCATGCATTAAGGGAGCCGTTGTTCCTACTGAATGTGGCAATATGCCTCTCGAGAAGTCCTTCTTGGGAAGGCCAGATATGACGGAGATTTGGTGGGACGCCCATTTGAAGGGCAAGTTCCCGTTTCTTTCAATTCCGTCCACGTTGCCAAAGTATAACAGAGCCAACTGGAAGTTCCTCTCTCAATTCGGAGTTACCACAAATTTGACGGCCGAGTATCTGTTAGAAAGCCTGTCCCGGTTGTCGCAAGTGTCTCCTAGAGAACATGCTAAGAGTGGCTTCTTCAAATTATATGCCATACTGGCTGATGATCTGTTTCCGGAGTTCTGGTAGGTTCATGGGCTCTCATCTTGTATTTATTACTGAAAGTTCTAGGGATCGTGTATCAACCTGCGACCTAGTCTACATCCCCAGGCCAGATGGCTCCGACGAAGTTGTTCAGATAGCTGATTGCGTTTGGGATGGACCTGAATGGTGCTTCAAATATGACCTGGCATGCCTCGATGATTATTCCCATAATCCCAAGGTAAAGCAGCTTTTCCAGAAAGTACTGAGCACACAGGCCCCGGACTGGGAATCAACTCTCTTCGAGCTGTCGCGAATCAAGAAGCACGGTTTCCCAGTTTCACATTCCCCGGTTGATATTTACAGATACCTGATGAAAAGCTCGTACGCTGAGCGTGACTGGGGCATTATTCGGTAATTTTCCTTCGGGCTTTTGTACGAGCAGGGCTTACATTTCACTTAGCGACCACTTCAAGCTCAATCGGTATATCTATATACCAGACAAAGATATTTGGTGCGCCTCAGCTGAATGCGTGTGGAGCGCCACCCCGTTCAGCAAATGGAAATATGGAATACGCCATATCTATCCAGGTTTAGAGGCGCTCTTTTTGTATAGGCTGTGTATATATTCACCCTATTTGCGCCATTACGTTGATGAGATAACGTCGGCAGCAAGTGGGGATAAAACCACTGGCCAGATGTCCGTGCTTATCCAAGAGCTTAGCGGTTTTAATCCCACATCCAAAGACCTTGAGTGTCTCCAGCTCGTCAAATTCTTGTCTGTTAGGCACGGGGATACGGGCATTACTTACGTCTCCGCCGGTGAAGCGTTCCTAATTCCCGATGATGAGCGCTTCGAAATCGATTCTTGCGTACCAGTGCTTAATATGACACCACTGGAAATTTGTCGTTCACGAGCATTCATTGCAGCGATGGGGCTTGACAGTCGGTATCTGTCCAGGCAGATCACAGAGTTGACGTTACCCGTGGACGACGCGGAGGAATCCGCAAATCTCACGCATACTTTGCGGGAGAAGGCCGGATTCTTATACCGGTAAGCGTTTTGCCCCTTGATCTGATGTATAGTGACTAACAGTGAGACCTAGTTGCACAATACATTACGGTAGCCCTAAAGAGAGAGCGGGGCAGGTTTTCTCTGAGGCCACCGTATATACCGCGACGGGCTTTGTGCGACACTTCAGCCTTGACGATGGTCTATCTGCAGATAACAGCTACCCGGGCAGGACTCATGTCAGATTACTTGATGACAGACTCCGAATATACGTTCCAAGGGATCCTAGGCAACGAGCCATTTGCTATGCGGCGGAGCTACCTCGAGCATTAGTACGCATTCTCGGGATACGTGATAAGGCGGCATGCGATGCCTTTGCCACGGTCCTCCGTGAGCCTGTTGATATCCTGGATGACATTCTCACGGAGAAGGGCGTGATCCAACTACCTACGACGCAGTCAAGAAGTGAAGGTCTAGCAATTCGTACAAAAAAAGAGGTAGGATTCGGGAAACAGCTCGCAAATTCCGCCCCCAGCTCAGGCTGTGTGAATTTGACTCGGGAATATACCCAAATAAAGCTAAAAGCGACCAGGGGGTACCTCGAAAAACAGGACAGCCGTGAGTATATCCTTTCAAAATCATAACTTGACTAATACATCCATCTGTACAGCGTCGTCACATCTGACGGCCCTGACCCGGAAGTATAACATCGCTGCAGATGCTGAAAGCCTAGACACTACGAGCCCCAAGTTGGGATGTCTGCTTTCAAAGGACAATCGAGACGTTGCAGCCATTGACGTCGCGATGGATTTGGCAGCGCAGAGCTTCGAGCCAACTTGGATGGGCCTCTTGCTTGATCGTTCCGAGATCGATGACCACATCACAATAACAGACTCTACTTTTGAGTTTGCTGTACGAAATGAAGTGTGTGGTCACGATATCACAAAGCGCATACTTGAATACATCCGTCTCTCAGGGCAAGCATTTGCTATCACAGATACACTTGTGGAAGCCGCGGTACAGAACGAAGGATGTGGTTTACAAATACTGCTCATCCTACTTGAATATGCCAAATACAACAAAAGCGATGTGACAATAATCACAGAAGCTGTGTTGGAAGCCGCAGTCGAGGACACTGAATCTGGCGATGCTCTGGTTTCCCTGCTTGAGCAGCAAAATATTAATGTCGCTATTACGGAAGATGTTGTCATCGCAGCCGCAGAGAACGAATACCACGGGTACCAAATGATGGAGCAGCTTTTGAAATATGATAGCCATATCCCAGTTTCGCCAGCTGTTCTTGCAGCGGCTGCAGGAAATATGCAACAAGCTCTAGACATCACAAAGCTTCTACTCCAGCACATAGGGGACAGCACTCCAATCACAGAGGGTGTCATTATATCAGCCATCCATAATTATATAGACGGTTCAGATATGTTGAATCTTTTCAGGCAGCACCAGGGTGATTGCCTCAACGTCACAGAAAACATCTTAATTGCAGCAATAGAAAGAGATGACTGCTATGAGATTCTGAAGCTCCTTGACTTATACCAAGACCCTCCGATTACCACCGCGGCCATTGAAGCGGGAGCAAGGAACGGCGACTGCGAAGAAGAAGTTCTGGAGTACATACTTGCCGTCAAAGGCTCGGATATCCAGGTCACCGAAGAAGCTATGCTCGGTGCTATTTATGACTCGAAAAAGGTTGAGCTTCTAGTCAAATACCAGGGTCGCCTGACTGAAGGTGTCCTAATATCGGCAGCAAGTGACGTCGACTGGCCTCTGACCCGGGCCATGCTTGGTCTCGTCCTCGCTCATGGCCTCCGCATTACAGAATCCGTCCTGGTAGCCGCTGCTGGAAACCCAGGACATGGTATAACTGTGGTTCCATTGCTGCTTGAGTGTGACAAGGAGATTCGGATCTCGGAAAATGCCATTCTTGCAGCTGTCACAAATCCTGGCTCATATGCAGATGGCGTCTTACAGGTACTCTGGGACCGGCAGCCTGATGTTTATATCACCCAGGAGACTATCATAGCTGCAGCGTCGACGCATACCTCTTCGGTTCTGACGATGCTTAAGTTGCTCGCTGATTCCCCTTCTCGGGCTTCTCCTCACATCGGAAAGCCCCTCCTGGAAGCTCTATCAGGGAATAGGACATGCGGGGCGAAAGCACTGCATCTTCTACTCGATGATCAAACTAGAAAGAAACGGCCCATCCCAGTTACTGAACAGGCGCTCATCAACGCAGCAGGGAACAGTGGCTGCGGATTTGAAGTCATGTCGCTATTACTCGATCATGGACAGCGGCTTTTTGAAAACCAGATGTCAGAGGAAGTCTTGGTATCAGCAGCTGGTAATTCATTATGGGGACTCGAGATTCTGGCCCTTCTTGTTGATCGGAACTATTCTTTCGGGCACTCAATAAAGGTCATCAATGCGGCCGAGGAGAACATCTGGGCTGGCGAGGAGATTCTAGCGTTTCTGGTGAGATATATGCGTCCGGATGATTGTGCTGGTGGCTGCTATCCTTCCGATGAGGGCTCAACGTTCTCTGGGGATACAGAGGTGGAGGACCCGGACGTCCCAGAGAATAAGGGTAGCTCGGAAGACGGGTCTGAGGAAGTGAATGAGACTGCGGATGATGAATAAGTACGCGTGGATATATGGTTTGTTCTGTCTGGCTTGTTACCTTCGTCCTATAGTTTGTCACTTAGTACGCGTCCAATCTGATCACGTACCTCAACATCAAACGATTCCTATGAGCTACCAACGATAGACCCTGAAAAGTAGAATAAGGGATAAGAAGACAGGGATGGGTGCAACCTTGGAAGTTGGAACTGAACACCTGTCATTCCATAGTCCATACCCCCCATTCCAGCGCAAGCGAGATTACATACATTCCACACTCCCACCATGACATCTGTAAATGGGAATTGGCGAGGCAACATCCCGAAGTACTTACTTGGTACATTTTTCTGCTCGGTGTTACAAAATCAGAATCGGAATTGTGAAGTAAATGCCGCATCATACAGGGGAACAGGTATTCAGTCAACCGGAATTGTACAGCCAGTGGGGTGGGCAACTATCTCTCCCCGATCAAAAGGAAATCCGCCGATGTAGTTTGTTAGTATTCGGTACGCAGCTTATCCAACCTGAGATGCAAGAATAAAATTCGGTATAAAGCTGAAAGGTATATCCAAGAAACCCAACAAAAGAAACCAAACCATAGTAATAAAAAATAAAATATAGAAAAAAAAAAAGGTCTATACAGAAATGAACCCACTAGGGGAGATTAAGTATGACAAAAGAAATGTTGTTTGCTGTTTTTGAAGCCCTATGAGCCAGAGCCAGAGCCAGAACCAGACCTCGTCGACGAAGTAGGAGAAACCACCCCCTCCTTGGGCGTTCCCGGCCGCGAAGACGCCTGCCGATAGAACCGGAAGGACTGGGCCGCCATCGAGTCGACGGGGGAAATAGGAAGACTGGCGCTGCTGGCGTTGCGGATGTGAGGGTCATTCACGCTGGTGGCGTAGTTGCGGCGCTCCTTGAGAGGCCATGTGGACAGACACGCTCGGGGGATGAGCCCGCGCTGGTCGGTTTGGGCGACTGTGCAGAGGGCCTGTACGTATTCCATGTTAGTGTTGGTTCGTATTTTATTGGGCTATTAGGTTACGGTTGCTGAGACTTACCCATCCGTCATCGAATGCCTGGTCCAGGCGCACCATCATTCCCTCGCTGACTTCGAGATGGCCGGTGCTGCGAGCTGCGAAGGGCATGTCGACGCGGTACACGTGCACGCTCCACGGCTTGATTGAGGGGACTTCTGCTTGAGCCGGCTGGTCGGCCAGAGAGGGTTGAGTTGGCAGCGACGGTGATGGCGGTTTTGATTGCGGTGGTGACCGCGGGTGCTGCGGTTGTTGCGGTTGGGACTTGGATTTTGTCGATGTGGCTGATTTGGCTGATTTGACTGATTTCGACGACTTGGATCGTTCAGGCTGCTCATCTTCGCCTGAGATACGGCCAGCAAGGGCATCGACGCTGATGTTCGCCGCTGGGTTGTTCATGGCCACCGTACCAGACGATACACTGCGGACCTTGAATAGCTCTTCACCGATCATCTCGCATGGAGACGGGAAGCGAGTATCCCCCTCCCGGTGCTCCTCGCTCGATTCGGAGACGCTGTTGAGGCTGTTCATCGTGCCCCAGGACGAGAGTCCATTGTTGGACTTTTCAGTTTGAGGTTGGGGCTGAGGCTGAGGTGCAGGCGCAGGCTGAGGTTGAGCTTGGGGTTGGGCTTGAGGTTGGACTGGATCTTGAGCCTGGGGTTTAACATAGGCCTGGTACTGCGTCTGTGTCTGCGGCTGTACCGGGATTTGGGCACCGCACTGGCAGTGACTGTGCTCCTGGACCTGAGCAGGCGGCGGGGGCTGCATGTGTGCCTGCTGGTGCTCCTGGACATGGGCCTGGTAATCAACTTGCGGCTGCTGGGATCGAGCAAGCGATGTCTGGGAGTGGTTGAGCTTCTGCGTCACAGCACGCACGGTCAGGGACCCGTTTTCTTGCACCTTGGACAGAACTCTTGGTAGGCGACGCGAGGGCTCCGGTGGTGGCGGAATGTGCAGGAATTCCTCCGAGAAGCCGTACTCGTGCGCCTGCAGGCTGCGTCTCTGGGCGGGGGAGAGCTCTTTCTGGCGGAGTGCCTTGACCTTGTTGACGGCGTAGCTGGCAGTGGCAGTGAAGGGCGATAGGGCGCGCTGGCTGCGGGCTTTCCATGTCGGCCTCCGCAGTGCGGGATGCGTCTCGCCGGTGAGCAGCACAGGAGGAGGCAGTTGCGTTATGGCGGAGTTGAAGGTGCTGGTGCTTTCGTTGGCGGCCGCAGGACCGTCGTGGATGGACAGTCTGTTCGTGTTGTAGTTGTGGCTGGGGTGCTGATGCTGATGCTGATGCTCGAGGCAGCCGTCGCTGTGGTTGCCGCGGCCCTTGAAGGTGTCCGACATTCCGACTAGAGTCAAGCTACTTTTCGTGTAGAGGTTTGAGGCGAGGTTGTACATGTGGTTTTGTTTCTCGAGGGGTGGGAGGTTTCTCTCGCTGCGGACGGCCATCTGTAGGGCTCGCTTCTTGCGGTGCAGACGGTAGAAGATCAGGCCCAGCAGGAGCAGGACCAGGCTCATGACACCGACAGCTATCCCGGCTTCGGCACCGGGGGAGAGCCTGTGGGAGCCGGAGGATGGCAAGGCGGGTGATTCAGTGGAAGGCAGATCAGAGTGCGTGGATGATGGCGAGTTGGTGGACTTCGTGGTGGAACTTGGGTCTGTGGCGGACTCAGACCAGAGCTCAGGATGCCATTTTCCGTCGTTCATTTGGTCTTTTTCAGGCTTGGTCGAGTCTGTTGAGTCTTTCGAGTCTGCTGAGTCTGCTGAGTCCTTCGAGTCTGTTGACTCTTCGTTCAGTGCATTTGTGTCCTTGTTTGTTTGAGACTTCTGGTTCTGACCGGATGTTGTTTGCTCGTTGCCATGCCACATCCCATCGTCGTATCCAGACTGTGATGAACTTTGAGAGCCGGAGTTGAGTGCATTTGAGTTTGAGTTGGCGTTCCAGTTACTATTCTGTGCAGCGGGCTGCGTGTTCGCCTGGCTCTCTTGTTGTCCTTGAACGGTCTGTCCTTGACTGGTTTGTCCCTGGCCGCTCCACTGGCTTTGTCCATTGGTTTGACCCTGTGTACTACCTGTCGAGCCAGTACCAGAATACGCTCCGTTGGACGATTGTCCGGAGCCTTGTCCTGTGCCTTGTGCTGTACCTTGGGCTTGGGACCCCGAGGCCTGGTTGGTACTGGCTTCCTGTCCTGTGCCAGCCTGTCCGTTAGACTGGCTGACAGATCCAGCGTACTGTGATCCGCTGCCTGAAGTACCTGCGGTGCCTGCGGTGCCTGCACTGCCTTCAGTGGCACCATTAGTTCCGCTGGTCCCGGCACCAGTACCGGCGCCAGCGCCAGCAGTGCCAGCACTACCACCAGTACCCGCAGTACCAGCAGTTCCAGCAGTTCCAGCAGTTCCAGCATTAGCCGAATTGCCAGCTTGATACACCCCATTGACGGATTGTGCAGATCCCTGGGATGAACCTTGGGATTGGGAGCCCTGGGCTCCCCAATAAGACCCGCCAGCAGATGCCATGATGGGTTGGGTTGTCGAAATGGCCGGTAGGTGTCGTGTCGTGTCGTTCCGTCAGAGAACAAAGCCGAGACGGAGGCGAATCGACGTGAAAGCCATTATTATACCACGCAAATACCTCCTCTCGCTTTGTTTTGATTTCGCTGCTACTCTTCCACTCCCAGAATGTGTTTATTGGCAGATCAGGCACAAACGAACCCCTGTGGTGGATTTTGGAATGCCCGCTAGTCTGGTTAAGTGTTTAGATGTGCTTTTGGAGTCCAATGGAGGCTCTTGGATCCGGTTTGCTTGGTGGTTCTGGTAATGAGATATGTGCGGAACTTGCATTCCTGTGGTGTTTACTGCCGGCATTCCGTGGATATGTCAACAAACAGCCGTATACAAGCTGCTCACGGGCCGCATTCTTTGCAGGATTGGTTCAACAGGTAATAATCGACATTCCGAGAGTTAATATCTCATAAACAAGATCCTGCTTGGTAGCACTCGGGTCAATCGAGGGGTTGCAGTGGCCACATTTTGAACCGAGCCATGCGACTTTTGCTCACCGGGTGGCAAATCACAAAGGACGTCCAAGCTATTACTCCCTTTTCTTCTTCAATCAAAGTTTTAAAAAGTGCGAGACTGGACGGGCAGGGTCCGGCGTGGCCGTGGTCCCCAGCCTGGATGGCGCAACTAAGCACCAAGGGACAGCCAAGCCAAGCCTCGAGATCTATTTCATTGCGTAGTTTAAGGCCATAATTATGTGATTCCTTATAATACATAACTCAACTAGACCCAAAGTAGCTTGGATAGCGCGATGCCGCGATTAAACCGAATACCAATATTCGTCGCGGCCAGAAGGCTGATCAAGCTCGATAGGCACAACAACCTCTACAGCCCGATTATAGTTTCTCTATTTAAGGCCTATACTATGACTTGCTTCACGTATGTGCCAAAGAACTTCGCGATTTTGCGGAGTTGTAAATTATTTAACTCGTTTTGTCAAGAGAATGCCCTAAGTAGTCTAAGAGTGTGTAGGGGACAAAATATATATTCCATCAAGTATTTGTCAAAATCGCCACGACGACATTTAACAAGTCCAAAATACAGGGAAAAGGAGTATCCTAACATGCACTATACGTCCAAAATATAATTCTTCGCAAATACTGCCAGGAGAACATTTTCCACTATAGGAATATTTTGAAATCGTGGTTTGTAGTCTCGATGGGACGTGCGTGGAAGATCTGGCAGTGGACATTAAAGGCCACGTGACGTATAGCCAATGGGCTGGTACAATCTGATACATACCCAGTTTCCATTGGAGCATAATAACGTTGTGACCCCACAATAAGATCCAAACCTCTGGTACACGACCTTCAACAGTTCAACAGCATACAGATTACCAGGTATAAGGCATAACTGATTCTGATTCACAATCCTATGTAGTGAGATGAAGATACCCCAAAAACCCTGCAGCGTTACATAGTAACACCACATACAATACACAAAGTGAATCGACCAATCGACTCATGGCTATTCTTGGAACGCTGGCGGTTGAGGCTTGAGCCCTGCAGACGATCGCTGCATGAAACCTTCCTGTGACAGGCGAACCTCGTGCTGCTGTATGACCCTGCAGCCTTCATGCGGCCAGGATGGGAGCCTCAGGTCTGAGCTGGAAACCGAAACCCCCTTGCGGGAAGACAGCGTAAACAAACCAAGAGTCCAAGACCTTGGGAATGTCGAGCCCCTGCGTTGCGGCTCGGAATGTTGTTCCGTATGGGCAATCGACCCTTGGACTCAGAGTAGATGGACATGCAATTAGGATGGTCGACGATGAAAGAATATCGGCGCGGTTTGATGTTCTTCGCTTGGTGGTTGTATTGACGCTGAGCATGGGCATTAGAGGGCCTTTGGCGAGAATCCATAGTTAGACTTGATGTGTAGTTTACCAGGGGATGGACGTAATCACAGGTGGTAGTTCGAATATATATATACACTCCGTAGACACTTCAGCCTCAACTGCATCACACAAATAGAAAAATTACAACCTCGCCTTCTGAACCCCAACCAACGCGGCAACATCCCTCGCAACCCCCCAAGAAAGCTCATATCCCCTGCCCCCAGCACCATACCCATGAACAATCCTCCCCTGCAGTCCATCAACATCAACATCCTCAACCTCAATCCTAACCCCCCCCTCCCTGGCCGGCCTCCGCCCAACAATATCCCGAATCACATCAAACCGCCCCCCACTCTCCTCTGTAAAGGGGAACCACTTCGCCGCGTTCCGGAGCAATCTCTCCCTGGTTTCGGGAGATGGATTCGGGTCCCAGTCGTGCGGCTGCTTCGTGCCCCCGATGATCGTTCCGCCTTCGAGCGGGCGCGGAATGCAGAAGGACCAGGTGCCGTCGCTGTTTTGGCGCGTGAGTGTTACGGTGCATGGATTTCGGACCAGGCATGTTTGGCCTTTAACTGTTAGTCGACTACTCTATAAAGCTGTTATAAGGGTGAGGGTAAGGGGGAGGTCATACCCCGGATGATAAACGACTTCTCATCGCCGAATCCCATCCCGGAACAATTCACGACGGTCTTTACATTCCTTGTCCCCGTCCCCGTCCCCGTCCCCGCGAGATAGAATGCCTCTTTCGGATTCGCAAGGGTATATTCCCTCGTCTCTCCGCCGCGCAGGATAAATTTTCTTAGTAAATACGCGCAATACACAGGCGAGTTAATACAGAAAGTGCGATACTGAACACCCCACTTCACGCCGGGCGGTAACTCCCCAGGAGCCAATTTGCGGAAGCCATCGAGGTGCGCGTAGATGTCGAACACAGACTCATCCAGATATTCAGCCGGTGGGTTCTCGAGGTGTTCGATTGCGTCGGTGAGGGAGACGCCTGAGGCGGGGTTTGCTGCTTCGGCGCGGAATTGGGTGTAGCTGTATTGGGCTTGGGATTCTTCGCGGATGGCTTGGGGGGTGTGCCCTGGGACTGGGCGGTAGTGGGCGCCGGCCCAGGGGGAGGTGTAGTTTATGGATGTTGTGGAGGGGAAGTCGCGGGCGATGAGGAGGATGTTTTGAGTGGGGAGGGATTGTTGGATTGTTAGTGCGGTGGTGAGGCCGAGGACGCCGGCGCTGTTATTATTAGTGAGTGTTAGAGTGGTGGTAGTGTGGGACGTACCCGATCACGACGATTGTTTCTTTCTCTGACATGATTATAGTTTACCTTGTACGATGAGGATGAGCTGGATGAATTGGAAGAGATGAGGGGTTAAATCCGCGCAACCAGACTTGAACTGCCGGTTCTCGGTGACTCATTGAGTTGAGTTGGAGTTAATCTATTGGCACATACGATGACTATACGAGGTTGCCATTCACGTCGTTCGATTATGGACTTCTACAACAGGACTAGCTACGCTAGGGGAAGGCGAGAATCGGATGAATTTCATTATTCTTTAGCTAGCGATAAGAATCGGCTTTTGAGCCGTCGTTTTCGCTTATGCGGCTCGTCATGCAGTCTGCTCAAGCTGAGGATGCATGTCAGTCCTTCGGCTGCGACGGGGCCGGCCTCGTATACGGGCAAACCGTGCGAGATCGCAAGAACTTCCGATGACCGCAGGGCCTGAACTGCGACGCTGCAGGGTGGGAGTGGGAGCCAGCACTCGGGGTATACTGTATATTGTAGGTTGCGATTATAGTCGTGAGTCATTAATCCAGCGCGTCCGGCAGTTTCTCGATGGTGAATTTTCCGCGCGCGACCTTCATGATCGGAACACCGGGGATCTTGCGGAGTCGGCGGCAGAGGTCTTTATCATTTGTTCCGACGACGTAGATTCGGTGTTTCGATACCTAAGCGTGTTAGCAGTCTCTCTGGTTCCGGTTCTGGTTCTGGTGTAGGCTCACTCTGTCGACAAGGCAGTCATCGGCGTAGGTGCCCTTGTGCGAGCACTTGACTCTCTCCCATCTCGGGTCCTTGGCTACCCGCAAGGCTAATCGGTATTTATCACCCAGCTTTTCCAACTCGGCGATCGTGCAGTCTGTGAACGTCGGGATACACTTCGCATACAACCTAGTCCTGTAAGTACCCATCCACAATCCATACCCGGTGTACATACAGATCCATCATGGCCGGGAGCAAATCAAGCTTCGCCCGAATAGCGTGGGAGACGAAGTTGGTATCGACGAGGACACGGTACGGAGGGCCGAGGGCAGTGTTGGCAGCGAAGAACATGTTCGTCGGGGCAGCCTGGACATGGTTGGTGACTTCATCGCCGGGTTTCTTCTCCTTTGGCTTTTCGGGCGCTGGCTTGAGTCGTTCGTCGCGGGCTTTGATCGTGCGCTTCATCTGCGGGGGTTAGTGGTGGTGAATTTGAAATGAAAAGTTGGTAGCAACTCACTTGCGCGAACTTCTTGGTTTTCTTTGCGACACCCATTTTGAATGGCTGATGTGTATTTGGGAAAGCGTTGCAATTGAAGATTTATTCGACTGACGCTGATAAGAAAAATATTTCGGGCCGATTTCGCCGATCACATGATGGAGGTATAAATGCATAAATCTAGATTTGGAAAGAGGGTTGTGCATAATGCATAACAAAAGCCGCCAGCATAAATGACAGGGCCACCAGGTCTAAATACATGAATGATGCCTCAGTTCCTGATCAATGCGAGATTCCCTTTCATCGTATCAATATCAGAACCCGAGAAACCCAGGCTCTTCAAATACCCGACCACGCCACCGTGCTTCTCATCAAGAATGTTCAGAAACCCAGTCATGCCGTTCGCGTGGACGCCCCAGAGAACCAGCAGAACGGGGTTATTCCACGCCGACTCGCCGTACAGACTCTTCATCATTTTTAACAGAGCCTCGCGGCCGGGCTCGAGCCCAACGCGGGTTAGTGTGAAGTCGTGGATGATCGCTTCGTCGGCACTCCCTGCCAGACGGTGGATCAGGGCCGCGAGGACCCCGGTGCGGTCCTTTCCGGCTGTTATACTTAGCGATTTGTTAAATACCGTGATGGGTGACCATACCTGAGCAATGAAAGAGGAAAGGCTTCTCTGGCTCGTCACGGATATGCTCAAAGACGGCCTTATAGACTGGCGCGTGCGAGGCGAGATAGGTCGTGTACATCTGCACCAGCGTCTCAGTAGACTTTCCCGGATCAGATGGAGGCACCGCCGCTGCGTTCGGCGGCTTTCCGCCCAGTGCATCCGGGATCCAGACGACTTCGACGCCGTCGATGACAGGACTCGGCTTTTTGGTGCGCTCGTCGGGCCGACGTAGATCGTAGATCTTTTTGATCCCGAGCGTGTTCAGGGCTGTTACGCCGTCGGGTGTGAATGTTGGGACTGGGGCTGCTGAGCGGTAGGCGAGCCCTGGGCGAAGGACTGCTGGGGATGGAGAGGTGGGAATAGTTGCATTGCTGATGTCGCGAAGGTTGAAGATGCCCGGGACTGTGGTGAACGGGGCTTGTGAGATGATCTCGGCTACTGCTTCTGTTGGCAGGGATGTCTGGATGTCGGTTGCCAGAAGCTCTTGCAGATTGTACGTCGACCCCATGATGCAGTGATTTAATGAGCGACAGCAGAGTATCTGAATTGTAAAGAGAACTGGAAGATCGTGGCAGTGAGATGAAGCTGAAGTGGGGGACGCGTACCGCCCAGCACTGCGCTACTCGACGTATATCGCCCGATCAGGCAATGTCAGATAGAATTTAAGTACCGAATTCGCAATAAGACAAGTCTAGAACATTTTGTCTTATATCTCGTACTGTATCTCGTACTATCTCGTTGACTCATTTGTCCTGCTTTGAGTGCGGGGCATTAAACACGATGAACCTCGGCTGTCAGACTGAAGACAGCGTACTACGGGGTTAACTATAGATGCAACTCTGTCTGATTCAATTAAAATGAATAAACTACTCATTCTTCTTCCCCACAAACCCTCCACCCCGCAATCCAAAGTAACTAAACCCACAAACCACCACCATCGCCGCAAACATCAGCCAATACGCCGCCCGGAATCCCTTCAACGTATCCTGGCCCGAGTGTTCAGTAACAGACGCCGCAATCGCAGCACTCACAGCCAGTCCAACCGAGTTTCCCACCTGCGAGACCGAGTTAAACACTGCCCCCGCGAGAGCTTGGTTCTCGCCGGGGTAGGCGCGGGATATTATCAGATTGGAGACCGTGAAGAGGACTTCATAACGTGTTAGTTGTGCAAGAAGAGAGGAGATAGGAGATACGTACCATCTGCATGGATAGGACTGAAAAGCATCGACACGAATGCACCGCGCCAGTATACCCAGTTGGGTTTTATGAGTGCCATAAGAAGTGGAGAGAGTGTGCTGATTATGGCGGATACAAACACCAACTGGCCAACGGAGATTTTGTCCACGGTGTACCCGGTGAAAATGTTTGTTACTGCGCCGGCTATCACCATTGGGAGGAACATGAGCGATGAAGCGAGGGCCCGGTGGTGCTGGATTTCTTGAAAACTGAATATGTTAGCTGGGTTAGGATTGTACTGGCAGGACGTACTATAGAGATGTAAAGTACTGCAAAGCATTGAGCTCTGCCCATGTAAAGAAGACTATGATGCAGGTCGCGCTGAATAAACTGTTCTTCCAGAGACTGTTAGGGATGAGTGCTGGCCGGCCGTGCTTCTCCTGCCATCCAACCCAGAGGACAAAGGTCGGTAGAAGGACGATCGACACCGCGAAGAGAACAATGATGTACGGCTGTTGAAGATTATGGTAGTTCTCTGTGATTTGGCTATCCAGCATGTTAGCGGCGTCCAAGGACCCGAAGACGAGACTCACGCAAGAACGAAAGAAAGTAAAGCCAGGGAAACACTGATAATCGGCGCCCCAACCCAGTCGATCTTCTTCAATCCTTCAAGAACCGGCCCAGCCCTCAGCCTCTCTCTCGGGAGAGACCAGCAGGCAAGAACAGAAAGCAACGCATTGATAATGGCACTGACATAGTATCCAAACCGCCACCCAATCGAATCCGCAAACACACCACCCAGTATCAACCCCACCGAGTATCCCAGCGGCTGTCCCATGCCCATAGATGCGAAACCTAGATTGCGCGCCTTACCCGGTGGAAATGTCCGCGTCATCAGACTCACCGCGCACGGGAGACACATTGAAACTGCGATCCCAAGAAGGGTCCGGAAGGCTATGAGCTGGTTCCCTGTCTGGGCGAGACCGCATGCTAGTGTGAATGCGGCAAAGAGGATACTCCCTGTTAGCCAGACGCGCTTGTCACCGACGACGTCTGCGATGGCGCCGAATATGAGAAGTGTGCACCCGGCGGCAAGGGCGTATACTGCTGCTGGCCACAGAAGGATCTCGTGGTTTAGGCCGAGGTCGGTGGCCATTCGGGGGAGGGCTACGGTGAGGATGCCCGAGCCCATCGTGTTTAGGAAGCTGACGCCGGATAGGGCCACCACGGCTGTTATTGCTTGCGCTTTGCTGGGTGACTGTGGCGTGGCATGGTTCTGGGCTGTCTTTGCATTTGTGTGGGTGTGGTGGAGGACGATTTCTTCTGTTTGGGACATTGTGCAGGTTACACCTAGAATATAAGTTGTATTATTGCATTTATTTAGGAAGGCGATCGAGTTATAGGCACGTCTGACGGAACCAATTCCGACGGTTTGTAAGCCCGGCGGCTTACTCTGTTCGTATAGTGTCTGGTTACCGGCGGATCAGCACACTGGGCTGTATGAACAGGCAGTCGACCCCAATGCTACCAGAGCGATGATACCCTCCATTGTGAGAGGAGACGAGCCAATACGTAGCATAATGTCTCCAGACTCGGTTGGCGACCGAGTAGGGTGATACAGGCCATGCTCTCCAGAACAGCAACAACCCGTATATGCCCATCCCTCACTATCAAGGCCGTGGCTTTCTCAGCCGACCGATGCCTCTGCTGCATGGACATTGTCTCCAGAACCGATGTAGTTGAAAGACATATGGTTTTTGTTGCTGACATGAAATATCCGCGGAGCTTTGAACTGGAGAATGCGCATTCCGGTCCACCCAGACGCGGTACGATGGCTGTGACGCGTCTCTGATCGTTACGGGCAGCTCACATAGTCAATTCCAGAGGATACAGATAATCTCTACTAATTACACTCAGTATAAAGACCTCTGCGACCTATGTGGCAACTCACAACCGATCGTCCTACTCGTGCAGGAGCTTCTAAAGCTATTCGGCCCAACATCCAGCAAGCGGCAGCTTTGACGGCATTCAATACCACTGAATATGAGTACTTCGGCTTTCATAATGATACATTATAGTTTAATCCAAGCTGAAGCCGTATGTTCAGACGGTCGGGCCTGGTAAATTGGCCAGTTGGTTGCCTCGGCGCTAAGGCTGCGCACAACAACTGCACAACCTATCAACTCTGACAACAAGGCCAACCTGCATGATTACTTCTATTTCTGCATTCGAGATGATCCATGAAAAGCAATAGATAAGCGCTAGTGCTACTGCCCCGCACCGAGCTGTCTCAAGGTCTATCTCCGATTTCAAGCACCGAACCTATCGTTGTTACAGAAAAATCCATTTGCTGCTGTTATGGATGGCGCACGGACGAAACAAGCTCTCGCAAACGAGGAAGATATTGCCCATGTCGTCTGGGCAGCTCATATCCTCTCATATCTTACAAAAAAGCAGAATAACGCGGAGTTGGCAGATGAAGCGGACGACGACACTGACAATGATGAAATAGCTGATTATGAGACGGACTGCGAGACGGAGAAGGCAGTGATTCTGTCGGGATCCCGAGAATCTGTTCGACGGAAGTTCTTGGATTGTATCGCGCAGCTATTCTCGCACTGTAAGGGGTGGGACGGGGTTACGGGGGCTGCACTGCGTGAGATGGAAGACGGCGTCGAGGTGGATATTGCGCGCAACGACGGGTTCTCTTCTGATGTCGAAGCTCTGGGATATTGCAGGATCGTGGAGCGATATTTGGCGGGCTCTATTGAAGGTAGGGGACAGCTTGCCTTTCTTTGTCGGTGTTGAAGTTGTACTGACGGTGGCCTGCAGAAACAAAGAGTCCTGCAGATTCTGGGACTGACTTTGAGCAGACTGCTGTGGGTTATATGTCTGAAAGGGTTGACGAGTGGATCAAGGACCTCCGAAGGGTTATAAGAAAGACCAAGAAGGCTCGTCTATGCAACCATCAACAACACGGAGAGGATGCGACAGCTCAAGACTGGACAAGGATGATGGAGCTGGCACTGCAATTCGATACAGAAAAGATAGACTCCGAGACGCGGCTCTCAATAGTCAAGCATGCGTACAGATGCGTGAACATTATTAAAGTCCAAGACTTGCTCTCGCATATGTTTGGCCAGGATGGACAAAAGCTCTGCGACAGGCTGAATTTCATCGCCAGGCCACTAACAGACGCCCGATTACTGAGATCAATCGCAGCGCGAGAGCCACACTTCCGAAACTGCCGACTTTCACTGGTGCCGCCAAAGCCGAAGACGCCTCTGGACGCGAGGTATGTGGTAGGAATACCAGAGGCGTGGGAACAACTAGGGCTGGGGCCCGTACCGGACTCGTTGGCCACTTCGTCTAAAATTAACCTGAAGTTCAAAGAGGCGTGCGCAGAACCATTTGGCCTCCATGCTGAGATGCAGTTAGTCTTGCATTATAATGAGCGATGTGCACCGCAGCCGACTGCAGACTACTTTGGATGCAGTAAGAAGAGTTGCTTGCTGTGTGAGACGTTTCTGAGGGCTTTGCCAAATCCAATCGACACACGCGGCAGGCATGGTGTCTGCCATCCCGCCTGGGGCATGCCAGCGTCCGATTCAGCCGGTATACAGGATACTGTCAAGGAGTTAGGAAAGAGCCTCGTGGCTCGCATTCGAGAGCTGCTCAATGGGACGGGCAAGACCCTGGGTGACAACGTCAAGCAGTCAGAGATAGTGTCTGGATTTTCGGTGCTGACTCTGGAGGAGTGGCATCAGAAGGATATGGCCGTACGACAGTACAGAGATAGTCAGACGCAACAGCAAAGAGAGATGCAAATTAAGTAAGCTTCATGTTGTTTATATTAGAAAATACCAACAGCCAACTGACCATCATAACTAGGCAGGGTATTGCGCCAACTACGAGATCCAAACATCTCCCACGCCAGGACTTCGAGCCTGAAGACTGCTGTGTCATGTGTAACACCAGCCCAGGACGCCCATGCCCACAGTGCCGAAGTACATATTATTGCTCCGACGAATGCGAGAAGAGCGACGCTGCTTCACACAGGATGCTCTGTGAACAGTTTGCCACGCAGGCTGAAAGACCTTCCCCGCAACATAAACGGGCCATATTCTTCCCGGTGGACAGCGAAGAGCCATCCTTGATATGGATTCCATGTACGCGCGAACACGACACCGAGGACCGCATAAGCTGGACACAGCTAAACCCCCACCCCTATCTCGGAACAGATAAACCATTCAAAGGAACCTTGCGAATTGAACACAACCCAGTACGATCGCGGAACCTAGGATTTGGGTTTAGAGCCCCTACCTCTCTTAAGGAAGGTTACTGCGTCTCCCTGGTGCATCGTGACGCGTATTTAAGGGATGGATCAAACATGAATAGAAGTATCCAAGCCTCTATTGCAGCATCTGGCCTGTCCACAACCCCGCATGAATACCGGGGACCAATGATTGCTCTGCGAGAAACCCACCCTGAAGACTATGGCGATATAACACTGGCCGACCTTCGACATATCATGGATTATCTGGTAAGTTACGCAGACACAAAGGTGAGGGAAACTGTCCCGGATTTGCGTCACCGCGCCCCATCCACCATCCGCGGCGTGAGGATTTGCTGTTACGGCGAACTGGAGCTCCATGGCTCGCACCCATTCGTTTCTGTCGATGTCACCAGATCTAACCAGATTGCACTGGGGGACGGATCCATCTCGCCAATATCCGTCTGTCTCGGCATGCCGTTACGGCTGTGGAAGGAGCCGGACCATGAGTTCCACGAAAACCCGCCTGGATGGGAGTTCACCATGACTGCAGATAGTAACCAGAACGTAGCTTTCTTGATGCTGGAGACGGACCCATTTAAAGAGGCATGGGGCCGGGCACCTATGTACTGGAATATGGAGATTGGGAATGTCTGCGCGGTTCGTGTAGACGGGGAAGACCTGTCTATGGACGATGTGGCTATGATGTGCTACTTCGTGAGGCGCAAATTGCAGCCCATGTTTGAGGAGGTGCTGGAATCGAGCACGAGTGTGGCAAGGAGGCGACGGGTTCTGGATTTTATTACTTGGGATAATATGGTCGCCTATTGGAGCGCGAAGGGATCCAGTCGCAAACGGACTCGGAAAGGCCAACCTGCATCAGATTAAGGAAGTAAATTGGATAGGACGATTTGCATAATACCCAACTCGTATGCGTTATTTGTATGGCCTGCAACCAGCCAGGAAGCCATCAACCCTCCACTTACCGATCGTTGAGTCGGAAACCACGACTGCTCGGAGTAAAATACAGCGGAATCCAAGCGCCTTGACTGCTACAGACCTCAAGCCCAAAAATGGGAAACCTGGATGGACACTGCGAAGACTCGACCAGCCGTACTCGTATCGCGCAGCATGGGATGGACCAGGACGGACAGGGCAACAACAGCCAACCCCGCATTTGGCCTATCCTAAACCAAGGAATGCTAGTATAGTGCCCATGGGGAAGAGAATTGGAAGATGGAGATTGGACCAACCCCGAGACTAAGCTTAGCGGCGCTCCTGGTGTTGTTGAGGGCTGCTGACAGCAACCTGCTTGATGGTCACACGGGAAAACGCCACGCTGCCTGGACACGGGCTAAATAGAGCCGAGATGCTCTTTCACGCTGTTCTATTTGCTATCGCCCTGGTTCGGCTGTGTGGACATAGGTAGTTCTGTCGTGTAATGCCGATGGTGAAGCCGACTTCGCCATGCATTATCCCGAGATGACTACTCGCCCTGGACTTGCTGTCGTATAAGTCAGTTTGCTCTGATTCAGTGCACTGCGTCTCCTGTTGAAAAGTCCATACTGACCGTCACCATGCGTTTCTACAAGCGCAAGATCACCGTCAACGACAATGCTGTCACCAGCGCCGTGAACTTAACACTGCGCCAGTCGTTGCTACCTAATGCCCTAGGTATTTCGAACATCAAGCAGCAGATGCATTGCTAACAACTGCAGTAACAATTCTGTTCTTCCTCTGGGGTTTCGCATACGGACTGCTCGACGTGCTCAACTCGCATTTCCAAACGACGTTAAACATCACCGCCAGCAAGTCCAGCGGTCTGCAGGCATCGTACTTTGGGGCATATTTCGTCTGCCCATTGACGATCTCGGGATGGATCAATCGCAGATTCGGGTTTCGTGTGACCTTCATGACGGGTGAGTATCACACTCATGACTTGTGCCTGGCTGACCATCAGGCCTTGCAACTCTGGCCGTCGGCTGCCTCCTCTTCTGGCCGAGTGGAGTGAAGAAATCATTTGGTGGATTCTGCGGCAGCATGTTTGTATGTCACCCCTGAACAGAGAATTGATCGATTGCTGACCAGCAGGTCGTCGGAGCCGGCCTCTCAACCCTTGAAACAGCCGCAGACCCGTACGTCCCCAACCTGATGCATGGAATCAACTAACAGTATAGATTCCTCGCCATCTGCGGACCCCCTCGCTACAGCGAAATCCGACTGAACCTCGCACAAGCCGTGCAAGGCGTCGGAACCTTCGTCGCGCCCCTCCTCGCAACCCGCGTCTTCTTCGCCAACACAGTCGACACAGACCAGGGCCTCGAGAACGTACAATGGGTCTACCTCGGCGTAGCAGGCTTCGTGGGACTGTTGATAATCCTATTCTTCCTGGCCCCGTTCCCTGAAATCACAGATGCAGACCAGCAGGCGCTCGAGAGCATGATCACCGACGGTGGAGAGGAGAGCCCGCCGCTGAAGAAACAGTATAACCTCTTCCTAGGCGTGTGGAGCCAGTTCTGCTATGTCGGCGCGCAGATTGCCCTCGCTGGCTATTTTATCAATTTCTGCCTTGAGGCCGGGTATTCGTCTGCTATGTCTTGTATGTCTTCCGTTTTTTTATATTTGGCGCTGGCTAATAGAACAGCCGACCTGCTCGCTATTGCACAGGGTCTGTATGCAGCGAACAGGTTCATCGCGACCGGGTTGATGATGATGAAGGCGTTCAAGCCGCGATATATGCTAACAGTGTATCTCGGTCTGTGCGTTGTCTTTGCGATCGCAGCGATGAACACGACCGGCGCGGCGTCTGTCGCGCTCTGCATTCTTGTTTTCTGTTTTGAATCGGTATGTCTAACATGAACATTAAACCTTGACGCGATGGATGGATACATGCTGATATCGTAGTGCTGCTTCGCAACGATCTTCTCCCTCGCGCTGCGCGGTCTCGGGAGACATACAAAGGTCGGGGGGTCGTTTCTCGTCGCTGCGATTTCAGGAGGGACTGTGTTTCCCCCTATGATGGGTGCTGTTGTGGTATGTATCCCATTCCTTTTCTTTTCTTTTCATTTTTTTTTTTTTTTTTTTTTTGGGAATGCTGACCAGATAGACGAACAAAAACGCGCATCTGGCTATGGCGATTCCCATGATGGGGTATATTCTCGCGTTTATCTTCCCGGTGTATGTGAATGTCTTTAAGAAGGATACTATGGATATGCACCGCGATACGGGGATTAATGTGGATGTCCCGGTTGGGAAGGAGATTGAGCTTGAGCGAGCGGATGCTGAGCAGGTGGATCGTGTTGAAAGGCAGTGAGATGGCTTTTGTGAAGTATAGGATGTGTATCTCAGTAGGTTGAATAATCTTTCTTCTCTTTGACTCTCTGCACGACTGTAATTATATTCCAAATTGTCACTGTCAACTAGAACGATCGATTTCAACCACCAATTGGTCCTCTGCATGCAGAGGGCAACAAGTCGACATACCGTCCATCGTGTCGGCACACGAGGTACGAGGGGCGGTGGAGAGTACCTGCCTTGAAGTTGATAGATCATATATTCGGTCTATAAATTCTCCCGCGCTGACCTGAGTGGAAATTGCATGACTCGTGCGACAGCGAAGCAGACCGAATTAGGGCTTGACAACATGCTCACCGAAGCCAAGTCCACATCTCGATTAAAACCATGCCAGGCGGCCATTCAGAAACGTCTATCTGGATCTGAGAAATTGGTTTCGATCTGGACATTTGGAATCCTATCCTGCTGCCAAGTTAAACTAATGTTTCTGTTGCTGCAAGTATGGGCGAATCGCTATCTGGGTGGGGAGGCGAGGATGTCTAACGACGAGGTCGGCCCGATGGTTAATTTATTTCTTGCTATTGCCTTGGGGATGGCACGCTGATACAGCTGTCGGTGGATGGTGTGGGATTCAGCTGAAATTCAAATATCTGTCACATTCACTACAACATAAGCTGTTTGGATTACGTATACTGATAGCTATAGCACAATAACTAAAACAAGCCGCCAGATTCAGGTACACGTGTGATCTGCAGTTAAAGTTGATATGTCTGATAATCAAGATCCTCTCCAGGCCATTGGATTTGCACGGCTCCACAACCCTGCCAACTGGAGATCCGATCCACAGCGGGATCTTCTAGTGGAGGGGAAGTGGCTGTCATTCTGGTTGATCCCAGTCGTCGGTCCTTTCATATTTATGGAGGATAACTGCAAAGCTCTGTCGTTGGCATCAATTCTACGAATGCAGGAGACGATACACTCGACACCTCAAGTCGCGCCACCTGAGACTGTCGGGAAAGAATGAAACGTGCAGCGTTCTCTATTTACTAACCAGAATCAAGAATATGGAGAGCAATACGGACGCCAATTCCATCTCACATGGCACGCTGTATGCCACCATCTGGGTGGAATATGGAATCTGCACCGTCGTCATGCTCCTGCGAGCATACTCGCAGTTCTTCGTCCTCCGCAGGTTCACAGTCGATGACTATGTGATGCTCGGTGCCTACGTTAGTTGCCACTACATACTGTAATACTTCAAGGTGACTCTAACAGACGCAGCTCTGTCAAGGCGTCGCGTCCGCACTCTGCACCGCATCAACACACTGGGGCCTCGGAGCGAGCGTCATGAGCCTCAGCTACAAACAGATCGTCAACGTGCTGAAATTTGCCATGATCTCGATGCCATTTGGCGTGTTTGCGCCGCTGCTCGGTCGCATCTCGTTCATCCTCTTCCTTCTCTCGTCCGTCATCACGGCCCATAACCCGCGGCGGAAATGGCTGTGGGGGCTCGTCGCCCTGCAGCTTGTTATCAATACAATCCCGTGCATTCTGCAGTTTACGCAGTGTCGCCCGGCGAGTGCATTATGGGATCCGATGAATTTGATTCAAAAGTGTCAGGGCGCGGTTGTTGTTCAGAAGTTTGGGTATTTCCAAGGGGGTGCGCATCCGAGTTCTATACTGCGAAATGTTACTGACCAGCGCAGCGTTTAATGCATTGACGGACCTGATCTTAACGGTAATCGGCCTCGTCGTGATCCTCTCCCTCAAAACCCACCGCTCCAATAAAATCGCCCTCTGCTCGATTCTGTCGTTGAGTTTATTGTGCGTTCCCGTCCAAGGTCCGGACATACAGTAAGGACATACTCTAAGGGCATACCCTCCTAACAAACGCAGAGCCATGATCGCCGCTATTCTCAAGACAGTCCAGATTCGAATCATGAATACGTTCGAGTTCAGCCGTACGCTCCTCGCCTAATATATGTATTGCAATTCTAACCCTCGTTCTCTAGAAGCAATGGGCCTCTGGGCAATCTGGTTCCTGTAAGCATACACATATCCACCACCACCACCTCCTCGTTCTAAACTGACAAACCAGAACCGAAGGAACAGTCGTGATAGTAACAGCCTCCGTTCCTCGTCTTCGTGCAATCGTCGTCCTGGGTCGTCAGAGACAAAAGTCATCCTACAACCCCTACAACCCCTACAACACGCCTCCAACCCCACGGGGTCGGTCAGATAACAATAACATTAATAGTACTGAAAACGGGCTATATCCGTCGAAAGAGCAATCACCCCGGACGAAGTATATGAACACGCCCATTGATGAGACATTGCTCTTTGAGGGACGGGGGAGGAGTGAGGATAGCCCTGAAGACTTTGACATTCTGCCTATGGAGTCGGCCACGGAGTTGATTCCGGTGACGGGGAGGAGTGCAGTTTAATATTTTAATATTTAATATTTATACTTATTTGGATATTGCACGTGAACACGTTATCAAGTATTGATTGTCTCATTAGAGTATTAAGCAATATCGCATACGTAGAGTGTCCCGCAACTGTTCTCACTAGCTTCGAGTATATATTAAATCACGAAAATCGCAATTAACGCGCCAAGAGCACCGGATACACCATACTGGCTTAGCTTACTCGCCGCCCCTGTGAAGCCTGGGTCGTTCGGTCCAGTTGTAGTTCCTCCAGGATCAGCGCTGCCGGAATCCGAAGAGGTCGAAGACGAAGATGAGCCGGAACCAGAGCCAGAGCCAGAGCTGGAACTTCCATCATCCCCGTCCCAGGAAGAGGACGAGTCAAGGCCAGAGTTCGATCCCGAGCCGGATACCCCGGTAGCGGAGGCAGAGCTAGTCGATGAGGCATCGTCGTTTGAAGAGGAGCCGAGATCGAGATCAAAGTTAAAGCCGGAGTCGGAAGAGCTAGAGTCATCGCCTGAACTTCCTGTTTCTGTTGCTGTTGGTGAAGAATTTGTTGCAGTACCTCCATTGTCGCCATCACTACTACCGCCATGGCTGCCACCGCTGCCGCTATCACCGAAGAGTAGATTGAGGAGGTATTTTATAATCTGCATTATGTAGTCGAAGAGCTAGAAAAGGTTAGAAAAACCTCACAGTGTTCGTACGGGTGCATACCGGAGTGATGCTATTAACCAAGTCACGTATCTGGACAGCAGTATCGTGTGTTAACAGGATACTGGCGTTATCAAGAAGAGTCTTGATCTTGTCAATCACGTCCGAGTTGAGTAGGTCAAGCAGCGTCTGCGTTATTAGCCCGTGCCTCGTTCCAATCAGGGGAATACGCACCGGAAGCAGCGGTCCAAGTTGGTCCTGAAGATCCTGGACCGCATCGGAGTTCAGCAGGTCGGAGATGGTACCGACAAGCTTCTTCGTGTCGTCGGCACCTCCATCCCCCAGGAGCGATGCAAGATGGGTGATGATGGAATTGATGTTGTCGAGGGACTGCGGCTTCAACAGATCCAGGATCGGCTGGATAAGGCCTTTGATATTATCGACGATGTCACCTAGATCGAGTGCTCGAGCCATGAGGACGTGCAGCTCATCTTGCGTGACACCGGATACCTGGACCAAGGATAGGTCATCGTGATTGACCGACAAGGTCGAAGTGACCGCCACCGGCAGCACGAGAAGGGAGAGGTATCTCGAGATGAGCATTGCGGATGGCGGTTGTCAATAAACTAGACTAGCCCTTAACCCCGAAGCAATCTGGGGTGCATAACGGCGTTCATGCCCAAGATATAGGCATCTTCTCCGCTCTGAGCGACTCGCTGCAGGGCATGCCATGGGGGTCCTGGCCTGCCTTGGTCCATGTGATGGGTAGAGTTCCTATACGCAGGGTCTCACCAGCTCCATATAGCCTCATTAGCGATCAAATATCGACCAATGTTGTGCGAGATAACCATCGGTGGCTGTAGAATAAATTGGTGGCGGAGAATGAGAGCGGGGAGTGTATGACTCTTGCAATCTGACATCGAAGAGACTGACTCGAATGCGAGAGTAGATAAAATCCGACAAAGCCTGTATAAATCTGCAGGGTCTAGCCAGGTTAAATAATAAACACTGCAGGTCTAGCCAGGCAAATTAGCGGGCCCAAGAAACCAGCCCTAAACGAGGCACAGCACATGCCAGATGCGCGAAAAGTCACGTATCTCGGCCCGCGGAATGAGGCCTTGGCTGGTTTGTATGGACATGTTCACTTGATGCATATTAAAAAGACTGCTGCTTGGTAATATCCGTGTCTTGTCTGGACATACCCCAGAGGTTCATGGTTCGCTTCATTTGATTACCAGTGTCAACCTTACCGCTGCATCAGGTGGTTTCCGCCTCAGGATTCCACCTTGGAAAAAGGCTCAGACTGTATTTTGTTCAGACGAGCGGTTTCAACATTACAATAGAATATCAGGACGATTGAATATTTCTAGAGGTAGTTGCATGGTTATGCCAATTTGACAACTTCCTTGCCAGATCGGAGTCAACTGGTCTGGCTATGAGATCTGGCAGAAGCCATGCAAAAGCGATCCTGGCGTATTTCTTGGTACAGAGTTTGGCCAGAAAGCGACAGTCCCACAAGTAAGAGATAGTAGGGACCTGTCTTGCTGGCTCGAGTGGTGCCTGGGGCAGAGTTAGCAGGCGTTGTATGACAGATTATAGCCTGCCTGGCAGTTCATGTTTCCTTCACAAGCTACGAATTCACTATAGCTTCAAGCTATATACAGTGACTCATCCATATTACTATATCAGGGTAATATGTGAAGATCGTCTGCATGCTGATTACACTACGCCCGCTGATTCACACGTACGAAGGTTCATTCACTAACAATATTAAGGCGGCAGTAACTATCAGCTATACTGCTAGTGAAGCTGTGAATATCCTGTTACACAGAATGCCCTGGCTAACTTGTAGCGTACGAGCTTTCAGTTATAAATAAGACGCAAGTCGCTGTGTCTGATAGGATCATGCTGTTCTGTCTTCAAGTCTGAACATATATTTTGATATTTTGACACTTTGTATTTTGACACCTACTTTGACTCTGTTACCTTACACCACCAAGTCTTCAAGATGTTCGATGGGAACCGAAAGGCCGCTTTGAAGAGAATGACCGCTTTGAAGAGAATGTCAGATGGGGACAGAAGTCTGGACAGGCTACTTATCAGTGACGTGTGGGCCACCAGCAATGATGCTGCCATGCAGGGCCAGTCCAAAAACACCGCCGAAAGCACTCCCGACAAGAGGCCCACCGAAGCTGCGATGGGTCCATCCCTAACGGACCGTCTGGAAAAACGGAAGCTCTTGTGCAAAGCACACAACGACACCCGTCCACGCAATCATTTCGAGACCCTCCTCGTGGACAGGACCAGCGAGTGCCCTTTGACCGGCAAGCAGATGAGTCCAAAAGAAGCCTGCACCGCTATCAGGGGGCAGTGGAGAAGGGAAGGCATATGGAATCCCAAGTGGGACGACCAAGGTATCCCTTTCGGTCCCTGGACGCCATTCCAGGGACGAGACGCCGGATTCGTGGGCGAGGGGGCCATGTTTGATCGTGGTACAGACCCAACTAGGCCATGCAAGCGGTTCCAAACGCATGTGCAAATGGTGCGGGATAGCATTGGAGACAGGTGCCCGGTTACAGCTAGGAGCGCGGTCGTCACGCGCGTGCGCATGGCGTGGAAGTACTGGAATATCTGGAATCGGAATTGGGGAGCCATGCCTGGACCGCAGGCTAAATGGAACCACGAGATTCCACTCGAGGAGTGGCTGAAGGATGAGATGGGTGATCAGTACGTCTATGATGTTGACACTGCTGAGGAACAGTGCGGTGTTGAGGATCCAGTTCCGGCATGGCTCCCATTGCTGGAGAGCGAAGGGGGGTTATCTTTGCCTTCTCTGCCGTTCCGTGATAGTGATTTCACGGGCGAGCCTCTATTTGGTATGGGCAGAATCAACAGCACCGTCGGCCCTTGCATGAAACGACCTCCGTTCGGCATGCGAGAAGGCCCGTCCATTTTCGGCAGCCCGGACAGCCCATATCAGTTCAATCGGATGCGCCACCCACTGCAGGATGGCTGGCCCCTGTTCCAATGCTGTCTGACCACTTCCGACGTCTCTTCAACACTCGGAGCAGGACGCAAGCGGTTGACTATTTTGGCATGCAATCACGGCGATTACGGTGCTGCATCCCATGCTGGAATGTACAATCCCCCCTGGCCAGGATTCAACCAAAGACGCCCACCCATCACACCTGGCGATGTCTATGCCATGGAGGCTCAGCGGGCAGTCGGTCTGGACCACATGGCTCAAAGCGCGAACCAGACTAGGCTAGCCATGGAACATCACAGGCAGAAAATGAATGCCGCTCGTCGGGCAGCCCCTTGGCAAACAGCAAGCCATATTGCACGTCAAATGGGAGTTGACACACCCCCTGTCACTGGCCAGGCCAAAAACCTTAACATCCAGCCACTCCTGGTGGACAGCAGAAGCCCAAATACCGTCCAACACAGCGATCCAACAGCAAGCCCCAGACAGGGAGGTGTCGCAAGAGCTGACCAGATCGAAGCGGCCTCTGAGCGTCAGTTCGCACACGACCAGCAGGAGTTCCGTAGACTGGACGCTCGTTTGACGCATCTCCGTGAACTAATCGATCGACAGGAGGCCATTGAGCAGCAGAACTCTCCGTACCAAGGATCGGGCGGTAATCTAAGTCGAATGGGCCCCGACCCAGCATGTCGCGATTGCCAGACCGAAAACCTGAACAGGTCCCAGCCAGCCAGAAGTAATCCCACACGCCCAATGACGACCAACCACAGGGATTCAGAATCTGACCCAAGACTGGAAAGTCGCAGCAACACCGACAGGCGTCATGGAACTAGTCGGGACGATGTACTTCGATTGCCCCCTCGAACACGACATGTTTACAGCTACCCCAAAGGCCTGGACAGGGTCACGCCGGCCCCGGCCACCACAAGCCGAGGTCCAGTTTGTCCCTGGGATCTGTCCTCGACTAGCAAGAAGAGAAGACGTGACGAGACTGTCAGGACGGGCAGGAGTGACAGGAGTGACAGGACCTACCGGAGTGACAGACCCGACGAGACCCGCAAGGCAGGAAAGACTTGCAGGCGCAGGAGCCCTTCTGGGCACCGACTTTGCAGGGAAGCTGTACATCGCATGGAAGATTTAATCGACTGTATCGATGACCTTGCCGAAGACATGGACCGGGCTCAGCGAGCCGCAGTGCGCAGCGCAACCGCGCACAACGCAACCGTGACTACGATACGGCTCGGAGGAGGGCCGGCTACCGTACACATTGGAGGGGAAATCAACCAGAGGACCGCCAAGTCGATCAATCTGGCCCGTGAGGGAATCGCGCTGACTTGGTCGCCAAATTCTCGGGTCCCGGGTAGTCTGAATATGCGTATCACGGTCTCCCCTCCCCAAAGCACTGATGGGCAGCAGGGTGCCACTGAGAAGGCTACTACGAAGGCTGGTACTGATCAGGCTGGCACCACTGATGAGGGTACCACTGATGAGAATCGTGTTACTGATGATATGGATACCACCGGTGGACCGACAGAGGACTGGGATATGGTCCCGCGAACCGATGCATGATTACCTGCAGTGGATGTTTGGCACTGCGAATCCCCGGGCCTCAAAAAAGGAAAGGAAAGAAATAAAAAAAAAAGGAAAGAAAAGGACAGAAAATCCTTATCAAAAATATCCTATAACTCAATGGAAAGCGTTGTCTAACATATCGAGCCGGTGATCAATAATCCTTTTGTAGACCGTAGCATATCTAGTCGTGGGCAAACAGGGGTCGTCCTTTATAATCACGGTGATGGAAGGAGAAAGGAGAAGAGATTGAATGAATATTCGTCGTCTTCATTTGCTGCTGGATTTGCGAATTATCAAAGTGTATTCCTATTCATACATGGTTGGGCCGGAATTCCTGCACACCATTTTCGAGCGTACAGATCCAAGCACCGCCAACACAGGATACACTGGATATTGGGACAGAGGAAGAACCCTATCTCACCGAATCAAGAAACCCGACTGGTTGCCAGCGAACGCAGCGTAGGTCTGCCCAAAGGTCTCATCTTCGCCAAGCCACATTCTATAACTAATCCTGGCGTATCCTAGGGCTCGGGGAACAAGATCTGGTGCAAGGCTGCAATAAACCCCAGCAAGCATGATCCAGTATCGGATAACCTTGTCCTCCATCATGCCCCATTTCTCTACCTGGAGGCGAGTACCAGGGACCCGAGGGAGCTGACCACCGGTAACGAGGAAGCCAAGTAAATCTAGGGTCTTCAAGAAGAGGTTCACTTCCTGAAATCGTTGGAGGTCATGCAGTGCCTGGGATTTGCGGTATAGGGTCTTCTCCGATGGTTCAGGCTACCATCGAGGTCGCGAAGGGCGGCGTTGAACTGGCCAGTCTTCAGGAAACACAACGCAAGATTCTGTCTGGTTATGATGAGTTCGGCAGTTGATGGAGAGCAGTCCAGAGCCTGGGAGTAACCATGGCGGATGTTAGTTCGGTCTATACAAAAGAGTTCCAGCTGAACAAAATCCACCTCTTCATCCTCTGCAATGAGCGTGACCGACATCGTCGACCGTGGAGGAGTGACACATATGAGTATCATGTAAAGCCCACGATTGTGGGTTTCCAAGGCTAGATCTTTGAACATACATCTCTTCAGTGTGTCCTATTTCAGATGGGACATAGGCGGGTGGCAGGATTGAAGTACGTTTGAACTTGGAATGAATAGGATTCGTCGGGGGCATTGTCCGTTGGAACATGAACTGCATTATGGTAATATCGCGCGAAGGCATCATTTCCGGACGCTGACCCTTTCGAGATTCAGCAGCTTGGAGTTGGAGCTCATACTCGTTCAAAAACCTGACATAGGCGGGCTCGGTGAAGCCGTGATGGGCGTCCATTGTGCAGGTTGATGGTGACCGGAACTTGCTTGGGAATTGGAGATGGAAAAGGGGACTATTGTCAACAGAGGCAGAAAGAATCCTCTTGCGTGCCAGCTTCGTAGTATTCCAAAGCAGTGTCTTTGCTGCGAGGCGCGTGCTTGCAGTGAATTTGCCAGCTCGCTGGGTTGTGTTGAAGAATCAAGGTACCAACACATCCTATCGAAACACAGCAACGCCCACTGGGTGGGCCTTCCTTGTCTCCAGCGGGCTAAGCATTTAATATGGGAACTCGATTGGCAGGTTTGTGTTGCTGTCATTAACTTGCTCTCATTCACTAAATGTGGTTGCTCCACAGTTCGCTACAGCTCAGGGTGAGACGGATTCACGAGACTCCCATAAGGGACACCACAATCATCAGTCTGTAAATTTGCTGCCCTTGACCAGATCCTCCTTTGGTCGGTTCTGCATACTTAAGATCATCGGTGCTTGGGCAAATTAATAATCTTCTATCAGGGGTGAACCCGTATCGCCTCCCTCTAGGAATGTCCGTATCATCTGGGACATCTCCTCCAAGCCAGAAGATTGGCAACGTTTTAATAAGTCCCGAAGCCCCTTTCCCAACTCGGCCTTGATGTGTCCTGACTCAAGGAGCAGGGTGGTGGCCTCGTGGAATTGGGGGCAATTCTGTTCGCGACAAAGAGCAACGACCACCTTCAAAATGTTTCTCCCTTTGCTGTTGGTCACATCGGGGGACTGGGAGGATGAACATAGAATCGCCACCATTCTGGGTTGGGCACAGCGTATTGCTCACTCCAAGGTCGTTATGCCTTCATCATCTCGCGCGTTAGGGTCCACTGTTTCCGATTCCAGAAGCATTGACATCATCTTCGCCGCCACCTCGTCTCCAACTGTCGCGCACCACGAGAGCGCTGTACGTCCGTTGGAATCAGTAGCGTCATGCTCACATTTCCGAGCATTGAATATGAGGTTGAATATCCCCATATACCCCATTTTCACACAGTATGTGAGCATGGGGGTACCGTCCGGGAAGCGGGCCATGGGATCAGCCCCGGCAGCAAGAAGGAGCTGGACATATCCCTTCCGAGACACCTGGACAGCTGAAGTAAGTGGTGTAAACCCTGCGCGATCTTTATGTTCCATATCGACTCCGCATGTCCCTGTCAAGAACTGGATGATATCATCATTAAATGGTGTCAGGACGGCATGATGCAAAGGTGTTCTCCCAGAATTGTCTGGCGTATTTGGGTTCCCCTGTGCTTCGTGTAGTACTTTCATAACTGCCACCCGACCAGTGTGGTTGATTCGGCCTTGAGCCACAATGGAGAAAGGAGTTTGTCGATAGCGGTTTGTTTTATCGACAGTATGGGGTGCATGTTGAAGGGCAGCTCTGGCCAGCCGGTCAAATCCTCTATCGGCGGCATATACCAGAATGGTCGTCCCACGAGAAGGCCAAAGGTCTATTAATCGCTGGAACGCGAACGGGATAGTGGGATCCTCCCCTTCCACGATGCTACTATTCGTCATTGCGTCGTGTTGCCTAGTATTAGCGAATAGACCAATGTCTGCAGCAAATTCGATTAGAAGCTCCACTACAGCCTCTGATGCAGCGTAGTAGAGAGGGCTGTCCTGTGCATTTATGCCCGCATTGTACTTCCTGTCGTATTCTGCCCGCCTGTACTCACCCGTCTCTAGCATCTTCCGCAGTAGGGCCATGTCTCCAAACTCCGAAAGGTACGAGAGTAAACTGCGTGGCAACTTGAAGGCTTCCTCTAATCGCATTTTCCCGGGGCTCTCAAGGGATCCCTGGTGACCTTTATCTGAATGGTTATCCCCAGAAGGATCAATACCCAGTAACGCCCTCGCAGCCGCCGTCTTACCGGCATATAATGCAGCAAGTAGTGGGTATTTGAATCGGCCGCCACTGAGTGACAGATGGCGAGATCTCTCAGGATGTATCCCGATCAGGGACTCCGCTCCTTGTTCCGAAAGAATATACAGGAGATGTGTTTCACGGCTATACCGATGATTGGAATGCTTTTGGAAGGTGTTATAGAGGGGAATCCATTTGTCCAGAACTAGATTCTCAAGGAACGGCGCTTGCGACACTCCGAGACACTGCGCGGTGTTGGCATGGTGCATAATGTGGTTCGCTGCGTATTCTACAAAGGGAAACTTGCTTAAGATTGTCTGGGTCTGGTGTTCATCAAATGCAACACGCGCGTAACCGGCACGACCACCGTGGGATTTCAGGTCAGCTCCAAGTTGTATCAGGCAGACTCTGGTGAAGTGGGCATGGCCCTGTCCTTCGATGCTGTTTTCTCCGTTTGATAGCTTCTGCATTCCGCCCTCTTTGAGGAGAAAGTCTCGCACTGACTCGTGGATGAACTGGACAGTCGGTGCCTTGGACTTTGTGATCTCAGCTAACCCTTTCGACACGTCCAGAATAAACTTTCTCAGAACTTCTGCTGTCACTTCTGCTTCGTTGAAAGGTTCTTGAAGCTGGTCTTCCGATCCGGTGAGAACCGCAACCTGCAACTCCTGGGGACTGAGGGGTCGCTTGGCAAACAGGATAAACTGGATACAAAGGACCATCTCATCTATATCTTTGCAGTCTCGTGTGAGGATATCAAGGAACAAGTCATGCAAACCGTCGGGGATTTCGTCAAGCCTTCGTTTCAATGTTTTGGTGCGACCTCGATCATGTTCTTTGTTCAGTATGGGCACAACCAAGGCGACCCAGAGAAAGATACCCGAGGATTTGCTCAATATTTCAGATTTGATCTCATCAGCCTGAGGCGTATTCTCAATCTTGATCTGGGAATCAATATAAAGGCGGATATCGTCTCCGTGATCGCTCTCTTTCTCCAGGACAAGCTGGAGCCCTGTTTTGATGGTGATCTCGGGATAGTGGCGGCTGGAGAAACAAACTAGAAGCTCGCCTGATTTCTCGCGGGAACCCAGTTCCTCAAATAGAGATACCATGTCACGGACATCATCCTCAGGGCATTCATCCAATGCGTCAACGTAGCAAACGACACGACGGTGTCGAAGGCGACCGACAACCAGTCTAAATATCTCTTTGAGCATTTCTGGTTGCCAACCACCGTTCTTGATAGCGTCAAGGCCGTTATTGCCGCAATTATCGAGGCATGACATGAGATCTGGTATCTTGGACATCAGACTGAAGAGAAGCGAGCGATATAGGCCGTTTGTTGACTTTTCGAGAGCATCGCCTCGCGCGTTGAAGAAGAATGATATCACGATGGTATTCTTCATTGTCCTCTTTGCTTCCTGGAAGAGAAACTTCATCATGATTGACTTCCCGGCGCCTGGCTTTCCCTTGATCCAGAGAAATCCATTGTGCTTTTGCAAGCTTCCAGAGCTAAGCCACTCTTTATACCGGTGAGTTTTCAGCATCCAGCGGCACGTCTTGGTTTGCGCAGCCTTGAGAGACATTTGGCGGGCATCGATCTGATCAAAGCGGAGCATGTTTAGGAGCTGTTTCCGCTGATCATCAGACATCGTGTCTCCATATGTATTCTCCTGAACCGTTTCAGAGACCATTGGCGCTGGGTCCGATCGAGGTAATACGCTAGACGCCCAACATATCAAGAAGGCTTTGGCGCAAGATGCGGCAGTCGCGGCTGCATAGTTCTGCCATATTTTATTCTTATGGCTATCTGCATAGTCGCACACGCCTTTTATGATGACACAGGGCAGGCTGTCCCATATCCCAGCTCCTTCCATTTCAAATCCAATTACCTTCTCCGTTGCGGCGATTTTATCACGGTGTTCACCGGATTTCATTACTGTGTCAGCGGAAGCTGTAGAGCCAAAATGGACGCATGACTTGGGAGAGTCTGCCCTCAGGCGATTTCTCTGCAGTAGAGCACCCATGCATCCGAGCTTTCTGCAGCTGAGCTCCAGTGCCTTCTCGCAAACAGGGTCACTGCTGTAATCGCAATACACACAGAGGCAGGAGGCGTCAGGATGCTGGTGATAGTGTTTATGGCGATAATTGGCGGGAAATAATTGATCTTGCGACGTGCCTGGATACTGCCATCTGCCGT
The DNA here is from genome assembly GCA_025768905.1 of Aspergillus sp. MA 6041. Lineage (NCBI taxonomy): Eukaryota > Fungi > Ascomycota > Eurotiomycetes > Eurotiales > Aspergillaceae > Aspergillus > Aspergillus sp. MA 6041. The sequence goes on along the minus strand of JAMFNV010000002.1, from coordinate 186,393 downwards.
CCTGCTGGCTTTGGAGGCTCTGCCGGTATTTCCAAGTCTGCTCTTGCAGCTGGTCGTGCATTCTGCGGGTCTTCAGGCCGGAGAGGAAGCTTCTGATCGTTCGATTTGTACCACCAAGAGTCTCCTTAACAATTAGATTTCGCCTGAATCCATCTGGATACAGCTTGCCAAAGTCATATTCCACCACTTTATCGCTGACGATAACGTCTCCCAGGATAACTTCAGTGTGTTCAGATGGAAATGGAACTGCGCCGCAGATACCTACCAGGAGGCCCAGATTGACTCCTGGAAAGCTGACTTGAAGGTTCGAGGCAACACTTGCTGCGCTGGCTTTTCCCATTTCAGGAAGGCACGTTAGCACAACATTATGCGGCCCAATCCGACCTGTCCGGTACCAGTTCGGATCGCCTGGTTGCTTCCCATACGACGATGCACCAAATCCATCATAAGCCTCGTCAAATAAGGCCTCGACGGCGTCAAACTCCAATGCCAAGGCACAAATAATCGCGGTTTCGAATTCGTCGCGAGATCGAGGGCGCATCTTTATTCGGCTGGTATAGGAACCTAATGAGCACTTACATCGAGGATCACCGCACCAAGGTACTGACTCAAGAACCACTCCTTGCGCATCACCAGGCTGGGATATTGACAGCCTGGCGATTGATGAAGTTGCGACGAAGTGGGAGTGAGGCTCATCAGCTCAGCCTTGCTGCGCCGCATGGATTCACGTGTTGTTGACAGCTGACTCATCCCACCACAACAATCATCCAAATTAGGAAGCACAAGTCTATTGAAGACCATCGTTGGAGCCGTAAGCTTGAGAAATAAACGATTAGAACGCAATTTACTCTGTATGCGGGGATGGCTTTATCGTTTCCTACCTTCAGAGTATCCACTACCCAGATCACGCCGATCTTCCGCCGGGTCAGTTTATTTCCTGGGTACTGAGAAATATATATTTCACACGTTTTCGGATAGGAATAACCATTACACGGAGACAGGGGACTGTTCTCTGCTATCTCAACTTCGCTCACCATCAACCGGGGTTATCCTTAGGCCCTCCTTGTCTATCGATATACTCCTAAATAACCTGTTTATGACCTGAGTATCTACCGGAGGATTTTATATACTACTAAGCTGCCACTACGATTTGGTAATCCTCAGTCTAGCCTGTAACAACACCAGACTACAAGGCATAAGCCAAATCTAAATGGCAAGTTGCATTGGCTCATCGTCGCTAGTGCTGATATTGAAATTGGCCAGGCCCACCGGGCCCAGGCACAGCTCCACAGTTCGCTGCGGCTCCGGTCAAGGTCCTTTCCAGATTTCCGCTGTTGATCTTTTTTCTGTTTCTCTCTTCTCACTTCCAACCAGCAAGATGAAGTTGACTACTGCTTTCGCTGTTTTACCATTCGCCCTGGTTGCTTCCGCAAGTCAACAAGCCAACTACATCGGCTGCTTCACCAGCTCGGGCTCGCTCGAAAACCAGGGCTCCTACACGTTCCAGACTGTGGGCTACTGCATTGATGTTTGCAACGGTGGAGATTTCAAGTACGCCGCGCTTCAAAAGAACAACTGCCTTTGCGGAAACACCGTCCCGGAACAGGCCGATATGACCGACGACGGCGAATGCAGCTCCGCGTGCCCTGGCTTCGCCAACGACAACTGTGAGTCCCTTCCTCCTGCATACTGGTCACTTTGCTAATGATATTGTACAGGCGGCGGTCGTGATGCGTGGTCGGTGTACTTTGGAGTCAATGGATCGAAGCCGGACTGGTTGTCGAGTAGTTCTAGTGCTGTGACAAGCACGTCTACTGAATCTACCTCCACAACCTCTACAACCTCGACTGCTACTTCGGCCTCTACTTCTACCCCAGAGCCTTCTAACTCGCCTTCTGGATCCCTTACAACTTCCGCCAATGTATCCAATAATGCCTCTGCATCGGCTTCGACCTCCAGCATGGAGCCAACGTCCACTCCGAACAGCGCGAGTCGCCGCCTCAGCTTTATATTCTAAACTGCCTAGACTCGCTAGACTCGCTCTTTCCTGCCCTCACGGCATTATGTGAACCCGTTACCAAAGTGGCGAAAAGCTGCAGTGCAAGTATGGCGGTTGTTGAATACAGCATCAGCAAGTAATATAAGATATTAGATATCATCCTAAACTGGCCCAAATAAAAAGACCATTCATCTAGTTATATTAATTGGTTAACTTGAACCAAAACACCTGCCAGCCTCTTGCAAGACCTACGATTTCTCCCCCTTACCCTGCCCGATGGCGTTAATCTGCACGTCAGTAACATGCTTATCGAACTTTCGCAGGCTGACTCTCTTCTCAAATCTACCATCATCAGTCCAGTTCAGTCCAAATACCATAAAACAAACTCACAACTCATCAATCTCAGCCGGCGTCCGCCTCGTCACTTCAGGTAAGATAAACCAAGCAACAACAACGGAAATCGCACCAGTAGCCGCGAAACTAACAGCATTAGTACCTATTCACCCGCCCAGAGTGTTGTGGTGGCTCAACATACAAAAAACCAGTTTTAACACCCCACTTCGTCGCACCCTCGTTTATCATTAGTGGCGTGCAGAAGCTGAACATGATCGCTACCATGTTTGACGATGCCAGGGACCATCCGGCTGTTTGGGCGCGCAGACGCTGTGATGGGATCTCGGCGGCGTAGGCGTATCCGATTGCGGATGCTCCGGTTGTGGAGAAGGTTGCGAGACAGGCGAAGAATATCTATTTACATTAGTATCAGGTTTAGGGGCTGAATCGAGTGGGTGGATCGTACTAGAAGGGAACTCAATGATGGCGTTGTATAGTCGAAGCATCCAACTATCCCGAGTGCCAGCACCGAGAAAACGGTCACAGCGTAGGGATAGACGGTCAATGGTCGACGCCCGAGACGATCCGTAAGTGTGCAGGTGATAATCATAGAAATTATCTGGACGCAGGATAGAATAAGCGTTACGAGGAACGGATCCTCGCTTCCGGCGTATTGGACTATAGACATCAGAGTTGCACTCAAATGGAACTGGGACGTCTTACAGAAGTAGGTGGCATAAGTATTGAACACCGACAGTCCAACAAACTGCTGCGTTATCTTGGGCCAACCGGCGATTATAAACCGGAGGAGGTTTCGGCCTTGGAAAACTGCCCACATTCCTTGCTGTTCATCGCGCTGGGCCTGTTGACGCTCTTCTGTGATTGTTGCTGTCATAATGCCCTACTGGCGTTAGCACACTCCCAGGTGAATACAGGTTGGACACACAATCTGTTCTTGGACATCATAGCCCTCGACTGTACCATTGCACAGATGAAGGACCTTCATCGCCTTCTCGTGCCGGTCCTTTCCAACCAGCCACCACGGGGATTCAGGGACGGCGACGAAGATTATCCCGGAGAGACCAACCATTGCCCACTGCAGCATATCAATGACACTCCCTCGTATGGTATATAGTAGAATAACTGACCTGAGTGTAAATGGGTGTGCGAAAGTTATACGGATCGGAGGCATTCAAGCGATTCAAGGCGACAGAGGCAAATAGCTGGCCGATAACAAACCAGCTTGAAGACACGATGTTAGTGTCCGAAAATCATGCAAGGAAGCCGACGTACAAACTATACGCGTTGATGAGAAAGCCACGAAGCTGCGTGGGTGAAATCTCCGACAGGTACAGGGGCATTGTCGACTGCAGCATGCCAACGCCCATGCCGGAGAACAGTTTTGCCACCAGCCAGTGATCCCAGTGTGTCGCGAAGGACTCGATGAAGACGCTCTGATCGAACAACTGTTAGAAGCGATGGCCAAAAGGAAGGGTCAAGTGACATGCAATAACAAACGTGAGGAAGATGATGTATAGCGCAATCTTTCGTCCATATCCGTCTGTTGCATACTGCAGAAGCTGTATCCCTGTCAGCACCGGTGATATCAGGAATAAGTGGAGAGTACAATTTGCCCAACAGTCTGCCCAGCAGACTGAATCCCACCCCAGGCGGAGATGTATTTGCCGTCGATGATGGACGTTTCCGGGTTTGCCATCTGCTGGATGAAGCCCTTATTCGATACAACGCCGCCGTTCAGGTTAATCTCTGCACCAGTTAGCGATGGCTTTCGTGTTTGTGGTTGTCGTACGGTATCCATCCAGCGACGCGCTGAACGCCGCAGTCATCGCGATCATGGTCACGACTTTGTACCGGCGCAAACTCTCCCAGATGCTCAGATTGTCGAGGGTAGATCGCATCACCGGCTGCCCCTTTGTAGGTGCATTCTCCTCGATGGTGCGGTCTTCCACCCGCTCGGTCTCTACCTTTTCCTGCTCCATGGTGTGCTTGGCCGGTGGTGATGAAGAGCGAAGAAAATTACAAAGTCCCTATTTCCAAGACTTGAAAATATCATTCACGTACCCCGCATTTACATTTATAGCACGGGGAAGAGATGAGATACCCCGGCCGCCGGATTGGGCTCGCAAACAACACACCCATGGCTCCGCGTGGCATGTCGGCTATTGAGAAGGTCCAGACTTCAGTCGCCGCAGATTAAGCATGGCCTGATCATTAATAACCTATATGATACTTCTTAAAAAGCAGGAGAGTGAGAGTCATTGGGGTGCCACCGGAGTTATCTCGCAGGACTTCTAGGCTAATATAAACACTTCAACCACCAATCGGTTAATTCCAGCCAAGTCGCTTGCACGTCACAAGCTTCCAACTGGCTTGGAGAGTCGACCCCTCACAGATCCTGCAAGGATGCGACGGTAATTCGCTGTCTGATACACCGAGCCGGCAAATGCTTCCACTCACTCTCTGGGCGTCTGCGGAGTTCCCCATGGGGTTCGGCGATCGCTTCATAAGAGCCACCAGGGGAGAGTAGCGAGATATATAGGCTCTATATCCATTGGTAGAGTACATTGCTTCTGGATAGCAAAATGATATCTCAACTCGGCGCTGCCTGGCTCTTGAGCCATACTGTCACTGGTGCTCTCGGGCTGTCCGTCAACGTGCCTACGACCCCACCGGAGAATGCCAGCAAGCAGCTCTCCGCTGCACCAGTTGGTGTTTCGTAAGTTTACTACTACCTCTGAAAGGCAGACGTTAACAATCCAGTCTGGAGTTCTTTACTTTCCCCGGGTACATGAACGATGTTGCAGCGACGACGACCTGTCTCGAGAATCTGAAAGACTTGACTGGGACATGGCCGCCCATGAGAATTGGCGGGACGACTCAGTATGTCCTTCGGGCTTGCTGGGAATGAATTAAAAATCTAATTTCTCAGAGATCGAGCTACCTACGATTCCTCCTCTCCCAATGCTGTTACGTACTCCGTCGATGACCCTGCTGATGCGCCGGAGACTCTGACATTCGGTCCATCGTTTATATCCCTGGCTTCGGAGTACGCTGGCAGTGTCGTGTTAGGTCTTAACCGCCGATTGAATAATATCGAGAACACCATTAGCGCTGCGAGCCTCGCGGTGAGTGAGATGGGGAATTTAAATGCAATCGAGCTGGGAAATGAGCCAAACTGTGAGCGTTCTTTCATCATATGCAGACGTTAACTGACATATCTGGAGTCTTCGGTGACAGTGACCCGATCGCGAACGGTGCATCCTGGACAGCTGCAGCAGACTACGCCTCCCAGGTTCAATGGCAAGACGCAGTCTGTGGGAACCTTTCCGCCACGGAATTGATATCGGCTGGTGTATATTTCGGCACATCGCCAATGAGCATTCAGGAACTGGTACAAGGGGAAGGAGATGCGAATAGCTACGTGAAGGATTTCTGCTCTCATAACTATCCCCAGTCCTCACCGAATTACGACCTGGCGGCATTGATGAGCCATAGTGGGATTGCGTCCCAGATTGCGCCTTTTGCTGCTGAGGTTGCTGCGGCCGCTGCAGCTGGAAAGCCGCATGTTTTTGGGGAGACAAATTCTGGTACGTGTAGTCCCAATATTGTCATACACTTTTATCTAACAGGTACCGGTGCAGCCACGCAAGGAGGCGGTGGTATCAGTCCGACATTCGGGGCGGCACTATGGATTGTGGACTATGTGATGCAGCTGGTCACCATGGGCACCGAGGTACGAATACCACCGGACCACGGCCAAAAGTTGCCAGTACTGATACTTGTCTAGGCAATCTACTTCCACCAGGGAACGATCGGAAACTGCCAGTACTGCTGGTGGGGACGGTACACCACCGGAGCGCCCTACTACGGGGCATACTTCGCAACAATGGCACTGGCCAACGCAGATAAGATCGCGCCTTTGGACGATCAGTCTACTGCGTACGCTGCGTACGCGATCTACGAGAACGATAGCCCTGTCCGCGTACTGCTTTATAATTCCGACTGCTACACCAGCGGTACCCGGTCTTCAGAGACGTTCACGCTATCCGGATTGACTTCGTCCACTGTCACTGCGAAACGGTTGACTGCGGCGTATTCTACCTCTCGGGTTGATGAGGGCGAGAGTCCGACCGTTGCAGGCCAGACGTTTGGGAATGGGGATTGTACTACCCAGGGAACGGAGAGTGTTGAGACGGCGACGGTTTCTGGAGGAGAGGCTACTTTTACTCTGGGTGCTTCTGAAGCGCTGTTAGTCTATTTGTAGACTGTCAAATCGAATCCTGAGTGCTCTCGTGCATTGTGGTGAGACGTTTGTGGTGCATACTGTTGTTGTCCATGGACCATAGATGCAGAAATATATACATTTCCCAGAAAATATGGTCAAGCATAACGGTGCATGTTGTTGGTAGATTAGGATGGCGAACTTTCAGATTTGCTTTACAACGAATCACGCAAAATCTGACACAGGTTTTGGTTAGAAACGCAAAACTTACTAGCCCCAAAGCAAAAAGTCGGGGTAAAGCAGGCCGAATATAACCGAGGGGGAGATAAAAACTGCAGCACCCCAAGAGCTCCAGACACTTTAAATTAACAGTGAAGATGCTCAAAGTAACCCCCGACGAACAAAAGGTAGCCTCTCTCACTCGCCACCTTCAGGTACTAACCGAGCTAGACAACCAACGAACTCCAGGCCAACTGGGTCTGGGTGCCCAACTGGGTTGATTCGTCCTCGTTGAACACGGCCGGTCGAATCGTCCGTTTCAAGCGACAGTTCTCACTTTCCACTCGACCTACGAGGGCGCTACTCCATTTCTCAGCGGATACACGATATAAACTGGTTGTGAATGGAGAGCGCGTGGCTGTTGGACCGACCCGGGGGAGTCCGTGGATCTGGTACTACGATACCCTCGATATTGCTCCCCATCTGCGTGAAGGAAACAATGTAATCCAGTTCGATGTAATTCGCTATTTTGCAGCTGTCCGGGGTGCGATGCCTTTTCAACGAACGGGATTCCCGGGCTTGACAGTTATCGGGCGTGTTGAGACTGGGAATGAGGTTGTTGAGATCAACGCTGCCACCAGCAAGTGGGAGGCGCAGATTGACCAGAGTATTCAGTTTCCAATGGGGCTGGTGGATGACCCATTTCTCCAGGTATGTCTTCATCCATTTTTAGCCCATGATACTAACCAGGCAGATCAACGAACGTATCTCTCCAACCGCCCCGTCCCCGCCAGTAACCCCGGTAGTATACGGCATCAAGACCCTAAACGGTGAACTGGCACCGTGGAGACTGCGACCACGGCCCATTCCTATGCACGAGGAGAGCAAAGTTGGTGTTCATACAGTTCGTGCTTCTCAGAGTACACTCTCTGCAGAAGAGTGGACAGTCAGCCTGAGAGATCGGAAAGCAATAGTTCTTCCTGAGAATTCATCGCATACAATCGAACTGCAAGCAGATGTGCATTCGACGGCATTCCTGCGGTGGAAATTTGCAGCAGCCAAACCCACATCGGTCCATCTAAAGGTTACGTATTCTGAAGGCTATGAGCTGGACCCTCGAGCATACCCCTTCTTCCGTACAAAGGCAGATCGACTGGATGCGGCCAATGGACATCTTATCGGGCCATTCGACGATGTACACTTGGAAGTGTCCGACTCGAAGCCACTTATATACGAACCATTCTGGTTTCGCACATTCCGGTTACTCCGACTGGAGATAACAGTTGGGTCTGAGCCAGTGGCCCTTACCGGGTTTGAAGCAACACAGGTGAATTACCCTCTGGCCATCAAAGCCAGTTGGGATAATCCAGGAGACCCTGATAGTAGTGCCATCTGGGATGTCTCGATCCGCACACTGCGCAACTGCATGTTCGATGGATACTCCGACTGCCCATTCTACGAGCAGCTTCAGTAAGACTGATCCGTCCAAGTTCTGTATTTTTCTAAGAAATGATAAATAGATACTCCGGTGACTCCCGCTCCGTCGGCCTCTTCCACTACCTCCTCTCCGGCGACGACCGGCTCATGCGACAAGCAATCACGAACTACGCAGCGTCGATAACCTTCGAAGGTCTCACGCAATCACGATTCCCATCGCATGTTCCGCAGGTTATCGCGGGATTCTCCCTCTATTGGATCCTGCAGATATGCGACCACCATCTATATTTCGGGGATACGGGATTCACCCGTGCGTTTCTTCCCCGTGTCGACGGTATTATTGAATTCTTCAACTCGCATATTGACGACCTCGGTCTTGTCAGTGGGTTTCCTGAGGATGTGTGGCAGTACGTCGACTGGGTGACGACCTGGGGCGCGACGGATGAGCATCCTGATAAAGGTGTGCCGACGTCCGGGAGGAAGTCCAATCGGCATACATACTTCAGTTTGCTATACGCATTCGTGCTACAGAAAGCTGCACAATTAGTCCGGGATGTAGGACGACCAGGATACGCAGAGGAATACGAGCTTCGTGCAGTCTCTGTACAGGAAGCAGTCCGGAGACACTGCTACGATGGACGATTCTTCACGGACTCAACGGCCGATATCGCGGGTGCAGATGCATACTCACAGCACTGTCAAATATTCGCCATTATCTCACGGACTGCAACCCCAGAAGACCGGGTTAGGCTGTTGAGAGAATCGTTTTCCGACCCCCGGTTCTCGAAGTGCTCGTATATGATGCGCTTCTATGCACTGCGTGCCTTCAGCATCGCAGGAGATGAAGTATACGAAGGATTCTGGAATCAAGCATTCGAGCCGTACAGGAAGATGCTTGCCCAGAACTTGTCGACGTGGGAAGAGGACGATGTACGCCAGCGCTCGGATTGTCATGCCTGGGGGAGCGTTCCTATCTATGAATACTGTGTGGAACTGGCTGGTATTCAGCCCATTTCGGCTGGGTGCAAGAAGGTGCTTTTTAAACCGAGGCTGGGGCTTAGTGATGTTTTAAGTGCCACGGTTGCGCTGGGTGGAGATAATACTGCTAGTATCTCCTGGACTACTCGGGATACTGGGGAGAAGGACATATATTTAACGTTTGCGAAGGAAGTTGAGGTTGTCAGCCAACTGCCAGGTCGGGTCAAAGCTGATCATGGTGTCACTGACAGCCTGCACCTGGTATTTTAGTGAGAAGCAGCACTGCGCCGGCATTGTGCAGTAGATACAATGCCAACTTCCAATCCTGTTCGACCATGGTCCGGGTACTCTAGGTCAACAATCTCAAGTCATGCTTATTCCCAAGGGTATTAAAATCAATTGGCCCATCTCGCTCAGTCCTCTGCCCATACTCCCTGTCTTTCCGTCTATTATCAGCTGTGTAGGCAAAATACAAATACGCCGGACTGGAACAATAAACCCAAAGAGACCGGCACCGATTGCACCCCCTTTGAGAAAGCATCGTCTATCAGTAATTTCCTAGTCAGCAAAGCCCGCCCAGGCACAATCGACATGGAATGACACTTCTACAACCCCAGATTGCTACCCCAAACTTGGCGTCAGGGATCAATCCTCGGCCATTCCCGAATGGCGGGCCTTGGCTGGCACCACCATTGAGCGTTCGGAAAATGGGACATGGGCACTGGCAATCTTGAAGTGATCAGATAGTTACAGTCCTGCATGGACCAGTGACGACGAATTGAGTGAACGAGAGTTTTACCCTTCCGGTGATGTCAGAAATCTTGTTTCAACAATCGCGGTCGCTTCCCGAAACTCAATCACTCGCCACTGGGCGCCAGCCTATTTCCAACACGGTATCTTTTGCGGTAAGATAAAGGACATTCCTATCGCTTATCGTAACTGGTTGCTCAAGTTGAAACGCATCAAGGACAGCTGCGCGAGGATCTGAGGCCTGTGCATTGGCGACTTGTTCAATATCGAGTCCCTTCACGCAGTAGTCCATACTCTTTGTGCCTGTAGAGTGCTCAAACTGGATGCGAATGGACCCCGCTGTGTAAACTGGTGATGTTTCTCCCAGGAACAGGCGTCCCTGCTGTGTTGAAGAGCCGATCAAAGTATGATTCCGGAGGCCCCTGTGACGGGGCGAATAAGCGACGGCATCTGGCTGTCTATTTCCATCACCTAAACTAGTTGCTTCTATTGCCACCGGAGAACTGGCACCGCTATGAATACAGACGTCGCTCAGATCGGGAGATGGGAGGAGACCCTCTTCCTTGTGGGCTGCAGGCTCCACTGCCTGGATTGTCTTGTATGATAGGGAAGTTCTCGTAGTACTCGATGAAGGGAGGGTGAACAAGGTACTCTCGTTTGGGCACGGGTGAACGGGCCACTGCTTCTTTGACACAAGGCGCGAAAGTGTCTGTTTGACATGGCCGTCTAGGGTAGCGCAAAATGCCAACTCCAGCTCAGTCAGTTGTGGTAGGTAAGGTAGCCGCCACCCGGGATATAGCCTCCCATGGGACCGCGGTGTCAATATCTTGCGGTACTCCAGAAGGAACATATTGCACAGAAAGCAGGCATCTTTGCTCGAACAAAGTAAGCGAGGATACAATTTTGGTTTCTTTAGCTCGCAATAGGCGATCAATTGGACTTCAGCGTGGATCTTCCCTTCCGTGAGGGTTTTGGTAACCTGTTCGGAATACTGGGCTATGGCCTGTTGTTCTGTAAGTTTCGAGACTGAGCAAATTGCATTCATGAGCCGTTTCTGCTGTCCCTTTGAACTTGCTTCCACTATCCTGCTCCGTATATTGGGAGCATATCCGTTAAACAAGGGTATATCATATGCCTCCTGCGGAAGGTGAACAGGGACAGTCCTCATGTTCCGAACCAGCGCACATTTTTTTGCTGTACGGTACAGAAACCTAGCAGATTCACGGTACCTGGAGACCTTTGAAACAATATTCAAGACACTTTCCTTCGAGCAGGGATCGAAGTCGCGGTTGGGTATTGCGCGAATCAACGCGGGAAGCTGTGGAATACGATGTACTTGGTAAATGCCTTCCACGAGCTCTATTAAGCGTGCCTGGACCTGGTGTCGGGACCATGAATCAATGAGCTTCTCAGCTTCCCGGGCTCTGATTGCGAATTTATTCAGAACCTCTAACAGGTTGCTTTCTCTCAGTTTCTGGTCGGAAATCCTCTTCGCGGCCAGCACGGCTTCCCGCAGAGAGTCTCGGAATGTCCTGCTGTCTCGTTTCCTTTTTGACGGAGCCAGCCGTAATCTGGACAGAATACGACCCAAGCACATGCGGATTACATTGTCAAGAACCAGCCTCTTCAGGTCAGGTAACAGGCCTGGGTCTGATGTGATCAGCATTTTCAATGCACCTGTAGCCTTGTCCAAGAGGGATGGCGGACGTACTGGCGAGAGTGCTAAACAGTCTGTCAAAACCAGTTTTGATACGGGCCATTGCAGCTCCCCCATCCTTATGACTTATCCTATTTACAGCAAATATCACATTAAGACCTCCTGTGTCCTGGTCTTCCTCGAGGCACACTGCCGGAATATGGTTAACATCATCCTTACTGTGGGAGAGAAATGCTAGCGTCCGGGCCAGCTGCCGCTCTTTATCGAGGGGTAGTGTGTATTTCCTATTCGAAGATGACAAGCACCCAGTATCATTATCGGACGGTGGCACCGGTACGCTGCAAAATAGCGATGAGAGAGCAATGGTCTCAGCAGAGATTATGAGAGGGTTGGATTCTGGAGGCATTGAGTCGACAAATCTGTAGTTCCACCTAACATGAAGTCATTTGGCTAATATTGTAGGTGTGATATGAAAGTGAATCTCCCCGAGTCAGCCTGGAAATATCATTGACATCGGGGGAATTTCGCCCCTCATTGACTGGTTGGCAAGGGCGTGACAACAGAGGTCGGCTTGCAGGGTCGCACACATGCATGCCACAGCTGCCTATCACGCGAACAAACATGACCCAAGCTAAGCAGGGCAGCAGCAGAAAAAAGTACTGCGTGCTAGTAAGAGCCAGGTTACACAGCCCAGCGATGCACTTCTGGCGCACAGGCTGCCTGCTATTAGCCATAACCGCCTGTGTCAAGGTCATCCTCCCAGCCTTTCCAACCATATCCTTGCTCGAGCTGATTACTGCGACCAGCTCTCATTGTGAACCTTCCACAAGTCCCCACGCTACAGCCTTTGGGTCAGCTATCACGGCCGTTCTCTATTCTCTAGCACCCACGCCGCCTCACACCATGAACTCCTCTCGCCTGCCTTACCGAGAAGGATTAACTCGACCGCTCTTGCAAATATCTAGCCATTAGACTGGCCTTTGATTCAGGCTATCTTGACTTACGAATACTCCAACCCGCTTCTATCTCTTCTGACGATAGTGCTGATATAGGGTGACAATAACACCATGGACTCAAGACGCGGGACCGAGAACAGGCTAGAAAAGACAGTTCATTTGGAAGTACTAGTCCCTAACTTCCATGTGTTGCTATAAGCGTGCACTCGTAAAGAAAAAGAAATGGTCCAGCTGAAACCCCAGCTCCTGATAGGGCCCCTCCCTGCACAAATTTGATGATTGATGCCACGTCAGTCCATGGTTCTGCTAGCCTTCCCGATTCCCCGATGGGGCACCCTATAGACTCTAGTTCGAGATGCGCCGCAATTACGTTCGAGTTTCGTTTGCTCAGTTGCTACCTTGCTGTCTGGGATTTACTATGTTGGCGCACTACTTGGTGTAGGACCTGGATCCCAGACTACTATGATGGCTGTAAACTCGTTGCTGTGGAACTACTCGCAAGCACCGATTAAGCCTAGTAGTTGAAATATAATGTATTCTATCAACATTGTACAGGCAGCCGGACCTTGATCCAATTTCTAGCCCTGGCATGAAGCCCGCAATACCTTATTTGGTCAAATAGCGCCAAGTTTCTTGATGCCATAGTCCTATCAATCGACGTGGACTTTTGTCTTCCGTATTGCGAGGAGGAGTTGCAATTGCAGGAGCGACTGTGCAATGGCCCCAAAAAGAAGCGACATACCACTCCAGGCTGATGGAGCAAGAAGGTAAAGAGGAAGCGCGGCAACTGTAAAGCAAGAACTTATGCCTGCAGCAGTCCAGCATTGGATCCACACTGCCCGATCGGGGCGAAGGCTGTTAACTATCGGCCATACCGCTGTGCTTATCCCGAGCAATTGGATCGGCACCGAGGCAACGAGTTGAAATAAATCTGAATCCGTTGCTTTTCCAGGATCGTGGCCTGCGTGGGACCAAGCGAAATATGTCGGAATCAAGGAAAGTCCACATATGATCGGGACAATGAAAGCAAAGGCAGATCCTGCGTTTTCTTGTTCGAGACTAAGGACTGGTTGATGTCCTGAAGGTTTGTATGAAATTTCGCTGCTCAATAGTTAACTATTGGAGATTAAAGCACGACAGAAAAGACTTACTTCTGATGTACATGGGTTGTAAATATGAGTGGTTTGTGATCAATACCCAAGTATAAACAGGCATCTGCGACATTGTGGCTTATGCTTTGTAGTCTGTCCCTCACTGGGCCGATGGTCTTTTGAAGATAGCCTCTCGCCGCGGCGTCGCTTACATGTTTGTATATGGTCTGTGAAATATTGACGATATTTTCCAACTCCCCACGGGCGTACTCCTTGGTGATAGCCTGTTCTTCTCGCTTAGCGTTTTTATAAGCGATGATCCGGAAATATATCATTTGGCGGTAAAATTCGCTGTCTATAGGCCTCGTTATCATTTCATCATCCGCGTCGCTCGACAGCGTCCTTACATAACGCTTAACGCTGAGTTCTCGCGACATTCGCTGGGTGAAATCATCATTTCTCATGTTGTCGAGATGGTCTTTGATTAAGTCATGGAAGTCACGGCAGTCCCGTGGATTCGCCTGTCTTGGCAGCGTCCGCGATGTCGACATGTTGAGCAAAAGTAGACTGGAGGCGAGTTTAACACGAAGTTCGTCTTCAGGGCCCCTTGGGGGATATTCCTTGCGCCGGCGTATAGAACTCTGGGATTCACTCATTTTACTCCAAGAAGGCCACCCGTGTGGTATATGAGATTCTTAAATGAAACCTTCCAGATACCACACTAGAGAGAAAAAGAAAGACGGGCGCAACGAGGTTAAATAAACGGTGGCTGATGCTCTCTCACGAGGCTGAAGATACACTGCCCCGCTGACACGTGCAATGAGATCGTTGGCCACAGTGCAGGACGCAGTTGTTCTTAGGTTGGCAATGTTGATTTTCCATAGTTATGGTATCTGTCGAAGCACATGGAGAACAGTGCGAAAGACTTCCATTACAATGCCAACATCGAATATCTCGGTTCGACCTTGGCACAGATACACTCTAGGTGAACAACCTGACGTCGTTGTGTTTATCCCTAAGGGTACTGACATCAAATGGCGCATCTCCGCTAACCCTCTACTCATACACCCTACCCCCGTAAGTGGTATTTATAATAGCGCCAAGTGGTGTCCGCCTGGTGGTTGGAAATCACTGCACTGGCTGGGTAGGGATTGAGATGATATAACTTTTAAGGTTTAGAATATGATAATAAACGAGTTAGTTATCTGATGCTTTATTACCAACTAACTATGATGTCCTTCTATACACGACAGTGCCGTCGTTTACCAAGATCCCGGCGTGATTAGCTTTCCTTCCTTATCTAAGACGTAATGCCTCATTAACACGTTAGTACATGATTAACCGCGTAAGAAGTAGTTTGCAAGTTCCTTTTGAGATTGACAGAATGACTTCACATATGCCAGGACTTGTCTCACTTCTTTGTAGGCCAATTTTGGTCTGGACAGACATTGGCCCCTAATTACTCCATATGGTTATGTGTCGCCAACAAAACGAAGGCCTGAGTAATAGGGTTTCTGAAATACCAAGATACGTGTTTTAGTCTCTCCATTCTTCTGGGGCGAGCAGTACTGTGTGAATCTTAGCTATGGACCTGAAAGCAGTTCCCGGGCAGTGGGTCGATCCTCAGGTCTCCAGCATAACAATCTGGAAATAAGCTCCACAAATTCCAGCTCGTCACTATCCTGAATTCTATCGGCCACGGTTCTAAGGTCGAGTTTTTGAATAAGGTGTGGGAATTTGAACTCTCCTGATGTTCTAGGTTAGTGACGTCTTGAAAGGATATGGAGAGATTACCTTTTTCGTCGAAATACCGGGAGCTTCGCTTTCCACGCTGAAGGACATCCAATGGAGGCGGCCCAAGTAGGTAAAGGGTACCACTGCACCATTCCATATATCAGCAGGATAACTCCACTCCATTCCAAGAGGTATCTCAGAGCATTGGTACTGCGCTAGCTGGATGAGGTGACTATGCGGTTTATCACCATAAACTGTATTCCGGAAGCCCTGGACGACAGGTGCGCCCAGGTCACTGAGTGGTATGTTCCATTTGTTGCGAGAGAGGTATATTGACCGGTCGGCTAGTTACTTTCGAGGCGACGGTTTGATAAGCTCGGTCTCCGCAGCTGAGGCAGCGATAGCTGGGTTGTGCAAGCTCATCATTATGTTGTCGGGTGTTAGATCTAGACCGTTAGTCTCGTCCGCTATGGTTTTTGGTGGCATACCTGTATTGATAACACGGCATTCGTCATGTAGGTAGCGTAGTCCTTCTACTATTGCTCCAGTGATAGGCCTTAGAACGTCCAGTGGGATAGCTTTTCGCTCGAATCGGTGTTGCAGCATCCATAGTGGTTCACATAGGGGATCGAAGACCATGCAGGTGTGGCGGCCGTGTGGACCGGGAATCGGGAATGAGTCGAGTATATTTGCAACTAGCTCTCTCCCTGGGTGATTAGGGTTCGCATCCAGGATGTGCTGGGTGATTGAGAGCTCGTGGTCATCCTGGCCCTGGCTGTCTGGGTTGGCCTTGACCTTGATAGCTACGTAGCGTGGTGACTGCCATCGCCATCTAAAGAGTTAGACCGGCCATAATACAGCAGGGAAGGTCATACTGATGTAAATCTTTAGCAAGCCACACTGTTGATGCCACCCCAGGGCCCAGTTTAGTAACAACCTGGTACCGGCCGTGGAGTGTTTCATGGAGATGCATGGGATAGAATCGTTCTGGCCTGTAACCAGGGGCATTCTCCTCCTCGACCAGCTTTGTCGAAGGGAGTAACCTCGCCGGAATCCTGGGCTGGACAGATGGTTTGGAGCGCAGAATCCGTCTGAGATACGCCATGTCGTTGCACTCAAGTATCGTGACGTAGATCAAGCTATATATAATTTAATTTCACAAGATATATTATTAACATGCTTTCTACAACTACCGATTGGATAGGACTGTTTACTCCGTAAAAGGCAAGGTCCGGTCCGGCCCGGTCTCGGCGCCAAGACATCCCTATCATCTCCAGCTCCAAGGCACCAACATTCTTTCTCTTTCTCTTCTTCCGCGCAGAATGCCGCGAATCCGAGTCGACAAATACGGTAGGTGTATATTCCACCTCAATTAAACCAGTTATTCTAACAGGATCCAGGAACATGGCTCCGCCTATTCAAAGGGCGACCAACGCGGACAGCCGCGCCCGCCTCTGCTTCAGCCCACACCAATTACAGCCGCGGGTCGCGCGCGCGCCGTGGACACGACGCAGACGAATCCGAAGAGCAGAGTATCCTGCGTAAATTCCTCGAGAACGGGGCGACGACGATCGCCGCGCTGCTGATGCTCGGGGGCGCCGGGTACGGGTACCACGTGTTCTACAAGCAGCTGGTACTGCGGAAGATCGATAATGCATTTTCGCCGGGGTTTTCGTCCCTAGAGCTTGCGGCGCTGGCGCAGCATGGGTATACCCTTGAAGATGGGATTGATGAGGAGTTTCTGAAGTTCCGCATTGCGAGGCCCGAGCAGGCGCTTATTGATGGGGTTGTTAGTGGGAAGATTAAAGGGAATTATTACCTGCTCTTCGGGGAGAAGGGGACCGGGAAGAATTCGATGTTGTTGGAGAGTATGTCGAAGATTCATGGGCAGGGGATTGGGATGTTGGAGGCGCATGGGGATATCGAGGTGTTTCGACTGCGGTTGGGGAAGGCGATTGATTATGAGTATCATGAGGATTATATTGGGGGGATGTTTAGTATCCGCGGCCCAAGGGATTCGACTGCGCTGCTTGATATCGAGCGGGCGTTGAATAAGCTGGAGAAGGTTGCGCTGAACAGGAAGAAGACGAGTGATCGACCGCTGGTGCTGATTATCAGTAACTTGCATTATCTGCCAGATAACACGGAGGGGCAGCAGTTGGTTGACCTGCTTCAGCAACGCGCTGAGATGTGGGCGGCCAGTGGGCTAGTTACGCTGGTGTTTACAAGTGACCAGTACCGCACGACGGAGATGCTACGACTGCATGCGACGAGGTTGCAGGTGTTGAATATCCAGGATATACCCAAGGACATGGCAGTCGCCTCATTACGCGCCTTTCGCCAGAGCACGTTTCGCGAGAACGTCCCCCCTAGTATCCTGGACCAGGTATACAGACTTGTCGGTGGCCGTTTGATCCATCTAGACCAAGTCGCCAGGTCAAAAGATATGCTGAAAACGTGCCGTTCAATCTGCGAGAAGGAGAAGCGGTGGCTGCTGTGTAAATGCTGGATTCTCGGGGCGGAGATGGATGATAAGGCTGAAGACCAGCAGGATTTATCGGTATGTCCCTTTGAATCTATACTACCGTGTACTAACAATACAGTCCGGCGCAATGCTCCTAGGAAAAACTTTGGTGGAACTAGAGAAAGACCCCGATCGAACGCACTACGTCTCTGGTCTGCCGGGAATCCCACTCCACAAGGCGCAAGAACTCATGACGCGAGCGGATCTCATCAAAGGACTGGACGAGATGAACATTATTGCCATTGACGCCGATGCCATCGTACGCGCAGACTCTGTCCCCATGCAGAACGCCTTCCGAACTGTCTGCGAGGATCCCGAGTTCGAGGAGCACTTGAAGGCCACGCTGGATCGGCTGGATGAACTAGAAGGGCTTGGTAGGACGACCGAGCTGCGCTTGAAGGACTTTATGGAAGGGGAGTATGAGGTTCGGGTTCGTGGTGATGGCAAGGACACGTATCTCTCTGTTGAGAAGCCGAAAAGCTAGTCGGTCATTCATTACATTCCATGGTCTATTACTACCAGTTATGGTTATTTGTCTATACCCCGACCTCTGCCGACCTCACATTTACCGGGCCATCTTGGTCACCAGCCTTGGACGGACCCTGCTGCAGGTGATCCTCCGACTGACTGGAGATGTGTGATTCAGGAGCCCTGCGAATGGCGCCCCTGGCAATGTCTCTCTTTTCCAGATACGCGATAACTCCAATGAACGGCAGCGTCAGAGCCCCAGTAACCAAGCTGGCAATATATCCTTTCCGATAGTTTGGAGCATCAGTGACTGGATAGAATATGAGTGGCCACCACGTCACGAATGCAAAATCGAATGAATTCATGAAGCCCGTTGTAATCGCCCGTAACTGTACATCGTGGCTGGTTACATCGGCAAGCCAGCTGTACCATACAGCCTGGGGGGCATAGGTAGTGCCTAGTAGGTAGAAGGCGAAGAAGTAGCCTGCTGTTGGGGGATCAGCAACCAGGATGGCAGACCCGATCACAAAGGTCAGTCCGATGGCGATGGACACTTCCCAGCGAGAGCGTATCTTGTCTGAAATGACGGCGTAGATCACAGTCCCGACGATGCCAGTCGCATATACCGCGGTAGGATAGTTGTTCTGCTGCACCG
Organism: Aspergillus sp. MA 6041; assembly: GCA_025768905.1. Classification (NCBI taxonomy): domain Eukaryota; kingdom Fungi; phylum Ascomycota; class Eurotiomycetes; order Eurotiales; family Aspergillaceae; genus Aspergillus; species Aspergillus sp. MA 6041. The sequence goes on along the minus strand of JAMFNV010000002.1, from coordinate 167,349 downwards.
TTGTATAGCCTTTCGACGCCATCCAAAGGGCCATGACGTTGTTACTCAGGCTTTGGACGCAGAGCGAGTACACTGTTACATTAGCAGGGTCCTTTCAACAGGCATTTAACTTACGCATGAAGATGAAGGGCAGGAGGTAGAATTGCCAGCTCCACAAGACGCGCTTGAAGACGGTCAAATCCCAGGAGTACTTAGTAGGCGCAGTGATGCGAGTTGCAGCATGCTCTTTCTCTTCATCATTCAGATACCAGGCAGCACGATGGGCTGGAAGATCAGGAATAAACACCCAGCCTGTCAAGTCAGCCTGCCATGTCTGCCATGAAACCGGTGTGACCTACCGAACAGTGCCACGGGGAGTGTCATGACAGAGACGATGATGAATATCCATTTCCAAGCAGGCAGCCCGCTCTTCCCTCCTAAACTCTGCAGTAGTCCTGCCTGAATCCAACCACCAGCCATCGACCCCAGATGGCCGAAAACGCAGAATACGGCGTTCCTCGTCCCTAGTTCCGACCGTTTATACCAGGAGCCGAGGATAAACAAAGCCCCAACGCTGGAAGGTTAGCACATCAACACCAAAGAAGGAGTGTCTTACTATGCAATAGCCGAGAATCCTCCCTCGATGGCATTCAGCAGAATAACCTGCCAGGCCTTGGTCATCCGGAAGGTGACCATCGTCAGGACACTCCAGGTAACATTTGCCGCGACAAAGACATATTTCGGTCGGACTATAGTGAGCACGCTTGTTCCGGGCATCTGAAATACGGCATAGGTGACCAGGTACGCCGTGCTCATGTAGTTGTATTCCTTTCCCTGGAAGTTGAGTGCCTCCTTCATTCCACTGATATAGGCCGAGGAGTAACTGGCGCGGGTTACACCGAACAGAAACCAGATCAGCGAAAAGTACGGCAGCAATGTGAAATCTAGTTTTGCAAGGAGTGCGCGGTCTCTGGGCTCAGCGCCCCAGAGCCAGATGGCGATTTTCTCCCGAGTTCCCATCCTGAAAGCTGTGCAGTGCTGGGGTTCAGCACTCGTGCCGAATGTTGTTTAAATACCGAGGGGCGGGGGTTGCGAAGCTTGCGTCAAAATGGCGAATATTTCCGATAAGCCAGCCTCCACACGCTGGTTGTGATTTAGTTCCTGATGGTGTGATTGGGCTTGATTGCGAGCTGATTCGCAGTGCTTAGCATCAACAGAATAATCTGCAGTGCCTGCTTCGGTTACCTGCAATGTCTTAAGTACAGGGTCTTGAAGGTGTCGCTTCCTACTATTTCTATACACTGGTAACATGGCCAGGCTGGTGTAGTGCACTTCCCATATAGGGCACGATCATACATCCCAATTATGACCACCAGGTTTAGAAGGAACGAATCACGGGAAATAGAAGGGCTCAATATACAGATAAAGGGAAAGGAAAAATTGATGATATCTTGTGATTTACAATAGGTTTTCAGTCATTTGTCATGCTGATCCTCCCTGCCGGGAAATGCCCTTCCAGTGTCAACATCGTCATTCGTTATGACTCCGAAGGGTCTCTAGACCGTCTATACATTTATACCTCCTCGTTTACCTTGGATAGGCTGCGTCACCCCAACTTCGACAACCAAATCCATTCCCTTGTCCACCGATAATTCAATAGCCTATATCCTGCTAAGAGGCTTTCTGCAAAGCGGGCCTGTATGCAGCATTACTTTCACACCGGCATGACCGGTTGAAACTAGGCAGTATCTCGTCCCCCGTGTAAGGTAGCGTAGCGTAACATCACTGATGTGAAACAATAACTAGTTGATATATTTCTCATAGTAAAGTCAGCACGCGTACTGCACTCTCAAGCTTTATTGCTTCGGCAACAGTTTCCGCAACCTGCACCCCGGACTGTTTGCGTCTATAGCCCTTCTGTCTTGGGCCATTCCTGATAATGAGGCTATCTGATCGCACACCCAAGCGGCTCTGAGGTGCTTTTCGGCCTCCGGCGCGCTGCCGAGACCAAAATCTGCAGCTCAAGGTCGTATTCAGTTTCAGCCTTTTCCACAAATGAAACCAATGACATTGGTGACTCTCAGCCTCGCATATGCGATGAGGGGTACAAATGCGTCTGAAGCCCTCGACAGAATGTCTGAGCGAAGAAAAATTCTGACTACTGTCGCAGACCCCATTTCATACCTGTCGCTATTATTAAAAAAATGGATAGAGGCACCGCCGGGATACAGGAAAGCGAGCTGGAGCTTCTGCCGTCTAATTCGTATGCATCTGTTCTGCAAAGAGAGGCTCATCCAAGGCCTTCAAGCCCTGCACACTCGAGAATTATCCAGAAGGGATGGCCCGATCAGCCTCGAAGGCTCAAGAGCAACGCGAGCAAGAACAAGCTCTCGACAGTCATTAGCTGCATTGTTGCCTTGCTTCCGTTTATTTTTCTAGGTAAGTTCGCTCCGTCCCTTCAGTCGCTACTGTCTTCTGTGTCAACGATTCATGCGCTCATTCCTGCATCAGGCCTTGCCATTTTAGTAATTGCTATCAACGGGTACGAGGTCAACGACCGCCGTAACGCAGTTGTTCAAGCAACTCAACTGGGGCCCACCATCTTTCCGATAGTGTTCGCTGCTATTGTCGGCAGTCTGATGCGCAGCTACGCCTTGTGGAGAGCACAGAACGGTGCGGCGTTAGGGGTAAGTCGAGACCACTGTCACTCGAACTGCAAGCGCAGCTAACCGATAATGTTTAATCCAGCTTATCGAGCAACTCAATGGCAGTACCAGCTTCGCCGGGACTATAGAGCTGGCAATTGCTCTTCGCCTGCGTGATCCGCTCATGGTACTTATCCTCGCGCTCTGGGCAATGTCGCCGCTCGGTGGGCAGGCTGCGCTCAGAATGATTGAAGAGGTGCAATCAAGTGTGCCCGGAGACCTCTCTGTTGCATATCTGGACTTGAATGTTAGTGCTGCGAATGTGCCTCTCTCTGGCGGCTCTTCAACAGAAGATATTATGGCGCCGCTCAGTGCGATATACACAACGCTGCTGGCATCGTCCGAAGATGCGAAGGCTTCACCCAGGGATGTATGGGGCTGGCCAAAGATTCCTAATCTATCTGCGATCAGCTCTTCTTCCGTTGGTGCCGATGAGTCCTGGAGGTCTGTTCCTGAAGATGGCACGGTGAGCTATACCTCGTTAGTTGGCCACGTCTTGCAAGGAATACCTCCTGATGGCTATGCCGAGTTTCCGATCGAGTCGTCCTATTTCGACTTCGATTGCCATATGGTTGCCACAGGTCTTTCCGCAAATGAGACATTTGACGCCATGGGAGGAAAATTACTGCATCATAATGCTTCCAACTTCTTCGACGATAGGGTCAATGGAAACAGCGAGATTGGCACGGTATACAGCAACTTCTTCATTGATACACCCTACAATATCACGCCCCCCTCGCACTCCCAGTCACATGTGAGTCTATTCTACGGATCGAAGGATAAAAATGAGCAGGGCAACATGTACGGGTCCCTACCCGTGGCACTTTTCACCTGCACTATGGCGTACATCCGTATAGAGGCACAGGTTGCCTGCGAAAACGCATCATGCGCCGTCACTCACTTGCGCCGCTCCCAAAAGGATCCCCTTTCATCTTCCACCTATTCGACGCCATTCAATAGCGCGAGTGACCATTGGTTCAACCCACAGACCACAGTGGACCGCATCATCACCTGGTTCCCGCATGCGGTCCCACTAATAGACATATACCACCCCTCTCCAACAGACAGCTACATCTACGGCGATACCTCCTTCTTCGACCCATTATATTACCGAGACTGGAGGAGTGTCAGTGCGAAGAACTTCTCATCTAGATTCACTACGCTCTTCAACACATTCTATCAGATTTCCCTTGCCACAGGTGTCATTCCCTCCGCGGGCCTTTCTGACCCCGTTGATCTAAACACCTCCAGTCCGTCTTATATCAGGTCGGAGAGCACAACCTATTTTAAAAGGTTCACCGTGTACCAAATTAACCTTCTCTGGCTAATTATATTTATTGTGGCCACTACCCTGCTACTCCTCTCTGCGCTCGCAGGGTTATTCCTCAAGTCGATAATCCTCGCCCCTGATATTCTGGGATTCGTGTCCTCTCTGACGAGAGATAACCCGCACGTTCCCCTACCTTCCGGAGGGAGTGCTCTTTCTGGCGAAGATCGCGCGAAGATGTTGCGGGATTTTCCCGTCCAGCTTGCTGATGTCCAAGAGCACAGGGATTTTGGGCGCATTGCTCTCGTCAGTCTAAGTGGGGATACGATGTGTAAGAAGCTCCAACGTCACCGCCAGTATGAGTGATTGATTTAGCTTCATTGTTCGGGGTAGCTTTTCGGCAGTGAAGGGAGAAACAAGAGAGAAAGTACACAATAATTTTGTTGTTCATGAGTGCGATAATCTACTAGAATTATTCTCGGTCTTTTTGGACCCAGGTTTGTTATTTGGATGTACACTCTCAGCGATGGATGCCGGGGCTTACCTATCGATCCGAGGCCAATTGAACCCTAACCAGGATCCCTGCGGTATTAGAACAGAACTGTAATAAGCGAAACTGGCTGAGCCTTTGCTGCGGTCTACTCGAAACAACGCAGCCAACTGGTGTTACTGGACACGGGACCCGGTTTGGTGGAAATCCATTTGTTATTGTCCTGGACACAGTCTACTGCCGTCAAAGCTAATAGGGCAATATCAACATCCCCGTGCCATCCACACCCGGACTCTTTTTCCATATACATAAAGAGGAACTGTCATGAATAGAAATGCCAGATGGACCCCCGCAATCTCCAGAAATGTATCTCGCGGCCCAGACGCTTTAACCCAGTCGACCACGAACAGCGAGAACGCAAGACCGTGGGAATCTACCCAATTAGCAATTCATTCACTCCATATGGATGTTCAAGGACGCACTCTTCAATAAACTCAGAATAACCTGCGCCTCAATCGCAGCCGACTTGTGACAGTCTAGACAGTACGTAACAGCGATTGTGCTTCCCAGGATACACCCGAAGTATATAAACCCGAAGCACACAGTCGGGACTATCCAGTGGGCACGAGCCTCAATACTCCAGCCGTAGCCGCCAAGAGCAATAACAGTTGCGATCGTTGCTGGAATTATCATCACGAGCCGGGATTCAGCCTCGTAGATGCCGTTGTTGCGGGAAGCTCTCATGCACGCGAGGATGTCGGATACCTTGCCGCCAACTACGCTACCTAGGATTGTCCCGATCAGAGGGGAGATGTATAGCAGCCCCGTTTGCATCGGTGTGAATCCGTATCCGTCGACGCATTGGAATAGATAAGATACTGTGTCCGCGAGCACCGCGAGCCATCCCAGCGAGAGAGCGAATACGGCGGCGGACCATAATAGTGGGAGGGAGTTGAGAAGGCGAAAGGGTTTAATTGCGAGGGAGAACCAGGTGGCGTCCTGGAAACGTCCATTCCAGAGTCCCATTGTGTGTTTGAATGGAAGTGGTGGCGAGATACTCAGGTTATCGGTGTAGATTTCTCCAGGGGTACGGTATGTTGCAGTCGATATGTCCTGGTCTTGTTAGACGGGTTTGAATATGGACGATTCACTTACGTTGCCAGCACCCCGAGCCCAGTACGTTTCCCGTGCAAAGACAAATATAAAGCTGAACGAAATCCCGGACAGGATAGTCGTAAGCCTGTCCATGGATCAGTCCGTATCCCATATTAACATCCTAGAGGCATACCATAAAGCCCATCGCCAGCCTAGTCCCTGAATAACGCCTGCCCCAATCAACGGCGCCAAACTCTTCCCAGCAGCCAGGAGCAACATGTAAACACCAAGCCTGAATCCCCGTTCATGGGGCTGGTATATTTCCGATATCGTAACCGAGACCAGAAACTCACCTGGACTTGACGCAATGCCCTGCACAAGTCTGGCGATGATAAGGCTAGCATAGGACGGACTTGCAGCAGCCCAGGCAGACGAGGCAATAAGAAGGACAGAGCCAGCAACATAGACTGGCCGCCGACCAAAGAGGGCGGCAGTGGGTGACCAAACTGCGGCACCTACTCCCAGCCCGAGCATGTAAATACCGATCGTGAAAGAAACCTGCTGGTTGCTTACTCCGAAAGACTCGGATATAGCTGGAAAGCCTGTCGCGAGGATGGGACACAGAGCTGCGCAGAGGAAGCTGTTGAAGCCGACGGTGAAAAGGAGGACATCTCGTCGCCATGCAAGCCAGTTTAGTGGATCATTGGGGGAATCGCTGGTTTGAGCTGGCTTTGCTTGGTTGTTTAGTTGCTCTCGTAGTTGGGATATGCTTTGGCAGGGGCCGATGTTGGTGAACCACACTTGAGTGCCTGGTATTGTTAGCGAAGCCGTGGTAGTGAAAGGACACTTACCAGGTGGGTATGCAAGATGCTCAAGATTTCTGGCTTCGTCTTTGGTATCCATCGTTGTTTGTTCAGAAAGCTCTGGTCGTTGGACTGTACGGTAGCCGGCGGTGGAACAATTTATATACAATCGATAATGCAAGGTCGAAGCTAATAGCCAGCTCTAGCCTCAAACATTCCTCACCCTGATCGGTCTAGACTAGTCCAGTGAACCGTTAAATGTGAGTTCCATGAACTCAGTTAATGTAATATGTCGTGGGTGAGTACCTGTTGAGTAGCCCTACTCCCAAGGTCCCTGCTTGGCGGTGGGCAGTGGATTGCATCAGCCAACTAGATACCTGTCTGCAGGCGATGATAGTGACTTCATATTGTTTCGAACTGTGGAGTCCATTGAAACAACGAGATACTGTAATTACATTCCACGGCCTGTGCCTGTCTACCTCGAGGTACAATCCGGCGACCTCGCCCGACACCTCCGACCTCACAACATCAGTATGAGGCTTTTAATTAGATCACATGCATGAACGCCGTAGATTAAAACGGCAGAGGAATGACCTGGCTGTGGTACCTGACGACAGGAATGAGCAACTGCTGTGAGCGATTTGGGCATCGTCGGGCGCCACGGCTGACCCTTTGTATGTGCAGCAGGAGGATATCGGTTTCGGCCCGGCCAGGCCATTGCATTTATGCTCTCGGCCGCAGTGTCGATCAAAGCTTGGATTGGATTGGGTGGGTAGGAATGCTGGCTCTGTATCCCTTGCTTGGGCGGTTCTGGGATATCTGGTTCTCTAGGATATCTCCCGGTCACATGGCGGAGATGTGGTAGAGGAATGAACGGTTGTTGGCATAATGGCCGTGTCCAATACTCGCTAATTGGGAATTCGCGCTGGTGGCTTTGGAGAAATTATGACAGGAGGAAATGGTAGAGACTGTTGAGTGAGAAGACTGAGTTGGCCTGCGGTGCGAACTACATCTAGGCAATCTGTGCTACGAACCATGTAGCCGCCCCAAGGCAATAGCTCCCTTAATTGATCCCCATAAATGGCCGAGAGTAGCCTTTTCGAAAATGGCATTACCAACAGACAATAGTGGCGGGTATAGACACCACCATTCCACGACATTCTGTACGGGATCCTTGCAGATAAACGACATTTGCATGGCCCAACACAGATCCAGTGGGACATCAAGGGAGACTGAAGTATGAGAGCACTTAGTGTAGATTGATTAAAAATAACTTGCAACTGGCTCTCCCAACACGTCCATCCGAGGAGTAATCCCCTGTCCAGGCACTGTAGGCGCTGTAATCCGACCATCAACAATATTACGTCTGCTGTTGTGACAGAAAGCATATCCCGGCTGGCCAGAACACACTGGAGAGGCTTTTCTGGAACCGTCCGGCCAAGGTGAACCAGCGGAGCGAATCCAATGTCGGACCCGCATGTCTCTTGCACACTCATTACATACACGGCAGCGATAGACAGATCGCGCACACGACGCGCCTTGGTTAGAATTTCTGGACCTTGACGTTAATTCCCTCGCCTGCATCCTCGGCGATCATCTGGGTCATAGACGTCTCGGTAAGTGCCAGCTCGTCCTGGATAACCGGGATATTAGTCCGACGGCGCAAAGAGACAGTCCCTCCATGTTTGACATGGCGCTTCGAAAGAAAAGTCTAGACCCTCTGGTAACAGTCTCAACATCCTCAATGCGCCTTCAACGGTGAAACCTCCGTTGGCGTCGACAACGAACCACTCGTCGGGCTTCTTGTCTTTGAATGCCTCGACGATGCGCTGCGCATCGACGGCTGGATCTCCGCCGATTTTTAAGCGAGAAGCCCTTGAGCCTTTCACTCTGTATTCCTCGACGAGAGCCCGCATCCCTCCTGGGCCGCGACAGGCAGAGACGTTATAGTAGGTATCTTAACCTCGGTACGATCCCCAATAAGGTCACAAACCGGAAGGCCCGTGGACTTGCCGAAGATATCTCAACATGCAATATCCAATGCGGCCTTTGCGTGCTCGTGGCCCTGTAATGCCCCGTCCATGACGTCGTTAATTCGATCAACCCTCCGCGGATCGAGACCAATGAGTCTCGGTGCAATCTCCGCGATACCGGCGCGCACACCCAATGCGTGGGAAGCGATGAAGGTTGCCCCGAATGGAGTGCTTTCGCCCCAGCCCTTGAGTCCGCACTCGGTCGTTATGCGGGCGAATGTGCCGTCGAAGCTGGGATACTCGCGGCCGCCGGAGAGGTAGTATATGCCTCCTGAGTACGGCATGTCCAGCCGGAATATGTCGATTCGTTTGATCTCATTGCCATCCTGCTCTGCCCTTTTTCACAACTAAATTTATTACTGGTAGAGCAACAAGGCACTGGGGCCATCAAAGAGTAATAAGGACTGATGGGCATATAACGCTACAGTCTCGGGCCACCCGATCCCGACATGCTTGGATACTCGGCTCAACCGAATCGTCTTGGAGTCATCCATTAAAACGTCTTGGCTCGGGTCGATCTGGAAAATCTCCATCGGATACCCTCCCGGCCAGCCAGTCAAGAACCCCTCATTTGTTTTGGTGTCTCGATACGGAGATTCTGGGCCTTCAATCGTCGAACCCAACATCCCACCGCACCTGATGCTGTCGGGTGGCGGATTGCTATTATATTCTGTTTTATTTGCCAAATGCTGTACGTTGTCCGACGTGGCCGGGTGGTTTTCCGAGCTTCGTATATCTTCTCTCTAACTACCCTGCTGCATGCGCAACATCCCATCACGATTACTCTCATGAAACGGTGCGACACCTATTTCCCAACATGGCAGAACCACGCATCGTCCTTGGCACGCCCTATGTCACCGGCACAGCCTCCGCAACACTACTAGCAGCAAACCTCGAGCTCAGCTTCTGGGGCGGCATCGACGCACAAACAGGCGAGGTCATAGACCGATTCCACCCCCTGAGCGGGCGTTTTCTCAAAGATACTATCCTGGCCATACCAGGAGGACGAGGATCATGCGGCGGCAGCGTTATCATGATGGAGCTGATCCTTAATGGTCTTGGACCTAAGGCGTTGATATTCGAGCGTCGCGAGGAGATTATAACCCTCGGCGTTATGGTTGCCGAGGAGCTATTTGATAAGACGGCGCCGGTTGTTACACTCGGTCCTGAGGGTTTTCGGGAGGTTTTGAAATGGGATGGGAGGACTGTTCATGTCGATGGTGGACGGGTCTCGGATACTGCTGTCGATGATTCTTCGAACGGGGTTGCCAGTTTGTCCACTGGTCTAAGGCAGCCTCATGTCCAACTTACCGATGAAGACCGTGCGATGCTAAACGGAGCAAACGGCGAAGCAGCGAGGATCTCACTGAAGATAATCATCCGGATGGCGGACATGATGGATGCGACAGAACTGATGGACGTCAGCCAAGCTCATACAGACGGCGCCTGGTATGGACCGGGATCCGTGGCATTTGGACAGAGGCTGCGAAACTGGGGAGGCAAATTCCAGGTTCCTACTACGATAAATTCTCTGAATGTTGACCAGAAACGCTGGAGAGCACTCGGGATTGATTCTGCGTTTGGCTTTGCGTGTGATGATCTGGCAAAAGCGTTTGTCGATATGGGTGGGAAGATTTCATTTACTTGTGCCCCGTATCTGCTTGAGACAGCACCGAAGCTGGGCGATTCAATTGCATGGGGAGAGTCGAATGCAGTGATCTATGCGAACAGCGTGCTTGGTGCAAGGACACTGAAGAACCCGAACATGCTCGAAGCCCTGATCGCCCTGACCGGTCGAGCTCCCAAGGCTGGGGCGTACATTGATGAGAATCGCCTTGCCTCGATATGGGTGAGAGTCACTCCACCGAAGGGGGCAGAAGACGACTCCTTCTGGCCTATTCTGGGTTATGCACTCGGTGCCATTGCAAACGCTCGCATTCCCGTGATATCTGGACTGGAACATATGAAGCCTAGGAAGGACGACTTTAAGGCATTCTCTGCTGCATTTGCTACATCGTCCAGTGCGCCTATGTTCCACATGGTCGGTTTGACTCCGGAAGCCCCGACTCTAGAGGCTGCACTGCGTCCAGGTGTAAAGCCTGAATGCGTTGATGTAGACTGGAAGGGTCTCGATGCGATCTGGGAGGAGTTCAACCACGGTTCAGAATCCAGAGAAATCGACCTCGTCTCATTCGGGAACCCGCACTTTTCCTTCCAGGAGATCAAAACAGTGGCCAAGCTATGCCAGGGAAGAACCAAAAAAGACGGTGTCGCTGTTATAGTCACCTGTGGTCGCGCCCAGTATGGCCTTGCCTCGCAGGCTGGTTATGTAGGCGAGTTGGAAAAGTTCGGTGTCCAATTCCTGCAAGACACCTGCTGGTGCTCGATTGAGGAGCCGGTTATTCCGAAGAATACGAAGACCATCATGACGAACTCTGGCAAGTATATTCACTACGGCCCTGGTCTGACAGGGCGGCAATTTGCGTTTGGGAGTTTGGCCATGTGTGTCGATGCTGCGTGTACTGGGAAGACGACTGGGGATCCCCCATCTTGGCTGCTGGAAGCTAGGTCTACTCACTAAAACATTGAAGAATGACTATATATGTGTGTAATTCTGAGAGTACTGTAGATACCCTGGCCTGTAAACTCCCGGTGCTGTTCTATCAATCTCCAATATACTCCATGTGGGGGAGTGTATACCGCGCTGCCATACCCGAACTCCCCAACCCACGCCATCGACATGACGCCCCAAGCGCGGACCTTGTTGTCAGTCTGCTGCCGATCTGTGAAGAAACATTACCCCGAAGATCCAGATATCAAGGCAGCCAAGTGCAGTTCTCTCCCCACATTACGACCGACAGCTGTTCGGGGTAGCAGACACCGACCCCCACAATGCCGAGTAGCTGTTGCTTAAATGAGGATCCGCGCGACTGACTGAATGCCAGGAATGCTCCCATGTTGTAGAAAATGCCGCGTCTGTCTGCTACAGCCCTCTTGGCCATTGTGGTCGGGGCCGTTAATAGGTATGCCTGCCCTTGACAATTTTGGCTTATACTGATACTTGCAGCGAAATAATCGTACACCCCGAGCACTACGCACGAACAAGCCAGTTTGTTCGATACGACCAGAACTCAACATGCCTTACACTCACCCCATCCAATCCAGTCGCGACATTCGACTACACGACTGAAATCGGCGGGTTTCCATTCTTCCACGGAACCCCCGTCTCAGGGGCAGTCCAGGTGGAATCCAAATACTCCGAGGCAAGAGGTGGACTAGACGAGCCATTTTCGGACGGACCGTGGACATTCTCAAATGGGTTGGCTAATACATTTCGCGTCGAGACATTTCACGTCAGCGAGGCAGGTCGAGTCGAGTCGTTCTTCCAACAGGGTGGACTGCGCTGGCAGAGACTGCGGCTTCTGAATGATGACCGGAATGTCACGATCTGCGGCGTCGGGATACGCTCTTTCAATGACCGGACGGATGTGACTGAGCTGCCTGGATATTTCGAATCCTCCAATCCGCTCTATAACGAGATCTGGAAGCTGGGTGCGCGAACCGTCCAGCAAGCATGCATAGAGAAAGGAACCGCGCCGACAACGTGGGAACTTACCCCAGACGGGGTGCTCCTTCGTGGGCAGCAATCCGCGCAATCTGCACTTGGGGCAGATTTCGCAAACTATACAATATCCTTTAAAACGAAGATTGTCCGTGGCGGGACTGGGTGGAGGGTTGCCACCTCGCCGGCTTCATTTGGTCCTTCGTTTCTTCTTACCAGCGAGTATCCTGAGCACTCGACATTTCTGAATACGAATCGGACTCTTGTACCTCCGAATACGCTTGCCGTGGGATATGGCTGGAACTTGGTGAATCAGACGTCTCTGCCAACTGGAGAAGTGTCTTACTTTCCTCTGGGCTTTAATGTCACAGAAGGGCAGTGGATAGATATCTCGACCAGGATTTCTACCGACGGATATGTCGTGACAATCAATGATCACAAACCTGTGACTGTCCTCCTTAGTGAGCTTCATCTGATGTCTAACGACCGATTCTCCTCTGGGAGCGTGTACTCGGGAACATGGGGCTTTGGACCATGGCAGGACCAAACAGCCTATGTGAAGGACGTCGTTGTGCAGTCAAAAAATGGAACGACCCTATACCGGAACGCAATGACAGACGAGGCCATTCTTGAAGAGTATGGTGTTTTGGATAATCCAGCCTCAGTCTGTCTAGATGGCGCAAAACGCGATCGACTGGTGTGGTCAGGGGATTTCGCGCATGCCCATCGCGTTGTGAGTGCCAGTACACACCGACCGGACTTCATCAGGGGAACCTTAAGCTACCTCTTTGAACGCCAGGAACTATCTGGGCCTATGGTAGGGCTTTTTGCAATGTCGCCGGCCATGGGGCAGTCGGCAGAGTATACCTCCGTGTACAAGTCTTACGGCTTGCTAGACTACCAGATGCTCTTGCTGAACAGTTTCGCGCGGTACTATCTGGAATCTGCGGATAGGGTATTTCTGACCAAATGGTGGCCGAAAGCTAGAGATGGTGTTGAGGCTATCCTACCACTCGTTGATCAATATTCTGGACTTGCTGCTACTTCGTCGTTAGGTGCTTTCTTCCTCGGAGATGGGAATGGCACTGCTGCTTCGGCTCTGTTTGCGTATACACTGACGCACATGGCTGATCTCGCGGACGTGATTGGAGAACCTGATACATCAACTCTGTGGAAAAGTACAGCTGCGAATATCTCCCGCGCAGTTAACCAGAAGCTGTGGAATGAGAACCTGGGAACGTACAGTTCCAGCCTCACCTCCACCAACGAATCATCCTACATCGGAACCGCATGGGCTATCCTCTCCAACACAGCGAATACCACCCAGGCCACATCATCAATCGCAGCCCTCTCATCCCTCCGTCTCGGAATCGGGTACAAACTCAGCACCGACATGGACGACTCCTCCCCGGAGACGAATCTGTCCCCAAATCTATCAGGATTCCTCCTCGAGGCGTTATTCGCCCATGTCCGGGACAATCTACATGATAAGCCCACGGCCGAAACAATAAACATCTTGCTAAATGGACTATGGGCAGCAATGGTCGACCAAGATGAGTACTACACCGGCACATCCTGGGAATATGTCTATCCCGACGGCCGCCCGGGGTTGGATCTGTTTACCTCGCATGCGCATCCGTGGGGCGGTGCGCCGACGTATATCTTCTCGGAGTATATCCTGGGTGTTCAGCCGACTGCGCCTGGGTTTGAAGAGTGGTTGTTTGCGCCGGTGGTTGTGGATGGGCTTACGTGGGCGAGGGGGAGGGTTCCGACGCCGCGTGGGAGTATCCAGGCGGAGTGGGAGGTGCATGATGGTATACGTGTTGTTCTGAAGGTTCGAGCTCCGGAGGGTACGAAGGGAGTTGTTGGGTTATCTCTTCCTGCGGCGGGTTGTCGTGTCACTGGTGATGCACGTCAAGATTATTGTGGCAGCGAAGGCGTGCGTGTGGTTGTTGATGGGAAGTGGGCATCTATCGATGTCTCTTTGGCTAAGCCTATATCTCGACCTTAAGGTGATAATGGTCATTTCCAAGCCTAAAGTTATTTCCATATGATGATCCACCATTTACTCCATATCCTACATAGTACGTAGAACAGGCAGGACTTAAGCGGAATTCCGACCGCCTAGCTTATCCGCGGGAAGTACAAGATAAACTTCACAGAAACGACAGGCTGGACTCTCCGACGATCATATGAGAATTCACGTCACATTCGGACTTGACAAGACGCGGGCGAGACTCCGATTTGCCCACTGCGCCGCCTTCTCCAAGTCTGTCGCCGGTCGCCGACAGCATCGACATAAAGCAGAGCACTTACCATCTTGTAATTAGATGTTTACTCTCTAGATGTCTTTAAGCTCGAGATCTTTCAGCTCCAGATTGTTCAGGTTCATCTCCGGCTCGAGATCCCGTGCTACCAGTATGACCAAACAATACAGCACCAGCACCGCCCCCTCGGTCCTATATACCAAGATCGACAAGCGCCCGCCGGAGATCGTACGAAGCCACGGGAATTACCTCGAGACCAGCGATGGGCGAACAATATTCGATGCGAGCGGTGGCGCCGCGGTCGCTTGTCTAGGACACAGCGAGCCCAGGGTGAAGCAGGCGATCATGGACCAACTGGATCAGACGGCTTATGTTTACTCGCCGTTCTTTACTGTACCCGCTGCCGAAGAGGTTGCTACGTATCTAACCGAGTCGACGAACGGGGCTATGAGCAAGGTGTTTATTGTCAGTTCTGGTATGGCTGTTAGATCTATTTAAGGGATGATACTCATGAATGCAGGCACCGAAGCGATAGAGGCGGCGCTGAAAATGGCCAGACAGTATTTCACAGAACTCCCAGACCCGCAAATGCAGAGAACGAAGTTTATTGCGCGCCGTCAGTCGTATCATGGGAATACTCTAGGCTCGCTAGCAGCAGGCGGACATAAAGCGCGACGAGCGATCTTCGAGCCGATCCTCGCGTCAAATACTTCTCACGTTTCGCCGTGCTATGCATATCGGGGTAAGAAACACGGTGAGACTGATGAAGAGTACGTTGCGCTTCTTGCAGCGGAACTAGAGCAGGAATTCCAGCAGGCTGGGCCCGGGAATGTATGCGCTTTTATCGCGGAGACGATGTGTGGCACGGTAATATCCTCCTCCAGTACAGTAAGATCCCAGCTAATTGAGCAGACACTGGGCTGTGTCCCCGCTGTACCTGGATACTTCAAGGCAATGAAGGAAGTCTGCGACCGCCACGGTGCATTGCTGATCCTGGATGAAGTGATGTCTGGGATGGGCCGTACGGGCACGTTCCATGCCTGGGAGCAGGAGGGCGTCGTTCCTGATCTTCAGACTATTGCGAAAGGCTTGGGCGCTGGTTACGCCCCTGTCGGTGCATTGCTCGTTGGATCTCGGGTTGCTGATGCACTGGCAAACGGCACGGGGAGCTTTACGCACAGTCAGACGTATCAAGGCCATCCTATTGCGTGTGCGACGGCCTGTGCTGTGCAGAAGATTATAAAGGAGGATAATTTACTTGAGAATGTGCGAGTGCAGGGAGAATATCTGGGCCAGCTGCTTAATGAACGTCTACGCGGGCATAAGAATGTGGGAGATGTGCGAGGGCGAGGGTTATTCTGGGCTGTAAGTGCCTCATTCTTTCTGTGACACCATCTAACAGATACAGCTCGAGTTTGTCGAGGATAAAACAACCAAAGAGCCGTTCCCAGTTGAGGCTGGTATAGCACAGAAGGTGCATCTGACCGGGCTACAAAAGGAACACTCCGTTTCGGTCATTCCAGGGGTCGGCGTCGCTGATGGGAGGAATGGCGATATCATCCAGATCGCCCCAGCGTATAATGTCACCAAGGCGGATATCGAGGAGATTGTTCGGCGAGTTGAGGGCGTGGTCAAGGCCGTCTTCGGGGAGTAGTTACTGCCTACAACAGTGATTCTTTGGCAAGGGAAAGAAATTAATACAGATTTATAATTGTAGTATTTCCTCAACTGCCCGAGTTAGAGGGCGCAGCCGCATCATGCGAAGCCAGTAGAAGTGCGCCCAGACGTCATCCAGATACCCCGGTCCAGTCTTGATGTCGAGCACCCTCACAGCGGATGCCTGTTGGATGTAGAACCAGATGCGTATTTCTGTACTGTCTGATGCAGCCGCCCCGGCCAGACAAACCCAGCTGAGTAGTGCAGGTATCTGGGTGATCCATAACTCGATGTTGACTAACGCCAGTGATGCTTGGAGCTCTCTTGTCAAGAAGTCTATTTTTATTGAGTTCGTTGCATCACCAGGTTTCGCATGCATAATCAAGTAGAATATTGTCACTGCTAGGTAGCAGCAGTGGAAGAATGGGTCGTCATTGTTTGTTGTGGACTTGCTGTATTCATGCGCTTCGGGATGATTAGCTGTGTTAGTCTGATAGTCCAGTTTGAATGTCCGTAGATGCTCAAACATATTTAAGATATGTCGAACCCCCGGAATGGACAATGCCTTTGAAGGATTAAGGATGCGGTCCTCAAGCCCGACTGAGGGTGGTAGGGTTGAAAATGCTGTCCGATGCAAATCAAACACGATATGGTAGATAATGTTATTCCTGTACTCATTAGCAATGTCCGTTGAGCGAATCAACGACATACATCTGGATTAAGCCTCCCACTATCCCATCGCAGCCCAGCAGGTCACGACCGCCTCTCATGTCTACTAATTTTCGAATTCCGTCTATGTGAATGTCGGCTGTCCGTCGATCTCCATTCATGTTCTACCACAGTTAGATACCAGAATAGAAGACAGGAATATGGACTCACTGCAAAGATCGACAGGGAGATAATCGCAAGAATGGTCTTATCATCGGCGGCAGATTTCAAGTCCGAAAGCCGTTCATTCAGCAGGCGGATCGCCTCATTCTGGTGGTATAAAGTGATCCAACTCTGGCTTTTCCCTTGTAGAAATTCACAGTTCGACGATCCCGCGTATAGAGTGGCATGGAACAGACACGGCTCGCTCAGGGCTCCTTGCATCCAGTGCGTGCGGATATGGTGGGCTGTGCTGTGGTCATCTACCTGAGGCAGCCGGCATGCGCCGAGACCCTCGCAGACTACTAATTAGTGCGAATAGTAATTATTGGGTGGAGAACGTACATTGGTTGACTAGCCGTGGCATGTACCAGCGCGATGCTATGGGGTAGAATGTTGG
The DNA here is from genome assembly GCA_025768905.1 of Aspergillus sp. MA 6041. Classification (NCBI taxonomy): domain Eukaryota; kingdom Fungi; phylum Ascomycota; class Eurotiomycetes; order Eurotiales; family Aspergillaceae; genus Aspergillus; species Aspergillus sp. MA 6041. The sequence goes on along the minus strand of JAMFNV010000002.1, from coordinate 150,225 downwards.
GACGTCTGGGGAGTGGATTGCCCAGGATCGATACAGTTGGCTCGAGACGACCACCCACAGTTGATTCACAGAGTGCTCGTCAGGCAGGCTGTGGGGTGGGTAGGAGCACCTCCGCGCTTGTCTGGTGGCGTCAGATCTTGTCCACGACCTTGGAGAACATACCTGGTAAGAGAACATACTTGGTACATCGACCGCAAGGAGATTGGCGATCGCACTTTCTTTTTCGCTGTCGACAGGGATCGCAAGCAACGAGCATCGCCATGTCAACGTCCCGGTGCCGTTGACCGCGATGTGCCCCACGAGGGAAGACGAAAGAGTCAAGCCGCAATACCGCAATCGACGCGAACTGTACTGCTGACGTGGGCTGCAGGTCTAATCCTATTCCAGTTGGTGCGGATCTTCAGCTCGGCCATCGATCAATACGAGCCGCACTGCCGTGTCTGTCTGTTGCTTTCTACGTTCGGAAGTAAGCTGGACTCGTCTAGTGCATACCAGATCCACCCAGTCTCTATGCTTCGGGGATTACATGTCGACAGCATCAGCCAGTCTAGAGCCCTGATAAACCAACTATGTCTACAGGTGCCCACTAATACACGTTATCATCCCGGTTTCAGGGTCCTGGCTTATGGAGATATACTGGGGGTGGATACGCCCCCCTCAGTTAATAATAGGGTCGATGGAATAGTTTAGACAGTATAGATTCCGATACAAGCTCGGACGGGCCATCAATGTGAATGCAGGGTCGGCAGCCTCCAGGTTAAGGCTCGCCTGGATAAGCAGGGATGACAGGGAAAACGTACCTAAATTAACTTGACCGCGGGATAATTAAATTACTAATCAATAGGCCTCGGTCCAGCAGGATAATAGAGACCTAGGGTTATTTTAAATAGACTATGCCCTTCACAAGGGATAGACTTCACAATTCCATCTTTTCTACCTACCAAGCCACCATGCCGTTCACCAGTATCTTACCTCCTCGGGACAGGCCTCAGAAGACTCGAGGCCTTGCATTGGACAGGCTCATCTTGAACCATCTTTCTTTAAGCTCGTGGTTGCTCACCGGCTGCCTCCTTCAGTCAGTCGTCAATGCCTTGACGCCATCGGCATACTCACAAATCCCCATTCTGGCTGCGCTCGCCATTCTGGGAGTACGCGTGATCAAGGCAGTCCTCATTACCTATGGTCTTATAAAGAATCCATACCTTGAAGGAGTCGTCCCGCAGAAATACGCAGCCCAGGTGCCCAACGCAGAGGGGGAATTTTCAGCTGTGCCTGCGTCGGAGCGCGTTGTCTGTTTCCACCTTGGGGCGAAATTCCACCACCCAGCTGGGGTTTTTGCCCCGGATTCCCGGGCGATGGGAGACCACCTATCAAATATGATATCCGAGCTGGACGATAACATGGGCAGTAATGGCTTCCTAGGGGGCAGTCACTGGCAATCCTACGACGAGCGAGGCGCACTGGAGAACAATTTCATCGCCTACTGGCGTTCTATCGAGGACGTGCACAGGTTCGCGCACGGCGAGAAGCATCGCAAAGCTTGGGACTGGTTTAACTCCCTACCAAAGGAGCGGTCGGATTTCCTTGGTATTAATCACGAAATCTTCTCCTCCGAGCCAGGCCAGTGGGAGGCGATCTATGGGAATTTTCAGCCAACTCTCCTTGGCGCAACCACCTACCTGAAAAAGGGCGACAAAATGATCGGCGGAACTGTGGAAGATAAATGGGTCAGTCCTCTAGTCGATGCCAGGAGGGGGAAACTAAGAACCAGTGCCGGAAGATTGGGGTGGCAGCCCGATGTGTTGGAACAGAAATACAACCGCCATCCAGTTAATCCAGTGGATGGAAGCACTCGATCATGACAACTGGCGACCTGTCAACCTCTATTCGTCAAGGTAAATATTCCCTCGGGACTTTGTTTAGCCGTCCATGAACAAGGCATTGGAATGAGATGACCGCCGGGGCGCGGGTTTACGACACTAGATATTATGATCGCGGCAGCTTATAAATCCTGTAATGCATACTATTTATAAGGTAGATCTAAAGCACATCAGATGTACTGTGAATTAGACTAGCTCAGCTGCGACATGGTAGTCAAGGTTGACAAAAGCAGAAAGCTTACCCCAATTCCTCCAATGCAACGGAGATCTTAATATTGATGAACTGGCTAGTAGCACAATCACTGAGGCCAGGCATAAAAATAAAAGAAGCAAGTGGATTTCTAGCTTGAAAGGGGCCCCACCCTTTACTTTCAGGATTATTCATCAGCCCGAACAAGTGGGACCGAGTTCGTTCATAGTGTACGGAGTGGATTCTCAGTCATGATGCCAAATTTCTGCAAAGGGAGTGTCTAGTCCTAGAGAAGCCAATGATAAGAGCCATTAGACACCAGGGCTTCTGCGATTGGGCAGTACAATACTGGCTTGCCCTGTATCTACTCGCATCCAGTGGTTCATCAATCGAGTTAATCAGGCTCCAGGATAATCTGGTGTGCTATCTAAATAGACATCCATCTTGTGCTGCACATGTGATTCCTATAGAGCCGAGTTTGAACTGTAGATCATGAGCTCAGTGCTGGAAGGCTTATGAAGCCCGTTGGTTTTACTCATTGGGCTTCAATTATTTAAAGCGCAGAGTTCGAGGCAGTAACTTCGTACTTTTCTGAGAAGACATATAAGGTACATTCTGATATTTCCTCCCAGCATCGATTCAGCTCCAGTCCTTAGCTATCATGGCCACTTCACGCAGTTCCAGTGATTCAATAAAGTCCACCTGGCGCGGGTGGGATCGAAAGTATTGGCACCCGGGTCACTGGCTCCTTGAAACACTTCGTCTTCATCATGTCGACCTGGACAGAGCATTCCCGGTACATCTAAAAACAGATATGGTCCCATATGCTCCAGAGTGGCAGTTTCACCTCTGGATCCTTATTCACGCTTTTGTTCCACTTGCCATTCACCAGACCTATATAAATTGTTTCCGTCACAATATATCAGCAACGGCTGCATACGTGCTCTATAGTCTCTCGTTAAAGGCTATCGGTATTCGTCAACTTCACCTGCTCCGCCGTGTTGGGCAGAAATACGGCTTCTTTGATGGTGATAAGCACGAGCGTGATGGTGTCCCCGACGTGGGTGTCTGGAAAACTTTCAACTCTCTTCTTGGTGCTATTGCCTTTCGTCCGATGGTCGCTACTATATCAGCCTATCGAGCCGACCAGGGTCCCTCGTCGATTCCATGGATGTGGCTTCCCTTTAAAATTGCTGCTTATGCGGTCATACTCGACTTTTGGTACTATTGGTATCATCGTCTGATGCACGAAAAGGCTGGCCTTTGGAAGTTCCATCGCACGCACCACCTCACCAAACATCCAAACCCTCTTTTGTCCGGGTACGCCGACACAGTACAGGAGACTTTTGATATTGTGGTCATCCCTCTTATGACATTCGGGAGCATGAATCTCCTAGGCCTTCCGATCTCCTTCTATGAATGGTGGGTGTGCCAGCAGTATGTCATCTTCACGGAGCTCCTTGGACACAGTGGGCTGCGCATTGAAGCCACTGCAGTGAATCCGATGACGTGGCTGCTAAGGATGTTTGACATGGAGCTTGTTATTGAGGATCACGATCTTCACCACCGCTACGGTTGGAGATGCAGCCATAATTATGGCAAGCAGACTCGAATTTGGGACCGTCTCTTCGGGACTACAGTTCCCCGCATTGAGGGTTACAAAGGAAAGATCGACTATGTCAACACAGCCAACATCCCCTTGTGGTGATTGTATGCTTTCATTTGCATATCCGATTTCACTGCCATGCACTTAACGAGAAACGCCCCCATACATATACCACATTGCGTGGATTTTGCACGATACACATTATAACCGCCAGTATAGTTAATTCTCAATCTTTATTAAATTCTAAATAATATTCAATTTTTGACTAATATTAAACTTTAATTGATATTATTAGTTAAAGAATCGTCTCTATACTTACAACCAATATTCTGAGAATTTTAACTAATATTGAACTGAGCCACCCTCTATGGGGGTACGACCGCAGCCCTAGGATCAGCTTGGTCGGAAGCACAGGCCACAACAGCCATCTGTTCTCGTCCATCAGACCCCGTAATCGGAGGTGCAGCCGACGATGGTTTGATTAGTGATAGATGCGAGCCGAGGAATCTTGTTCCCCTCGGGCTTGGTTCATTGCCCTTTCAGGGGAGGACATTATCTTAATACAAAAGGGAATTCTATATTATCCAGGTGTATCAACATTCCTTAATTTACTCGACCTTCAAGCAACAGCTGCCATTGGATTTACCCCCAATGGCGTTCGACACTGCTTTGACTAGGGCTTTGGGGATCCAGGTGCCCGTCGTGCAAGGTGGGCTGCAATGGGTCGCCTACGCTGAACTCGCAGCTGCGGTGAGTAACGCAGGAGGACTGGGCATTATAAATGCCCTGACACAGCCGGATCCCGAGCACCTGCGTCAAGAGATCCGAAAAACCAGGTCTCTAACGCAGAACCCCTTCGGTGTCAACATTACCCTTCTCCCCGCTCTCAATCCTCCCGATTACCCTGGATTCGTCCAGGCAATTATCGACGAAGGGGTCAGAATTGTCGAGACTGCAGGAAACAGCCCGGGCCCTGTCATACAGCAGCTGAAAGCTGCAGGCGTGACTATAATCCACAAGGCAACAACGATCAGACACGCCAAAGCCGCGATCAAACTAGGGGCCGATATCCTTTCAATCGACGGGTTCGAATGCGCTGGCCATGTCGGTGAGTCTGACATTGCCTCCTTAATCCTGAACAGTCGCGCCCGGCAAGAACTCGGTGACACTCCTTTTATCGCCTCGGGCGGCTTCGCGGATGGGCATGGGTTGATGGCAGCTCTGAGTCTGGGGGCTGCAGGAATCAACATGGGCACTCGGTTTATGTGCACAGTCGAAGCTCCGATCCATCTTAATGTGAAGCTCGCGATTGTCAAAGCCGACGAGCATCAAACGAGTCTCATCCTGAGACGGTGGAAAAACACGAGTCGGATGTACTCCAACCAAATGACGGCAAAGGCGATTGAGGTTGAGTCTACAGGTGCCAATGCAGAATTTATCGAGGTCGCTCCTATTGTTAGTGGAATCCGTGGGAGAGAGGTTCTTTTGCATGGAGATATTGAACATGGAGTGCGAAACCCCCCCCCCCCCCGTCACCCCAAGTTAAGTAGCTAAGCTGACTGAGAACAGGTCTGGTATGCTGGGCAGGTGATGGGGTTGATCCATGACATTCCAACCTGCGCTCAGCTTATGGACCGAATTGTAAAGGAAGCGACGGGAGTTCTCTCGGGTCTTTCGCAATGTGTGAAAGAGCCACGTAGTAGACTGTGACAAAGTCAGAAGGTTCTTTAGAGATATAGTTACCTCAACTACAAGTCTACCTATTCTATATATACGTCCTGAATTGCCAGAGGTAAACAAGCGCAGAATTAATCCGCAACACCACTGAAGGACAGTACAGAAACAGGTGATATACGGTAGCTCGCACTCTTCGCGTAGCTTACAGTGATCTTCCTACTAATCATTTGTTGATCGAACTTTATCCTAAAACTCGCTGCCGAGGTACACAAGGTATGTTAGTGAACATTGCGTGACCACGTCAATTTAGAAACCTTGTGGAATTACAATGTTTAGGAATACCAATTGTAGCTCTATTATTTCCTCTTACATCCGAGGCTCCGTTCACATTGTGCACCCTACTAATCATTTATGCACCGAGATTATACCTCAGGCCGAGATCTCCGAAATATAAAGCTCTGAATATTCGATTTTGCAATGCAAAGACAGACTTCCTACAGCTTCGAAGGTGTTTGAATCTCTTGCTCTGCTAGCTCTCTGAGCTGTCGCCGAAGGATCTTTCCGGTTGGGTTTTTGGGAATTTCATCCACAAAGCGAATGCCACCACGGAGCCGCTTGTGCGGTGCTACCCTACTATCAAACCACCTCCTGATGCTGAGCTTGTCCGCCTCTGCTTGCTGGTCTGTCTTTCGTGACCGGACAACATATGCCCGGGGTAGCTCTGTTCCCTCCGCCGAACTATTCACGCCGATGACCGCGACATCCCCGACCGCGTCATGCTGAATGAGAATGCTTTCCAACTCCGCCGGTGCTACCTGGAAACCTTTATATTTTATGAGTTCCTTGACCCGATCGGTGATGTAGAGGTTCCCATCGATATCCTGGAAGCCAACATCCCCGGTCTTAAACCATCCATCTGGCGAGAGTGCGGCTTGCTGATGCCCATGATATCCCATAAAGATATTGGGCCCACGAAGATATAGTTCTCCAACTTCTCCACTAAGGACTTCAACAGATATAGTGTCGTTTTCTGGTATTGTCATATACTTCGCCTCCATGTTCGGTAGCAGTTTCCCTACAGAGCCGGCCGCCCTCTCCCAGTCTTCCCATGGTTGCACATGTGAGGCTGGACTAGCCTCACTAAGGCCATAACTCTGCTTTAAACCAACATTGATCTGGGAGGAAGTTCGTTTGATCATCTCGGCAGACAAAGGCGCGGCACTGGAGTTCAGCATCCGGAGACTTGACAGATCATATTTTCTCTTGATATCAAGCTTGCCCAAGGCTAGGGCGACTGGCGGCACAATATGTGCATATGTTATTTGGAAGTTTTGCACGTTAGCGCAGAATTTCGGAACGTCGAATGCAGCCATAAGTACGACCTCAAACCCACTATACAGTGGAGCATGTACACCGCATGCCAGTCCTATTACTTCGGTGTCAGCTTTTCTATAGGTGCCGGAATAAACCTCCTTACCGTAGATATGGAAAAGTGGCAGAAAGATCAGGACCCTATCCCCTCTTCCATCGTCTCCACCATTGTGCGTAAGCTGGCGGCCCTCCACTTCCTGGGTTTGAAGCACATTCGACACAATATTGTAGTGCGAGAGCAATGCGCCCTTCGGGAGCCCCGTCGTACCTGAGGAGTACATGAGATACGCCGGGTCTTTCCTCGGTGCTATAAGAGGTCTCTGCTGCACTCCTGAATCCAGGCCGCCAAGGATATCCGTCAAATGCCTGATTCGAGCCTCCGGATCGCGGACATCACCGATAAGGATGATGCGTTCCTTTGGAATACCAGCCACCTTTGCTGCTTGTAGCGCTATTTCGAGCATTGGGAATTGCGTAACCATCGCAGTGGCACTGCTGTCTTTCAACTGGTGAGCAAGTTCTTCTGCGGTGTATCGTGGACTGGCGGGAGACACGATTCCTGCAGCCCATAGAGTGCCGAATGTGACAACCGGGGTGTCAATACAATTGGCAGTGAATAATGCCATGACGTCCCCAGATTTCCACCCGAAATGAGTCTGCAGCCCCCGTCCAAAAGCGATGGCCGCATCTTTAGTCTGCGCGTGTGTGTATGTTCTCCTGGTGTCGGCGTCTTGCCACAGTACTGTTGACAGTTAGTAGAGACTTCACAAACGCTGTATCTAGTTATTCATTGAAAGAAGCATACCCTTATTATCCGGATAAGCTCGGTCTTTGCGCTCAAAAAAGAACGTCCAGAGATCGACCTCTGGAATGTCAATCGCGGGATAGGTAGATTTGACAGCCATCGTCGAACGATTATACTTGGTGTAAGACTAAGAAAACCAGAGACTAGGATGGCTGATTAACAATAATTCTCAAGTTGAGATTAAACTCGCAGCGGAATGGATTCAAGCGCCCAAAATGAAGAACAGCAACCGTCGGTCAGAATATTACCAGAGTATCTTTTATTCATCTAAAAAATGGGGAAAGCTGAAGACTTATATCATCTCAGAGCCTCGGTATTTCACTCATAGAATAATCAATTAAGCTTACCGACCATGTCGGGTTATCCATTCGGCGCTAAGCCCTTTAGGAATATCGAAAATATTACCGTATTTTTAACGCAAATCACGGATCACCCGGTCACCCCACTAAATTCAGCTACGGCTGAGACTTAAAGCTAATCACAACAACCAAGCAACGCGATTTTTATCTAAAATATCCTATCTAGGCGAGTAGGACATGCATTTCTCTTATCCCTTGAATCCCAGACCCCTCTTTATTCGGTAGGTGATGCCTATCTGGCGGATGTTCCGGTTCAATACTCATGGGCTAGGTTTCAGCCGGTGAATTCATGGCGGGTTGAAAGGTTTAATAAGGCTTTTCTGATATGAATTTGTCTGATGATTAATATCCTGAATTACCCGGAAGTACGGCAGAGTACCTGGAAGAGTTTTCTAGCAGAGGCTTGTATCTGCTAAGGACCCGCTAGTCTTCAATAAGGTCAAATCAAGTATATTGTATTAATAAAATTAAATGACTGAAAGGGAAGTCACAGTACCTCATGAGATCTGTATACTAAGACAATCTGATATTATAGATTAAAATCTTCACCTCTACTACTCGAGCATTAGCGTCTATTGAAAGGACGCAAATTAGCTTGTAGTACTTGGTAAAGGCCACGAAGGCTAATGATAAATTCGGTCTCTATCTCTATATATGTTCAATGCCACCAAACGTCTGTGCTGTTGAATGGTTGAGTCGATGGTGGGAGATTACAAATTATCCTTTGTTGGTTATTTCCGCTGTTGCTAAGCCATCTTCTGTTTACTTCTCTACCTAAACCAGTTTCTTCAGAATAAACGGAAATACCTGCCCTACTGTTGCTGCGAGTGTGTCGTTGGAGTAAGCAGCAGTCAAGCGGGAACACTCCGAAGGGCGGAGTAACCCGCGCAGAATACTCCAACATTAGCCTTATAGGGCTTCGACCACGGCTTATGTTTCGGATGGCTCCGCTGCTGTCCCTGAACCCTTGCGGGGTCTCCGCATTCTATTGTCTGGTCCGGGGTCCTGTAAACGCCTGTTCATTATAAATATGGGGAAGTGTCCCCTTTCAGCGAGTTTCCATTGGAAAGGCCAGCATTGCCAACATGTACAGCTATCTCAACCCTCTCCCGCGGTTCATGAATGGCACCGCTGCCAAATGGGCCTATGTATCGTTAAGTGCCATTGCTACGCTGCCGGGGCAGTTTAACCGATCTGCCTTGGATGCGCCGTGGGCGGATCCTGGTGTTTCTGATAGCGGCCTTTCACGAACGTAAGTTCCTATTTCAACTTCTTAATGACTTCTAACACCTTCTTTCACCAGCTTGAGCTTCCTCAATACAACCGACTTTGTTGCATACGAGCAAAAGTTCTTCGACATCATCGGTCCGGATGCAACAGTCGAACACGTCCAGAAGCTAGCTTATCAGTCCCATGAAGCCCCGTGCTACATCAAAGACACGAACCAGGTATTCTTCGTCGAATGGGGCCCCCCAGGTGGCGACAACGGAACGCATTCCTGGCAGTACCTCCTTGACGTGGAGACGAACAAGTTGAACAAAATCACGACTGATCCACCATTATACAACGCGCATGGATGTGTTGTCTATAATCACTCGCTGTATGTCGTTACAGACGGGCATGGCGACGGGCAATCTGGCCAGCTTGTCAAGATTGATCCGCATACTCTCAAGCAGGAGACGTTACTCAATAACTACCTTGTTCAGCCCTTCGCTGGATTCAATGACTTGGAAATCGACCCGCGGGGAAATCTCTACTTGACGGACTCCAAATCCGGTTGGGTAGGTTTTATATCGATATCCCAGATCGAAGACTAACGTCAACCAGGGAAGAGAGATTGTCCACTTCACGCCACCAACAAGCCCAACGGTCTATTTTGTTGAGCGGGATACGTTCCGTGTCAAGCCTGTCCATGTCACTGATGGAAACGCCAACGGTGTCGCCATATCCCCCGACGGCCAGACCCTGTACATCCCGGACACTGGCCTCTCCGAATTCCGCCCATCTGTGAAAAACCCTCACGGGAGGCGTGACCTATCCGCATTTGATATTTCGAAATCCGGCTCGGTCCTTTCCAATAGACGCCTCCTGTCCAATCCGATCTCGTATTTCTGGGATGGAGTGCGCGTTTCCAGGAATGGGTGGATCTTCAGTGGTGCTGGGGATGGGGTTGATGTTATTGACCCGGAGACTGGGTTTACGCTGGGGACTATCCGGGTTGGAGGTGGTGAGAATCTTGCAGTTAGTATGACTTTTGGGAAGAATGAGCTGTGGATTGTTGGTCGTGGTGGTATTTGGCATGTCAAGAATATTCGTGAACGGCTGGACAGGGACTGGTAGTGCATTACTTATGTATCTAATAGAGGTCCAGCTGTATTTATCCACCCAGCTATAACAATTATATACTTGTCGAATTATATCACTTTGCTCAGCCCCCTCTTCTCCAGGTCCAAATCCTCGCCTACTCTCTCCCAAACCGCAAGCCTGGCCGCATCATTCGTACAATATGGCATTGCCTCAGCCTCCCAGATCCGATTAATATAATGTCCTCCACCCTTTCCACCAAGCAGTCCCACGCCCTGAACATCAGGATTCGGGCCAAACTCCTGGCTCGTAGCCGCATAGACGATAGCCCGGCTACCTTGTTGAGGAGTGATAGCGAACAGAGCAGCAAGGGGTTTCAAGAACTTCATCCCTAGATCCAACCACGATTCCCGAACCTCTGGCCTGGGATTATTCCAAATTCCAGTGTTCACGTAGCCCGGGTTGATCCCGTTGATGGTGATATGTTTATACTTGTCGGTTAAATGTAGTCGGCGTTGTAACTCAGACAGCCAAGTCTGGAAATATAGTTTGTTGTTTCCGTATGGATCCCCTGCCATTCCGTCTTCGCCGTTGAAGTGCTCCAGGTCGAATCTTCCTAGGAAGTGGAAGCAAGATGTTGTACATACGACTCGTGGCTCCGCACTTTTTGCGAGGGAGTGCAGTAGCCGGAGTGTCAAAAGCACATGGGATACAAAATTTACCTGCTCCATTAGTACTGAAGCTTTTAAATGTGGTGAGAACCAACCTGATGCAGTATCTCCAGTCCATCCCTTGTTAAAATTGGCTTCTTGGACGCCGTCGGACTCATCCCGGCGTTGTTGCAGAGGATATCAACAGCGCGCCCAGTTGACATCCACTTCTCTGCAAACTCTTCGACGCTGTTTAAGTCTGCCATATTCACCTCCCACCATTCTATCGTTGATTCATGCCCAGCCGCCTGTGCCAGCTCCGTGCATTTCTCGACCGCGGCGGCCGGGTGCAGTTCCCACGCTGGGGGCTCGCGACAGCCAAGCACAAGATTCGCCCCGGCTTCAGCGAATGATTTTGCTGCTTCAAAGCCGATTCCGTTATTTGCGCCTGTTATAATGACCCATTTCCCGGTTAAATCGGGCGCGGGCACTTCTGTCTCCGTGAGGAATGTGCTGTTTGTCCCGCGGAAGGCGTTCCAGCTGCACCAGAGGGAAAATGGATGCTTGTTGATTTCCATATTCATATATACAATATAATATAAGTAGAGTATTAGATGCAAGTTGGTTCAGGAGTCGCGGCAATTTAAGACACAGACAACCTCGGCGTTGACTCGCTTGCCGAATTGGGAATGGCACGCGAGATTTCCTAATCGGGTCTCCCTTGCGAGCTCAACCAAACATGTGAAGTCTCTGAAATTAATGCGTTGCCTTGCATACTATGATGACCATAAAGGGTGACCTGTGCCTTGGTATACAGCAGATATGTGGCTTGATGTCTGTAAATATTGTCGGTTCATATCGTTAACCCATCAATATATATATATAATACCTTATCTGCTAATTTGTTTTAAACACATTATTTACAAATGCTATCGTTACACATCCAGGGTATCAACAACGAAGATGAGGGTATACTACTAACAACAAGCTATCCGACTGTACGGTTCGCTCACCAAGGCAAGACCAGAGCCATTCCCAGAGTCATCGAAACCGTCAAAGCACCCATAACTCTCCGCCAGTTCGATTGGCTCGTCCGCAATGTCGACGCCGCATTTGTCCCACTCCCCGAGTCCGACTCCGAGCCCGATACATCAGACGGCTTATGCATGAGGTAGATCGGCCCGGCCGCTGACACGGGTATAAGGTCGGAAGCCTCACTGGCGTTGAATGTCGTGGTAATTGCAGTTGGCACCATCGCACTGGGTGCCACTGATGGGTACAGCACCCCCGTCGTTGTGGTTCCGTTTAGTGGGAACGATGTCGTTATAAGGTCCGGGAAGTCCTCGATTATGGGATACTTCCAGCCGCATCCTGTGGAGATCGCACGCGGCGGTAGCGTTGAGTAGCAGCCGGCAATGCTGGGGCTGGCTGTCATCGAGCTGTTAAATTAGGTCAGCTTGAGGCCAAGAACGACGAGGGCACTTCTTACTTCGGGCAGCATGCAATGACTGTCTCTTCGGGGTCTAGTAGGGCTCCGAACACGTCTCGCGGCTGATAGCTGTACGCGAGCCCCTCGTCGACGGCTTCATAGTGATCATAGTCGTCGACCTTGAACAAACCGGACGATGTTACTGGGCCCTCGCTGGGGCGGGCAATTGCACCGACCGTTTTCCAGCCACTCGGGCAGGATGGGCCAGGTGAATAAAACGGGAGAATGTACCAATTCGAGGTCGCCTCCTTTGCCAGGGCCGAGTCGGTTGGTCTGACGCCGCACTCCGCGTTCCCTACAGTGGTGGAACATTGGTTGTCCCACACAGGGTAGGCAGAGGTAGCTGTGGCTATTTGGTAGCTGGATTCGGTGCACCAGGTAGGAACAGAGTGAGTGGCCGGTCCAGGGCCAGCATTGGCGAGAGTCCAGCCGATGGTAGAGGTTGCAGTCGGCATGTCTAAAGAGTGGAACGGTGCAGAGGGATGTGTAGACCTTGGGGGGAAGGGGGAGGGTTTTATAATTGGGCTCAAGGACTATTAACGCTTCAACTAGAGCCGCTTCAGCAGGCTTGAGTCATGGGGACAACGATGGCAAATAGAATTGCTTAGCAGGGTGTGATTGCAGGTGCGCTTAGGCGCCGCTAGCTGTGTTGGTGTCTCACTGTCGACTGATCTAGTGGTCTGGTAGACTGGTAGCCTGCGGATTTTGTAGACATCCTGGACTGAAGCTGTTTATAAAGCGTCATATAGGGCATAGGCCACTGGTACTGCCACCGGCTTTTCTCTGCGCAAGATACCTCAGTTTAGGATTCAAACTCGAGTTATTTAAGATATCTTCTCTCATGTTATTCACTGGTGCAAGCCCCAGTCAAGCTAGCTGCACTAGCAGAGATTTCCACAAGTGGATTCCGGCCAGGCCCACCACATCAATCACTCGAAGATCTGAGCGTGAACATGTCGGTGTATAAGCTCAAACATTGTGGATAACATGGTCCGGTGCTAAGTCATTAACAGTTGGGTTTGCTTTACGGTTTTCTGACTGAGGGCTGTTTTGGCCCACATGTACTTGGTTCTCGGCGTCGCTATGTTTAGTCTTATTATATAGGAAAATACTATCTCTACTCTGCCTTCTCAAGAGGCCGATACGTCGCTTCCCACATTTGGACGCGAATCCACTCCTCCAGTTCCTTCTCGTCACTGGGGATTCCCTCTTCCTGAGCAAGTCCTTCCTCAACTGCCGTCTTGATGACAGCTTTGGCAACGTCCAAGCTGAGCTCCCGTGCGTCTTCAACATCAGGGAGAAGTGGTTTGTTAATGTCTTTCAGAACTGGGGCTTTGGCTGCTAGAGCTTTTGACGCAGCGACGACCATCTTCTCAGAGAGCCGGCGGCTCCGTGAGAGGACAACTCCGAGGCCGATGCCTGGGAAAGCGGTTGAATTGTTGCATTCCGCTGTAATTGTTAACACTTACACGTACTGTATTATTGTAGGAGGGCCGTACCTATCTCCTTCTTCGTCCCGTTATACTCAACAGCAGGGAATGGGCTTCCTGTCGCGATCATAGCCCGGCCATCCGTCCATTTGGTGATATCCTGTGGCTGCGCCTCGTGCAGCCGGGTGGGATTGCTCAGGGGGAATATAATCGGGCGGTCGACATGCCTCGCCATCTCGCGGAGGATTTCCTCAGTGAAGGCACGGGGTTTAGTCGAGGTGCCGATGAGAATATGTGGCTTGACGCGCTTGATCACGGAGAGCAGATCGATCTTTTCGTCTTCCGGCCATTCGCCGTCTTTTCGCGCGAAGTATTCTTGACTAGGGGTGAGTTCGTCTTTTTGGGATTTCAGCAGTAGGCCTTGTTTGTCGATGCACCTGTATGATCAGTATAAGCACTTGATAGTGTATAGGAGCGTACCATATCTGCTTCATTGCTTCGCCCTTGTCTATCCCGGCTTCGGTGGCAATGGCGTCGCTTATTTGGTCGGCGATGCCAGTGCCAGCCGACCCTGCGCCGAAACAAACAACTCGGACATCCTTTAGTTTGACATTGCTGACATGAAGACCGGCCATCAAGGCAGCAAGAGTGACGCAGCCTGTTCCCTGGATATCGTCGTTGAAACAGGGTATCTCGGTGCGGTATTTGTCGAGAATGCGTTTGGCGTTTTGGAGACCAAAGTCCTCGCTAAATGGTCAGTCTGTTTCCATACTTTGACGAGAGGACATACAAATGTATATATGCGTTGGGGAATTTCTTCCTTGCGGCCTGGACGAATTTGTCAATGAACTGGTCGTATTCCTCGCCCCGAGTGCGCGGCTGGCGTAGGCCCAGGTAGAGGTCGTCGTTTAGCAATTTATCATTCTACATAGTTAGTACTATGTGTTTTCATGAGGGGTGTGTGCCTACGTCAGTCCCGCAGTCCAAAACAATAGGAAGCTGGCGTGATGGATGGATTCCAGCGCAGACCGTTGTAATGACCAGCTTCGCGACAGATATCAGAACTGCACCGACTCCTTGGTCTCCAATCCCAAGAATCTACCATCATTAATACTAAATACAGTGATAAACGGAGAAAACATACCTGCTCCCCGTCGCTCACAACGATGTAGTCAATATCATCCCCCGTGGAGAAATTATCCAGACTCTCCTCAATCCTATCCTGGTCGCGAATATTCAAAAAACACCCCTCAGGCTTGCGAAACAGCCTAGAGTAATCCTCGATAGCATCCGCCTCGGTCGGTGTATAAATGACACTGAACATCTCTTTCAGATGCGACTGGAGCAGCTTGTAGTACAGCACCAGGTTCTGGGCCTTCATGCTGGCCATGAAGGTGTTCTTGGCCAGATCGTTCGGTCGGCTTTTGTACTGCTGGTATGCCCTGTCGACCTGCTCGTCTAGAGTCTGGATGTTTGGTGGGAGGAGGCCGTGTAGTTTGAATTCTTTGCGCTCGCTCTCGGGGTGCGCGGAGCCTTTGTTGTATGTTGCGCTGGTGAGCAGCGAGGTGCCCTGGTAGGGGCATTTGACGGGCCCGTGGGCTGCCCGGGGGAGATGTCTGAATCTGGATAGACTCATTTTGCCTGTTGGAGACAGAAGGATTTCTGTTGCAGGACGAGGAGGGAGTGAAGTTATTTAGAGCTGTCGAACTATGACGCAATGCACTGGGCCCACGTGGGGGGTTTGTCAGAGCAGATGTTTTTACCATTAATATATTTGCATTATATATTATTAGTTTGGACTCATAGGATTGTCTGGAGTTATGCACTGCCAAGTGTATCATTTGATATATATGATCCCACTTTTAGGTACCGCGACGCAATACATACAACCCGTATGTAACAACCAGCAAGCCTTTCCAGTCAGATTATAACTAGAAAATACTAAAAAATAGATAAGGCCTGGAGAGCCGCGCTAACTACTACATAAATCATAATTAAAGCATGCTCCTTGGTAGGTTAGCTCCCTGCTAGCATACAATGCCATACTGTTTAGGCTTGCTCCATGTCACCAAAAACCCTAACCTCCACCGCTAGTCCAACCACTGAGGACTTACTAATTGTATCTAAGGACAGTCGAGAAGAGAATATCAATCGTCCAGAGAGCCTATCATCGAAAGGCATCCGCTCCTTAGTAGGCTATGTGCGTGTAGTCGATACAATGCCATTCTACCCTCCTTCCGCCGTGTATTCCCAATACGCTATCTGTTGAGGGAGGCCCAAATCGCGTTCAGCAGCTTGATACGCAGCTACTCCTGTACCTCTTCGACGAGCTCCACTACGCTGCAGTGGCAGTGGGATAGATGGCCATATAGTGAGCTCCCCCTAGCCGCCGACCCCGTCTTGCAGAGGCATCTCTAGTAGCACCCAGCCGGCATATTGCTTGTGTAGGAGGCCACTACTAACCTAGCTCAGCTGTGGCGAAAATACGGCTCGGTTGTATTCGCGGCTCGACGGTTCATTACGTTAACTTGAATTCCTGTCGGTTTCGGCTTTGACCTAGCGCCGACGACTTCAATACAGATAAGATGTTCTTCGTAGCTGAACATTAAAAGCTCACATTCCAGTGGAGCCGTAGGTCGGAATTCAAGTTCCTCGATCTGCCCCCCTGATTGGGAAGGGCATCTTGGGCAAGATCAGCGCTCTCTCGGCCGGAGTACAACGGTGGGAGCATTGCTTCCGCTTATTAACCCCACGAGGCCAATGAACGTGCGAACTAACAAACTAAACCCTATTTCAATGGCGGTTTACGGATATCGGATAGCTCTACGCCAAGTCAACTGAGAGAACTTGGCCAGCATCGTTTGTAGTTAACTGGCCTTGGTGTGTTGCGGATGTCTACGATCCCGAGTCGACGGCCAACTACCTGGTCCGTAAGCTTCATGTTTAAAATCGAGGTCAACCCCGGAGTGTAGGAGTCTGCTCTGTTGTTCAAACACAACTCTTTAGAGCCTTTTCTCATCTTCACTTTCAACACCACGATTGACTTTCACAATGTCCTCTAGCACGGACTTTAAAATAATCATTGTAGGAGGTGGCGTCGCTGGCCTTACTCTGGCCCTGATGCTGGAAAGGTTCGATATCGACTACATTTTGTTGGAAGCTCGGAAAGAGTTTGCTCCTCAAGTTGGCGCCAGCATTGGCATGTTGCCCAATGGTCTACTCATCTTGGATCAGCTTGGCTGCTACGACGACATTAGGGCCAAAGCGATGGGCTTCTCCTTTGACGACATGCACGTCCGAGCCGCCAATGGGCAAATTATGATATGCAACAAAAACTTGATTACGCACCTTCAGAAACGGTGGGCCATCTTGAGGTCTCAATTGCGGCGTTGATTGCTGACAAGGAGGCTCTAGTCACGGTTATCCAATGATGTTTTTTGACAGACAGTGGCTGCTACAAGTGCTCTACGAACGTGTGAAACACAAAGCTCGATTACTTGCGCAACACCGAGTGTCCCAAATTGAGGTGTCTGAATCAGGAGTCCAGGTGACAACTGACAACGGCAAGACATTCTGCGGCACGTTTGTCACTGGGGTGGATGGCGTTTACAGCAAAGCACGGCATGAGATGCGCCGCATTGCCAGCGAGATCCAACCAGGGTATTTCCCACCGGCCGACGAGAATAGAGCATCTTGCCATTACCGATGCATTTTCGGCATCTCAAAAAATGTGCCCGACTTTCCAGACGACGAGCAGTCCATGATTATTGGAGAAAGACACTCATTTCTGGTAATGTCCGGTCCAGAGAAACGGGTTTACTGGTTCTTCTTCAACAGGCTACCGGAGCCTAAATTTGGGGATGAAATTCCCAAATACACCAAGGAAGATGAAGCGGAGCTCGTCAAGGAGAACCAGGGTTTACCGATCACGGAGAAGGTCAAGTTTGCCAACATTTACGCCAAAAGAATTTCATCGACTCTGACTCCGTTGCATGAATTTGTGTTTCAGAAATGGTTCTTCCACCGCATTCTGCTGATGGGGGACTCGGTGCATAAAGTAAGCAGGCCACTTTGCGACTCTATATAAGCTCTCCTACTAACATCCTTATTAGCCGAATCCTATCAGTGCAATGGGAGGTAACGGTGCGATTGAAACCGTCGCGGACTTCATGAACTACCTGCTTGATATGAGAAATGCGCGGAAAGATGGGCTGCAGAGGTTGAGGACAGATGAGATTACAGCCTTCTTTACAAAAGTACAGGAGGCCCGGAATACTCGCGCTACAGAGATCATCAAGAATGCCCACGAGATGCAAGCACTTTTTGCAATGGAGAATCCCATTGCCTCGAGACTGGTCTTGCAGTACATGGGGTCTAGCCTTGCACCGAAGGACAACCTACTGAAGCAACTCGCCGGCCCTGTAATCAGCGGCACCAAGGTGAAGCAGCTTCCTGTCCCCTTGCGCCCACGAGTGATGCCCTTCAATCACGAACTCCCTGGACGACCAATGACCTCAAAACAAGCCACATGGCAACGCACCCTTTTGGCTGCATACACGATACTACTCTTCCTGCTATCGATAAAGGTCACTTCAATGATATTCAACCGAGAAAGCGATATGGGGGGCTGGCAGTCTTTTCTACAACGAGCTTGGACAGGAAGAACGGCAATCTATAAGGGGCTCGATAAATCCATCTCTGCTACTTCCCATACGACCTCTGCCTCACCTTCTCTGCCTAGGGTGCAGCTGATGTATCTGATGTCTCAGCTGATCTCCCCTTTACTCATCTACACTATCGAGGGGTATCGGGCTAGCAATTCGGGCACTATTGTTTCGTTTCCTACCCTCTTTACTGGCGGCATGCTTCTTTGCGGCCTCAGCGGAGTCGTCCCGATACATGCCATCTTAAGCTCTTGGAATTCATTTACGACGCCGGTGAACCGCTTTATACCCGTGGGAGTTGTGAATGCACTGGTGCCTGCGTTGACTGTTGGGTACATTCTTCCAACGATTGCAATGTGCACTTTTCCCGCCAATTCCCATGGCAGTGACGCTTACAGCGGTCTCTGGAAATTCCCACCTGTTTGCTTCTCGGCTCTTACGGCTACCACCTCTTTCGTGGTGGCTTGGTGGCAATGTAAGCAGCAATCAACCGCCGAGCCTAAAGTTAGTCTCCAGCTCGAGTTGGAGCGTTACAAGAATCGAGACGTACCTAGACTCAAGTCTGTGTATGAGTATGCTTTTGCTATACAAGCTACAGCTCATATAGCGACGCTCGCATACAGCTACTCCCTAGGGCTACTCTTCTTCAGTCCGAACTTTAACCTATCCCATGCGTTCAACGGCAACTGGACCTGGGGTACTTCATTGAATGCGAATGCATCCTTTCAGCTCGACATCGTCCTTGCGGGCCTCAGCATCCTCGGCTATAATCTCTATGCAGTGTGGGACTTGCGACGGGCTGGCTACATAACGAACAACCGAGCCGTGGAGGCCTCTCTAGTTGTGGTGATTGGGAACTTCGTCGTCGGTCCCGGAGCGACTTGGGCAGGCTTATGGAGTTGGCGAGAGTCGGTTATCGCCGATCTGTCTAAGGCGATATAAATGCCTGCTTCCATAAAGGCTGGGCTCAAATTCGAGACAAGCGAAAACCAAGCTAAATTCTGAAGGGTAAGCCTGGATTCGGGAATCCGCCTACAGCGGAGTGGGTAACCGTCAGGTAGCGTGCTTTAGGCTGAACGCGGAGTTGTTAGTTTCATTCTTGTATAACCCCAGGGGCTAGAAGCGTTAAAGTGTGGTTTCTTCTCTACGACCCTGTATTCTCTTTACTTGATCGGTCCGGAGGCCGACGATAATACTTCTGATTTGATGGGATGCTTGTCGTATTGGATGCTATAAATATATTTCTTTTATTCTTGTTCTAGAAGTCTCTAAGATACTTACAAATTAATACCAGATTAAATATATTACAGCTATACAACATTATCATTATTATATATGTTGTACTTTGAATATTATATTATCTTATAGACCCTGGACGAATACAAGAAGTAAGGATTAATTAATATTAATTTATAGAACTATATTGGTTCTGCACCTTTTTAACACTAATCCTCTACCTATTTACCTAATGAATTGTCTTGCTTTATACCCTGACCAATATTTAGTGGTTATCTGAGGCTGCTTAGAGCATGCCCAGGGCATGCTAAGATCTCTTTAATAAATAAAAACAGTAAGGGGTACCGGTAAGCACTGAAATAGAAAAGGAAGACTATCAACCCTTGTAGGGGTCCAAGTATATATATACACTTATCCGCACAAATCCTAATATACATATCTGAAATGCAAATTCTCCTTATCCGTCAAGTCCTTAAACGCAAGACGATCACGCTCACTTTCATTCAAACCCAGGCCTGCTCGCTGTCTATTCTCGCGGAACCACAGCACAGCCAAAACCGACGCGCAGAGGATGGTAATGCAGTAGCTGAATATGTTAGTTGACGTTGAAGTTCTACATGAAGGTGACTCACCAAATGATGAGGCCAGTCCAGAGATCAGGATAATGATCAGCCTTCTGCTGGGTATGGATCAACTGGGGACCGACGATATTGCCCACGCAGTACGCGACGAACACGGCCGCCGCCATGAAGCTTTTCTTCGTCTCGCCTGCGACGTTACTCGCGCCGAGGGAGATGGTGATGCCGACGACTGGGCCGAAGAACCCAATCAACGAATATCCGGCGACAGGAGTAGCGGGTTTATATCCCCAGCTGGATTTCCAGATCATCACGAACCCCGCGATTACCGGGAGACAGCAGAGGATTAGCAATATGACGCGGATGTTCCGGTAGCGAGAGCATAGCCAGCCGGTGCCGATGATGCCAAATGCAGATATACCGCCGAGCGGGAACTGGAAGAGAATGCTTTCGAGGGAGGAATAGCCGAATGTTGAGACTATAAGAGGCCCGAAGCCGGATACCGCGCCGTTTACGGTGTATCTAAACAGTCAGCAACGTCTCGCTGGCCAGGAGAGTATACATACGCAGCAGCCATGGTCAGGGACACAAGCCAGATGCGGATATCCAGGATAGCCTCCTTCAGTTGGCCGGTCTTGAACTTCTTGTGCTTCACTCCGGTCTGACTAGCTCGTAGTCTCTCCACCGCCACCAGACGCTCTTCCGGGGTGAGAAACCACGCGTTGAGAGCGTCATTCGGAAGGAAGAAACACCAGATCCCAAAAAGGAACGTCAGAATGCCAGCGAAGATGTAAATATACTGCCACGGCTTCAAGGCACCGCTGTCAATCTGGGCAAAGCCATAGTTGAAGGCGCCTCCGATGATAGTGAACCATCCAGTCCCGGAGAACCACCAACTCTGGCGCGACGACTGCTCTCGCTGTGTGTAAAAGCCGCTCACTATTACCATGAATCCGGTTGGAATGATCGCTTCGGTGAAGCCTGGGGAATTAGCACAATTTCAGCCTCAGTTGGCAGGGGTCTCACCGAGGAAGAATCGCTGGGCGAAAAGTCCTTTCCAGGTGGTTACACCGGCGGTCGCAGCACATATAATGGCCCAGATAATCACGGCTGGACCGAGGACGCGTCTTGTTTGGAAGCACTGTAAGATGTATGTCATGGGATAAGAGCCGGCAAGCTGGCCGAAGTAGAAGATGGAGGTTGCCCAGCTCAGCCTGGATGTATCGGTTACTGGTGGACTGACTGAATTGTCCGTAACCGATAGCTGCAGGTCTGTAGTCATGCCAAACAGGACGGCATTTCCCAGAATTGCCTGAAGAGTCAGTAAGGAAGTGGTACGGGGTCGAGCGTCCCACCTTGTCATAGTACACCAGACCATATCCTACACCGTTAGTGGACATCTTCCAAGTATTAGGAATAACATACCAATCACCATCGCCGGCATCAGAAACAGATCAATCTTCCGCAACACTCGCCGCTCAACCTCGGGGTCAATCGGCTTGGCCTCCTCTCCGAGCAGATCAATTCCGCCGGTGGCGATTGTCTTTTCGTCAACGCGGGGCGGGCCTGCATCCTGCGGCTGCTCCTGCAGCGAGTTCGACGCCATTGCACCGTTCATCCAAGCTGCAGCACTGACTACACTACGAAGACCTTCTGCGAGCTCCCCTGCTTAAGTAGTGAGGACGTGATTTTTTTCGTGGCGGACGCAATATCGGAGTAATCTTGGCCGGCCAATCAAGATGAATACATAGTGGAAAACTCCATCACGCTTGACTGTTAAGGGAAAGGTCGATATGACATCAAAAGTCAATATGGAGCCCCACGTGTCCAGCCACGGTTGATGCTGTCATTAATTTATACTGGACGAGACAATCCCTTTGTCTGAGTGGACGGAGATACCACATGGCTTTGTAGCCTGCCCTAGCAGATCATTCCTCTCCCACTCTATATCTTTCCATTGCTTATCCAAACTAAATGCAAGAATCGACAATATATAATATGAATTGTTTATTTTATTTGGAGAAACCGAAAATTGCGTAAAATAACACCAGACGACGTGATAGCCTGACTCGGGGTTGGAGTCCACCGAAGACGCCATGGACCATCTGTATGATGTGACCGGATGCATGGCCGTTGGAGATAACAGCATAAGCATATTGAATAGCTAATACTGAACAGACAGAGACATTCACGATATTTGGAACCTTTTGAATGTCCTGATAACCTCATGCGAGAAAAGCACTATGGCAACAACAACGATTGAAGCACCGCCAATCTCATATGTACAGGTCCCAGAAACATCAGAGGACCTTGAGTGGGCTGATCTGAGGACCCTCGATCTGGCCAAGTTCGATCAACCAGGTGGAAAGCACGAGCTGGCCGCAGAGCTCACCAAGGCGATCGAAGATGTTGGTATGTAACACCGTCTGCGTTACTGTGCCGTATCTAATAAGACGCAGGATTTTTCTACGTTACAAACTACGGCCTCAGCAAAGAGGAAGTCGACGCGCAGTTCGGCCTAGCAAAGACCGTCCTCTCCCTTCCGAACGAAGAGAAACAGAAATACCGCGCTGCGCTGGAACAGGGAGATTATAATGGATGGAAGCCCGCGGGGATTCGCACGCTTGTTCCTGGCGTTAAAGATAACTTTGAGATTTATAACATACCGAAATTTACTCCCGAGCATGCGGATCGGAAACATCCAGACGTGGTCAGGGAGCATTGGCAGAGCATTGAGCACTTTTCGAGGCATATTCACGACAATATTGTGAAAAAGCTGCTTACCGTCTTTGCTATTGCGCTTGGACTTGACGATGAGGAGTGGCTGGTTAACAAGCATCGGTATGAACAGACTTCAGGGGATCATCTGCGGTATATGAAGTACTACTCGCGCAGCCAGGAGGAAAATGACAAACTGGGCGGTGTCTGGCTTAAGGGGTGAGCACGCAAACCTATACCATGGTATTCAACTGACAGAATAGACACTCTGATATGGGAAGTCTGACCCTTCTTTTCCGCCAGCCTGTCGCAGCACTGCAGGTGTTGACCAAAGGTGGTGAATGGAAATATGTCAAGCCGCAGATGGAGGCGCTCACTGTGAATATTGCCGACGCGCTGCAGTTTATGACGAGTAAGTGCCCTTATCAAATATGGATGAGGATGCTGATGTTGTAGATGGATATCTGAAATCGAGCATCCACCGCGTCATCGCGCCGCCAAAGGACCAGGCGCATATTGACCGTCTTGGAGTGTTGTATATGGTTCGCATTGAGGATGACAGTGACCTGGTGCCAATCGAAGAGTCCCCTGTTCTGCGACAACGGGGACTGGTTGGTGACAAGATCCTTGGGGGCGATGGGCAGCCACTGAAAGCTGGGGAATGGGTGAAACAACGCGTTATAAAGAACCTGGGCGAGTCTACTGATAAAGAGGGCGACAACGAGGTGAACGACGTGGAGATCCTCAAGGGAGTTAAAGTGACGTATTACGATTGAAACTATGTTTATATACAGTTTAGTACACGTTATCAACAACAATAGGATCCCTGCCACTTTTGATAACCTCCTCTACCGTATCCAAGCGATCCTGTCCCCAGAACGTCTCCCCTCGTAAGGTATAGAACGGCGCACCGAAATACTGTTTCGATTCCGCCTCCTTCGTCAAGGCGGCTTCTTGCTGAGAGAGAGATTTCTCGCTTTGCGCCCGTTCCAACAATCTCTTCCCCTCAAGTCCAGCCTCATCTGCCAACCGAGTGATTGTCCCCGGGTCAGCGATGTCAAGCTCCCTCGCCCAGACTGCCTCGAGCCCAAGTCGCGCATACTCCTGGACAGCCGGACTATCATGACCCGACTCTGCAATTGCAGCCAGAAGCACCCGATGAGCAAGTGAAGGGTCAGCAGGATAATACTTCGGATGCGTCACGAGGGGAATATCGCGAATGCGGCGCCACCGCTCCATCTCAAGTAACCGGTAGGTCTGGCGCTGGGCGGCGCGTTGTTTCACGGGGAGACCGCCGGATATCGAGAAGATGTACATGAGATTAATTGGTTTGAGGACCACTTTTGCGTTGGTTTCTTGGGCTAGGCGTTGGAAACGCCGGCTGCCGATGTAGGACCATAGTGAGACGAAGGAGAAGTAGTATTCGATTACTGGGCGGGACATGGCGGAGTGTTCAAATTGGGGTTTTATTGCGATATCTTTGTGCGTTCAAATGGAATATAAAGTTGCAAACTGATCAACAGGGCATGTTAAGTGTTAGGTTGATAGATATGGCGTTTGCACACGCGGGAATGGCGACAGATGGCACCACCTGCCACAGCTTATCATGTCTCCAAATCGCAATTGGAGACAATCATGACTCGCAGATTAGGCATTTAATTTGGAGACTGAATTAAATATGAGACGCGTCCGTAATACTATGAGATCCGCCATGATGGGATAATGACAACCCACGATTTAATTAGAAAGGCTGGTAATTTTCATACTCCCATGAACTAAGGTGGCATTAGAAATCTGATATTCGGGTCATGCTACAGCAGCCGGAATCTCCACGCCGCAAAGCAAGCCGCCAGTATGACCGCAATAAAGACCCCAACGATACCAAAGAACCACGCCAGCGAGCCCTCCACGTCGTCGCCAGGAACCGTGACATTCATCCCAAACAGCCCAGTCACCATATGCAGCGGCACAAAGATCGTCGCGAGGATGGTCACCTTGCTCAGGCCCGAGTTGAGACGCGCGCTCAGCCGCATGTTATGCACGCTCGTCTGCGCGAGGAAATTCGACTGCAGTCTGCTGGTGATTTCGTCGAGATGGGCGAGTTCCGCGAGGATCGTGACGAGGTGGTCCTGGACGTCGCTGAGGTAGACGATCAGATCGCCAGCCGGGAAGGCAGGGTGCCACCGTTTCGTCTGGCAGCGCTTCACGAACCCGTTCAGCACGTCGGATTTGCCGGAGAGCGAGTGCGTGAGGTGGTTGATGCGTTTGCGGGTGTTGTAGATTTGCAGCATCAGGGGCGTCATGTCGTCGTCGCGTGCGATGTAGATTTGGTCTTGGATTGCTTCGGATGCGCGTGAGATGCCTTCGATTTTGGGCTGGAAGCTGTCGATCACGTCGTCCCTGTTGCTGTTAGTATAACGATTCAGAAAGGGTATTGCAGACATACAAGAGAGCATAGCAGATCCAGTCGCTGGATAGCACGGAGCGGTCGTGTTCTCTGGCGACTCGACTGCGCACTCGAGTGACATGCCCAGTGCCGCTGCGGGAGAAGGTCACCGTGCCCTGGCCGAAGACCAGGATGAACAGCATCTCAGGGCTTGGGCGGCCTGGGATTGGAAGGAGGGGACCGTCTTCACTGATTTTGGGCTTCTCTATCTCTTGGACCTCGTCGAGTGACACGGACAATGTACGCTGCGTGATGAGATAGTAGTCCGGGAACGTCTCGATCTTCTGCCGCGGTTCCTGCAGGGCAATATCCTCCACCGTCAGGGGGTGGATGGACAGCAAGCGAGCGACGGCGGCGACGTCCTCCTCTGCGCCGTCGCAGACGTCGAGCCACCAGACATCGTCTTCGGACTTGGATGTCTCCTTCTCGAAGTGCGGTGCTAGTTCCGCCCAACTCGATGCGTGCTGTGCCTCCTGGGCATGGCACGAAAAGAAGGTGAACTGGGGAACTTGGTCGGGGCGCATCTTATCGGTGCCATTAGGCTGCAGTCAAAACTTGAGGTGTCTGGACCCATTCAATGAGACCACGCAGGGAGTGCATATATCTTTCCATGTGGAATAGGGAAGCAAATGGACAGCTGACAGCGAGCGTTCGTTGCATGAAGTTGCAAGGGGTTGCAGAGACGACGGACGAAGGGAAAAGCAGCAATTAATAGATGAATAACAGCCAAGCCAGACAGCCGATAGTGCCGGATTCTGGCCATTTTGTAGGGCTGAGAGGTTGCAGTTTGTCGTCCACATAAATCTCTGAGACCCACCGTACACTCAGGCAGCAGCATTCCGCCACCTTTTCTAGGCAGTTCGTCATGAATACTTGGCGGTCGGACCGTCGCCGATTTGGACTGTTGAAGTATTAATATTGTTGGGAGACTCTATGGAAGACTGCTAGTCCAAGTGCAGTCACGATGGCCAACCCTGCGGTGTAAGTTGAAACTAAACCAAACATCTACGGTATGCTGACTCTCCAGACGACTGACAAGGGCCATTTGGAATCTGATTTGGCTGTTCCTGCTGCGACCGCTGGGTCTTTTTATTGCCACCGGGGGGGTCGTTTCCCTGGTTCGCTACGCCCTGTCCGTCTGGGGTTCTCCACTGCGTAATTGTGAGTTCATGAGATGATGATAAGCAATCCAGGTATTAATTTGTTTAGCAATCAATTGACAACGGCACTGTGAGATAACAATTCATCATGGTTGGCATATAATGCAAATAGAAAGACGGCGAAATAACCACTGGGGCCTTTGTTGCAAAAGTACTTCGATAATGGCATTGTTGTTGACTGCAGACTTATCTATAAACTGATGATGAATTAATTATGAAATGTTCTGCAGAAATGCCAGGCCTGTAGTAATACGGCTGCTCTATTCAGTAATCAAACCTGACCAGCAGGTGTCTACATTCTTTGATTCCACACAGCCTCGCCCACCAGCTCCAGCAGATATCGCTCTCGGTGCTCCAGCAGAGGTCTCGCCTGATCGCGCAGGAACTGGCGACATTCTTGTTCCATTCGGGCGATCTCGTCCTCGGTTCCATTTTCCAAGTCGTCGCGCGAGAGGCTGATGGTGTCTAACGGGGCAAAGAAGCGATGCTCTGGCCACTTCCGGGCGATCCAGACAAGAAAATACTCGAGCATCTGCTTCTGTTCGAGAAATGCCAGGATTATCCCTAGAGAACCCGTCTCTGCGAGGTCGGGAAGTCGGGATTGTGCTGCTTCAATCGACGCCAGACAGTCCAAGGCATCGCCCACTGCATCGTCTTCGACTCCGTCTTTCTCTTCGATGCTTGTAAGATCAGGATTGATCATGATCGGTCGGTCGTAGCCCAGCTTTGCCTTCCAGTAGAGATTGCCTGCGATCATGACCACAATAGTCGGGATGAGGACAATGTATCCCCACCACATCTTGGCCGTCACCATCGCTGCCATTCCTGCAACGACCCCATTGACGCCGTTGGTGCCTGCATGCCACTGGAATCTCCTGACCCTCTGTCGTAACTTCGGTCGGACGGTCTGGACGGTCTCATCAGACCGACAGGCTGAATATCGAACCTGGAACCGGTAGACCAGATACCCAGACCAGCAGGCATTAACCAACCCGAACACCGCTGCGAATCCGTTCCCAACGAAGCCAGAGAGGAGATTGCTGGCTAAGAAGACGCGGTGGTCAGCGCCCCAAATGGCCATGATGGTGCCCGTTCCGACCAGCAGGGCGCCGAAGCCCATCAGCATATCCATAAAGATGCGATCGATGGACTCTGTGCCGAGTTCGCGCGTGTTGACTCCGAGTGCCGCAGAAGTCTTGCCGTCTGTGCTGGGAAGGGAAAGCAGCGCCTGCCGTTCGGCGTAGAGCAAGGAGACGTTTTTCCAACTGAGACAAAAGTCGCGGACGGCGACCAGAGAGACAAAAAGGGCAATAGGGCCTCCGATGGCCATCAGGATCATCGCATGGCGAGGGACGGGGATCTCGTTCCAGACGTTGGCAGCAAAGTCGCCTGCGTTGGCGAGTTCGAGATAGCCCACCCCCGCGAGGAGATTGTTTTTCAGTGCTGCATGGCCGACCGCGCGGTATCTGCCTCGTCGAGATCGCTCGAGCGTGACTATTTTTGTTGTTGTTTGCTGGGAAGGGGTTGGCGAGCCCCCAGCCACGGTCGGCATAGTCTCGCCCATGGTGGTTGGAGAAAACAATGAAAGCCGGGGATCAGGATTGAGGAACTTGGCATTGCCCCGTAGGGCTGACCCGGCTAACCGGATTCCCCTGATTTAATGGTGGATCTAGTGGACAGTCTGTGTGGTGGTCGTGGTTAGGCACCATCATTCCCCACTGGTTGCGTTGCTCTTGCTGTTACACCGTAAATTCGACGCTGTTCTATTCCAGTTCCTTCGCTGTGTGATAGATCCAAACAGTCTCACCGACATGTTAACCGTCACTCATTTGTCCCGAAGGTTCCTCGCGGCCAGTCGATTAAGCTGCGGAGCAGTCAACCCTGGCTATAACGGATTAAATGAGACTGATCTAGCTATATCTGTTGGCATATAATGCAATTAGAAAGACGGCCTAGTACCGCTAGTGGCTCTGATGGTCGCACCGTATTTCCATAATATCTAGTTGGTGTAAATATATATATTTCTACTAGACCCACTGTATTTGATCAGGCGTATTAATATTTATACCTATTATTCAGGTTTTATATAAGTTTTATATATATTTCTACCTGCTTATAACGAGATTTGTATAACAAAACAGATGAACTATACAAATTATCAGTATAAAGAGATTTTAGCGAGATAGATAGGGTTTTTAATTTTGACATGGTGGTTTCTCGCTAAAAGAGGATCTGGCTATACCCGGGTTCGGTACAGGCGAGCTTGACTGTATAAACGCAGTATTAGCCCATGTCAATGCCAGTCCCTCATTCACTGTATGACCCTGTATAACCCGGTTTGAGATTATTCAGGCAATAACGTGTTTCAGCAATGTTCGCATACTGATGCTCGGACTGTTGATACGCCACCAGATGGCAGGATGGCTTTGAATGCCAGGGGAGTGCTACGGTCGAGAGGAGCAAGTGGTGACAATGGACTCAACCACACCTGTAATGTCTGTTAAAGAGTGACAGCGACATCTTTGTATGCCAGAGGACCGACTGGTCGTTTAAGATGTGTTTCTGTCCCTCATGGGCTGTCACTGGAAATGCGAATCCACTACACCAGCTAGTCCCCAACATCGGATTCTTTTCCGGCGACAGAACCCCCAGTCGGTCGAGATTCTCATATTGCGATAATGAAGCTGTGATTGCGACAACGAAGCTCACAATCCCTATTCACAGTCTCCCGACCTTGTTGTTAACCTCTCGAACGATTGTTAGCACAATGTCCGACTCGGACGACTTTCGAGAGACGGATGCCGACCAGTATGAGCGCTTTCCACCGTATAGAAAGGCCATCATCGTCGCGATCCTGTCATTCTGTGCATCCCTCTCTCCCATGTCGTCGACATCAGTCCTGCCTGCTGTTCCGGAAGTGGCTGCAACGTACGACACCACAGGGAGTGTGGTCAACGCCAGCAATGCCGTATACCTCGTATTCATGGGACTCGCAGGACCGTTCTGGGGACCATTGAGTCAGATCTGGGGGCGCCGTCCGGTTTGCCTACGAAGCCCTTAAATGGGCAGCGCACTAACGATTGATAGATCTGTCTTGTGACTGCTTTCCTCTTCTTCGCATTCAGTGTTGGGACTGCACTGGCTCCGAATCTCCCTGCATTCTATGTCTTCCGTCTTTTGACAGCGTTTCAGGGGACTTCATTCCTGGTCGTGGGCAGTTCTGCAGTTGGCGACATATATGAGCCTCGAGCCCGTGCAACAGCCCTGGGCTGGTTTCTGTCTGGCAACATGATCGGACCGGCTTTTGGCCCTTTTATCGGAGTGCGTACGTCTGTTACGTTCATACTTCGCTGCTAACGACTCCGCATAATAGGGGGTTATAGCGACGTTCAGCTCCTGGCGCGCCATTTTCTGGCTCCAGTCCGCCATGGGGGGATTTGGTACTTTAATGGTCTTCTTCATCTTGCCGGAGACATATCCCCATCCATCCAAAGGAGACCTTGTCGGACAGACTGACAGAGAGAGCGAAGTTGCTTTGGCACAAAGTAAACCCATTTCGTGTTGCTGGGCTTTTACTCTCGTATCCAAACTTGCTTTTCGCCGCCCTGGCTACCAGCGCTCTCGTTTGGAACCAGTATTCTCTGTTAACGCCCATCCGGTACGTGCTTAACCCGCGGTTCAACCTGACAACGCCTCTAGAGTCTGGGATACTGTATATCGCCCCGGGTGGTGGGTATCTCATAGGTACTCTGATCGGAGGCCGCTGGGCAGACTACATAGTGAGAAGCTGGATCCGTAAACGCGGCGAACGCGTCCCAGAAGACCGACTCAAGTCGTCTTTGCCGTTTATGCTGGTTATCCTTCCTGCGTGCATGCTTGTCTACGGGTGGACGGTGCAACAACGTTCCGGGGGCATGGCTGTTCCAATCGTGGTCATGGTTCTGCAGGGGATTGCGCAGCTTTTCGCTATACCTAGTCTGAATACGTATTGTCTCGATGTGATGCAGCCGAAGGGGCGCAGTGCCGAGGCTGTCGCTGGTAACTACATGCTCCGGTATGTCTTTGCAGCCGTTGGATCTGGGGCTGTTCTCCCTGCTGTGCAGGCTATCGGGGTGGGTTGGTTCAGTACGATCAGCGCAGGCTTCCTCTTTGCCTCTGGGCTTGGTGTCTGGGCGACCTCAACGCCTGGGACAAGGTGGCGTGAACATGTTGATTCATCGGATTAGACTATCCTATCGAGATCTGTCGTATAGAGTAGTATAATCTATATTCTGCTCTCCCACCGAGCTGTCGCCCATCCCCCATCAACCAGGATATCAGTCCCGGTAATAAACGACGCCTCAGGACTGCACAGAAACGCCACCGCATTCGCAACGTCCGACGCCGTGCCTACGCGAGCGACCGGGTTCTTCCTAATCCTGTCCTGCATGTGCTCGCTCATTGGCCCTGAAAGCTCCGCGTGGCCCATCGGAGTGAGTATCAGCCCTGGACTAACGGTGTTGATGCGTGCTCCTTTGCTGCCCCAGGCTGCTGCAGATGCCTGCACGCGGAGAATATTCCCGCGTTTCGAGATGCCGTATGCTGTAAACCGGGGCCCTGACTCGGTGGACGCGGAGTTGACGTGTTCCAGATCCGTGTGGTTGAGCAGATCGCTGGTGGGAGCAGTGGCCAGATGTCGCTCGAGTTCAGCGGATAGATGTCCTTGCGCATTGTGTCCGGCGAGACTGGCGATGATAACTAGAGATGTACCGCTGACAGCAACAGGTAGGAAGGCGTCGATGACATGCGCCACTCCTAGCAGGTCGACCTTGTAAATCGCATCCGGCGGCGACTGTGCAGGCGACAGCCCCGCGGTATGGGCGATGACCCTAATCGCGCCAAGACGTGCGGCGCTCTCGGCGAGGTTCTGGACGGCGCTTTCGTTGGAAATGTCAGCTTGCACTGTCTCGACGTCGTGGCCTTCGTGCCGTAAGGTCTGTGCAGCGGAGTCGAGCTGGGCTTGGGAAAAGTCGGACAGGACGAGACAAGAACCACTGCCCAGACGCCGGGCAATGGCAAGGCCCATCCCACCGCATCCGATAATCACAATCACAGGTTGGGAGGACATTTCGTGTTGGATAGGGAAGGGTGGCAGGACAGATGGGGAGGCAGATTTATACCCCGCAGGCAACTCGTATTCTTATGCATGTGATGCAGTCATAGCATTGGTTAACTCCAAGACTGGATGCCATTCCGTTCTGGACGCCTGATGCATAAATGTGCCTCACTGCGAATGCATAAAAAGTTGCAGCCGTTCATTAGGGGTAGATTCTGCTGAGCCCTACTCGGCAGCCAAACACGAGATAAGTGCATACAAAGTCTTTCCATTACATATCTGCTCCAACTGATTCTCGCATACTCATCCAGCAAGATATCCTTCAAGTTCAGCAGGTCAGTCGAATGAAGCGACTTCATCACTGACAGCCTCCTGCTCCACCAGAACCTCCTCTTCCAACATCCACGATCCCCCGCTTTAGTCGGATGTTGAACCAGATCATGGTGAGACTGGAAATCACCTTCAATTTCCATGGACGGTCTTGCTTTCCCACTCGGTTGGAGTAGACGTACCGGTCTTGTACAACTCACCAAACCGCCTCAGTAGTGGTCCAGGACGCAGCAAGCACATACATCGACTCGACGCCCACTTTTGCTGCAGATATATATCCTGTTGGCATATAATGCAAATAGAAAGACACTTATAAACTACTAGTGGGGTTTAGTTAAATAGTACTTTAATAGGTTATAAGCCCGGGTGTATCTTAAAACAAACGCCCCTGAGAGGGAGGATAGAGTATTAAGTTACAAAACAAAGAAAGTTAAACCACCACCTCACAAAGAAGATTAAAAGGTTATTAAGCTGACTTTCTAGGTGGATTGGTATATAGTGCAAATACAAAGAAACTTAATAACCACTAGTGGGTTTTTGATCGAATGGTATTTCGATATATGCAAGCCTTCCGTGGGTTCGACGCCAGTTCAGCTGGAAACGTGAGCCCCTTGCTGATGGATGATGCAGAGATCGAGGGGCGGTGTACACTGTAGCCAGGGGGATATATGATTATATCACGATTAGTTCCTGCGCTGTATAAATCTGACACCGAACGCCATAATCCAACCTCAACAGTCCCCTTCACGACCGGTAATAGAACACGGACTGTCGGAATTATGGGTTTCTTCACCAAATCTAATCCTGCGACACCTCCTAGGGTTCCGACAGACACAGTGCTGCCAGCCTCGCTGTGGGATAACAGGGGAATCGGGCACACATGGTGTTTGCATTATTGCTACCGATTCAACGACGTGCTGGACCCGGGTGAGCTCCGGATCTCGCTTGAGCGTCTAATGCAGTTGGGGGAGTGGAGGAGACTTGGTGCACGGATGCGGCTGAATGTAAGTCATTCCTTCTCTGCTTTTGAAGGTGAAGATCCTGACCAGGGAGAGTAATGGGGTGGTGGAATACCATATCCCGGATAGATACGATGAACGCAGGCCCGGTTTTACCTTTACCGTTACCAAATATGATATCCCTGTTGAAGACCATCCCCTGGCGGAGGAGTTCCCCAAGGCCACAGCGCAGCCAAGTTTGCAGGGAGGCCAGGAGGAAGTTATGAGATCGTTATGTCTCCATCCAGAACACCCCCGGACACTGGATGACTGGTTGTATTCCGATCGGCCACTTCTCGATATCCACGTCGTCGCTTTTGAGGATGCAACGCTAGTAACTATAACCTTCATGCACCTTGTCACAGGCGCGTCCGGTATGCGTCAGATTCTTCGCGCGTGGTCGGATGTCCTGAATGGACGCGAGGACGAAGTCGGTGCACTGCAAGGTATTGGGGATGATCTACTAACAGACCATATCAATGAATCTCAGCCTAGCGAGTACGTGCATTATGACCGAAGACTAACGGGGTTCAAAAAGCTGGTTTTTGCGATCTATTCATTGTGGGACTGGTTCTGGCTTCCTGCTGCGGAGTCTCGTCTCATCTGCATCCCCGGTGTGTATGTGGACAGAATGCGAGACCAGGCCATTCAGGATCTATCACAAGGAGCAGCACCAGGGCAGGAATCACCGTTTATAAGTGATGGAGACGTCCTGTTGTCCTGGGCCACCCGCACAGTTGTCAAAGCCCTAGGAGCGTCCCCCAGCCGGCCACTGTCGGTGTTGAACGTATTCAATTCGCGCGCTACACTACTCCAGAAGTCTGCGTCCGATAGCACCGCCTTCATCACAAATGCGTGCCTGATGTCGCCAACATTTCTCTCAGTGGGAGACGCATTAAATCTCTCGCTGGGCCACCTGGCCTGGCAGTTCCGCACCTCGTTGACCCAACAGCGCACGAAAGCCCAATGCCAGGCGCAGCTTGCCATGCAACGCCAGGGCGTAATCGAGACCGGCTCAGCTCCTCTCTGTGTGGACCCGGCCTCCGTTATAGTGGGTTATACGAATTGGCACAGGGCGCGGTTTTACGACATTGACTTCTCCTCGGCGGTGCGCTGTCCTAAGGGGCCTTTGATGGGCCGTAGTAGCAGGATCGGGAGGCCAGCATCTATACTAGTGAGTAGAGATCTGCCAGGCCCGGGGATTCCGAATTTGGGAAATGTACTTGGCAAGGATGGTGATGGGAATTGGTGGCTCACTTGGAGCTTGAGCAACCAGGCATGGCCAGCGTTCCAGCAGGAGTTGGAACGCCTGGGAACCAGGAACGATGGTCGATAGGGGTTCTATAAAGTACTTTTAGATTCTTTGGATCAGTGAAGTATAGACGCCCTGTGGTTTTATCAGGGCTCCACATATATAGACAGCGGAGCCCTACATAGATAGCATGGATCCATTGGGAATCCCATCTCTAAGATTTCTTGCGTACGTGAAGGGTAATCGCAGTGCAGAATTCTCTCTATGTATTTGAACGGCGCACCTCAGTGGTTATACAACTCGGCCATCAGAATACTGATGACAACCTAAGTACAGCGCTATTACTGCCAATCAGAGGTGAGTAATGGGAGTCCTACGTGACTGGTTCCACTCCCCCATTGTCACACCCCGTCCAGCTGGCCATTGTGAACCCCTGGAGGAAATGATCCGCCATATGCTGCTCCCTCTCTTTCCAACTAACCATAGCCATATCACAGAATCCACAGCGGCTGTTAACGGTATCAGAGGTCTTCTTCAGAGGCACCAAATCCGGTGACCACCCGTCCCACTTGCGACAGCCATGGAACTTGTACAGGTGCTGCCACAAGTGGTCCTTGCGACTGAAGACTCGGCCACTAGCGGGACCTTGAGAACAATTCTCGAATTCGTGCGACCGGAAGTGGTCCTCAGTAGGTGATGCGTGCCCGCAAAATATGCACTCCGGACTATCTTGGCCAGTGCGCCAGATCAGGAAAGATTCGTTCGGGGCTAGAGGGACAGCACAGACCCAGGAGTTGAGTTTGGGCATGTGCACGCTTAGCTCGTGGCGTCTCCAGTCGAATCTTTTCTTAAACATCCGCGAGCAAAAGGTGCACTGAAATCGTGGGTTGGATATGGCAGTGGGAGCTTGGTTGGTCGAAGCTCTCGGAGGCAGCGTGGACGCATCGTTTCTTGTACCGAGACTGCCGAAGTTGGAGTTACCGTCATTTGAATGGCAGTAATCGCTCGTCGAATCCGGATTTGAGGAAGTATATAACGACTGGGGTTGACTGTGAAGCCAGGAGTCTCCACTCATAGACGACGATGCGTAGCCACTTGCACTGACTGGCGTTGAGTCCGTATAGAAGCTGTCATTAAATGCGGTCTCCAACAAGGCAGGTGATATTGTTATTGGCTCGTCCTCTGGGGGTGAACAGCGCCAGCGATCCAACGGGGACATCATGCTCAGCGGTGATGAGCTGGGCATTGGTGATCCTTGCGGTAAGGTCTTGCGTTGGGCGACGACCTTCTCCGAATGTCGCCGGCGCCGTCGGGCATTCAAAAACCAGTTGTTAATTTGAGTCTTTGTCAGACCAGTCTGCTTCTCTAGGTCGGCCTTTTCTGCTTTTGTTGGATATGGATTGGAGGCATTGCAGGCAAGCCATTCTCTCAACGGCCGTGTTCGCTTGACGGAGCGAGAATGAGAACCAGCTCTCTCGCTCGCCTGTCTTGACAATGATCTAGGTGATTCGTTGTTCATATCTAGTGCAAATACTTCAGATTCGCCGAAGTCAACAATGTCGGTGCTCCCACCGAGAAAGAAGTCGTCCTCCCTGATACCGTGTAACTGGTCAATCACCGGCCGATTTGTCTCGTAGTGGTGCGGCTGCCGCTTGTGCCGTTCTGCGAGACTGCACTGCCGGAAAAGAGCTACGCAGCTGGAGCAGGAAGTGACTGGATTTGGATTGGCATCTGTGGTCTGAAGTGAGAAGCATTGCAGGCGCATATGGCGGCAGTGGGTGCAGGGCTCCGGGGGCCTCCAGGCGCCTTGGGGGAGAAAGAAGTCATGGTCATCCCAGGGTGCGCCTGGCCCCAGAGAGGTGCAGTCCAAGGTATCGTCCAGCGAAGTATTATTGGGAAATGGGTCTTCCAGACACTTATATTTGTTCAGAACGGCACCGGATGGTTCATCAAGTGATTGCGGTTCAGCAGCAGAACAGCTTGTTAAAGGCCCTGATTCAAGATGCTCGGATCCAGACCAGTCTGCACCGTGAAGCCCGTGGTCAGGCCCATCCATTTTGGATAATGGAATCGCGAATAAACCCGGACATGGCAGGAAGATGAATCTCTTCGCACGATCGGTCGAGATACTCCGTCAGTTAGTCAGCGGGTCACGTGGTCATTCACCCTTGATTGGCCAGAAGCAGGAGTACACGTGATGGTATAGACAGAGAAATGTATGAGACTCATAGTATGGGATCTCGAGGGAAGAACAAGGATGAAGAAAATTATACCTTCATGATGTATCCGAGTATACCTCCTAACAGTTTAGAGGACTTTCTGCAGCGGTTTGTGGCGGCGTTGAAGTGCATCCTGTCAAATGTCATACAATCGTTCGTGACGTATACAACACTCCATGTGAGTAGATATGTCAGGCCTGGAGAAGGATTCAAATAGTTTCATATAATATTAAGAAGGAAGAAGGCACTTAGCTCAGCTGAATTCACGCTAATTGGATAGGTCTGGATTTATTTCGATTCCTAAGGCATGACACCTCAAGTCTGACCCCTCAAGAATGGCCCAAATTGATTGACAAAATCACAGACTGTTTCCTTAAACGATGTATACTCGAAGCCCGGGAAGTCCCTTTCTATTGGCGCCTGATCGACTTCAACATGTCTTTTGATAGCCTGTATCCCCGTCGGAATCTTTCCCTTTAGACATGGCAACTTGTCTTGCATAATATCCGACGCCATCTGATATGTAAAGGGCTCCCTTGCCACTGAAATGTACCTCTTTCCCCCAGCTGCGGGCGTGAGAAGAGCCTGTATATGAATGTCTGCCAAGTCGCGAACGTCAATCCAGAAATTGAACTGGCAGGGGGGAAGCTCCTCGGAGGCAGATCCACTGGCTACCTTCCACAGCATCTTGTTGGACTCGTTCAGGTCGTCCAACGATCGGGGGCTTCGTGCCAGTGGTCCAAACACCATGGATGGGCAGAGTGTTACCAGGTCGAATTGCGGGTTTTCCTCCCTCATGAACTTCCAGGCTTCCTTTTCTGCGAGTGTCTTGGACCCTCTGTATGCCTCGCGTGCTGGTGCGTGTGGCGATGCGGCCTCAGCGTACGTGATGGGATTCCAATCGTCGGAGGTGTATTTCCAGGGCGCCTCCTCGGGCCTGGATAGATCCATCACAGATCCAAAGGAGGACGTGAGGACAACGCGTTTGACCTGAGAATTCAGGCTCGCGCGAAGGATCGAGCGGGCCCCCTGAATGGCAGGGATGATCAAGGCTTGTTCGTTGTCTTCGCAGTCGTATCTGAGAGGCTGTTCGGGTTTGCGTGTTAACATTCGTCTTGAGAAAACTCCGCTGTTTGAACATACACTTGCAAGGTGGATGACTCCTGTTACATCCTGTACAGCGCTGTCAAACGCCCCCGGGTCCGTCAGATCTTGAATGAAAACCACGTCCAGCTTGCCGCTGTGCTCTTTCCTGCTCGCAATGAAGGCATCGGCCTTCTCCCTTGACCTGACCACGATCCTTACCCGGGTTCCCGATTGAAGGAGTTTGTCCACTACGTGGGCTCCGATCAAGCCCGTTGCGCCAGTAACCAAGACGTATCTAGGATGTCAGATAGGAAACCAACCGAGTGGGAGAACCTACGACTGTTGCATGGTGTAGACATAAACTTGAGGATATCATTGTATCCGTCGATCGTGGACTGGGTATATGGAAAATCCATTGCTTTAGTGTCTGATTTAGGAGTGTAGATCAGATAAGTCCTGCCGGAGGAGCTCCTCCCACTCCCCTCACCCCACTCAACTCTGTCCCCTCACTCCTCTTTGACTGTAATTCAACGTGTTAATCACGATAGGGAATTGTCGCAATGCTGGGCTTGGGCAGTCTGCCCGCGATGCGAGTGACTCCGGCACTCCACCAACCCTGAGTTGATATATATTTAGACATCATAGTAGGCAAATTGCGCACTGATAGTTATCTCACTTCTGAATCCACACACTGCATTGTATCTTGTATCAATTAGTCAACCATGTCACTCGGAAAATTGTATACCTACCCGAAGGCCCCTCGGTCAACCATGGTGGTGTTCGTCGCCAAGTACCTCAAGCTCGACGTCGAAATCTGCAACGCCTTCCCGATCAAGGTCTATCCCGAGAAAGGGGGCGTCGGAGAGGAGTATTTAGCCAAATTCCATACTGGAAAGGTCCCTGCGTTCGAGACTACCGACGGATTCTGTGTCTATGAGAGTAATGCCGTTGCTTGGTTCCGTGAGGCTCTAATCGTTCATATGATAGACTTTAACCCTACTAACAGCAGGAAGTCTCTCATCAGCACCCGAAGAGTACACTGCACGGCTCGAACCTGCGAGAAGAGACGACGATTCTGCGATGGGCATCTTTTACTAACTATGAGCTCCTGCCGCCCATTATGGCCTGGATCCAACCCATCATTGGGAGAGCACCATCCAGCCCCGAGATCCTAGAGAAGGCCGAGCAGGGCTGTGAACTTACAATCCGTGCTATCGAGAAGGAAATCAGGGGGAAGCAGTACCTGGTTGGGGATACCCTGACTTTGGCTGATTTGTTTGTTGTCTCGGGGTTGGCGAGAGGGTACCAATACGTAAGACACAACGCGTTTTATCATGTCCTCTACTAACACGTCCTGTCAGGTCTTCACCAAGTCGTGGGCAGGGAAGCATCCTGTGGTCCATGAGTACTACATGTGCATCCGCAACGACAGAGATGGGATCTTTGACAGTATCCTCGGGCCTAATGTGATCAAGGAGGTGGCTAGTGGGACTTATCCTGACTACGATGGGCTGTAGCAAGCCTATGGACCTATGAAGATAGAGATATGTAGTATTCATTACTTGTAACTATTACAGAGAATCAAGACGTAGAAGCACCGGCCTCCGCAAAAACCGCTTCAATCCAGGTCGCAACGGGCCACATGTTTCTCTTTGCAACCACCGCCTCGACGCATGAAAGGTATTGGGCTTCGTATCCATTAAGAATGGAAA
The DNA here is from genome assembly GCA_025768905.1 of Aspergillus sp. MA 6041. Lineage (NCBI taxonomy): Eukaryota > Fungi > Ascomycota > Eurotiomycetes > Eurotiales > Aspergillaceae > Aspergillus > Aspergillus sp. MA 6041. The sequence continues at coordinate 110,970 of JAMFNV010000002.1, read as the reverse complement.
AGCCTTTTGCGCTCCCAGGAGTTACTCCTCGTTGCCCGTCTGCATGTCTGCTCACCTTCTCGTCCTTCAGTCCTATTGAAGTCAATATGTTCTGCATTAAAACCCTCGCTGAGATCTTGTAGACATTTGAATGAGAACCAGAGCGTTCTTGAAGTCCAAGAGCCAGCAGGCGCACAGTACGCCATCCCATTAGACACGACTTGAAGCCCAGTATTGTTATGAATGGATCTTCCGGTACGCGGTCTGTACCTTGATTCACAACGCCGACAGAATCCATGAGAAGACCTTGGATATTTTCCAGACTGGCAGCTACCCTGATTACATCTCGGTCTTCGTAAACATCTCGCAGATGCTTTGATCTCGGCTTCCCCAACTCCCATGAGGTAGAAATTGCAGTTGGCAGTCCATACTCGACAACACCATTGGTGAGCAGTCCATCCTGGTGCGTTAGACAGAGTACTGTGTAGTGCCACGCGATCCACACCTGGCTCCACAGACCAACATCAGCCGTGGGCCCGCCGTCCAATTCGTGATGACCGAGGTTTGCCTCTGTAGTTTCTCGGACCTGCTGTACAGTCGGCATCAGGTCAGCGAGAGTGTTCAGCGCCTCCATGACCTGCGCCCGGGCGGACTCGGGTACAATTGACAGACGATGCCTTTCCTTATCATCTGGGCTTCGGATGTTGTGGTACAGAAAGGTACTCCCTAGGATCAAGTCCCGGACCATCATCTGGATTTGCATTACCAGAACAAGTCCCGCAAAGGCAGACCTCCACAGCAGGCCTAGACGTTTACCAGGCGGGGCTGGGCTCATAAGGTGCATGAGAGTGCTGTAGAGATCGCCCTGCGCTGGCCGGGGGTTACGATTTGCGGCGTCGTCTTCTGCTTCGTTGAGGGAGCAGTCCTGATCGAGAACGAAGGACTGCCACGCAGACGCTGTTGGCGCAGACCAGATGTTCTCGCTGCAGGGGAGGTCGTATTTTATTTCCAGTGCGGTCAGAAGGGGTCGGATGTTGCAGCAGATGGACATTTGGACATCTAGATAGTAGAGAGAGTATATAACACTATGCTTGTTAGCACAGTTCATAAAACTACTAGGCTATACGCACCGTTTACGTGCCTCGATTATAACAGCAGAGCGCCAGTCTCGCTCGACATAGGCCCCTGACAGGAGCGACTCCAGATCCGGAATTACGGCCAGGCCATCGCTCGGCTGGCTGTCTTGGAGGAGCTGATATTTCCTTAATGCATCTACCAGCCTCCGGTGAATGCCCAGAGCCATTTCAAAGAGGGTATCATCGCAACTATGAAATGCGAAGTATTCGAACAGCACGTAGGCTTGGAGAACCCACACTTCGCGGAACCCGGCACACCCATGTGTCTCTACGTATGAATCTAGAGCCTGAATGCCAGACTGTATTAGTGCAAGGCTGATATCGTGATGGTCACCCGAGGATTGGTAGACGGCACCAATACACGCTACTGCTTGGAGGAGAGGCTCTGGTGTCGACGCAGCGTCGAATGTAGGTTGATGGATAACCGGAAGGATGGGTTGAAAGACCTCGAAATAGGCTGATATAAATAAGGGAAGTTTGAAGATCCATGAGATGTTGCATGCTGAAAATGTAGCTGACGATTGCGGCATGGGTGGCCTTTCACACGCCTCACGTTGAATAGAGACAGTATCTACATTCTGCTTAGCAAATGCTCCAGAAGTCGAAGTAGTAGCTGGAATTGACGGCTGGACGGGTGTCGATAGCTTGGATCCATTGTTAGAGCCAGAATTATCATGGGAAGGGCTTTCGACTAAGTGATATTTCCTGATATGCCGCTTTCTGAGATCGCTCCACCAGAAAATATGGTTAGCTTATCGACTATTCACATATAAATAAGATTTGTTACGAACCTCCTTGCGAAGCCAACACCACACTGTGAGCAGGAATAACGCTTCAGGTTTGGCTGGCGATGAACTATCAACTGTGTAAGTATGCTTTACCGAAAAGACGTAGGTATACGCACCGGAGGCAGTATGTCTCGTCAGATTCTCCTAGTGAACCAGCTACTATTAGTTCACATCTCACTTAACTTCAACTAGACCAACCTGTCTTGTAAAGCGCACGGCACACGTAGGACAGGCAAAGGGCTTCTCCTGGTCGCCCGGTGCCGCGAGGATCTCCATCATATCCATGACGAGGAGTGAGGTCGAGCGTCCGCTGAAGATTGTCGGATCAAGGGGACGGGAGGATACCCCAGCTTGAGGACGATATCTGGGAAAAGGCGTGTTGGAGTCGATGCCGCCATGTCCTCTGAATGGCCGCCACTATCCAGCTATCTCGACTAGTTGCTTGGTCTCCAATCTCCCGCCAATTGCAGGACTTGCTTGGATTAGATTCAAGGAGAGGGGTTTCCTCTTTGCTCCCTGTCCTCCTGTACTCTCATCCCTCTCTTCCACATGTCCTCCCTATTGGCATCATACTCCATCCTCCGTCCTCCATATCTCAAATACCCTTTCAGGTCATACATTTCGTCCTCCGCTTTGCAACATCACGGACCATCCGGGTAGTGTAGTCCCGCGACCCTGCGTCCCGTACCGTCCTGGCGTACTTAAGCCATGGAGGGTAGTGTGGCCATTTGCGGTTGCGATCCACCGACCTGGAAACAAAGTAATCAAGCAGTTGAAATCCCAGTATACGCTGAATATGTCTGCTCCATCGCTTCCCCCTTATACACCTGCCGAGCCCACCAAGGAGCCTTGTATGTCCACTCCATACTCCACTGAGTGTATTTGCTAACGTCAATTAATATTGGCAGTGGATTATGTTCAGCTCGTCAACCTCGACTTGGCCAAGTTTGACACCACCGCCGGTCGTGAGGAACTGGCCAGCAGTCTGTTCGAAGCAGCTACAGGCCACGGCTTCCTTACTCTGACCAACCATGGGATCTCTGATGCTGTGTACCAGCGGCAAATGCAGATTGCCAATGGAATAATGACATTACCTGCTGAGGAAAAAGCCCCTTACGAAGGTAATCCCCGAATACATTCTCGTGCGTGGAATGGCTCCTGATTCCTCATAGTGACCCCGGAAGAAGATGCTCGCGGTCTGTATGTCGGTTTCAAACCTTCAGGGCCCCTTGGCCATAAAGGCGGATTTCCCAAGCAACTTGACCACTACAACATCCTCGTACATGACCCCAAGAACCGACAACACCCGGAGATGCTGCGGCCCTATCTCAAAGAGACGCACGGGGTCATGCACTTCATTCGCAACAACATCCTGAAAAAGCTGCTCACCCTCATGGCCATGGTTCTCGAGATGCCCGAAGAGGACATTCACGCCACACACGCCATCGGTGGCTCCAAGACCGAATACATTCGGTACATGATGTGCGAGCCCCGACCCAAAGACGAGAGCGAGAAATACCGTGACATCTTCCTCTCCGGCCATACCGACTGGGGCTCGTGGACATTCCTCTTCTCACAACCCATCGCCGCCTTGCAGGTCCTCGACCACCGCGATGGCCAGTATCGCTGGGTCCAACACCAGCCGAACGCCTTGGTGATAAACTTTGGTGAGGCACTGGAGCGTCTTACTGGAGGTCTGTTCAAGGCCACAATCCACCGAGTTGTGCAACCTCCGATCGACCAGCGTCACCTCCGGCGTATTGGCGTAATCTACTTTGCGCGGCCTGCTGACGATCAGGAACTCTCGCCCCTCAAGGGATCTCCTCTTTTGCGCCGCATGGGCCGTGACAAGCCCATGGATGACCGCGTATTTTGTATGGCTGATTACTTGGATGCGCGTAAGCACGGTTGGAAGCGCTACGAGTATGATATTGACCGTCCGGCGGATCCCGCGAAGCATGCCGATTTCTTCGCTGGAGAGTACCCTGATCCTGAAGGTCACAGGAGCTTGGGCAAATTTGATGATGTTCCCAGGGAGGTGTACATTCCTCAGCTGAAGACATGATCGATCGAGGTTGGTTTACATGGCTGTTTCAATTACTCGTAAATGTTTATAGTCGATGTCAGTCACAGAATGTCATGTATTTTTCCTAAATACTAGCAGTAAGAGTCTATTCATTCTGGCCCGAGTACTTGGACAGTGAGCCCATGTCACGGACTCCTTCCTACGAGTCATGCTAGACCTAACGGTCTCCATAATTCTAACTCGACAGGCTTCCCCGCACCGAGATCAGTAAAAGTAATTCGTTCCGTTATCACTAGGCCAGGCGGGGCGCCGCTTGTCCTCTAAGACGGATACCATCGGCGCAGTGCCTTTATCTGTGGAGCGCCACACCTGGTCAATTGAGGTTATCGCTAAGATAGCGCGGAGATATGGAACTGCCATCTTCAGAAACCGGAAACCTCGTGATTATAGAACAATTAGCCGGTAAAAGGGTAGATATTTGATTAGCTGAACTCCACTCCTTTTCCGGCATTCAGTTGTGCCATTCTGGAATCATCAGTCGCCATACTCTTCGGCATCAAACCTTATTCGTTAGCCAGAATCTGTAACTATATCAGACTACACATCATGGCCATTAAAGCGTTTGTTCAGATTCGTCAATATTTCACAAGGGCGAACCAGTCTCCCTTGGAGAAGAGGCTCGTCTTGAAGCTTGACTTTTTTATCCTGACGTTTTGCTGCCTCGCATACTTTACGTATGGATCCAATCCTTTCATACTGTCCTAGTTATACATGCTAATATCCCTGGCTGCATTGCAGGAACTATCTTGATCGCGCCAGTATAACCCAGGCCTATGTCTCGGGCATGAAGGAGGGCCTGGGGTTCCAGGGTGCCCAGTTGACCACTGTACAGACGATATACGCCATGGGCTACCTAATGTTGGTTGAAAAGCCCCTAAACTACTACCGTGATAACTTATTGTAACCTTCAGCGGTATTGTTCCAAACAACCTCCTCCTCACCTACTTCAAACCGCGACATTTCTTCCCCGCCATGATTACCGCGTGGGCAGTGCTCACCATGATCAATGCCGTTGCACGAACACCGCAGGACCTCATGGCTATCCGCTTCTTCCAGGGGTACTTTGAGTCTTGCGTCTTTGCCGGGACTCAGTATATCTTGGGCTCTTGGTACACCAAAAGCGAACTCGGTCAGCGCACCGGGCTGTTCACTGCGAGCGGACTCGCGGGAGGCATGTTCGGCGGTTTCTTGCAAGCCGCCATTTTCTCTTCAATGGACGGGTTCCATGGTCTTCCAGGGTGGAAATGGCTGTTCTTGGTATGTTTCCATGGATTCAGTATAGCAAATCATTCTCTAACACCGTCTATCAGATATGTGGTATAATCACTATCCCCGTGGCCATTTATGGGTATTTCTTCTTTCCGGATACGCCCTACACCACCTCTGCCTTCTACCTCAATGACGACGAGAAGCATCTGGCGCGACAACGTGTACCCTTGCTCGAGCGCGGCGAACCCATTCTCACCAAGAGCTTCCTGAATCGCGTACTTACCTCCTGGCACTTGTACGCCTTCTGTTTCCTGTGGATTCTAGGCAATAGCTCGGAGTCTCAGGGAAACCAACAGCTCTTGAACCTCTACATGCAGGCACATCCAGAGCGAGGATACACCGTTTTCGAAATGAACAGCTGGCCAGCTGCTGTGCAAGGTGTTGGTATCGCCAGTACGCTTATCTGGGCTATTGGAACAGATATATGGGGTCACCGCTGGATGTCTGGATACTATGTTGGTATTGTCTGCATCGCGAATGCGGTCATGATACTCGTCAAGCCGACAACAGTGGCCACCAAGTTTGCGGCGTATTACTGGGCAGGCTCGATATACTGCATTCAGGCGACTTTTTTTGCGTGGGCTAATGATTCGATGAGGGGACAGCCTCCTGCATTGCGCTCTTGTGTGATTGCCTGTATGAATTCCGCGGGCAATTGCTTCCAGGCCTGGTGGCCGCTTATCTTTTACAGGGCGGATGATGCACCTGATTTTACTGTACGTTTCCATAACGCTTTCTGTAGTATCTTCAGTTCGGCTAACTATCCACGATGTAGATTGGGATGTACGCGATGATTGCAGTTGGTGCAGCGATGCTGGTCTGGACGACAGTGCTGGTGTGGACGGACAGGCGCACTGAAGTGCAAGTCATCGATGCTGTTGAGGAAGAGTGCCGTCCCAGTGTAGACAGGAATTCTGGAAAATGCGACGACATCAATCAACGTGCGTGTGAAGTGTGATTTTGTCAGGGGTGACTGGCGATGATATAGTCCATGTTAAAACTTCTTCCAATCAGATTATTCGTTCTGATTTGAAATTGAATAATATATATCTTGATACCATGCTACTAAACTGACTACCCACAGCTTCATCCCTCCTGATTAATCACTCTATATTCTACCTTCACCCATTCAACCACGTCACTCAGAAAATTGTATACCTACCTCAAGGCCTCTCGGTCAACCAGTGTATTGTTCGTCGCCAGAGCTCGGTTAGGAGTTACGTTATACATGGCAGGAAGGATTTGCCTTGGTGCTGCTGAGTAGAGGTACTTCCAGGTCTTTGCAATTTCAGACGGAGATACCTCTCCAGGACCGGACCAGCTTACTCTAGGGGCAAGTGCATCCGCAAGACCCCCCAATAAATTCAAGCCTATTTTTGTATCCTTTAAACCTACACGGATTTCGTCCTGTTTCTTTCTATATATCTCTTGGCTAAGTGTTGTGAATCGAGGCTTGAAACAGTGGATGATAGGGACTCATATACGGAATTTATTTGGGTTCAATTCAGACTGATTGGAAATCAATTCGAAGTTTCACCCTGTGTATACTGTATATAGATGATGGGTTATTCTCCAGTGGCCAGCTACAGTGCATACAACCATCTGTACACTTACTCAATTTCCACGCTATGTACATTTACGAAAATCAAGGTTTCTCCAGTGGCAGGCGGAATATAAAGTGCTGAATCCTCCAGTGCTCTCTTTCTGAAAGGGGGTTTGAAAATAGAAATCAATAGGAGATGAATCAGAATAATCTGTTTCAAACGCAGAATTTGATCACGGATATCCTTCCACTCCTGAGTCCCAGTGCCACAGCACCGTTCTTAATTGCCGAATGCCGGCCATATTCTTGGGGAAGCCATAGCCCTTTCATACCCCGTAGGGTCACCCACTGGCCTGCTTGTATGATAGAAATCTCAGAGGAGGTTTCTTGGGAACTTAGAAAGCCGATCTCATAGAACTGGGCAATGTTGAAATTTCCCACATTAGGTATGAGGTGCGGACTGTTAATAGAGAATCTAACTTTGGTTGCAACACGCTCAGTATGTATTGATATACTTCAGACCTCCAGTGTCAGGATCCCAGGTTTTGATGGTTGTGTCATTGGAAACAGACGCCAGCCGTTGACCGTCAGGTGAAAAGGCGAATAATCGAACCGGGCCGGAATGGCCTTCATGGGTATACTTCATATCGTCAGTATCAGGATCCCAGATTTTAATGGTTCTATCATGGGAGGCGGATGCCAGCTGTTGGCCGTCAGGTCGGAAGGTTATTGATAAAACTGAATTAGAGTGGCCTTTAAGAGTCTGCTTCAGTACTCCAGTATTAGGATACCAGATCTTGATGGTTCCGTCATAGGAAGTGGACGCTAGCAGTTGGCCATCAGGTGAGAAGGCGACCAAGGACTGTCTGATATTTCTTAATTAATTGTACCTTCTTTGACCCATCGCGTGCGACCAGGAGGTGATCTAGTACTGGAAGGTATGTTCCATTCAATTGTGAGATGTCAGTGTGATGAATGAGGATTTCTGCGAGACTATCCTCTGGGTCCCATTGGTAATCTAGAAGAATACGACAGATAGTGATGGCAAAAATGAATAAAGGCACTGACATTGTGATAAGCATCTGGGTGTTGATGCCTCCTGGCCAGCCTGATGGGAGATACTGCTTCTTCCGAATCCTACCAAGCCTGTTCTCCAGGAACAAAGAAATATCTTTCTTGATGATATGGTTGGGGACCTGATGAAGAATGAAGTCTTGGTGATCATCTCTGACTTCCTCTTGGAAGCCTAGCCGTATTGCTAGTTCAGGTGGACTGGTAACGAAGATGCGCAGGTGAACCGAGCGTATTTACTTTAGCTGTGGTATTAAATGTAGAATAACGCGTATATCGTCGTCGCTTTCGCATTCATCTAGTGCATCAACCGTAACCAGCAAGGTTTGGGTCGGAAAATTCGATTCCTCCAAGCCTAGCAGTGGCTGGAGAACTAGCTTGTCAAACTGCACCTTGAGTGTCTTAGCTGATATTCCGAGGTCTTCTTTAAGTATATGCATTATTATACGCTTCATTTTTGGTATCTTTGTCAATAGCTGCTTGGTTATCGTTGGGAAGAACCGAGCGGCGGTGCCATGATCTCCTTCACCTCTTTTAAAAAAGAAGCTTGCGCCCAGTAGTCCTCGCTGTGGAAAGGATTTTGCGACAGTTCGTGATATCGTTGATTTCCCGGTGCCAGCCAAGCCATTAAGCCAGAAGATGCATTTGCCTTCTGGTCAAGCAGCCCACTTTTCAATATCAAGGAGAAGCTCCTTTCTCGTCCCCGGAAGATATCCCTCTTCATGTTGGTCCATATAATTTCCAAATTCAGCTCCTGCGGAAACTGGCAGCTCCTTCAGCATATAACCTTCGGTTATAGCGTTGATTTCCTTAGCTGATTCGCCGGTAATGATCCGAAGATCATGAACATTCCTAGACACATCCTCGAGTTGGTTTTGAATACCTGTTAGATATACTAGTTATAGATGACACAATGATTGAGCAGTGCTAGCACTAACCATCCAAAACTTCACGGGCCTTCCGGTCGGGGTTTACCCGCTGAGGGACAATCTGATGGAGGAGGTCTTTCGTATATGCAGCTGCCGCCATGGCTGCATAGCCTTGCCATTCTTCGTATTTGTGGGAATCAGCATAGTCGCAAATTCCCTGAATGACCAAGCAAGGGAAATGGTTCGCCAGTCCAGCTGCCTCCATTTCAAAGCACAAGACTCCTTTTTCTGCCGCTAGTTTATCCCGAAATATTGCATCTTTAATGACCCGATTTCCAGACGCGATCAGCCCGTAGTGAATAGCAGGATTGTCTTCATTCTCGGTTCGCTCCGGTCGGAAGACTAACTCGGAATCGTCACAGAGTTCAGCACAGGTCCACTGGCTATCCAGTATATGAGTAAATTGGCTATTGTAAAGCCTGTCGCTTTCAGCGGGAGGTCGCGCGTATTTCCGTTTCAGTCTTTTGTTACCCTCAAGCACGCTCTCAATGCTTTCCTTCAATTGATGGCCCTCCTCCTCATATTGCGCCTGGAGTCCAGATACGGCTGTGCGCAGAATCGGAGGTGGTTGATTCAAAAACCCAGTCTGATGAAACCCTTGGTCTTGAACTTCTTTGCCAAAATCATATTGAAGCAAGCCGCCATGTCCACTCCGAGATGAGCTGACGACAACGTCGCCGAGACGGACGTCCTGGGTGTTAGGTGCACCACCACCAATCCCAACCATCAGCCCAAATCGAACATTTGGAAAGCTGTGCACCATATCTCTAGCAACGCCAGCGGCTGGTGAAGACCCGTGTTCTCCATCTGGCAGAACCGTAATCACGATGTAGTGCCCCGCGATTTCTCCTAGCGTGTAGTGATTGTTGTCATTTGGTGATAACATTTCGGGTCGGCCATGCTTCTTGTCAAGAAAGCTCCGCGCAGCAACATATTCTGTCTCCAATGCACATATCCAACCAACAGTATACTGATCTGTGTTTGACATGATCGACGTCCAAGTAGCGTGGTTAGCGGCGGGGTTTTCCTACGCTACGTCGATAACTTTTATCGTCGTTCGTCTAAAGGGGAAGTATTCAGGGGGAAAAGGAGAGTGAAACCCTGGAGAAGGGTAATAGATTCACCACGAACTCCTTGTATTTCGGGGCCCCACGGCCAAAAGATCAACTGTAAGTAGGTGTACTTACGACGAGTACGAGGTGCGAAGACATAAGATTAATGACCCCTCTCCAAGGACGGTTGACCCTTTTGGTGCAGCGGTAAAATCTGTATTACCTAATTATTGGGGAGCTGCGTGTAGTTAACTATATTATTAGCCAGCCGAGCCATTTTATGTAAGCTGCATTATTAGATAACTACGTAGCTAACTTAACTCGGGTGTACATAAGTTGGTTACGAAAGAGTATATTGATGATTTTCTGGAATATCTTCACAGTAAGATGCATAGCTACTCCTACATGATTATCATAGAAGGATGTGGATAAGATAAGCTTGTAAATATTTCAGAGCTAGCGGTGAAGTACTTACTGAATATGGTGTGATTGTCATTCCAATTACATTATTTGTTCAAACTGATTTGAAATTGAACAAATAACAGATTAATAATCCTTGATAAGAGCTAGTTAACTAGTTAACTAACATCATCTACTGATAATCTGCTACTATCTGTTCAGCCTGGACTTACTTCTATCATGTCCGACGAGCCCAGCCATCGTCACCAATGTCCGAAATGCCTCAAGATATATACGCGGCGTATGTACCCCCCTGGAAGTAAACCCTAAGACTTGCTCAACACGACGCAGGAGACCTTGTAATGCGCCATCGACGGCGCTGCCTGCAGAAAACACCCACCACTCGCCAGAGAGCGTGCAATGCATGCGTCCAGGCAAAGGCGAGGTGCTGCTATTCCCATCCGATCTGTTCGCGCTGTGCGAAACGGGGCATTTCCTGCGAATACGCAATCACAGCGTCTTCCACAGCCATGTCTGCCGACGGCGCTGCTCATCGGACTGCAGCCAGCACTACGGAATCCAGTGGTCAATTGGACCTGTGGGGATCGCACAGCCTTCCCTGGCCGTTGGAGTTGGATGATATCCCCATGGACATGATTGATGGCGCACTCTCCTCATTGCCAGCCCTCCCGAACACCGATTCTAACCTCGTATCCCCATCGCAGCACGCCCCACAACACTATGACTTGTTGGGAATGTCTAATATTACAGGGTTCCAGAATACAACTCTTGTAGCAGACCCTGACATGTCCAGATCAGACTCGTCCCAGTGTCTGCGACTGCTAACGCAATATCCAATGTTATTAATGAGGGATGATTTTTACTGCCCATTCGCACACCGGAGTCTCTTCAGCGAAGACGTGCCCGACATGACCGTCCTGGCTCTGACGCCGGTTGCAATCTGCTGTGCAAGTGGATTGCTTTCGAAGCAGGGTGCGCCTTTTGTGAGGCGCACCATGGACACCCAACGGTATAGTATAATCGAAGCATATGTAGGGATCTGGAATCTCGTACATGGGATGAAACTAACGCCGTTAGCCCAACTACGACTGCATGGAACAGTGGGACGCCTTGCATGCGATGCTCCTGTATGAGATCCTGGATCTTTCCCCAGTTGAGGAGGGAAATCGCTGGAAACCACGCCCTCGTGGTCTTATCAAGACCCCATTCCTAGCTCGGATGGCCCGAGGTTACTCAGAGAAGTACGCAGAAACATATGAGGCGTCTTTGTTGCCATCTACTGGCACCTGGGCTAAATGGGTTGTCGCTGAAAGCGCCCGGCGCACCGTATTCCTGGCGAATATCGTCAACTTCTTGAGCAAGCGCCAATCGGTGTACTATCAGCCACTCGGGGATGACTTAATCCTGGACATGCCTCTACCCTGCTCGCAGACTCTCTGGGCTGCCCGCACCGAAGAAGAGTGGGAGAAGGGAATTGCCAATGCACCGAACTACAACGATCCATTTTTGGTCTTCACGGACGTTGAGAATACTTGCCAGTGGTCATTGCGGTCTCTGTTTTCAGTCATTAGCAAGAATGATCTCCGCGTGAGGGCACAATCCACCGCCGGGTTTGGCGACTCCAACCAGCTGCGGGCTCTTATTGTTATTTGTGCGTTGGAGCAGTTTTGCTAAATAGGACCTTATTGTATACCCCATGAATTAAATAAGACCTCTGTCGTCCTGGTTGTGCATCGGAATTCCGTTGTCGACGACCACTTTTCCCCGGCGTATCTACGACCACAATTCTCCGCCATAAGCCGGAATGCATCGAACTGAATGATAACCAAAATATAAGTAAATCGGGGGAGTGAATTTGTCAGCTCCTGATTCTTGAGACGATATACCATGAAGTTGAATAAACTATATAATCAGGGATGCCTACTGCTGACCGGCCCTTGGCTTATACAGTCTCTACTGCTAGGGATTTTGATATGATAAAAGCTATGAGTCTGCGACCTGTGACAGAAATAAAAGCCTTCCAACTGCCGGCCATTGGTAGACGAGGTGCAGGTATTCTCCTCGGGCACAGTATCACCCCCAATCCCGATGCTGGCGTGCACGACACGAACAAGCCCCGCGAGGCATGGGCTCTCAAGTCTGGCCTATACACACCCCGTCAGCTCGTCGAGAGCTTTGCTCCCCTGCTTGATACTGTTGTCTTTCGCCTGGGCCCTGACCCCCCCAACGTGCGATCGTCACGATGCCAGTTGTTGGACAATCTTGCTGCGAACCTGGACATCAACACCCGCGAAGCTTCAATGCACTTCCCCAACAAAGACCTCGACGACTCGCGCACAGAGATCGCCGACCAAGCCAGGAGAATCGGTAAGACGCTCGTGAAATACGCGCGCAGCCACACCGGTGCCGTTTCCAATCCCGACCTGTACCTCCGCAGTCCATGTGAAGGCCACCTGCTCACGAAGCCGAATGTTGATCTGATGTTTGGTCCCCGCGGCGCGCCTCACCTGATGCAGCTGTTCAACGAGTATATGCACCAGATGGTACTTCTTCGCGACACACTCATACCTTTCAAGAACTACGAAGACGTCGTTATTCCTATTGATGGTCAAGCCGCCCGGGGTATGCGCCACCTGGAGCCTCGCCGTTCGGAATTCCTTGTCCAGCTTTGGACTAAACAGGTATCCCAGTTGGCGGTTGTGAAGCTCGCACAGGCACTTCTGGCGCCGGATATTCTTGCACAAGATGCCCTGGGAAGGTCTAGAACTAGCCCCGGATACGGCTTCCAGTACGCCCATGGTCTTGTTCTCCCTGCAGTTTTGGCTGGTGGGGAGACCCCGTTCCATCTCCTGCAGTACATCCCGGCTCGGCTGGTTGAGGATGCTACTGGTGATATTGTTTTCGATTACAAAGTCCAGGACTACTACCTTGCCCCTCGCGTGGAAATCTCTGCTGGAGTTGCAGTAACGCAGGCCCCGGCTTCCTATCCTCTAGACACCGAGCAGAACCCTACGGTGCAAGTAGCCACCATCGAAGTTCAGCCAGCGGTGCCTCGTTTGGCCTCTTCATCAGTCGCAACCCGACAACTGGAACTCGGTCTGGAATTGGATTCTGGCATGTCCCTCTGCGTGGACGTCGGGCAAGTCTGTCGCGGCCATCGCTACGCATACATGGCACACCAGGGGTCTTCGGCCTCCGTATCTGAAAATGGTAACCGGACTATAAATAATGAAGCCGAAGCCGAAGCACCCACGGTAATCGTGCATGATGCCACCTCTGTCCTTCTTCAATCGAATGATCAAAGCCTTATCACTGCCAAAGGAGGGTTGCATGTCATCACCGCCCAGGATCCACTTATATGTTTGGCCCTATTGGGGATGCTCTATCCTGGAAACGTGGTGCTTCTCCCGGGGAACGAGAGGCTGGAGCAAGCGGTGAATGCTGGGAAGGGGCTGGAGCCCAAGTTTATACTCTGGGGTGGCGTGGAGCGAGGTGGGCTGAGGGGAAGATTCTAATTTTCCGCTACTTGATTATATCTCCTTTAAGTGCAATTAGTGAGTCTTTGGCAGCTTATACACTGGTCAGACAACTATACGGGTTCATTATTTTCTGGTTCGTTTTATGATAACATCATTACATCGCTTTTCTTGCAATAGAGCCACGTGGTCAAACTGGTCGATCTACTAGATACTGCCCTTGGCCAGTAAAGGAAATCATACAGTGGCAAGTCTAAGAAACGTGCTAATCTCATTCCTGCCAAGGACCTTCGATATGGTTCTATAGTATACCAAACCTGTTTCGGCTTCGACATCGGTAGATTTAGTAGGCCGCTAGATGACTGGCTCTAATAGAAGACCATTTATCCAAATAAGCACACCTTTTATGGATTGGTGGCCGGATATTGGTGGTCCTTGAGCCCGGAGTTTTATGGTCGGTGTGGATCCAAGACTTGACAATGTCAGTATGTGAAGCCTTAATCTCAATCCGTATATTTTGAGTTACTATCAGCGATGCAAGTATTTCTTGCCCAAGGTTATAGCAAGGGCCAATCTAGTCGGTATCGGTATGAAACGGGAGTTGTTTGTCAAAATGCCGATAAAGAGCCTCGTGCTAACAAGGACGGCGAGATTATATATGATTGCCAGCGCTGCATAGAAAACCCGGAAATTGGTCAACGATCACATAAGAAGAAACGGAAAGCTAAAATAAAACCATAACGTACCCGATCTCCGTATGTAATATGAGAAACTGGTAGCCTGGAATATATTGCTTGTACGAACGAGGAATAGTAACACCATGTGTATCACCAACAACAAGATCATAGGCTTAGTAGGAGGCGGGTGGTCCGATGAACCACGATGACGAGTATAACGACGACGAGTATAACGGCGGGTATCATCCCTTATCATCAGGGCTTACCCCTCAGAAGCCTGGGGCTCGATAAGGCTGCAGTTGAGATAAAGGGCAATATCTGTCGGAACGTCCGACAACCACCCCTTCCAGATGACAAGACAAATGACCGACCAACCAATCGTCGTTCGAGATCCAGATTCAGCGGTGGATTCTGATCCATAAAGACGGTCTAATGTTTGTTCAAGAACCCAATCCCAGGATACGAGATAAGGATGTCGGACTGGGCGGCATCATGCATTTATAAACCAGACTGCAGGAAACTACATCGTTCAGTACACATTGCCCCATCTCGGAAGCTATGAATAATACTCCCTCGTTAACAGACAAACATGGCCAAGACAAGACACAGGATGCCGACCAGGAAAGTCAGGTTGGTTCGTTGGACATTGAGTCGCCGCGCAATCTTCCCTCAACACAACGAGGTCTGAAAGCCCGTCATGCACTCTTTATTGCCTGGGGTGGCACTGTTGGGACTGGTCTCTTTATCACCACCGGCAAGACACTGGCAACAGGTGGACCAGCCTTCCTCGTTGGGAGCTACGTTGTTGTCTCGATTCTGGTGTACTTCATCCTCACAGGCATCATCGAGATTGCAACATTTCTCCCAGTTCGCGGCGGCTCCATGAGTCGGTACGGCCGTCGCTTTGTATCGAGAAGCCTTGGATTCGCCATGGGCTGGCTCTATGTGTACTCCTTCGCCGTCCTCGTCCCGTTTGAGCTCACAGCATGCGCAATCATTATAGACTTTTGGCAGCCCGGTGTCAGCAGCGCGGTCTGGATAACCATTTGCTTAGTGCTTCTTGTCGCTCTCAATGTCCTTCCAGTGCGCTACTACGGCGAGGCAGAATTCGTCTTCGCGGGACTCAAGCTGGCGACCATCATCGGCCTGCTTCTTCTCTCGTTCGTGCTGTTCTGGGGAGGAGGCCCGAAGCGTAACAGGCTCGGGTTCCACTATTGGAAGGATCCAGGCGCAACGAATACTCTGATTCTGGAAGGGGATATAGGCCGGCTTATTGCCGTCATCGCGACCGTACTTAGCAGTGCTCTGCCTTTTACCTTTACGCCTGAAATGGTGGCTGGAACAGCAGCAGAGATCCAAGAGCCTAGGAAGAATATCCCCAGAGTCGCGAAGCATTTCACCTGCCGTTTGATTGTCCTTTTTGTTGGCAGCGTTATTGGAATCTCTGTCGTCTGCCCGTCTAATGCACCCACACTGACAAGTGGCAGCGATGCTGCAGCCTCGCCCTGGGTAGGTGGCATTCGCCTCGCTGGCATAAGCGGCTTGAGCAGCGTCATAAATGCTGTGGCTTTGATAGCTGCGTGGTCAGCAGGGAATGCATTCCTTTATCTATCCAGCCGGTCTCTGCACTCCATGGCCGTGGAGGGAGCCGCGCCGCGCATCTTTCAACGGTGCACTGCAAAAGGAGTGCCCGTCTATGCAGTAGCCGCAACATCCTGTGTCTCGCTGCTGGCTTATTTGACGCTCAACTCGTCCTCGGCGGAGATCCTGAACTGGCTGGTCAATTTGGTTAATACTGGAGCGTTTTTGTCCTGGGTCTGTTCCTCCATCACCTACCTTCGATTTCGACGGGCATGCCAGGCACAACAAGTCCCCAAGGAGGAGCTCACGCAGAGATCCTCTTTACAGCCGTATACATCATGGATCACCCTTTTCGTTTTCAGCGTCCTTTGTCTGTTGAACGGGTTCACTGTCTTTTTCCCGTCCCAGTGGTCCACTGCGTCATTTATATCATCGTACATTGGGCTGCCGGCGTTTTTTATACTGTATCTTGGCCATAGGTTCACTCATCCGCAAGATCCCTGGGTCATCCCCTCATATCTCGTGGATCTACGGCCTGAGGAGGAGCAAGACTGAGCCATCGGTTCCGGCGGAAGACGGACGAGCTATCAAGCAATGCAGTGGGGGGATAATATAAAAAAACTGTTCAATTGGACGGGTTTATTCTCGTAAATTAACCGAACTCCCCACCGGGTTCGGACGGACCCCGAATCCCCTCTACCATCATAAAAGCCCGTCTTTGTCCGTCTGCCGTAAACAACGCCTTAATACATATTCTCTGTTCAATCTATCAATCACAAAATGTCCGGTTCACCGATCTCCCAGGGCAGTTTTGTCCACAACAACACCACCGCCCCCGCCAACAACAGCGTGCTGGGGCTTTTCAGTCTCAAGGGCAAAACTGCGATCGTCACGGGTGCTGGTGCTGGCATTGGTCTCTCAGTCGCACACGCCTTTGCAGAGGCCGGAGCAAACGTTGCTATCTGGTATAACTCAAATAAACAAGCGATCGAAAAGGCAACTGAAACCCAGAACAAGTATGGCGTTACCTGTGAGTGTCTGGTTATTTTGTATTGTGTATACGTTCGTCGGCTCAGACTTTATAGGCAAGGCCTACCAGGTTGATATTAAGAACCCCCAGGCGGTTGAGGACGCCGTTAATCTGGCCGTGAAAGAATTGAATGGCCGTCTGGATATTCTGGTGGCCAACTCCGGCATCCCCTGGACCCAAGGGCCCATGGTTGATGCTGAATTGGACCACTACAGAAATGTCGTCCAGACGGACCTTGACGGCACCTTTTACTGTGCTAGGGCTGCCGCTGCGCACTGGAGGAGGCAGAAGGAAGAGGGAACGGACATCAATGGCAACAAACTGCAGGGGTTTACATATGGAAGCTTCGTCGCCACTGCTTCCATGAGTGGCCACATTGTCAACTTTCCTCAGCTCCAAGCTGCATACAACGCAGCGAAGGCGGGAGTTATCCATCTCTGTACGTTCCAAACAAACAGCCAAGTCCAATTTGGGCAATTATACTGATAAATGTCCAGGCAAATCTCTGGCAGTCGAATGGGTCCGCTACGCCCGTGCCAACTCAGTTTCTCCGGGGTACATTGCAACCGAGATCTCTAGTTTCGTGTCCGAGGACACGAAAGGAATATGGAAGGATAAGATCCCCATGGGCCGTGAGGGTGAATCGCACGAGCTGAACGGGGCTTATCTTTACCTTGCCTCTGACGCTTCCAGCTACACTACTGGGGCGGACATCGTGGTCGACGGAGGATACACTCTACCGTAGTGGATTAAACCAGACAGGCAGTTCAGCCATAGCATACCAATGAAGCGCACAAGTCATATTTTATGATCAAACTGCATGATTCGTAGGCTCAGTACAACACAGCGATCGGATCCATGGAATCCATGTCGGAACCTCCCGGCGGAACCGAAAGAACAAAGCTCCGTCATCGCTTTCTGCGCCACTGTTGAGGCGAAATGAAATATCTGTTACCGTTACACTTGCATCTCTCTTAGTTTCCACCAGAGTGAGGTCTCTGGCTGTTGTGAATATTGAAGATACATCAATGCTGCAGGCCTTGCAATATCATCCAGCTTCTGACGGTGATAGACGCCCTTAATGACTGCAACGACAAGATGAGCTCCGTTGATCATAAAGGCACAGTTGCACATTCTTCAAATAAGCCCCTACAGCATTTCAAGGGATTCTTGATGAGCTGACACGGTAAGGAACGGAACTGCAGGGTCTTAGGAGACCAAGTTTACCCAGTCAAGTATGCAGGTGCAAGCTTGACATTAGCTTCTCCATAACTGGGTATCGTTTACTGGATTGAATGCGTTGAGCTAACTATCATTGTCAATACCGTCTAAGCGCAAGATCGCACCGTTACAGACGTCGAGCTTTAGTCCTTGCTATTCGGAATCAGCTCTTTTACCTGTTGACGTCTGCATGAACCTGCTGCTTCGATCCGAGTAGGAAGCGAACTAGAATGCTTGAGCAAGTCACTCTCGACAGTCTATCAGTGCGGCGTCGCTGGAGGAGCGGATCGTATAGCGGATAGAACGTTGCCGATTATTCATTAAAGATGCATACATATATACCCAGGTTACGCTCGCAAAAAAACTCCGACCATCCATCTATCTCTATTTTCAGACTCAATGTCACCGCCGATCCCCCCCATCTAACTCATGGACCTGTGCTGGTTTACTCGTGTTATCCAGCTCGGGCATTATCTGCGGATTCGCACCAAACACACCCAGCCCATGCTGACCTGATCCCTGGTTATATAGATGCTGCTCGTCCCCGTTGTTTGAGTATAGCTCAGATATTACTCGCCCAGAGTCCGACGGCAGCGGTGGTGACGAGGGGTTGCTGCTGACTCCCGAGACAGAAAGGTATTCTGCGTTTGTCCCGACAGCTGTTGGCCCGGGGCTGGAGAAGTGCGAGTCTACACCCGTTAGCATATTCAAAAAGGGGAAAATATACTGGAGAGAGCGTACCCTGATATGGTGACGGAGGATACTGATTCCCCGTAGACTTCCCCGTGAGTGTATCCTGCCTCTGCAATTTCCTCCTGCGAAGAAACCACCAAGCAAGCGCAATTACAATCACCACCGCAGCAACAGCACCAACCACAATACCTGCAATCGCGCCGCCTCCAAGCCCATCGTCCCCACCGCCATTGTTATCCTTCGGGTCTGCATCCTGAAACAACGTAAATTGGTCCTCCCTTGACGAGCTCCAAGCCGCCGCACGCACGTCGTCCTCTGGACACCCCGTCGACTCGGCGCAGGCATTCGACGCACAGCAGCCTATGAACGGCTGGTCGGTGCCGGTGCATGTGTACCAGTTCTCGCTCGTGGTGCCAATGCAGTTATTTGGCACGAGGCTGTCGTAGATAGCTGTGTCGAAGGATGCTGGGTGGATATTCGGGCATGGAGATGTATTATTGCTGTTGGTATTGCTGCATGGGTCGGACGAGCAGCAGCCCACGAAGTAAGGCTCGTCCGGGCAGACGTACCATGTACCCCCGGCGGGACAGGTGAAGGTACAGGACTTTGAGCCGGAGCCACAGTCAGAGTCTGTACTTGCGGACATTGTTTATTTTTCTGTAGTGGTGAAGAAAGAGAGGACCATGTAGGTAGGTGTTTGAGGACTGCGGGTCTGGGGAACAGGAACTGGGCACGCGCGTATCAAAATCAGATCAGACTGATAACCAGAAAGAATGAGAGACGGACGAGCAGCTTAATGAGTGACCACGGGGACAGGGCTGAGATGGTGAAGGAACTGCACTGCCTTGTCTTCACCGTGACTGGATCACTCGGCGTGTCTGTGATTGGCAGCTCAGCCGCAGGATTCTAAACAGAAATTAGAACGGCCCGACTAAGTGGACCCGATGCCAATGCGTTGTTAGTGCTGTCAGCTCGTAGGTTGGTTCGTGTTGTGCTGCGGCTGAATGGGAGGGCATTGCAGCTTGGATGGAATTGGGTGCCGGCTTTTCACTTGATTAACGTCGACCAGTTAATAGTTCTAGGCCTTCTTTTCTTCTGGGCATTCCCTCGACTATTCATACTCATTGTGCATTCAAATTCGGTCCAACATGATGGAAAGTTCCAGCACAGCCTCATCCTCGCAAACTCGGACAGGAATCCACATCAGACGGCGTCCTGGCCCCACGAGCTATGGAAGGTCTATCCCTGTTTGGTCTTAATGTTGACTTTTAGTTTTGGCCCCCATGGACCGCGTTATGAATGTCCCTTATGTCTAGACTTGGTCGTGCCCTTTCTGTCCTCTGTAGCCCTATAAATATCTCCTGGCTGTACGATGATGCGAGAGATAGTATACTCTGGAGGTCGGGGCATATATTACACCCAGCTGTATCCTCAAGAGGGAAACAGGATCAGAAATATCCTAATTCCACTATCAGACTACGGAGTGGGTCAGCGATAACTAATACCTGCCCCTTATTTGCGAATTACTCCAGCTCTAGAACGAACCCGCAGTTTAATTCAGAACTCGATTATGAGTACCACGCGATTTAATATTTAAATTCACCAATTAACTATCATATACCAGGATTCCGAGATCATGCACCCACTCTTTATAAGGTTCGCCGGATGGACCCGGTCTCGAGCGTTGCTGGCTCATGATATCCTATATAAATATTAGGGGTCTGAAAAGCAGACTGCAGCCCACTGTTCCTGTGGAAAGACGATACAACAGCTGGATATGAGAATATAGTCGTCTAGAATATTCCGCAAACTTCTCATAGCAGCAGGGAGATCGCGGCCGGCATATTTCCTAGTAGTAATATATGTATATCTTCCTGTACATTCTTCAGCCATCGGGTATAATGCTTTTGACGGGGATTCTATCCGGCTATTATTTCCTAGGATGAACTCTACTGTGCTTTCTATTCCTGCATTGAGCCGGACATGTGGCTGTGTGTATACAGGCACATCGTCACTCCGCTGTCCCCTGTGGCAGTAGGACAGTGAGTCGTGTTCGACAAAATCAAATAACTATGAATTGGTTGGCTGTCATATTTGCTATTTTTTTCCATTTTCCTTCGTCGCTCTCTACTGTTGTCGTACCCAGAACCCCTTTCGCCTGCATATTTAAAGATAGCTTTAGGCCTCCAACGCACACCCTTTTTTACTGCAATGACATACGCACTGCCACTTTATTTCCCCGCCTCAAAGCCCAGCCAGAGTCAAACATGGAAAAAGGAAAAGGACAGGCGAGACATGAGGTCTTGGGTTACAGTCATTCGTGGCAGTGTCATGGCGAACCAGCTTGTTGAGCTTCGTCCAACTGGCGCCTTGAGAGACCTCCCCGCGAGGGTTTGTTTTTATCATGATTCTTGAATCAACTGGAGATCTACAATTCTGGCCCCGCTGTTTGACACTATCTGAACTAAGCAGTATGATGTCTTTCAGGAAGCGTATAGACTCTTCCATTCTTCGGTACCAGGTAATATGAAACTCTAGTTGGAACAATTCCAGACTGTCAAAATAATATATTCATGAAACAAATAGATGGTTACTGCGCTGTCCTATCTCCCAGCCGGACATTTGGAGCTAAAGTATTTCGGTCGCTAGCACTTTTACCTGGTCTAGTTTACTTAGACGACTCCCATCAGGCGTTCAAATTATGGACTGAGTAATACGCAACTAACATGTACACGCGCACCGCGACACGATACAGCCTGATGTTCAAAGATGACACCGGAATTACAGTCGTCGCCACATGGGACGGTTCCTTCCCTCTCTACCACCTCCTAATTGTAGAGCAGCGACTGTTTACTGAGAAACAGTCAGGCCTTGCCGCAGCTCCTTCTGCTGTACAGCCCCGAATTGCAGGTTGCCAATATCAAATATCTACCGATGTTAGAAACATGCCATACAAAGAGGGAAACAACGTACAGCGTATATTCCCTTGAGGAACGTATACCCAAGGATATCCATCGACATGGTACCCCTGCTCTGGATGCCTCCATAGACATAACCGGACTTGGCCTCGGCGAAGCGCAGATCCTGCTTTTGCACGGCGAACTGTTTTTCTCCGACTGCAAGTGAGACGACAGGTAGTTGGTCCTCTGTCGTGTCGGATGAGTAAATATAGCCTTGGCTATCCTGGTCGTACTCTGCCCCGGGGATGGCATCATATATTGCCTTGCACGTGTCATCGTCGACGAGTGTTAAAGCCGACCCCGTATCAGCAATGGCCTTGTTTCCTGATCTTGTTATTGTCCTTCCGTTCACAGTCCCTAAAGGAGAGTTGAACAGCCAGAATCCTTGGTTCTTGTCGATGGGCGTGTAATATATCTCCTCTCCTGTGGCGTCCACGGTGTCCTGGTCAATGAACCCGAAAGTGTAGAATGGACTTCCGTTATCTGGCTCATCTGTCTCTTTCCAGGACCCCAAATTCGCGGTGAACAGTTGGGCGGATTTTGGAGTATCTTGGGCAATCAGATGCTCGACAAGGTTTCTAACATTGTTGGTACTGCTAAATGCCAAACCCAATACTCCGTCGCCTCCCTGCTGGAACTTGGTCGATAGGGTGTCGGCCAGTTCGATTGCCTGGTTTTCGACCTTCAAGCCACCCAGAGAAATCAAGTCGGTGCCTATTGTACCAGAGACAGATGATTCATCCCCGTACGAGATTTTCCACGTGGAATCCGACTGCTCTGTGAATGAGCTCGACTTGCTTGGGTCAAAGACTGTGCCGAACTCGCGCTGGGAGATAATTTCTGACGGGAGTCCGCTCGACCAGACCTACTTCATCAGTACTTATTATTGATGCGATAATGGTGCCTTACCCATAGGTCCGCGGATCCTGTGTCGAAATCCAAATTCACCGTCTGCGCGGGCGTTCCGATACTTACCGGTGCCCGGTACATCGAGTCATTCTGGACGTCGTCGGCGCCGACTTCGCCAATTTCATCTGTACCTACGAGTTTCTTTCTGAGAACGCGCTGTATGCGGGCTTTACCTCCAATGGGCTTGGTGGTGTATTGCCGCCCACTTTGCTGAAGATGGCCGCCATAGAAGTATCGGCCCCCTTTTGTCGGCGAGAAGCGGTACTTGCGCATGAGGTGGACATACGACTTGGTGCCGGAATTCTGGTAGTGGGGGTTAGGAATAAGTTTGATTTTGGTACCCATACTGCCGTTCGGGGGGATATTGAAAGTTGCCTTGATGACCTTGATGATGGAGGATTAACTCGCCTTAAAGGTGACGCAGTGGCGTTGTACCATTCGGGAAACTATCATCACGATCTACACTGGTCAATGCACACAAGTCTGACGTTGCGTCAGAAACATCAATATCATACTGATAATTACTTTGTCTGGTCTAATTTGTACTGGCTGATCAAAACATCTGCACAAGTTGCCCCGGTCAAATAGGCCGTTGCTTGCGTGTGGTTATTTGTTAACACCGGCACAACGCTCATATCGGCCACTCGCAGCTTGTCGATTCCAAAAACCTGGAAGTGGCTATTCACTGCTGCGTCTGCGTCGTCTTTCCCCATCTTCACTGTCCCCGTCATGTGCCAGCTAGAAGAAAGATTGTTCTTCCAATGCTCCAGGATATCCTCATCGGACTCCGACTTGGACCCAAGGATTGTGGCGGTCGTGTCTTTGGCTATGGCAGGGTGTTTGGTTAGTTCTAATACGTGCCGGTAGATCTCTATACAGGCCCGGCGATCGAATGGATGCTCGAGGAACTTCGGGTCGACCAGCAGCGGGTCCTCCGGATTGGCAGACTGCAGTTTCACCTCGCCAGTAGACTGCTCGTTCATTAGGAAGAGGGTCAAGCAGATGTAGGAGTAGTCCTGGAACAGCTCTGGGAGGACAAGGTGGACTGGGAAGTTGGTGATCAGCTCGTACTGCGGAATTGTCTCGCGGGTCATGAATTCTCGAACAGCACTCGGAAGGGCCTTGAACTCGGCAGACGAGGTGATACGATCGGACTTGAACCATCCACTGCCAATCTGACAGCCGTAGCTAGTCCATGGTCCGGTGCCGTCTTTCTCCCATTGCTCTAATGCATCGGCCATGGCTTTTTTGTCCTGGAAGAAGGCGTTGCGGTCGTTTGTCGATGGGTCTCGTGCCAGAATCATAGGCGCGAATGGGTGGTCTTTCAGGCCTTGACCAACAGCCGGAAGGTCTTGTACAACTGGGATATTGAAATTGGTGAGCTGGGTCGCAGGACCAATTCCTGAGTGCATCAAGATCTTGGGGGTCACCAGGGATCCGGTGGACAGGATGACTTCGTTCCGTGCGAAATCTATCAGTGTTAGCACCAACATACTACTCTGGTTTCGTCTCTGGAGACACAAGGTTGGATAAAGACTGACATTTATTCCCTTTCGTCTGCACACCAACTGCCGTCCTGCCCTCCAGCAGTACGCGCTGTACCGGGCTGTCGGTGATAATAACCAAGTTATCCGGGGCCTCAGCCAGTATATCTGCAGCCGTAGTTCTTCTGCCATTACCTGCAGAGTTGATGGTCAGTCCCAGACCAAGCGGATTCCCAGAATTGTGGTCGAAATTCCTCTCCAGTCCAGCCTCGACGAAGGAGTCCAACAGGGGCACAAGGTCTCTATCCCATTCCTTTGCGTAACCAACTTTCAACGGCCCAGAAAACCCATGATTTTCCCCAGCAGGGTGTCTATACTGTTTGTTATTTTTTCCATCTTCCAGCCCCGAGAAGCTCTCCAGTCGTTTAATCCTCTCCTGCATCTTTGTCCAACCAAAGGTGGAATCTTCCACAGCCTCCGCCCATCCCTCATAATCATCACGCGCACCGACAGCAAAGACACCAAAGTTGATGGCGCTCCCACCACCCAGGCCCTTGCCTGTGCTGTAGTCAATTTGCCGCCCGTTACATTGCGCCAGGGGTACTGTTTTAAGTCCCCAGTTCATAGACTGTGCTTCGTCAATAAACGTGCACCATCGCCTGCCGTCTATACGTAGACTCTTCGCCCCGTTGGATCCGCCAGCCTCAAGGAGGAGAATGCTGGGTTTGGCTGCAGTTTTTGCAAGGCTTGTTGCGAGAGTGCAGCCGGCTGGTCCGCCTACGTTAAGTTAGTTAATCATTATGCTGCGATAAAAGATACGGAATAAACCAGGAGTTGGGCAGAGTACAATGAGGGAACTTATGTACCGCCGACGACAATAAAGTCGAATATATTCTGGATGTCACTCATGGTAAGATCTGTCACTAAACGTCGCAAATTTACATCTTGCATCGAGAAGAGCAGAGCGAAGAAGACGCTGACATGGTGAACGGCCACTTATATATATCTGGTGGGACAGTGTAGGACGCCTTAATCGATTACATCACCACCAAACTGGTCCTAATACCGCAGACGATCCTTTGTAGATTAGGTTTGATGCAGTCTGGGACGGAAATAGCTTATCGCCAGACTTCAGGTGAATATTGATGCAGTAAATAATAATGTTTTCTCGGCTAACAGGCCGTTTGGGGAATTCCGCGCCACTTTTGCCCCGCGAACGGCGACAACCGACGGACTGACACTCGGCCAGCTCCGACTTTTCCATTTAAAACACCTCCAGTTCTTGACCAAAATACAACTGCGTTTCGTTCCACACAATCAGTTCCAGAACCTGTCACACCATGGGCAACGACAAGAAAATCGGCGCGTATTACGCCCCAACGGGGGGGCTGCCGCCACAGACGCAGCTTCTCACGGACCGCGCCATGTTCACCGAAGCCTACGCCGTCATCCCCAAGGGCACCTTCAGCGACATCGTGACAAGCTTTCTGCCCTTCTGGGACAACACGCGGCTGTGGGTGATCGCCCGTCCATTGTCGGGCTTCGCTGAGACCTTTTCGCAGTACATTGTCGAGGTCCAGCCGGGGGGTGGAAGTGACCGCGCCGAACTCGACAACGAGGCCGAGGGAGTGCTGTTTATCGTCGGAGGGGAGGTTACTGTGACTGTGGCCGGCGCATCGCACGCGCTCACCGAGGGCGGATATGCATTCCTGCCTCCGAACAGCGGCTGGACGCTGCGTAACAAGGGGACCGCCACTGCTCGCTTCCACTGGATCCGCAAGGCCTATGAATATGTGGACGGGCTCGATGCACCTGAACCACTGTTCCTAAATGAAAAGGATATCACGCCCACTGCAATGCCCAACACCAACGGTGCTTGGGCCACCACCCGCTTTGTCGACCCCAGCGATATGCGCCATGACATGCACGCCACCATCGTCACATTCAAGCCGGGTGGCGTCATCCCATTTGCTGAGACGCATGTCATGGAGCATGGCCTGTATGTGCTGGAAGGCAAGGCAGTGTACCGCCTCAACCAGGACTGGGTGGAGGTGGAAGCGGGCGACTTCATGTGGCTGCGCGCCTTCTGTCCACAGGCCTGTTATGCCGGTGGGCCTGGCAACTTTCGCTACCTGCTTTACAAGGATGTGAACCGACATATGAAGCTTCCGCGATCCAAAATATAGATTTCCACGGATTATGGAGACTGATTGTGAAGGGAGGAGCATAACCTGTCAACGAACCTGGACGTGGGCTGACTTGGTCCTGTATTATTACAATATCAAATATTAAAAAGTCATTTATATTTAATCTCCTCGGGATATCTCCATGGCCCACCAATATGGAGACTGAAGAGTACAGAGCTGCTATTTTAGCAGTTGTTCCCATTCTCACTTTCGAGGTCTCCAGTTTCTTTGAATAATTGTTCTTGGTATCATGCTAATTATCTTTAGCCTTTAAGATAACCGCTGGTGGTATTGAATTTTTGTACAGCTCACACATTTAATTGCTATCCGCGTAGTTCAGCAGGCGACCGATTAACCAATAACAGCCGAGTGAGCTGTGACTTAATTATGGAATTATGCCAGGTCCGCGACCGCCGGAACCGATGGAGCCCGGAGCGCAGCTGGTGAGCCGTGAGAGGCTGCCACTCCACAGCATCGCGGTCTCGGTCCGCGATGCGTCCAGTCGATGTTTATCATGCGGGGAGACCCCACGCCCTTCTTTCTATACTCCCAGTTGGTTTGAAAGCACCTTAAATACCCCAGAATCCAGCGGATGGCCGACCCCAGGTTCAATTGACATCTTTTGAATCCCCACTCCATCATGCCCAACTCCGACGCCAACGCCGACGAGGCCCTGGCGGCCATGGGCTACAGGAGCGAGTTGCCCAGAAACCTCAGCATGCTCAGTGTCCTTGGCCTGTCATTTGCCATCATGGCCGCTCCGTATGGTCTGTCCACGACCCTCTATATTACCCTCAATGATGGCCTCTCTGTTACTATCATCTGGGGCTGGGTCTTCGTCACCCTCGTCTCCATCGCCATCGCGGCCTCACTCGCCGAGATCTGTGCAGTATATCCTACCGCCGGTGGTGTGTACTACTGGAGTGCCATGCTGTCAACCCGACGCTGGGCGCCGTTAATGTCCTTTATTGACGGGTGGTTGACGCTCGTGGGTAACTGGACCGTTACACTCAGCATTATTTTCGGGGGCGGACAGATGATTCTCAGCGCAATCAGTCTCTGGAACGAAGACTTTGTCGCAAACGAATGGCAGACCGTACTTATGTTCTGGGCTGTGCTGCTGGTCTGCGTGCTGGTCAATGTCTTCTTTTCCTGCTATCTAGACCTGATCAATAAAATCTGCATCTTCTGGACTGCAGCCAGCGTCGTCATTATCCTCGTCACCCTTTTGAGTATGGCCGATAACCTGCAGAGCGGTAAGTTTGTTTTCGCCGAATATGACGCCTCGAACAGTGGGTGGCCGGAAGGCTGGGCCTTCTTCGTGGGTTTGCTGCAGGCGGCGTATACGCTCACGGGGTACGGCATGGTGGCCGCAATGTGTGAGGAAGTCCAGAATCCACACCGCGAAGTCCCCAAGGCCATTGTACTATCTGTCATCGCGGCTGGAATTACCGGTCTGGTCTACCTGATTCCAGTCCTGTTCGTGATGCCAGAGCAGCTGGATATTCTACGCAATGTTGCCAGCGGACAGCCGATCGGGACTGTGTTCAAGATGGCAACGGGCTCCGCCGGCGGTGGCTTTGGTCTGCTGTTCCTGATCCTCGGAATCATGATATTCGCGGGTATCGGGTCATTAACAGCTGCTAGCCGCTGCACGTATGCCTTTGCGCGTGATGGCGCTATCCCGGGCTTCAAGTTATGGCGCCGGGTGAATAAGAAGCTAGACGTGCCTGTCTGGGCTGTTATTCTGTCTGCTTCTGTTGATGCGCTACTGGGCCTGATTTATTTTGGTTCCACGGCGGCTTTTAACTCCTTTACTGGTGTTGCTACTATCTGCCTATCTATATCGTATGGCTTGCCGATCTTGATATCCCTCCTCCGAGGTCGCCAGGATGTCAAACGCTCTTCCTTCTCCCTGGGTTCGTTCGGATATATTATTAATGTGATCAGCATCTGCTGGATCCTCTTGGCGGTGGTGCTGTTCAGCATGCCATATACTTTGCCTGTGACTCCTTCATCCATGAACTATGCCAGTGTGGTGTTCGCCGCGTTTGCGTTGGTCAGCATCATCTGGTACTTTGTCTACGCTCGCAAGCACTTCACTGGTCCGCCGGTCAGCAAGGGAGCGGTTCCAACCCCGGCCGTCATGACGGGGACCGCGATGGATCCGGAGTATGAGCTGTCGGAGACAGAGTTGAAGAAGGCATCTATGTAGATATTTATATTTCCGCGACCCTTGCTAAGAAACAATCACGCTGGAATTCTACATTGTTGATACTTCGTCGTGCATTCCAACTGGGGAATGTGATTGATAAATACTGATGCGATAATGAAGACTCACAGTTGGAGATCACAGACATCAGATAGCTGCAAATTAAGTATCTGGTCCATTTGACCAAACCGTGTTTTCGGCTCTCCAATACTAAAGACATAACAATCCATAGCGTGTTCCTCCTCTATTGGCCTTGTAAAGTTTATGCTAATTCGCTGAGAGGAATCTGCTTTGTTAGGATGGATCGCCGTTTATCTTTATTGGGAACGATGTACGGGTTTTGTCGTTGCACGGCTGTTTTTCAGATACCCCCGCGGCAACTTGCTATCTAAGCAGGTCATCCAGGCGGGGGAGGTCTCTCATCTCTCATTAGTTTTAGTGCTGCTGCAGAGTGCTAACAATAGGAGTGTAAGAATTAGGCAGAGCAGAAGCGGCACCTGACAGGCTTGGAAGTGGAAGCAGCTGGGGAAGGAGCTGGCTCTGGCTATCAGAAAATATCGGTCTGTGCCCCCTCTAAGTAACCCATGCGAGGAGAGTAGGTTGGGGGAGTCTCTCCCGGGGTATAGTCGACATTGTTCCCTTCCAACTGAAAGGCTGCAATCAACTGTTTGGCACCCTTGACTCCCTGGCCGGGGACGGCGCTGGGGGTCTTGGGCTTCTTACCCCCGGTGGGGTTCGTGATCTTGCACTTGTGGGCGGCCATGTACATGTTCTGTTCGCCGAAGCCAGCTGGAACCCATCTATAGCAGCCCGAGGGAGGTCAGCGAGTTCGGTCACATTGAAAAATGTATGATGATAGGCACTTACCCAGTCACACAGATACACTCTGGGCAGGGCGCCAGGTCCGGGATGGGGTAGCTAGCCACTCGCTCAAAGGGAGTCTCAGGAGCAGTGGAGATAACAACGAGCTTGTCCATGGTTACCGCCCAGACGTTGCTCTCATAGGCGATTGCGATGGCCGTTCCAGCGGCCGTCGACTTGTTTGCAGCGTGCAAGTTGGGCGAGCCCAACCCCTTGGACTCAGTGACCAGACCCTGGGCAACAACTTCAGGGTTGGTCACCGAGTAAGGAATCGGGCGTTCATTCAGTTCCTTGCCGTCGGCATAGTAGCCGGTGGAGTTCTGCCAGTTCGCCCAGGGCACGGAAATAATGGAATTGGCTTCGATTTCCCAGACTCCGGTGGGCTCGGCGAGCAGGCAGTTCCGGCCCTTGGATAGAAACCTGTCGTTCTATTGATCAGCACCCTGAAGCATTTTAGCTGTGCCTGGTGATAATATCACTGCATACCAACTGTCGGCTTTCAGGTTGTAAAGAGGGTCGAAAACCACCAAATTCTCGTCCGTCGCGTTGGTCAAATCCCCCTGGTAGGAGTTCTACCAATCATCAGTCAAAATTCACTTGATATATTATGCTGAGCAACCGGTGATGAACTCACTTCTGGGCAGAACATGCCAGGGGTATACGCGGCAAGATGAGCGGAAGCCAGAGGAATGGCAAAGACAGCTGAGACCAGCAGCTTGGAAAAGCAACCCATGTTTAATGAAGGACTCAATAGACAACCAAGGAATAAGACAAAACAAAGAGCAGAAAAAATGTCACTTGGTAATTAAAAAAAATCCTTTACGTATATGGAATTATTAGATATTGGGATTCCTTATCCTCAATATATATACGTACCTCTGGTTCGGAGGTTAGTATGGTTAGACCTGCTTTCATGAAACAAGCTCAGGTCCTTTTCCATTTTCCATGTCAGTGCCTTTGATCTTCACAGCAAACTCCTATCCCTATTCCCCAGTGTTTCAGGCACGCCAGCCTAAGGTTCCATTGGTAATCCTTGACTGAAAATCTGCCTTCTCCAGTGATTGCTTAGAGATCCCTCTTATAATCCCGGCTATAGACTCTTTAAAGGGTACATTACACTGGAGACACAAGGAAGGTAGTATACTTATCCAGCAAAGAATATAAAATGCATAGTGGTATGGTTCATCTTTTGGGTTATATTACAGGGGTTAGTCTAAGACTCTGGTCTGGGGGTGTTACATTGTCGGCTCTGACCGCTGTATTAATCTATTCCTTACACACTGTCGTGGGGTCCAGCCCCTTATTCCCTGGCCTTCAAGGCCGCAATAACCGATTTACGCCTCCTGATAAAACCTGCCCTGACCATGTTTCCAGTCAGGTTGCAACAGGTCAGGGGTGGTAATCTTGTTCTCTATCTGTTTGTTATGTTTGTAAAGGTTAGAACCTCACCCGTGGGCCGGGTTGGGTGGAGGGTCCGGAGGTTCGTGCGCGGGAGAGTGCCAGGTCCAGAGAAACTTACTCTGCTAAGAATTCTATAATTGTAATAGTTGGTCGCTAGTTGCAGTTATATATATCCGTACTTAAACAAGAAAATACTAATGGATTTCTTCCTTATCTAGAGTCCTCCTCGGTGAACCGCAGGACAAACGTCTCATCAGGGTAGTTGTCCTCGTCCTCCCAGAGCCGAGTGAATGCCTCTCTGGTGCCGTCGAATCCTGCGAGGAGCTGTTGCATACGGCTATGGCGACTCCACGAGTCTGGAAGAGGATCGGGCTCTCTCGCACCTCCACCGTGGTTGGTCAAGCAGTGGTTGGTGTGCACCAATCTCCCATTGGAGTCTGCAACTTGCTTTCGGAGGCTGGTTGGCGAGAACTCCAACCCGTATGCCTCGTGGGCGTTGCCCACCATGATGAACGCACTAATTCTTTCAAGAGAGACAGTTCCTTGACTGAGGGTTTCTTAGGACTCTGTACCCGACGGTCGGTTCTGAATTCACAATCTTCTGCTATATCTATATTAATAATATTATTATTACATCTGCTATCTTTAAAGCGCATTTGCACTATCTAAGCCGTATATTCTAATAATTATAAGATCTGAATATCAATATTAAGTCTACAAAGGTCTTTATTAGTTTCCTTTGTATTTAATTGCTGAGCTAATGGAATTACCTGCAAGGCTGCAATCCCTTAAGGTATAATAGCAGAAGGCCAGGGAAACGGCCAGCACCTTGTGGTCCCCTGTAGGGCGACTCCGGCATTTAGCCCGATCCACAGTCAGGGATCCGGGGGAAGTCTGGGGGGACATGCTCCGACATTGCAGAATGGGCCTTGACAAAACTTTATAGGCCAAGGTCCATAGCCGGAAACTTAGGCCACAAACACCTCGGATACTTTAACCCGTACTTCAACCCTGGATTGGTCTGTCTGTAAATGCAGATTTCGCGGATACGAGGCTCCAACTGATTGCGGACATCCAGAATGCTGAAAGTAAGTCTTCCATACTGAAAAATCACCTGGTGTTCCATTAACAGGATTTTAGAAAGCACTACTGCAAGCTTTCCTCTCCCTCGGGTTCTGCCTCCAAACGAACGCAACGGTGGGCGATATCCCAGGGATCATGGGCCCGATCCCTCGGGTCAACAACATCGCCAACGTCGACATCTCTAAGTATTTCAAGCAGAAGCCCGGCGAATTCAACCACCCGGGCCTCTGGCACACGCACGACGATCTCGAACGGGTGCGTAAGAATGTCCTCGCCAAGAAAGAACCCTGGGCGTCCGCCTTTGAGAAGTTCAGCGCAGACCCTCATTCGCAAGCAAACTACACCATGCAAGGCCCCGCAGCTGTCCTAAGCAGAGGCGAAGTATCAAACTACACCTCCTTCACCCACGACACAAGGGCTGCCTGGCAGAATGCCTGGATGTGGTATATCACTAAAGACCAGACGCATTGGGATCGGAGCACGTCGATCCTCGATGCCTGGGGCTCAAATCTTACAGATATCATCGGCACCGACCGCTCTTTGCTTGTTGGGTTAGAGGGTGATATTTTTGTAAACGCAGCGGAGATCATGCGGTGGGAAGGCGGGTGGAAGGAGGCAGGCGCAAAGTGGCAGGGGGGCAGTGGATTCTCTATCCAGCTGTACTGGCTCTTCTCGCGGCAGTCGATTCCAATAGGCCAGGCAAACTACGGCATGGCAAGTATTAAAGCTCTGTTGAGTTTCGCCGTGTACCTCGACGACGTGCAGCTCTACAACTATGCGATGGACGCATTCATTCAGGATAACTGCGCCGGCTTGTTCGCGAGCTACGAGCCTTCTACGGGCCAGTCCATCGAGGCGGGCCGTGATCAGAGTCATACAATGTCTGGGCTCGGCTGGGCCGCGTATGCTGCTCGCGTGGGCCAAAGCCAGGGCGTTGACTTGTACGGCCTGGGCAATAACCTCCTTCTGAAGGGCGCCGAATACGCGGCGAGATACAACCTCAACGAGACGGTTAAATACGACCCTAAATGGTACAGATGCGAGGCTGTCCTCGTGAACGGACCGTGGGATACTATCTCCGAGGAGAAGCGCGGCGTCACGAACCAGAACCCCATCTGGGATATCTTCTACTATCAGTATGTGGTTAAGCGCAAGCTCAAGGCGCCGTGGACTACAAAAGCCAAGCAAGCGGAGGGCTTTGAAGGGGCAGTTCCTGGTGATGATCATCCTAGTTGGGGGGAGCTAATATGGGCTTACTAGGGAAGCCCACGTTCTCGATATAACCCGAGGCTTTTATTTCTTTTTGTACCCCGGCAGAATTTCCGGAGGAATGCCCGTGCTTGAAGCTACATGCCTATATTGACTTGGTGTACCCTCCGTCAAGGCGCGGGACAATCCCCGGAGCCTCAGCGATTAAACTGAGATAAAAGTTAGTAGTAGGCCACGAGCTAGTAAATGTCAAAACACATCAAGAAAACAATGATGAGGCCTACATTCCTTTTCAGCATTATTATCCCAGGGCTGGCGGCCTTCCAAGACCCCCTCTCCTATCGCCAAGTCAAACCAACATATACCCTTCCCAAGGTGGAAAATGTGACCACTCTGCTGGACCTGATCGGCTCAAGGCCGGATCTGAGCCGGTTGCATAATGCCCTGACTCAAAGCGGTGGTTTTGAAGAAGCATTCCGCACGACCCCGACGTGGGATTTCACTTTCTTTGCGCCGAATAACGATGCTTTTGCTCATACCGGCAGGTATTTCTCGACCTTTGAATCAACACCGTATGTTATTACTCGAAGATATACCCAGCTTGCCAAGGAATGGTAGAAGTTAGGGCGGATAGTTACTGATCTGGTTTTAGGAAGGGGAAATGGTGGTTGGGCAATACCATTATACATCACTACGTCCCGAACTCGATCCTAGAAGTCGCAGACTTTAACGAAACATATCAGCGAGTGCAGGTATGGTATTTGATCTGTTGGTCCAGTGAAGTGGAACTTGGCTGAGGAATCTGCAGACAGGAACCTATCTCTTCATCGGAGCAAAGCTAGAAAACGACGAACTCGTTCTCAACCAAGTCGCTCGAGTGGTCGAGCGCGACATCCCCATCACCAAGGTAATGGGCCAAACTGACCCGGGATTCCCAAATTGCAGTGCTAAGTCTCTCTAGGGCGTTGTACACATTATTGACCGTATCCTGGAGCCTGCTGCTCAAATCCACGAGGATGACCTTCCGTGGATAGAGCAAGAGTTTATAGCGGGCAGTTGTTCGGATCCAACGCTTCCTTATTGCTAGTATACGTGGAAGGGATTTGTACATATGTGAACTTCTGGCTTGATGGGAAAGGGGGGACATTTCAGGGCTAGTATGCAATTAAGGCTGTGATATATATAATACGTCGATCCCATTTGATCACGGGGCTATTTATCGACATCCTGACCGTCAAATAAACACCATAATAATTACTTCCCGCTTAAAAACCAGAGTATCAGCATGTCTAACAATCTTAGGAAGACCTACATTATTCCTGCACCGGTACATGGACCACGGGGTTGACATGGGGTTGAGTACGGAAGAAGTAACGGAGCTCAGCCCGACAGCACCGCGCAGATAAGAAACCAAGGAATGTCCTGTCTGTAATGCATTATGTTTTGATACACAATACTACAGCATCATGATAGCCAGCTTGTTGCTCACAGCGACCGCGACCGGCGCAATGGCCGCAAGTTCGCTTGGTAGCACACCCCAGATGGGCTTCAACACCTGGAACTCATTCAAGGCAAACTACAACCAGAGCATCATCCACGATGTCGCAGACCTAATGGTATCACTCGGGCTCAAAGACGCGGGGTACAACTATCTCCTCCTCGACGAGGGCTGGTCCGACATGGAGCGCACAGACGAAGGGTACCTACGAGCGAACCGAACAACCTTCCCCGACGGGATCGAGCCACTGGCCCACCGGGTCCACGAGATGGGATTGAAAATCGGTCTCTACGGGGATAGCGGGATCCTCACCTGCGGATTTCGGCCAGGGAGTTGGGGATATGAAGAGAGGGACGCGATGACTCTTGCGGAGTGGGGGGTCGATTACTGGAAGTACGACAACTGCGGAGGATTCCAGGCTATGACGAGCGCGCCCCAGGAGAGGTTTCTGACTATGCAGAATGCGCTGCTGCGGACGGGGAGGGATATCTTCTTCTCTGTGTGCGAGTGGGGGTTCCAGTTCCCGTGGCATTGGGGTGGCGGTATGTTGATATTTGCCTACTACGTGTATACTACTGATATAGTGTGTGGCAGGTATTGGGCACTCGTACCGAATGTCCGGCGACATCACAGCTTCCTTTACGAATGAAACAGACTGTCCGTGCAAAACCGCGTATTGCCTTAATACAGGCTACGCGGGATGTTCAGTCACCACTATCCTGCGCAAAATGCGAGAAATCAGTGTCTACCAAGAGCGTTCACACTGGCTTGACATGGACATGCTGGAGGTCGGAGTCGGCAACATGACCATCCACATGCAACAGACGCACTTTGCGTTCTGGGCAGCGTTGAAGTCGCCGCTTATTATTGGAGCAGATCTGCGCAATCTGGATAAGGAAAGCCTTGAGATATTGAAGAACAAGGATATCATCGGCTTGAACCAAGATCCATTAGGCCGTCCGGTTCATTTCATTGAAAGCGCCGGGGTAGAAGGCTTAATTCAGGTCTGGACAGGGGACCTTAAGGCGGGACACGTTGTTATGGTGTTTAACGAGAAGAGTTATCCACAGGACGTTTCCCTTCCGCTCGCGGCGCTGAATTTGGGAATCAACTACCCCGTACGTGCGAGGGAGCTGTGGTCTGGCAAGTCGTGGGGGTTGATTTCATCCATCGAGGCGACTCTTGAGGGTTATCAGACTTTTGTTTTCAGACTTGCATAGCATTTTAAGTCTAAACTATACAGCTCACTGCCAGACTCTGCACCAACCACCCAGTTGCATTCATTGTGCGCTAGTAGTAGACGTACTTGTATAAAAGCTATTCTAATTCTATCTGGCAAAGCTATATCACACCTCTGTAACCAACCCCAGATCCAGCAGCATATTTCCAAGCAAGAGAAAGTAGTAATCAGCATACACAAGCCCATGGTCAGCCCATCGCCTCGACGCAAACTCGTAGTTGCAGACAGTAGCTCCATCTAGAATCGTCTCAGGGCACTTGCCTGCTCGAGGGCCTTTCAGGGCCATACTCAGAGATCCGGGCTGTTTGTGGGGTTCATCTTCGGGAAAAGTGGGATGCTCTATCCCCGTTGTATCCACGTCGAATGTAGCCACTGACGGTGTCATGAATCCCAAGACTGTCGCCTCGACTATTGCCAGCGCATTGTCGAGATAGCCCCGCGCCCGTGGAGGGTCAGTCTCCTTCAGTGCCTTGTACAACAAGACCAACCCACAGCAAGCTACCATGCCTGCGGAGGTATCCCTGGGACAGCCCTTGGTCACAGGTGCATCAAAATCCCAAAACGGGACGTGGTCCTTGGGCAGACGTGAGAGAAAGTAGTCCGCTAATCCAATTGCTGTGTCGAGGAACTCAGGGTCCCTCGTCCACTCGTACGTGTTCATGAAGCCTAGGATCCCCCAGGCCTGTCCACGGCTCCAACAGCTGTCATCACTGTAGCCCTGGTGAGTGAACTTGGAGAGCGGCTGGCCTGTCCGCGCGTCGAAGTTGACGACGTGGACGGTGCTGTTGTCGGCTCGGATATGGTGCTTCTTTGTGGTTCGTGCATGCGCCACCGCAATCTCGTGCAGCGAGTGATCGCCGGTTTCGCGGGCAACCCAGAACAAGAGATCCAGGTTGAGCATGTTGTCGATGATGACGAGAAAGTCCTTGGAGGGGTCGCAAAACGAGTAGAGCTTTGTGTGGCAGACATCCCAAGATCGAATCGACTGCACCCGGGGGTCGTATCGCCCGGCAAGTGAATGTGCCGCTAGGACCAAGCTGCTATAAGCTTGTGGATCGCGATGTAGAGACCATGCCTTGGTGGCCCAAGGCGCAATCATGAAGCCCAGGTCGTGTGTGTCTTTCTTTGCGGCATTTGCATGCAGGCTCGCAGACCACCACTGACACAGATGCTGGAGCTGGAGGGGGTGTAGGGACGCGGTTTTGTCCTGTCGCATGTAGTACCGTGGATACCGGGTCTGACGCTCAAGAAGGAGATAGAGCGAGCCTGGGAAGAACCCAGATGTCCAGAAGTCGAGGTAACGATAGACGTAGCCTCCGTCGGGGCCCGTGTATTCGGGGTACAAGACGGGTGGCTCAACGCTGCCCAGTGCCCTCCGAGCGACATTCCAGATCTTCAGCACCGCAGACTCGGAGTACAGGGCATCTGATAATGGAACAGAGAGACGTCCTCCTTGAGGCGTAGTTTTAGCCCGCTTTGCCTGAGTAGGGTGCTCGGACTGCGCCATGGTCGGCTCTCCGAGAACGCGCTTCTCAGAGACTCTGGCACTCGCAGGCATCATGGCAAAATAATCTGGTTCGAAAGGGCTGAACAATACAAACCCGTTTAATCTCGATGTTAAGAAGAATTGCTCTATGCGGCCGCCGGGGGAATCGCCGGAGCTCCCCGTCAGTTCAGATCGGTCGACCCGGACAACCTCCGGAGAGAAATCGTCCGACCCCTCATATAACAGGAGAATGGTCTCGAGACAGACTGGAGAAACACGACACATCATCTACACCAATTGTCAGCATGGCCGACATCACCAGCGCCGGCAAAACCGACGTGGCAACCCACCAGGAACACGCAGACACCAACGCCGAAAAGCAGCTTCAGCACCATGCTGCCGATGACGAGACTGCTGCCTATACGACAGGCACTGCAGTCACTATCGACCCAGCAACGAATCGGCGACTTTTCTGGCAGATCAACCGTCGGGTTCTTGTCTGTATGCTAGGGGTCTGTCCCTCCCGCCTGCATTGACAACCGGTGCTAACCTCTGCAGACATACTTCTGTCAGTCCCTCGACAAGGGAACTCTCGGATTTAGCTCCATAATGGGGATCCAGGAGGACGCGGGCCTCGATGGGGACCAATATAACTGGCTGGGTGCGTTCTTTGCTCGATGTTCCTAGGCTTTGCTGAGACACCCAGGAACAATCCTCTACATCGGCGTCTTGGTAGGCGAGTATCCGACCAACCTGCTCATCCAAAAGTTGCCTGTTGCCAAGTATCTGGCTGCAAAGTGAGTGGCCTGACCCAGGGATCCTCACCGAAGTAACTAACAACACAGCGTCTTCTTATGGGGCGTGGTCATAATGGTACCTACATCGGTGTGTAGCTCCCCACAGCTCCAGACACTGACGTGGACAAACTCCAGTGCAGCGCTGCTTCGACAAATTTCCCCGGCCTGATGGTCGTTCGCTTTCTCCTTGGGTATGTGATCTGCTGCCCATCATACAGCGCTACTAACTGACCACTGCAGTGTCTTCGAATCGTGCGTGCAACCTGCATTCATCGTCATGACGGCCATGTGGTTCACCCGACAGGAGCAGGCAGTCCTTACAAGCCTTTGGTACTGCAGTACGTATTCCCCCAATCTGTGCAGAAATCCGCTGAGACTTTACCTAGTGACCGGCGTCCAACTGATGGTATACCTGAGCCCCAATCCATCTACCACGACTAACCACCCAAATAGGTCGGCGGAATTCTCGCATGGGGCACAAGCCACTATATCGGCCATCACATCAAATCATGGCAGCTCCTCTTCCTCGTCCTCGGCGCATTGACGTGCGTCTGGGCCGTTTTCCTGGGGTGGTACCTCCCCGACAGCCCCATGAAAGCCAAATGCTTCACCGAGGAAGACAAGCAGCTCATGGTCGAGCGGGTGCGTGCCAACGAAACAGGGATCCAGAATAAGCGGTTCAAGAGGTACCAGCTTGTCGAGGCGCTGACGGACCCGATTACATGGCTCTATGTGTTTCTCCAGCTGTCTAGCACGCTGGTTATTGGCGGCCTCGGGGTGTTTTCTAACATCATTATCAAGAGTTTTGGGTTTACCACGCTCCAGACGCAACTTCTCAATATCGCCCAGGGCGGAGTCACTGTTATCGTCATGGTTGGTGGTGCCTCGTTGGCGACGTGGAGCCGCAGAACGGTGTTTGTGATGCATTTATGGACATTGTACGTCTCTGCGACAGTATTACAAGATAGCCACGATCAGTACGGCATGCTAATGAAGAATAATCTAAAAAAGCCCTGCAATTGCCGGCACAGCCGTGATCTACTCCATCTCGCCAACCCCATCCACCCGTATCGGTCTCCTAATCGCCTTCTACTGCACGCAGTTCATCCTCGCCGAGGGTAATCTCCTCTTCTCGCTCATCTCACGCAATGTTGCTGGGCAGACGAAGAAGTCAACCGTGCTAGCAATAACATTCATCGCGTGGGCCGCAGGGAATGCAACCGCGCCTCAGGTACGTCCGTGACTCTACCCGTCGATAATTCTCGGGTTCCTTCTGCCAGTTGCCATCGAATGACTGAGCTGACAAGGTACCGGTGGCTTCTAGATCTTCCAATCAACCGACGCTCCACGCTACATCAACGGCTTCACGGCACATTTCTGTCTCTACGGGCTCTTTAATATCCTGCTTGTGGCGCTGCGGTTTATCTATATCGCACGAAACAAGAACAGGGCGTCGGGTGAAGAGAGGAACCATGCGTATGCGTTTCTGGATTTGACGGATAAGGAGAATTTTGATTTTGAGGTATGGATCACTGTTATGGAGTTGATGCGCGTCGGTGTGGCTGCAGTGCTAATCGTCTGCTTAGTATGTCTACTAGATGGGTGTTTGAGGATAAACGGACGAAGGATGAGCAGAGGAAACCGTCCTTGTTGTTATGTTAGGGTAATTGTGTGATTGAATCCAGTGCTTGCAATGTATGATTATGAACATGAATATCTCATTCCTTATTATAGCCGCAATGAGCTGGTCATCGCACCAACACTTCTTCACCTATAAATCGTATGCCTTGTAAGAACATGTACCAAAACGCGCTCACATGGCGCCTATTACTTATGATGGGATAACTATCGACAACCCCGCTGCCCAGGGCTAGGGGCATCGCCGGACCCCGGTGACCGAGTGCTTAAGGAACCCATTCGGGTTGTGTGAAACTCGGTGTGATTACCATTCCACGCAGGCCCAGTACTAGCAGTGCGTGCATGATCTGCCACTGCAGGCACAGAGAGGTTCAACGGGTCAGGGTCTGGATTCGGGTCCGCGAAGGCCACGAAGTCCTGATGGAACGATAGAGGAAGGGGCGGAAATGCAAGAGTAAGCGAGGACTCGGAGTTGGTCTCGTGGAACTCTGCAAACTGGTCCCCTGGGTGAATGTCGAGTCCCGCGAACTGGGGCAAGGCGGATGTGGATGAGAATGATGGCAACTGGTGTGGTGAGAGTCCTACGCTTACGGCAGTGCTATCAGCGACTCGGTCGCGAGTTGGGGCTTGGCTTTGGATTCCCTCCTCTGTTGCATCGGAGTACACGGGCTGCCGGATATCAAGATTGCCCTTTGCTGTTGTGGGGGAGACGTTATCTCGAGCCTGGACAAGGCGTTTGGCGAACACCGTGGCTAGATTCCCCTTTTCAGGGCCGCTAATGTCTCGGGGACCAGCCCATCGGGCGGAGATCTCGAAGAGGCTTGATATCAAGGTGTCTAAAGCTGGGGGGACGGGAACAGCGTTGTATCTGGCGTGCGCGAGCAGCATACGGCCTGCAATGAACATGCAGAAGGAGAATTGTGGGTTAGTAAGTATTGGCGAGCAGAGAAGAAACTGCTGGCTGAGGGTGCAAATCTCGGAGGCAGCTTCAATGCACGTTTCGGCAGACGAGGAGGAGGGAAGTCTGACCGGCGATGAGTGCCAGTGGCGTGGGGGATAGGCGATTGCTTGGTGGAGGAGTATCACCACCGTGTTGTGGGTGATATGGGCCAGGGTGAGGTTGGAGTCCATGATGCCGTCTGCATTGAGAGTCGATGCCTCGCGCCATTTGGAGGGCAGGAACAGTTTCCACCTGGAAAGACAGTTAGCAGCGTAGGCAAGGAAAGGAGCTGACGCACTGGACGAGTCGGAGATCCAGCTCCTTGAAGCGCATCAACCAGATCTGGGTCTCCTCCACATTGCGGACATTGAGCGGCTGTTGAAGAAGGAAATTGGAGACCAGAGACAGCGACTCTGTAGCTTCAATGCAGTACGCAAACCCGCCGATGGAGTCTTCCTCGCCGGGGTCGATCTCTATCTGCCTGTCCAGCAACAACGGCTGGTGCTGTGCCACACCCTTCGTATCAGAAACCCCAAAATATGGAGCGCGAACCTCCGTCTCGTGCTGCCACAGGCTGCCCTCGCAGGGAAGCCTGCGTTTGACGTCTGCCGTGGTGAGGCTGACGTTCCAGCCCGTCGACACGCTGCAGAACCGGTCCATGAGGAAAACGGTCCAGAAGACTCGTCGCCGCTCTTCTGCTTCTCTCCAGCAGGCAGACGGCTTGAGGAAGGCCATGCGTCTTATCAGAGCCTCACCAGGCCGGCCTCGGCCATGGACACTGTCCTCTTCGATGCTGAGCTGCAGCTGCTCAACCGTCCGCGCCATGCTCCCTACAATCGACCAGGACG
Organism: Aspergillus sp. MA 6041; assembly: GCA_025768905.1. Lineage (NCBI taxonomy): Eukaryota > Fungi > Ascomycota > Eurotiomycetes > Eurotiales > Aspergillaceae > Aspergillus > Aspergillus sp. MA 6041. The sequence continues at coordinate 69,267 of JAMFNV010000002.1, read as the reverse complement.
AAGGCCCACGGCCGCGCGCAATCTACAAGATAACATTTAGAGTCAGGAAGGCAGATCAGTGCGGCGGGCAACTTACCGTGTCAAAGGCAACAATGACCTGGGCCTGGAGGTTCTCAACAGAGAAGGACTCCATGCTGGACAAAACAACCTTTTGCCGACAATCTTCAGCAATCCGCGCCTTTATTCCCTCGTCGGGCAATCCGGGAGTATGGATGAAGCGAATGCACGCAGCGACGATAGCGTGAAGTATATGGATCGCACTGCGTCTTCCCTCCGCGGACTGGATCTGGTGGCGGAATCGCCGCACATGTAGAATCGGAATCCAGTGGTGGAAATTGTCAAAGTAGAACTCGACCAGTTGGCCCATAAGTTCCGATTCGATCACATCTCCGGCACTGCTGTCATGGTCCTCACGGTCCATTGTCGGACGTGGCGATAGATCGATGCGCTGTCGCTTCGCCTGGGGCATCTCTTCATCGTCATTCCCATGCGTGGCTGCTGCCACTTGCAGCAACGAGCGCCGAAGGGTCTCCTGACGCGCACATATACTGCCTGGCTCTGTGCTAGAATCAGGACCACCCGGAGTGGCTCTTTCAATCCCAGGAAATTTCGACTCCGGATGCAGCGTCTCCCACATCTGCTTCCAGAGAATCTCCTGTCCCAGGAACATGTTCTCCAGAGTCTCGATTCTCCGCGACAGGCTATCTACAGCCCCCGCGCGCAATCCCGGCTTCAATTTCTTGTCATCGTAGATGCATGTGGTGTTGAAGCGCACGCATTGCGAACAGGGCTGCTGGCGACTGCATCGCGCCTTTTTGCGCCGACACGACTGGCACGCTGGGACGTCGTCGTCGGACTTGCTGTCTGCCTGCTGAGGCTGGGGCTGCTTGGCCTTGGTGCCCATTCTGGAGTCGCAGATAAGTGTTGAAGATGAATCTGGCAACGGGGTCTGTGATTGTGGAGAGTCTGCAATGTTTTCCTAACCCCATGCCCCAAGTCACTTCCCCACGCCAGCCACAGGACACCGCGGATCGTCAGTCAATCAGTTGTTAACTTGGTACTAGTCGCTGCTATTTCCCCGACTCCCACCGGGGGAATTGCCGGACCTCCTCCGAGTGGCCAGCTCAGCCCAGTCTTGCCTTTTTCGCGCGTCTTCTCCGGCGGGCAGTGGTCAGAGCCCTCTCCCCGCATTTCTGCTAGTTGATTGCAATCCTGAACTCTCCATCTCGAATTAGCAATGGCGGGACCTGCAATAAATCAGATAAGATGTCTACGTCCTCGGTCGCTGTCTTGGTCTGGCGGGCAATCTGCCGGACGTGGGTTTCTGTAGACGAGATGCCAGCTGCATATTAAATTACCGAGTGCGACCTGCCCACCCAGATAAACTGCGGTAGTTGTAGAACTTGACAAATAAAATGAGGCTCTCCCTGGTATTTACTGCCCTCCTGCGCACACTTTGGTGTGCGAGGCCTGGTCATGCCATTCACAACCCGATCATCCCCGGCTGGAACCCTGACCCGGCAGTCCTCCGGGTCGGCAGCGAGTTTTTCATTGCGACCTCGTCAATGGAGTACTGGCCGGGAATCCCAATCTATCGCTCAACTGATCTCCAGCACTGGGAGCTGTACTCACATGCTCTCACCCGACCGGAGCAGCTGCAGTTGAACGGGGTCCCGACTAGCGCAGGCACGAATGTCCCTTGTTCCCTGCTGAGTTTCTTCGCTGACATCCAGACAGGCGCCTGGGCACCGTCCCTGAGCTTCATTAATGGGACCTTCTATCTTACCACATCTGTCCGGTGGACTTACGACCCCGTGGCCAAAGTATGGCCTCGAGTCTTCTGGGTATCATCGGCGGACCTGAAGCACTGGTCGGACCCTGTCTGGTCGGATCCCTGGGGGATTGACCCATCGCTGTTCCATGACCCGAACACGGACCGAGTGTATCTCAACCTAATGGCGCCAAACAATAATATTGACAAACTATGGGGCATATACCAGTGCGAGGTCGATCTGGCCTCTGGCCGCTGTGTGGGCGACTACCATTCTCTATGGAATGGCAGCATGCCGCATACCGCGGATGCGCGCCCAGAAGGCCCTAAGATGCTAAAGTACCAAAACTGGTATTACTTATTGATAGCAGAGGGTAGGACTGAGCCCCTATTGAAAGACTTGGATACTTAGTAGTGCTGCAGGGGGCACCGATGAACTCCATCGAGCCACCATTGCCCGTTCCGCATCACCCACAGGGCCCTGGGAGCCAGCACCCAACAACCCCCTGTTATACAATGGCGAATTCGGATTCAACAATCTCACCGTTCAATCGACCGGCCACGCAACCTTGTTCGACACCGACCGTGGCTCCTGGTACGCTGTATTCCTCGCCCGCCGCAACATCAACGGCTCATCGCCCCTTGGCCGCGAGACTTTTCTATGCCGAGTCGACTGGAGGAATGGCTGGCCGGTTTTTAATAACGGCGATCCCATCCTGTTGAATACTGACCCAAAGCCGGCCCCAACCCCAGCGCCGTTCGTGGACACCTTCAACAACCGCACTTTGCACCCATCCTGGTATCAGCTGCGAACCCCTTACCAAGAAACCTACACCCTACGTCGGAATAAGGTCTCCGACTCACCAGGCCTGGTGCTTCATCCTAATGTCTTCTCCCTTAGTGACCGTGATGTACCGGCTGCTGTCCTCCGCAAGCAGACCTCCCTCAATACTACATTTTCTGCTACTCTCTTGCCATTTACGGACACTGGTTCCCTTGGCGTTACGCAGTCAGTTGGAATCAGCGCCTACCTCAGCGAGCTCCAGCACCAGGATATCGGGGTTACCGGTTGTACGGATCATGCAGGGATGATGTGTATATACACTGCGCTGCTCAATAACGGGACAACGGAGGTATGTTTATTACTACTAGATTAACACTTAATTTTCATTATGTAATAGGCCATCTAACGCACTGGAATAATCTTTAGTATACGCAGTACCCACTCAAAGAAGTAGAGTCGCAACAACCCCTCACCTTGCATATACGGGCGCAACCCCTCCAGTACCATCTGGGATACAGCACTGGCATTTCGGCGGTCAAGTGGCTGGCCTCATTCCCGTCATCCTGGATGGCGGTCGCGCCGCCAGATTGGTTCGTCTTTACCGGCGCCATGTTTGGGTTATTTGCGAGTGGGAACGGTGTGCCCTGGCCTCATAGTGCGCCGGAGGTGGGGTTCCAGAGAGTGAGAGAGGTTTATCATCCGGAGGATATTCCTGATTATGATCCCTGGTGAGGTTCTACACTAGATAGGGATGTTGGATATTCCGGTATAATACAGAATAGCAATGACATGTTTACTGGTTCTCAGGAAAAATTAGTAGACTAGCCAACTGCGTATTGATCACCTCTCAGATAGCAATCCCGATCTTCCATCTAAAAAAGCTCACGACCCAAGACAGTCGGTGGAATATCGATGACTTTCCCATTACCTATTATCCCAATACGGCATTTGATCACATCCCACATTCCCAGGCCATTCTCTATCCGCGATTGCAAAGTTGAAGACAAAACTAATCTGACCACGTCAGGTTCGCTACATGACTACCAATATACATGGGAACAAAGTCGGCCACAGAATACCAGCCTGGCTTCTGCATACCATCCCAGACATGCACACCACTAATATCCAAGCCCTGGAAGTTCACAAACTGAATGCTCCTGTCCTTATCATATCCCGCTATAGCCGGGGTGTTACCCCCCATGCCATTATACGAGAGATTCCTGGCAGTAACATTGTGAACGCCTCGCCCAGGCCCCAGATTATACTTCTGGTTATATAGCACCTTGAAGCTAAGGAGCATACCGAGCCGGAAGTCTTCGACGCGAATATCTTCAAAGACAATATCCTTGAGTAGGTTCTCGTCCCCGCAGTTAATCGCCAGACAGCCCTGGTAATCAACCTGCGGCTCGCGATGGTCAAGAATATCAATATTCGAGATCGTCACCCCTTCCATCACTTCCGGGGCGTCGGGGATCCCATGGAGGCCCAGATGAACAGGGTGAGCCACATCAGCCCATAGAGAAGAGTCCCGTAACGCGATGTTCCTAGAGTCTCCGTAATATTCCCAGCGGTGCTGGTATATAGCCACGCAGTCGTCTGAGTTCCGCATGAACAGCTTCTCGAGCACCACGTCCTGGCTGCAGAAGACGTCGACGCCGTCGCCCCACTGAACTGCGCTGATGCTCCGCAGGCCAGAGACAGCAATATCACTGCTAGATCCAATCATCGGCGAGTAGTGACCTGGGTTGAGCACGGTGACTCCCGCAACACGGATTCTCTGGGAGTAGCCGATTGTGATGGCGTCGCTGGGACTTCTGTATAGGACTCCGCGGCCGATAATGGCGGTGTCCGACGTGTTCTCGAGGTTGAATCCCCCTTGTACCACGGAGCCAGGAGCAAGATAAACTGTCTGTCCGGATGTGACGTTCACCGTGTCATTGAGTTCGTGATACCCGGCGCCATAGTATATAGCGGACGGATTTTCCTTAGATTCCTCCTCCGTGAAAATATCATTACCAACCGTGTCCAGGAATAGATGCAATACGTTAAAGACATCGCCATTGAGCTCGACAACCAGGTTCGCCGGCTCAGTGAGAGGCAAGTAGATGACGCGGCCACGGACATCTGCCCGCAGGTCGTAGGAAAGGGGGCGAACACGGACGGCATCTATCGATGGAAAAGACTCTCGAGACGGCTCAATGGCAAGTTCAATGGGGTCTCTGAAGTCAAAGATCCCGATCGATGTATTATACGAGACGGTGTTTCCGGTCGTTGCGTTGACTTCGTGCACGTTGGCACGGAACAAGTCGAGCGACTCCCAATGTCTCGTGGCGTCTCTGGCCTGTGATCGGACTTTAACCTGGTAAGAATCCGACTTGGGGATCTCTTTTGGTATTGGGGATATCTGGATACTATTTTGGTTCCGGTGGTGAGCGGCATTTGCCGGTGAAGGTATGTTGACTGTACACAGGAGGGCTAACAGGCTGACGGCAAGTCCTCTGAGCTTCTTCTGGGGCGAAAACATGATGGATTGAATCAAGTGCAAATATGACAGCAGCTGACGACAATCTGTCTGCTCAATCTATACTGGCAGGTAATACCAGCGGGCGACATACTGAGATTTTACTCTCAGGCGGACCACATCCGGCGACTGTCCCAAGAGAGGCCTTGCAGTATATCAACAGACCCGGCCACTATTCCCCTCCAGCCAGGGTCGCTCCGGCAGTTATCCAGAGCAGTCCCAGACTCTGACATGGTTGATCGTAGAGAGGATCGGTAAAATTCCAATAGCTTTATTGACAGTGTTATCATAGTCGATCGAGCTGCCTATCTGCCGTGCTGATCGGCAGTCGGTTAATTAAGGGTCAACGAACGCTGAAACGGACTCCACCATCTATATTAACTCTACGTAAGACTGAAAGTACGGAGCTCTCCAGTCGATGCTCCGAATGCCCCCGGAAGCGGACAATATCTCGGGGGCGTGACGGACGTCCTTTACGATCTACAGATGGCGAAGTATATATCACCAGCAGGAGACGCCACTTCCGCTTACGATCTCTTGTAACAACTCTGGCCTTCAACTCGTCTTTTCCGAATCAGAACCAGCATCAAAATGAAACCCTCGACGCTCCTCTACACCGTCTTCAACGCCGGCCTCTCGGCGGCAGCTATCACCCACCCCGGGCTCCTCCACACAGAGGCCGACTTCGCACGCATCCAAGACTTTATCTCCTCCAAAACCGAGCCCCAGCTAACAGGCTGGAACAAGCTCGCCGCCCACGCAGATGCAGAGTACAGTCCCTCTGCCACTGAAACCGTCTGTCGCGGCTCCGGGTGCGACCCGGAGAACTACCCAACGCTGTACCGTGATATCGCGGCCGCATATACGAACGCTGTGTATTGGAAGGTTACGGGAACCGAGGCGAATGCGGACGTGGCAGCGGCAATTCTGGATGCATGGAGTGGGACAATGACCACACTAGACGGGAGCTCCGATCGGTTTCTTGCATCTGGAATATATGGGTATCAGTTGGCAAATGTGGCGGAGCTTCTAAGAGATTACGACAAGTGGGATGGATTGGACAAGGTGGTAGACTTACTGGAGGGCATATTCCTACCGATGAATGTGGACTTTCTGCAGAGGCATAACGATGCGGAGATTGACCACTATTGGGCAAATGTGAGTGCCTACCCTTTGCTGTTGTTGATTGCTACTTTTTATCCTACCTAGCTGGTTGAGACGGCTAATGCGTGATACGTAATTGTAGTGGGATCTGTGCAACCTTGCCAGCCTACACGCGATTGGTGTCCTCAGCGACAACCAAACTGCGATTGATCAGGCAATTACCTACTTCAAGGAAGGCGAGGGTAATGGCGCCCTGAATAACACCATCTGGACTCTCCATGAAGAGGAAGATACAGGAAAATCGCTAGGACAGGGCCAGGAGGCGGGTCGAGACCAGGGCCATAGTCTGCTTGACTTTGGGTTGCTAGGTGTTCTAGCTCAGCAGGCATATAACCAGGGCGAGGACCTCTTTGCTCTATGGGATAACAGGATTCTTGCCGGGTAAGTACCGCCACGTTGCCGTCATTTCTTGCTTCCCCTTAGGGAATGATAAACTCCTACGGAAGAAGCCTACGTGATTAACCGTGACGCAACAGCGCCGAATATGTCTTCAAATATAATACTGGCAACGACGTCCCTTATACCAGCTATACAAACTCCGATGTCACCCAGGGCGAAATAAGTTCCAACAGCAGAGGGGGGATCCGACCAATTGCAGAGTTATTATATGCCCATTATAGCGGGGTCAAGGGGTTGGATGCCTCATGGACCGGCGCCTACAGGGATGTTGTAGTTGAGGATGGTGATGGTGCTGAGGGGGGGGTTGGGGACTATGGGTCTACCAGTGGAGGGTACGATCAACTTGGATTCGGGACTGCTTTGTTCAGGCTGGATTGAGCTTTGGCATGATGTATACTTCGATGTTACTTGGTATCGTTCCTATAAATTTACGGTGCAGGATAAAAGGTTTTCATTAAGTGATTGCATCTAATTGAAAGAACACAAATCGGCCCGTTCTAACAACGGCCATGTTCAAAAAGACACTAAAAGGGAAACGGGGAACCTCCGGCCATTCTTCCGCTCGCCGTGGTTCATTACCACCCGGCAAAACCTATCTTCTTTCGAGGAGGAACTACTTGGAGAACTGAAGATCTTCCATTGTTTGCACTGTATCGACTGCCGCCTGGAAGCTGCCAACATGAGCAGCGGGCAATACCCGGAGATCCGCCATCTCGACCGATGGAACGACTCCGGCAATTCCTCCGACGGTCTCAGTAGAAGTAGCCTGCGACCCCTCTAAAGTCTTCATCATTTCTGTCTACCAAGGAGTGGAGAGTGAATTATGAGGTTATCTGCACTGCTCACATTTACCTTCGTGGTAGTGATACGGCTGCCGACAGCCCACGCAATGACCAACACTACAGCCAACTCCCGGCTGGCCCCTTTCCAGTATGGCGCCTTTCCCCTGGGGTCGATTAAAGCATCTGGCTGGCTCGAGGACCAGCTTTCGCTTGCTGCAGAAGCGCTTCCAGGCCACATGTTCGACTTTTACCGATACGTGGCAGACTCAACCTGGCTAGGAGGCACACACGAGTACAGCGAGTTGCACGAATCTGCGCCGTATTGGTTCAACTATATTGTTCCCTTGGCGTACACCCTGGATGATTCGCGGTTGAAGAAGCAGGCCAAGGCGTTCTTGGATTATACCCTGGAGCACCAGGCTGAGGACGGTTGGCTCGGGCCTGAGACAACGCGCCAGACCCGGGGTATATGGGCGCGGAGTTTACTCTTCTTCGCCCTTATTGTAAGATCACTGGAGCCACTCAACATGCAAACATGGAGTATTAACCAGCACTATCAGCAATATGCCGAAGCCGACCCCTCCGAGACAGACCGAATTGTAACAGCAATGCACAGATTCACAGATCTTATACACAGCATGCTGCAGAACAACTTCACTGGGTTGCTCCAGGATGTAACCGAGGGCGATGAATTCGACCCATATGGGTTCGGTGTGTCCAGGACGCACGAGCTGCCGCTGGCTCTACAGTGGCTTTATGAGAGCCACCCGCGGGGCAACCACGAGGTCATCTGGGAGACGATGGAGCTGATGTTCGCTGGTGGGAGGAAAGGGGATCGGGATTGGACGACGTTCTTCGTCGAAGGAGTCTTTCCTGTGGGCACACCAGACAACACGAGTGGCTTTACCCATGGAGTTAATCTCGCTCAGGGTATTCCCCCACCCCGGATTGGTTTGTGTGTCGCGCCAGACTCATGCTTTATCAGGACTTCGATACCCTTCTGTTCTCTATCGCATGACGCACGATACGCCTCTCTCGAGTCAAACGCATGACGCAGTCCGGTGGACGGAGGAATACCAGTTAACACGCGCAGGCAGTGTTACTGGCGACGAGCATCTGGGTGGGAAAAGCCCGCAAAGAGGGTAAGCTTGCTCCTTGATTAACAGCTGGGTTGGGGCTTAAATCTCTCAGATCTGAAACATGCATGGCTGTGGAGATGATGTTCTCCATGGCCTATCTGTACCGAATGTACGGTGTCAACCATTACGCTGACATGGTAGAGCGCCCTGCATTTAATGCGTTGCCGGCCTCGATAAGCCCTGACTGTGAGATCAGTCCATACCCGGTAATGGCAATAGAGACAGAAAGACAGCTTACTGATCAGGAACAGGGTGGGCACACCAATATGTGCAGCAGACGAACCAGCCGTGGTCGAGAAACCTGACCGCTAATCCATTCTTCAATGTGGTCTCTTATGGTAGCACGTTCGGACTGGAGCCAAACTTTCCTTGCTGCACCGTCAACCACGCCCAGGGATATCCCAAATACGCCGCCTCTTCGTACGTTCGCCAGGGACACAGTCATGTTATCCATGCACTTCTAGGCCCCACCACTTTGGACACGCTCATACATGGCCAGAGGTTAAAGATCTCCTGCGAGACAAACTATCCGTTTTATGGGATCCTCCGGTATACGATACGATCCGAGACGGGGTTCGACTTCTCTGTCCGGATCCCAGCCTGGGCCCTCATTTCTAACAAATCCAAGTACCGAGTGGGCCAGGGCGAATGGCGCAACCTGTCTCCAACAGCGGACCACCTTCAATCATTCCAGATTGGTAGTGGCACGACTGCAGTCGAGGTCGACCTTCACATGGTACCCCAGGTCACCGAGCCTCTAAACGGCTCCGTCGCCATCTACTACGGGCCCTTGCTCTATGCGCTGGATATCGAAGTTGCCGCCCTGACATCCCACTCCCCACTGAACTGGACAGACCGCACCCCTCTTCCAGGCGCCGATGTGATTCCACAAACCAGAGACTGGGTGATGAATCCAGCGTCGGAATGGCGATATTCAATCGACCCGAGCTCCATAACCGTTGAGAGCCTAAACGAACCTGGCAGAGCTTTGCCGAATCCTATCTGGACTCGCGAGGCGATGCCTGTAGCTCTGTGGGTCGATGGTTGGTTAATTGACTGGGAACAGGAAATGGGCACGGCTGCGCTTCCACCGGTTAATCCTGAAGTGAAGGGGAAGCCAACGAGGATTAGATTGATTCCGTACGGAGCGGCGAAGCTGCACATTGCAGACTTTCCAGTGGCAAGCAGGGTGTGAGATGTAGAAGGGTCAGGCGTCCAGATCGAAGAGCTTGTGCGACAGAACTTTGCCGTCTCACCAGCTATTCATCTGTATTGTGGTTCGGAAAAGGACCCTGGTACAGAGCGCTAGATGGATATTCCGTGGTTGCAGTGAACATTACTGGCTGATGAACAGCTAATAGGACTTTGGAGTAACTCGTGCCAGTCTAGATTTAGCTATAAAATCCTTTACAGCAAGATTGATTGGTAGTATAGTAATGAAAGTCGATATATATATATGTATCCTTCCCTTCTATAAAGTGCGTATATATTCCATACTTTGAGGGTTAGTGGGGATATATTCATACAGTATACTCAGTCATATATGCTACAGAACTAGGCACAGGCTGGCCGTGTATATATGTTTATATACCGAATACATTGTGTGCCTTTCCTGTTACTTACTGGACTAGAGGCCACCTGCTCACCACAATACCCTCCAGGCCAGCGCGCTGGACAGCCTGAGGGCCCCTCAGCCTCGCCTCCTTTATAATATTACCCTCGTTCAAAGTCAACAACTGGCCCTTGTCGACTAGCAAGCTACCATCAACAACAACAACACTTACATCCTCTCGGCCAGCGGAGTAAACGACCGTGCTGACAGGGTCCCATTCACACACCGGAGCACAATGGAGTCCCCTCACATCAACAGCCACAAAATCAGCCCTCTTACCAATTTCTAGGCTTCCAATGAGGTCACCAAGCCCCAAGGCGTTTGCGCCCCGTATAGTTGCCATCTCCAGCGCCGCTTCAGCATCTAAAACACCGGCCTGGCCGCTTTGCGAACGTTGCGCAAGAACCGCGCTTTTCATCTCCGACAACATATCTAGAGAGCTATGGCATGGCGCTCCATCAACTCCTAGCGATACCTTCACGCCCGAAGCCACAAGAGACGCCGCAGAACAGATGCCCGACGCGAGCTTCGCGTTCGAAGTTGGGCAATGTGATATGTGAGCATTGGAGTTTGCGAGGACGGATGTTTCTTCACGAGACGCACGCAGGTGGACAGCGTGTGCTAGGACTACTGGTGGAGCAGTGGCTGTGTCTGTATCTTTGTGCCTAACAAGACCAACAGACTGCGCAAACTGAATTGGTGAGCCGCACTCGGCGCTCATGTAGTCTGCATTCTGGGATGTCTCGGCAAAGTGTGTTGTTACTGGGATGTTTTTAGTCTTGGAGAGGGTTGTTATAGTGCGGATCTGATCGGACGTTGCCCTACGAAGATATATGTACGAGGTCAGTGAGGTTAAGCTCAGCCTGATGTGAACTCAGTGCGCTGGGGCTAGGGGTGGGATGAATTGGCGAACAGGAGTAGAAACATACAGCCCAGGCATAGTAATCCCGAACCACACCCTGATACGCCCATTGGCCTGTCCGTTCCACCTGGAGTAGGCATTCAAACACTGGCGAATATCACCATCCTTTGGGATTGGGTCGAGGCCGTTAACATGGCCGTTTGGACGGCCTACAGCATGTCCCAGACACCCACGGATTCCTGTCTGCTCGACGATCTCACAAAGAGTATTGTAGTCGTGCTCGGCGAAAAACTGCTCAGAGTTAGACATATGGTCAATAAGAAGCCCGGGATTGGTGTAGTCGTGGTAAAGCGGATGTGGCACTGACCATACTTTCCAAAAAGCACGTTGTCCCATTCTTCAGCAACTCTGCTATAGTAAGCCTTACTGCCGCGGCTGCATCCTTCTTTGTAAGGGTTTTTTGAAGAGGTAGGATGCGCTGGTATAGCCATTCCCTTAGTGGGAGGTTATCCGCTGTGCCGCGAAACAGCGTCTGGACGGTGTGCAGGTGCGTACAGACTAGTCCAGGCATAACAATGTGGCCGCTGAGATTGTATGTGTCCTCAGACGGGTATCGCGATAGCAGAGTGGGGGTCTTGCCGATATCCTTTATGACGGAATCATGGATGTATAATGCTCCGTTGGCGATGATTTCGCGGGAAGAGTTGACAGTCAAGATAGTGGCATTAATGTAAAGCATTTTTTAAAAATCAGCGACTGCTGCAGCAGGCCTTGAAATGCGGGAAATGATTCTAGCTATGTTTATTAAGTAGAAATGAGCTAGGCAAACAGACGGCTATAAATATTGAGCTACCTAGGCACACAGTTGTGTTGTCGTAGGGTGATAATTCGATGACAGGGGTTTTCGACTCTGCATCGCATCGACTTCGGGCCTTCTCGTGCCGCTATTTCCCCCTCGATTGTAAACTAGGAGTCAGGACTGTGCTTCCAGTGCTCTATGACCACTGGGACAGGATATCCTATGGCAACGAGAGTCCTCCGCGCACCGAGAATAACACTATCTCGAGCTAATGGACCCTAGTTCCCACCCCCTGCCAGCAGAATCCTTACTGCACGCGTCAAGACTTACGCTAATGCGCATGCCACTAGATGGATTCGACAAGGAGGTTCTTGAGGCTGACAGGAATAATTAGGGAGATCCCAGATGCAGATTCTGGATTTTTAGGTATATAAGCAAGGGGTGTAGATGTTGATCATCCCCGAATTGAAGGCCCGGTGAACCAGCGGCATAGGCAGAAATGATACGGATGAATTGCTTATTGAGGAATTTCAGTCTTAATTATCTCGATCGTTCCCTCTATTGACCATATCCCCTAGGAATTGCCATATCCTCGAGGTAAAGGCTTGGATACCAATCTCTTGTTCTCTCCGCAATGGACGCTCCCCTCCACCCAAACCAACATACTATGGAGTTGTGTTATGCCAAAGGGACGCATGCACCTGTGGGCATCGTCGAGGAAAAGACTGCTTCCGCTATGACTTCAGTTATCCAGATGACGGCACAGAACGGACCTATTACCCCAGTCGACAGCAGCGGAACTCAGTAGAAGAGTATATGCCGCGATCCTCTCGCATCCAAGGAGACGGTAGAGTTACAAATTGCCGCAGCAGCACGCTCCATCCTTAGTTAACTTGACGAGGATGTCACCCGCCAGGGTATTCTGAAGACACTGGACAGATACGCTCGTGCAATGCTGTTCTTTATAAAGGGCTAAAATGAATCTCTGAGCAAGACGGTGAATGATGCAATCTTCAACGCTCAGTCTATCAGTATGTGCGAGCATCATATGGTGCCGTTTATTGTAAAGGTACGTGGCTATATACGAGTCCCTCGCTTTTCCCTTCTGTCCAACCCAAAGTCGCACAACGTGAGAATAAGCTTTTTAATTCCGCGAATTTTACTCCCGCCGGCTTCAGGTCCAAGAGAGGTTGGCACAGGAGGTAGCCAGTGCAATTGACCAGGTTTTGGCTCCCAAGGGAGTTATGGTGGTGGTTGAGGCTACGCATATGTGCATGGTCATAACAGGCGGGCAAAAAACCGGCGCGGTGACCACAACGGCGTATCGTACTGGTGCTTTCAAGACTGACAAGGACGTTGAGGAGCGGTTTTGGAATTCGCTTAGATTGGGGAGGGTATAGCTTCCAGTAGCAGTCAGTAATTAACAATTGCGTCGTTACGTGTCTTGAAGTCGAGCCAGCCAAGCGTTGAAGCTCTCATAAATTTCATAAATTCTGTCTCGTCGATATATTGAGTGACTGCGTGAGAAGGGACTTAATCCCTATCTCGCCCCTGCGCAGAAAAGACAACGACAGTAAGAATGGGCTGCAACATACCCCCCTGCAATGCGGCCCTCAGGATCCTATTTCCGACGAACTTCGATAAGCCTGTCCATATTGGGTCACTCCAATACCGACTATGGCGGCTTGCAAGCTCGGAGTCCCCGATGTACGACCCAACAGAGCACTGTGCAGCGCCCTTGATGAGCCTCTACAGCCAGTTCTGGCACCGCTGATCATCGCTCTAATCCTCCCACACGGTGTACACAGCGAAGTAATGATCGCCCTGTAAGCTCAGTGCCATTTCCGGAATTTAGCGGCTGCTCCAGGGCCTCATTGGGGGCCAAAATGCGAAGGACTTCTCATGCGGAAGGGTAAGGAATGGGTCTGCAAGGGTTGAAATAATGTTCAGCTCTGGGGTGCCATCGAGAAAGCAGCTGTCTGTCATGTAGCGATGTCCCTCGGGGTTTGCCTTTGCCTGCATTGCATATAGACTATCCCCACTCTCTGGTGTACAGAGGGATTCACACGGGGCACCTGTAGGTCGTGTGTCCGTAGTTGGCTGAAGCGCCTGCATAGCATCACCGATGTTTTCTTTGAAGGTGGTCACTATAATTGAAAAGCAGAGTTCTGACTGGCGGTAATGCGACTTCGCTGTGATCTCGGTGTTGACGTCGAGATCCTTCACAATTCCCAGGGCCCACCGGAATGCGACTTGGTACCGATTGTACGGATATAAGTTTCACGACGATCGTATTAACTGTGGGCAGAATAGTGCACGCAAATCGAACTGGGTGACTATTGCCGGAAACGCTGGCCCTGCACCCCGAGCAGCCCAAAGGAGATCGGGGTTTTGCAAGGCGTCATAATAGATAAGACACCCCTACGCAGTGACCACCTCGATTCCCAGCATAAACTCGGATGCCCAGCCCTAATTCTGTGCCATGGTCAGCTATCTCTCTCTAGACGTGTCGCTGCATCCTGCCTGATTGCTCACTGCACAATTCCAGCCCATGCCACCTTGCAGCAAGAAGCCACCAAAGCCAACATCTGGACAGTGCCCGCCAGGGAATAACAGCCCATCCACCCCTAGGGCGTCGTTGAGCTCCTTGCCTGTTGCACCGGTGATTTTTACACCCCTTGCATATGTCTGTTGGATCGGACTGCTCAGTATTAGCTCCCAGACTGGAGTCAGACATTCGTTGTTCAACTAACAGATTAACTATTTTGTTGCCGCAACCACACGAGCCCTTTCTCATATGGTTGATAGGGATTGGTAGCAATGTACGTCCAGCAGCAAAGGCAGTAACCTCTAGACACTGTAAGGCTCATTATTTGCACCTGTTATGCAGTTTTCGCAATCATGGTATCCCCGGTTTGAGCCGTCTGACTGCGGGTGTATTCCAACGCAGGCGCCTTCAGGATAGAATTCATGACCTCTGGACTGCATGCATCTTCTGGGCGAACGAAACAAAATCCTATGTGATAGCTAAATAGTACGCGCACCTACCTCATGACCTGTAAGAATAGCGTCTGTATCATTTGATCCTTACCCTGGCTTGCACCCAATCTTTATATAGAGGTACCGTGCGGTCAGACTGGGGCCCGGCACTCTGAATCAACGAGTATATAGGTGCTTTATCGGAGGGTCGCATGAGGTACACAAAGCTGTACCGCTCGGCCATGGCTTGGTTGGGCAGAGAGGCCACCCGGTGCAGCGCGCTCTGGAAGATACGGTTGGACCTGATGTGGACCGCGTCTCCAAGGTTGAGAATGGCCTTGTTCTGCTGCGGCTCCACGTATAGTCAGTTGTCTGAGCCCCATGGATGTATCTGCAAGCCAGGAGTACTGCTAAACAATATCGTTATCGAGCCCATGTCTGTATGGGCGGTTTGTAGGATAGAAAATGTCTGTCTCTCCTCTGCATCCGCCGGTGCATATTTGAGCATTCGGATGATATTAAGTGTCGAGTCCGATGGAGAATGGAAGGACGTGAGTGTTCTTTCAGTGGGTAGATTGAGCGCTGCCCCTAGAGCTTGGAATATTGTGTCCGCACTCCTCCGACAGACCAGGCTGAACTGGCGCAAGCTCTCCCAGTGGTTGTCAATTTATCGGGGGCGGGGAAACGGCTCGTTGGTCAGATGGAGGATACTACTTGGAAGGGCCTGAAGCCACAGCCATTAGCACTGGCGACTTAGTAGTGGGACGTATCCAGATACTGCGCATATAGTGTAGCTCTCAAAGCCGTCATGCTGGCCAGGGATTCCTCCCACATTGCCCCGATGCGGTTTATACCTGGGTAGAAATGAGTCTTCGCAAATGTGCACGTTGCGGAGCTGGCACGTACCCATTGGTTTTGAATTCGCCCAGGACATCGATGTCATATTGGAGTTTCTCCTCAAGGCTCAGGTTGAAAAGAGACTGGCTGAGAGAATATATATCCTCCACAAGGCCTGCGGAAAGACCGGAGTCATGCTCCGTGAGATGTTGCAAAGTATGCAGGAGTAGAGTACACAGCTCAGACGCCAGGCAGGGTGAGCGCTGTGTAACTGATACGAAGCCATTTGCTCCAAGGAGCTTACTCTGTAAGGTAGGCCCTCGGCGCTACCTGTCTACTTGTTACGCCCAACTCCCACCAAAAGGCCTTGCCTGTGATGGGACATATTATTCAAATGCGTGTTGGTAATGTGGCGTACATGGTCCGCCATTTGGAAAAATTATCGCACACGTATAACTGTATACACGTACAAATCAACTCTTTTATCTCAATGGTGTCATCTGTGGCCCTTGCAACATTAACGGCAACTTTTAGGTATACGCTTCTACGGTCTCTAAACCCTATCACAGTGGCACAAAACATGCCTGACATACAAGCACGACAAGGGGGCAAGGGCGATACTGAGGCTCCTGCAGAGGAATTCTGTCCACCCACCACCGTCACATTGCCAGTCGCCATAGATGTGCCATCGCTACTGAACGTAATCGCCGCCCTGAAGCTCCCTTGGGCTTCCACCGCAGCCGTTTATACAAACTCTGAAGATGTGGCGTTTCGAGTGTGCGTCTCGAGCTCAAATACAATCTGCTCTGTGAAAGCATACTGTGTCACCCTTGACACTCAGCAGTCTATTGATTCTGCTCTGGCCGAGATAGAGGCTAGTGACGACTACGACGAACCGTTGTCGCCAACCTACTCTCCGGAGATCGAGAATGTTTTGATGATCCACTGCACATCCGATGAGCAAGAGAAATCGCCATACGAGGTACCGTATGACGGCAAATTCACTGGAGTGAATGTGACTTTGGTCAACCATACCTGCGTCTCTAAAGTTCAATTGACTGTACCGAGACATGTGGACTTTGTCCGCATGATGCTGGCTCAGTTTGCTTACGCGATAAGAACGATAGTGGGCGTGTCTACTGACAATATTCACATGGCTCGTGTACATCATCTTCAGCAAATCTGCGCAGATGGAGTACCGAAGCTATCCGAGGGGAAGAATTTGAATAGTCCTCAGCGTGAGGAGATCCGCGTTTCAGAATTGATTGAGAAACAGTCACAGAAGGATCCTGATGCTACGGCGATCTGCGCGTGGGATGGCAACTGGACGTATGGGGAATTGGTCTGTCGTGCATCCAGTGTCATACACCCACGGGCTGTGAAGGAACCTATGCTGGTTGCGTTTCTCGCTGGTGCTGGGAGCGGGGGAACGGCCAGGCAGGACGAGAAATTATTCCATGCACCAACAGAGGAATTTCGCCAGGAGGCGCGAGATCCAGTCTTGCCACCCCACGGGGTATCACTCTGGCTACATGTGTCAAGGCGGCCTGGTCCTGGGTCCTAAGTCAGGAGACAGGTAAAAAGGACATCGTCTTCGGCCAGCTGCGCAGTTGCCGAGCGAGCGTGCCTCTGCCAGCGGCGAACAGTATTATCGGCCCATGTATGAACATCACGCCGGTTCGTGTCCAGTACAGCCCAGGAATTACTGGCTTGAAGGTACTGGGGGCAGTCCAGGCCCAACATGCTCGGGCGATGGAGTTCGATGCCATTGGAATGGATGATATAGTGGAGGAATGCACCTCATGGCCTGCAGGAACGGAACCAGACACTGCGGTTGTCCACGAGAGCTTCAAAGTAGACTGGGAGCTGGCGGACGGTGACCTGGTCTGTAAGAAAACTAATGCCTACTTTTCAAACCATCCATCAAAAATGTCGTTTCTCGTTACTATACCCTCAGAGCATGGCATAACGGCAATGCTAGTGGCATCTATGGCCCTTAGTAGAGCGCACGCGGAAGCTATTATGGACATGTTCTCCCAAGCATTTATTCGCTTGGTTGCTTCACCTGGGGAGTTATTATAGCGGGTGAACCCCGTGGTTTAGAGGGATATTTAAATGCTTACTATATAAGGCTCTATATCAACATCGGAATTGCACAGGATTTTCACCCTTGATGTAATGCGATATGCCTTGATAGAAACTAGATTGTAAAATAGCTGTCTAGACTGCCGTAACTGACAATCTTGTCAGCCTGGCCTGGCAAATGGAAAGTGATAGCAAGCCTGTGATCTCCGCTCTATTTAAGCATGCCTGACCGGGTGTTATTATCAAACCGTCTTCTTAATCCTCCGATCAACTTTGATTCGCACCACCGCCGCCAAAACTGTCGCAACCGTAGCCATAGAACCTGCGTAGAAGATAGCCGGCCGATAAGCACCAATCCCACCCTCTTGACCACCTGAAGCATTCAGAATGTAACCGGCAATCGGGGCACCAAGTAGATACCCGCCCAGCCACCCGCTGACAATCATACCAACAGCAACAGGCATCCTCGCCGAACCAAACACATTGCCCACGACAGTGGGCATAGTGGAAAAGAAGCCCCCATTCGCGGTGCCATTGATTACCACGAACACAATAAGGGGGCCAATGGAACTAGATACCGGCCACAGCACAAAGATACTCAGGGCACTAAGCAATAGCGACAGGAAAAGCGTATTTAAGGAGCCCAACCGATCACACGCAAACCCACACGAAAGCCTGCCAATGGCAGAACAGAAATTAAACGCAGCCACCAGACCGGCTCCAGCACTAGAGGGCAGGCCAAGGGAGTTGGTATACAGCGGCAGAAAGAAGGCCGGCACGAAGAGTGGAAATGTACCGATTACGCCGACCGCGAAGAGAACAGCGAAGCGCAGGTCTTTGAAGAGGCTCCATTCGACCATCTTGGTTGGGTTGATGGGTGCACGTTCTTTGATTAGCCAGGCGGCTGGCAGCCCCGTGCCCATGATCATGAAGCCGAGGATTCGGAAGGTCCATGCGATCCCGACGCTTTGGAGGAGAGCGTCCAGGATGAAACTGATCACTGTGCCTCCGAGGCCCCCGCCGGCATAGACGATCCCATTTGCGATACCACGCTTGGCTTTGAAGTATTGTGCTGGGAGGACGGAGACAACCTGGTTTTTGAGTTTAGTATGCGTTACTCCTCGCTGCGATGTAAGAAACCAACCATAAAGCACAGGCTCGTCCCAAGTCCACCGACAAAGCCCCACGTCATGAATAGGCCGACAATGTTGTCCGTCACGAAGCCGCTCAGGATACTGCCGAGACCGAGAAGGAAAATGCCCAGTAGGGCAGTTACTCGGGCCCCAATGAGACGGATGACCCTCGCATTGGGAACAGCGAGGAGAGAGATGCAGGCGGGACAGAGCGATCCAACAAAGGCCAATGTCGAGGAGGAATAGCCCTTGTTCTCCACGAGCGCAGCCTGCATCACACCCCAGGTGTATGAGGCGCCCACGAACCACCACGTCACGACGGCACATGCGCAGATGAGGATCCAGCCGTAGCCTCCTTCGGGGACTTGGGAGTCCGCGATCAGGGATTGTCGCATCACTTCATCTGCCTCGAGCTCCGGAGCAGAGGAGTTGGGGTTCCGGTGTCTTTCTGTATTCTGTCCCAGAGTCTGAAGGTCGACCGCCGTGGTTGGCAGTGTTTGCGTGACGGTAGCCATGCCTGTCACGATGCGCCCTGGTTTTTAGCTGTGGGGATGTCTGAAATCAAGAGTTATGTTAGCTTAAAGAAAATGAAATAATTCTTATCTTCAATGCAAAACTCAAGCTGCAACCAAGCATTTATGAATTTTGCAGGCGCGGCTACCTTCGGAGATCGAGAGACGTGGGTCGTGGGTCGTCACCACTGCGCCCTACGGTTCAGGTCGCTCCCAATATTCTTCCAGTGGGGGCGTGAGAAGTTGGTAGTCATTAGCAAGCCGATTTCGGTTTTGGCTCTGAGGAGATTATAGAGACATGATACGTAATCAGTAAAAGCAGATCTAAGCCAGTTGAAGCAATTGCGAAATTACGTCCCGTGTCACAATAGTTTAGCTTTCTGAGGGGAGCTGCTGCGTGCTCGGTATCTTACCGACAGGCTGCGACGATTCCCCGCGAATCGGAAGCGAACTACGCTTAAGCCTTACGGTAATTAGGACACTAGAAGTGCTGCTCAAAAGGAGTCCAGTAAGCCATGTCTGGCACGAACCCACCACCCGAATCATCCATATCCAAGCCAGCCCACCCTGACTCAAGTGGTGCATTCGGAGCTATCGCGACTGTCAACCCTTCCGATAGAGGTAAGTGAGATGACCCTGCCACAACACACTCCGCCGATGGGCTGTATAACCCCGTGTCCAGCATGGTTTGTGGCGGCGACTCTTGAGGGAGTGTATTGATCATGGACTGGAGAGGCATCTCGGTAGGCTTTTCCCGGTTCAAGAGACCCGCATCAGGTACTTCCGACGACCTCCTGGTCTGGCGTTGTGAACCTGACGCAAATGGCACGCCAATTTGGGATCGAATGATCTCAATACTCCGTCTGATGCCTGGTGTTTGCTTGACTTCTGTTTCCAGCATTCCAAGTGTGATCGCCAGTCGATTCGTGGCCATCTCAGCGAGCGCTTTATCATCATGCCGTACGAGCCTCACGTCAATTGTTGCGGCAGTGTAGACGCAGTATGATACCAGATAACTTTGGTATTGAAAGTTGAACAGCCGTCCATATGCGCAAAAGAGGTCGTTGACACCGGCTGCTTGTTCCGTGCAAACAGTCTGGGCTCGGAGCGCTAGAGGGTGCTGTCGTAGTTCTTCGTCCCAACACCAGATGAAGAAAGGTCGGTATAGTAGAATCGAGAGGGTATGGCAGAGAATACTGCGAATATCAGTCCTG
Organism: Aspergillus sp. MA 6041; assembly: GCA_025768905.1. Lineage (NCBI taxonomy): Eukaryota > Fungi > Ascomycota > Eurotiomycetes > Eurotiales > Aspergillaceae > Aspergillus > Aspergillus sp. MA 6041. The sequence continues at coordinate 48,674 of JAMFNV010000002.1, read as the reverse complement.
GCCGGGCTCCGAATGGCTTTCCTCACTTACTTTAGACAGAGGATGTGCGGTGGGACGCAGGATTGAAGATTCGCCCCGTCTTCAATCTTGAGCGTAGCTGGCAACTGTTTTTGGAATGTAACCAGTTTCTCTTCCAATTCAAAGATGACATTCGGGTTGATGTTCCGAGTGGGACTGTTGTATACGGCATTGTAGCTCTCGTTGATGATCTGGATTCAGATCGTTAGTACTTGCTCTGTCAACAACCCCCAGACAGCATACCTGTGCCAAATTGCAAAAATGCATAAAAGTCAAGGTGCTGTGGCATTTAGTCTCTGGATACAGCTTGTCCGTTTCCAGTAAATGGGGAGGTTGCCACAAATCCTCCTCGTCTGATAAATCAACTAGATCATCGTTAGCCACGCCGAGGAACAAACTCGAGTCCGACATACGGAGGGTAGAAGGGTCATAAGGCATATTCTTCAGGGATGGCGGCCTCCCTAAAGAGAGACTGATTGTTCTGTTTAAAGTAAGCCATTAATCTCCGTCTAGCCTCGCACTTGGAGACCATCATCTTAACTCACTTGTCCCACGCATATACTGACAGATACAGTCGTTTTCGGACTTCCAGATCATCCGGCTCAAACTCTTTCATCAATGAAGCCTTGCTTCGTGGTATGTGTAAGCCAAGGTCGGTTATCATCCGGATTGCCTGGAGCTGTCAGTACGGGTTAGAGAATGATGTCGGTTGAAGAAGCAAACTGACCATGCCAGTGTATAGCCATCCTTCGCTGCTCTTACCCACTGCACACTGGCGGCCTCCCAAAATCAAAAGACCCTGGATGGTGGGTATTCGTGGTTTACTTTGTTGCATTTCTTCTATCAAAAGCAGCATCGCGACTCGCAGGAAAGTCTCGCCACGTTCAAATGGAGTGAAACGAAGGTCATCTTCGGGCATGTGGCGACAGGCATGAGCAAAGATGACGTTTAACAGGAATCGTGAAAAGTAAGGACCACCAAGAGCCATATCTCGGTAAAAGCCTTTGCATTGTTAGCCTCCTGAAACATGATGGGCGCGGTAAGAGGAAACTACTTACAACGTCGGTATATGCAGTTGTGTAGAGGTGCCTGCCACGACCAATACACCTCTAGAAGACTGGAACAGATGCCCGGGTCGACATCAGTATAATGACTCATATTTGCATGAGCCGTGCTTTCCCAAGCATTTTGAAACCGGGCATTTGAGTACAGCCATTTTCGGTGGTAGCTCTCCATTTCCTGCATCGCCGGTCCATTGATTTCGACCCCGGCGTCGAGCTGATGGCCATGCTCTGGAATTGGATGAAACCGAGACGTGGCTCCAAAGTAATGCGGCTGGCATGATGTCAAAAATTGTACTCTTTTTCATGAAAAGCAGCGCCAAACTACACTTACCCTACCTCCCTTGTCTACGCTGAACTGGGCGCCGCCGTCGTAAGAAATATCATCCGCCGTGTCATGCTGTCTATCCCCACCAGCAGTGGACGGAGACACGGTATCTGTACCTCGAGCCATGTCCTCGTGCTCTGGTCCGTTCAGGTCAAGCTGAGATACCAGGTCTGCAAGGCGTCGGTCTCGCGCGGCACTGTCCATGCTAGCCAGTTCCCTGATATGCCTGTGAAGCTCCTTGACGCGGGCCTGCTCTGATCGCAATCCACCGGCTAGGTGAAGTGTATAGGAGCTCTTTTCTTTATATGAGCAAGTCTCCTTCAATCGTGCACAGTTGACACAGGTCGGCCATCTGCCGTCGCATTTGACCTTGCGGCGTCGGCAGACCAGGCACGCAAAGTCATACCTCCTTCCTTTTGTCCGGGGAGAAGAGTCCATTGTAGTTCAATGGTGGGTGAGACGGAGAAGAATGAATGATATGGAAGTGCGAGGGTTGACGATTGACGATTGGCGTTTAAAGTGCCGGGCTTGTTATGTAATACGGTACGGTACGTGGCTTGGCACGATTCATCGTATTCTCCCCACACCCCGGGTTTTTAATAACATGTAGTATATTCCTCTTTACAATGTCAAGGTAATTTGTCTTGAGTGGAACTTGCCATTTACAAGGAAAGGACAGCGAGAAGCCATGGAAGAAAGACTACGAAAACAGTCATGAGCTCACGCGTACTGGAAACATTCCATTTTACCAGCTTAGACATACCAAATATATATATCATGGCCACAAGTTCGCCACGTCAAGCGACCAATGCTCCTCGTCGAATCACAGGAATCTTATATTTCCAAGAACTAGGATGTCTGACGAATCAATAGATTGGATAATCTCCTTACTGACTCGCGCCGTCGGAGTCCTTTGCTTGTTACAAAGCCGATTATCCGAAAGAAATCTTAGGGTTACTATACAAACAAGGCTGTGAACCTCAGGTATCAGGTAGTCAAACACCATATTCTCAGTTGATATTCCTTCATAATTTTATCTACTCACATCCACTCATAGCATGAAGCGGTAGCTGGGGTGCAAATCTCCCGCATTCGCTACATCGTTGGACATGTCAGTGCTATGCGCAGTGCCATGAAGCCGGTCCCGCCGCTTATTCTCCCTGGATAGAAGGACTCTCAGGACTTGAGCGAGGACGGCAGCAAAAAACAAAAGCCCTGCGCTAATGGCCATTCCCTTGGTGTAGAACGGCCCCTCCTCTTTGGGGAAAAAACGAGAACCGGCAATCGAGCCGGTTTGGCCCACCATTCCGAATATAATCAATCCCGCGCCTCGTTTGGAGGCAGACCCCTGGTTATCTGTTACCCAAGTGAAGGTGAGAGCCACGGCGGGGAAAACACCGCCGCAGATAAGATACGTGGCGAAGTATCGCACGGCGCTGGTTTTGACGAGGGCTTGAATCAAATATCCGATGGCGCCTACTGTGCTAAGTGCACTCAAGAAGTAAGAGCGATTCTTGGCCTTGTCGGATAGAAACGAACATGTAAGACAGACAAAATAAGAGGCCAGGTACGGCGGCGCGGAGAGGCCCTGTGCTTGCACCGAGGAGTATCCAATGTCCTTGATGATCGTGGTCAAGAAGGCAGGCAACGCAGCGAAGGCCGCCTGAATAAGAGTCAGCGATTCGTCTTCCAATAGAGGTATGAAACTTACATTAAGGCAGAAGATTATCACAGCTTGGAGATAGTTTTTGTAGTCGTAAAAGGCAGCAAAAACCTGCTTCAGGTTTAACTTGCCTTTTTCTTCGTGCCCACGGGCAGAGAGTGCACGAAGGCTAACGATCTCATTCTCTCTTTCAGTAAGGAATCGGCATTCCCCAGGGCCCTTGGGAAGGAACATGAAGGCAAGAGGCGCGATTAGAACAGTGGGAATGCCCTCTAAATGTAACAGAATAAAAGGGATTAGCATCACCAGATTTCTCATAAAAAGGTTTCCCTTAATGCACTTGTTCTGACATACCGATAATAAATAAAAGCTGCCACTCGGATAGCGAGGTTTTTGCATGAACGATACCATAGGCTAGTGCAGAAGCAAAGCAGTTGGCAATTGGAGAAAAGGACATGAAAACGCCGTATCGAAAGCCCATCTCTGATCGACGATAGAAGAAGGACAGGAACAGGGCAACTCCGGGGGCGAAGCCAGCTTCGAAGAGTCCAATCAAGCACCGCAGTGTGACTATTCCGGCGAAATTCACAGTCGCGGCCTGCAAAATACTGGCCACACCCCATCCAAATGCCATCAGAGCAACCCACAACTGTTATCTGCGTTAGTCGCCGAAGTTCTCGAAGACGAAGGGCTGCAAACCGGTAGAGGCACAAGCTTCCACAGCAGGATGAACCAGTGGAAAGCGATATAAGCCAGGTAGTATGCGGTAATGATCCAGGAGTACTGGTTGGAAGTGATGCCCCAGTCCTTTCCCATACCGGCCGTATACGCATTTCCAATGTTGCCTCTGTCAAGGTACGAGAGCATGTAGAGAACACCGAGGCTGTGAGTTTTAGCAGCTGGACAAAGATGTCGATGGAGATAGGGATGCGATCGTACAGAGGAATCAAATTCCAGTCCAGCTTTTGGAACGCCTTGGTCTTCTCCGCATCCGAATACTGAGCGAGAGCGTCGTCCGCAGGAATGTTCTCAAGGCATGTTGTGGCATCCTTGCAGTCGCCACCGTCCACATTCTCCGGATCGGTGCTGGAAAGTGGCATTCTTGTTACTTTCTTCCAACCTACAGGAAAGAAAGATTTGGAACGGGTAGGAAAGCACAACGTGAAAGATTAGCTAGACGGGGGGGCTTTGTTCAAGGAAATCAAGGACACTCGTGGAGAAGGGAGGCGCTTTTAAGTATTCAGAGAGCGAGCATGGCCTGAGGTATGGGGAACTGTCATCTCCGCATTTCGCTATCCCCCCGGGGACATGAGATCCCTGATCAATCGGAGGTATCGACTGGGACGAGGGTTTGCCGTCGTTCTGGAGCAGGACCCACGACCGCCCCCAATGTCGGTGAGATGCCGCAGTCATACCGAGCTCATACCGAGCAGCTATTGAGCAGCTGTTGAGCGGTACGCTAAGCGCACTTTGGCGGGAGTGGTCCACACTGATATCTGCCTTGATAGTAGATAGCATCGGCAGTAAGGCAGAAGCAGGAACATACTGAGTTGGGACTGCTACAGAGATTTGCAGGAGAAAAATGGAATCTATTAGAGCAAGACATCTACCAACTTCAGACTTTCCTTCTATTTCTCTCGTACAACTCTCTTTCCACTATATCATTCGCATTGCTCTACGGTAGGTTATAGTTTTCCACTCTGTCATCGGTATTCTGTCCAGTCTCCCCTCTCCAATACCCGCTGGTAGGTTAAAATATTGCAGTAGCATTGGGAGGACTGGCAACACCTCCCGGGAGGTTGAGAGGCTGGCTGGTGAGCATGAAGGTCCAACGGTTGAGCAGTCTGCAAGTCTCGCTCAGGGCTTCCAGGTCCCAACACTCGCCTATGGGCATTCCCCATCCACTGAGGAAGACCTGCGCATATTCGTGAGCTCTCGTGCTCCATGGTTAGACAGGGAATGCTTGCTACCTACCTCATGCATACAGACGCCCCAGTGTTTCGGCGACGGCCATTGCTCGTACGCCACGGTATCACTCGCGACAGCAGAAAACCCTTGCTCCCAATGCCATCGGATCGCTGCTTCTGTGGCTTCAACCCCGCAGGACGCACGATCATCACGCCCCCCTAGACGTTCTTTCTCGGCATCAGTCAACTGCGAATACGCCGCCGTCCAACCTGTACGAATTACGAGAACGTCCCCTCGACGGAAAGTGACCCGCTGCTCCCTGGCGACTTCGAGTAGCTCGTTAAGGGGAATGGCCTGGTTGGTGAATGGGCGATGTGGCAGGCCCTTTTTCTGAGCATATCTATACCAATCGAGGAGGACTCCGCGGGTCACGATTGGTGTCTCCGCGATGTCTTCTAGCACGTCAATAGGCCGTACGCCATCCTGCCTCATGGGATGCCTTACTCTGAATGCCGATCTTGTGGCTAGAGAAGATTTCGTCCTGGACGACCCCATTATAGAATTGGCGCGTATCAGAGTACGGGAAATGCCGCAGCCCATCCCAGTGACTGGAGCTTTGCGTGTTGAAATCGAGCTGAAGGGATAGTTAGCTACTTTGCTCCAGTACAATAATATGAAGGCAATGCAAGGCGCACTTCATCATCATTTGCATGTCCCTTGGCAATCAGAGTGTGCGAGCAGGGCTTTCTGCGAGGGTTCATGGGCTTAAGTGGGACATCCAAAGGAAGGCTCGACGCGCGTCAGCACAGTAGACAAAACATGCGATGGTAGGCAAGGCTACTTCAAGCTCACAACTTTTCCCTTGATGGTTTCCGCCAAAGCAGCCCGCACGACGTCGTCAGTGATCAAATTCAACGTCCCGCGCTCATCTTGGTCTCCCCAGAGTCCCCAGGCGGAGCCCTTGGGGTCGCCCTGCTTCAAAGGAAGCTCATCAAACCGCGGCCGAGAGATCGTGTCCACCGAAGCTGTATCGCTTCCCGCAGAGGATTGGAGGGGCTTGAACTGGCTGAATGTGTCCGAGATCCACCCCAAAGACGGTAGTAGTTTTGTGAGACTCATGTTTGTTATTGCAGACACACGACGGACACATTGAGCATCAAATGGGAAGATTCAATGAACGTTACCCACAACGCGAGGCCGAATACCTGTGCTCTCTATAAGGGGTTTGCTCGGTATGTTGCCGTTGCCTGCTCGGCTTTGACCGAGCACCGCGACTATTAGTGCCCCTCGCACTGCAGGAAGATCGACTGACTGCCTTTACTGCTTCACAGATTCAGCCACCTCTTTCGCCATGTCGGAATTCAATATCCTCACCCCCAATGCCATGCTTGGATATGGCTACCAGGCTGAACACTTCTGGTATGGGATTGAGAAGTTCGCCCCCAAGGCCATCATCGTCGACAGCGGGTCCACGGATGGCGGACCGTACAAGCTCGGCCTGAACAAAATGACCTGCGGGCGTGACTCTTATATACGCGATCTGACTCCAATCCTCCAGGCCTGTTTCCACCACAAAATACAGGTTCTGATCGGCTCCGTGGGTGGCGATGGCAGCGACAAGCATGTCCAAGAGATGTTCGAAATCGTCCAGGAAATCGCCGCGAAGGAAAGCTTTTCTTTCAAGGTTGCAACGATCTCCGCCGGCTTTCAAAGGGACCTTCTGAACCACCGCATCGTCAGCCAAAAGGTTGGCCCATGTGGTCCCGTGGAAGAACTGACAGTGGAAAGCGCTGACCGCGCTATCGATATCGTTGCGCAGATGGGCGCTGAGCCGTATGTTACCCCAGATTCCTCCTGTCCGCGATTTAAGCTAACGCTCGATGTGAAGGTTTCTGAAAGCGCTCGAAGAGAGTCCTGATATCATTCTCGGTGGTCGTTGCTACGATCCCGCACCCTTTGCTGCATTTTCCATGTATCATGGTGTGCGCCCTGGCGTGGCCTGGCATATGGGCAAGATTATGGAGTGTGGCGGCATTTGCGCACTTCCAAAAGGACGCTCAATGATCGCCACCATGCGAGAAGGCTCTTTTGATCTGACTCCTTTATCGCCTAAAGAGCGATGCACTCCACTATCCGTTGCGGCCCATACATTATACGAGAAGACAAGGCCCGATCGCCTGCCTGGGCCCGGAGGAGTCCTTGCCCTCGATAACGCCTCGTATAAACAGTTGACAGAGAAAACTGTACGCGTTAGTGGCGCTAAATTCATCCCGACACCTGTCTATCAAGTTAAATTAGAGGGAGTTGAGAAGTTGGGATATCGCACTATATTTATTGGTGGTGTGCGTGACCCAATTCTCATCAGCCAGATTGACACATTCCTTGAGGATGTGCGAGCCTACACCCAGAACCTGTTCCCTGAGCTGGATAAATCACCCCAGTGTCAGCTTCTGTTCCATTTCTATGGCCGTAACGGAACGATGGGCCCAATAGAGCCCACCCCAGTCGCTGGCCATGAGCTCGGTATTCTAGGAGAAGTTGTTGCGCCATCCCAGGAACTGTCATATACCATTGCCAACAATGCCCGCGCGTCAATCCTGCACATGCCCTACAAGAACCAGGTCGCGACAACAGGCAACTTTGCGTCTCCCCTGTCGCCGCATGAGACTGCTGCAGGCCCTGTTTTCCGCTTCAATGTCTACCATCTCGTCGATCTCGAAGCTGGTGAAGAGATCAGCCTCTTCCCTATTAACATAAAGACGATTACCAACAATGCCTCTTCCGACAATACTGTTCCTCATGGACTGTCCGATTCCGAAAGACAGAAGATACTCTCGGAAACACTTGAACCTCTTTCATTCAAGGCTATTCCTCAAGGCGAGTGTCAAATGATGGACATCGCCAAAATCATCAGATCAAAGAACTCAGGCCCTTTTGAGATGACATTCGATATTATGTTCGACACTACGGAAGCCTACGAGCGTGTCAAGAATGCGGATATTCTAACTAATGAGCGTGTCATGTCTCTCTATCACCTGCAACCCGAGGATATTATCATCAACATGTTCTTCGAACCTGCGTTGGCATGGAAGTGCACCATTCGCCGGCCCTGGGAACAAGGAACAGTGGGAGAGCGCGACACGCTGGGTACTCAGCAACATGGACCTCTTCTGACCATCGCCGTCCCTGCTGCCCTGGATAGCACGGTTGGAACCAGTGCAATTGGCAGCCCAGGCACGTCTGCAACTCAAGATCGCTCCAATTTCTCCGCCAAGGACAGCGTGCATTATCTGTGGACGATATTGGGTCTACCTGCAGAATCGTTGGACAAGCTTCAGCTCCCTGGTCATGGCCTTGGTCTGCCTTCGTCATTCAAAATTGCCCACATTGCGCAAGCTTCAATCGGTCTTTCTGCGTTGTTGGCTGCCCAAATCTACGCCCTTCGCTCTAAGTCGGCTCTACCTATGGTGACAGTGCCATTACAACATGCAGCGATTGAATTCAAGTCTGAGAGGTTGTATACTTTAGCAAGCAAGCCGGCCCCGTCGCCATGGGGTCCCATCGGTGGCTTACACAAGACATCTGATGGCTATGTGCGCGTGCATGACTCCTTCCCCAACCATCGTGACGGTGCTCTGGCTCTGGTCGGCTGTGAACCAGATGCTTCCCGTGCAGAACTAGGGTCGAAGATCCAAGAATGGTGCTCGGTCGATCTGGAGGCAGCTGCTTTCGAGAATCGCCTTGTTATTTCCGCACTTCGGTCCTATTCTCAGTGGGACGTACTTCCCCAGGCACGGAAAATTGCCGATTTCCCTATCACTCTACGCAAACTCTGTGATGGGCCTATTGGACTTCCTTCGACGATGCAATCTCCGTCTGATAAGGCCCTTCGCGGCCTGCGTGTTCTTGAGCTCTCCCGTGTGATTGCTGCGCCCCTCTCTGGAAAGACACTATCTGCTCACGGTGCTGATGTTTTATGGGTCACAAGCCCTAGTCTTCCTGATCTCCCAACAATGGATCGCGACTTTGGCCGGGGGAAGCGCACAATTCAGCTTGATCTGAATGCCCAGTCGGATCAGGATGAACTATGGCGGCTAACTGAAGAGGCTCATGTGTTCGTGCAAGGTTTCCGCCCTAGAGGTGTCGCCCATCGTGGTTTCTCGCCTGACGCTCTTTCAAAGCGCTTCCAACATCGTAACATCATTTGCGCCAATATGTCTGCCTATGGTCCCGATGGCCCTTGGTCTGACAAGCGCGGATTTGACTCACTGATCCAGACCTGCTCTGGTATGAATATCTCGGAGGCTCAACACTTTGATGCTGGAGAAGTAGCTCGTCCTACTCCTTGTCAAGCACTGGATCATGCTGGAGGCTACTTCCTCGCTGCTGGCATTACAGCAGCGCTATATAAACAAGCGACAGAAGGTGGTTCCTGGCAAGTGGACGTGTCTCTAGCAGGTGTTATGAAATACCTGCGATCTCTTGGTCAATATGAAGGAAAATCAGGATTCAAGACACAGGACTTTACAAGCACTAAAGATGTCCCAGAACAATACTTGGAAACGCGGGAAACGGGATTTGGGAAGATGACTGCTATTCGACACTCTGCGTCCCTCGAAGGAGTGGAAGTTGGTTGGGACATCATGCCTAAACCTCTGGGGTCGGACGAAAAGAAATGGATGTAGAGCGATGGAAAGCAAAGGAAAGGAAAAGGGAATATCAAATCGTGCGGGCTTACAGAATATTGAATACGTTTTTATTAATCCTACCACTGTTCATCTTGAACTTTCGTTCGGTGTCCCAGCTGCCTCTGCTGCTCGCTGTCCAACATCGCTATCTGGGGTTATAACAGCTCCAGTTCTCCAGATGCACTGCCGGCCCCAAGCCGGACGTAATCGCTTTAATTCAGTATAATTATAACAAGGGAGGTATGGTTTAGAAGGGCTATCTATTCATTTTCCAGAGTTGGTGTCCCGTATATATCCAGCCATCTCCGTCACGATAGCGACCACGATGAGCACCAACTTCGGCTAATACAGCTTTGACTTTGATATCGGTGCATGTTGACATCCGACAGTGCTCATTCGAATACCTGACATGAACCCAGCCCTCTGAAAACTCTGAAACAGGCCTGATGTTCCCCCCGCGTTATCTGCCTACTGAGTATGCTCATTCTTCGCCGTCAACTGGCAGACCAGGAATGCGCCCGTTGCGAAACAAATCTACGAAGATCTGGTGGTCAAGACGAGTCTGAGCGCTGTACCTATGGGCAAACTCCACCAGCGCGTCCGTGAATCCCTCCTCATCAGCCGCAATCGCAGCATCAATTGCCTGTTCCGGAGAGAAAGGCACCAGCTCCGAGTGTCTGCTATCATTGTCCCCTGCTCCGTGCATCATGGCCGTGGCTCTACCCAGATCCGCCACCACGGACACCATTTCTTCTACCTCGTTGATATCGGACCAGTCCAGGTCGACAGCGTACGGAGATACCTCTGCGACGAGCTGGCCGACGCCGTCGATTTCGGTCCAGCCAAGCCAGGGGTCTGCGTGCGCTTGCAAGGCCTGTTGGGAGATCACGGTCCGGTGGCCTTCGTGAAGGAAGTAACTGGCCGCAGCGGTGTTAGTAACGTGCCGGGAGACCGCTGCAGCTGTAGACTGTTTCATGTATATGACCACGTCATTCTCAATAGCCTCGCTCTTTCCCTCCAGCAGAATATTATAGGAAGGGAGGCCAGCCGACCCGATGCCTACTCCACGGCGGCCAACGATGTCCTTGACCCGGTATGCACCGGTTTGCGTTTTGGGCTCCGGCAAGGTCTGAAGGTAGTTATTAAATGCTGCTGCCACCTTCTCGCGCATTGGCTTATCAAGCTCAACTGCGCCGCCTCCGCGGGTGAACCGGCGTTCATACTCGTGGATCTCCGTCATTGTTCCTAGCAGGCCGACACGTGTTTCCATACGGGCGTCCCGGAGGGCATCCAGCAGCGGGCCCTTTGCAGTCTCCAGTGTAAACTGAGGAACTTGGTCTTGGTTCTCGCTGGCGGCTAGGGTATGGATACGCTCTCGGTACGCAGCAGCATAGGTCCGAACCAGTCGGGTGATCTGCTTGTCACTGAGCGCCTTTGCGTGCCCGACCAAGGCAACAGAAGCAGCGAAACGTTTGACGTCCCAGGCAAACGGACCAACATAAGCTTCGTCAAAGTCGTTGACATTGAAGATCAGTCTGCCTTGAGAATCCATATAGGTGCCAAAGTTCTCCGCGTGTAGATCACCATGAATCCAGATTCGGCTGGACTCCTCGTTCAGAAAAGGGTCGTCTTTCTGCTGCAGTTCGAGGTCGTGGTAGAAAAGACATGCGGTGCCGCGGTAGAAGGCGAATGCTGAGGCGGCCATCTTCCGGAATTTCACCTGAAACGCAGCCGGGTCTGCGACGAGGAGCTCGCCAAATGCAGTAGCAAAGACATCGAGGATTTCTTCGCCTCGTTGCTCGGTGGTTGGGAGTTCGGACGCCATCCTGTGGTTGTAGCTGAACAGCTGGAGTCAATGCCTGTTTAGCTCTTCATGTCATGGGTCTGAGGGGGGGTATTAATACTTACGGCAAGAAGCTCGTAGCTCAAGCACCAGCTCCCTGTGGCAGTGCAGTTGTCATTTAAATTGACACCTCGCCTGGGCCACGGCTTGGCTGGACCCCTTAATGGTCATTATGCCTCAGCTTCGCTGCAGACTGGACCACCCCCAACCCCCAAGAGGCTCGGCGTGTCGCAGGCCAGCTCCACCAGTATGAGGCCAAGGTCATATCCCACACTTGTATATGCAACGAGCTCAAATGATAATTTCGTAGAGGACTGCCGTTGGAGCAGCTGGCGGCGATCATTAGGAACAGAACATGATTGGAGTCCGCACTGTCAGATACTGAGACAGACGGCGACTTGGCCTATGCTGCATACACAGCCAAGACAAAGAGGGTCACGCTAGAGGTGGCGGTGCAGGTCCACCTTGCATTCAAGAGTCGAGAGTTAAGGGGACAATTGTCAATGGAAGTCAAATGATGATATCTTGCCTCTGGCAGCCACATACCAACTAGGTGAGTCACTGAAGGTCCTGCGCCCCATACTATATATATACTGTGGCCGTAAACTCGGGCCGCAGCGTCCTGTCCCGCTCTTCCGAGCTGTCCGGCCAACCAGAGACTCGGAAATGAGCCCCATCACAGGGTTATATAAGAGACAGATCCCACCCTAGTAATTATCTATCTCCTTGCTCCTGGATCATGTTTACTCCTGCTGCTCCGGATCTTTGATCTTGAATCCTTTCTTTCAACCTAAAGTCAAATTTCCAGGTCTATACGCCTGGCTGCCCAAGTAACTACCCCAGGCGTGGCAAACTCTCCCCCAATATCTGGACTGGGGCTATATATATACATCTGTACCGCCGCGGTACAATAGCAGCGAGACAAACCACCTTTTCTAGATAACTCCCCGAGTTATACAACATCATCTCTAATACTCTAAATATTAATATAAGAAGAAACTCTTCGATCCCCCAATTCAGAAATTCCACAGAACCTCGGCAGATATGTCTATACGTGGGTGCTCGCCATGTTATCCTACCATGATCTCTATTAATGTAATAGCAGGGGCATCAATCCACTCAGCTGGGCGCTCGCTCCTCAAAGCATGCGCTCAAGGCTCGCTCTCCAGTGTGAAAGCTTATGCTCCTCAGCTATACACCACCGCTGGGATCGACAAAAGGGCTGTCCCGCCCCTGAGGCTTGCTATGGGAACCGCCGCCGAGAACGGCCATGCCAATATTCTCCGCTACTTATTGACTGATATGCCGCAATGCCAACAAGCGACCGACGGCCCGTGGAACCCACAGGACGATATCCAAGCGCATGAGGTTCCCGAAGAATGGCGGCTGTCAGTCATGCTCCCCGACTTCGTCGTCCTGCGCACGATAAGGGGGGCTAAACCAGCCGCTTTCCAAACACTCATGGACTTCGGTCTGAGTGTCCACCATCTAATGGACAAAATTGGAACTCCCATCACAGTTGCAATCCGGCGGCAAGATCTAGAGATGGTTCGGTTTCTGCTAAGCAAGGGCGCGGACCCAAACGACCAGTACTGGATCCCTAATGACACTGTCCTGGCGCGCGCCGCTTACCTTCCGTCGCTGAAAATTGTGGCCCTCCTGCTCGAACACGGCGCAAACGTCCAGACCTCTCAGGCCCTCATGGGTGCCGCGGAGAGTGGCCGCGTCGATTCCGCCACCATACTGCTCGACCACGGTGCCGACATCAACGAGGTCTTCCGACATCACCTGTATGATGATGACGACTCGAGAGACACGATTGGTACAGCGCTGCATGTTGCAATCACGCATGATCAGGAAGGCTTTGTCCGATTTTTGTTACGGCGAGGTGCGCGGACAGATCTGGCAGACGCAGAAGGGTTCACTCCCCGTCAACTTGCACAGGCGCAGGAGAAGACAGAGATGGTAAATTTACTTAGATGAGGTTAGGAACGAGAATACCATGTTCGAGTAGTTGTTGGGATCAGATTCTTAGAACCAGCTCTGACCAATAAGTCGATTTTATCAAGAACACTACTCATGAGATACCAAACTATAATATTTATTTCTGTATCCTCCGCACAACCAGCCACGTTGGGATAATTTGTAGAAACCAGAGCCCTAATCTGCAGCCCAAGTCAACATCTGGGGAACAGAGTCAAGAGTAGAAGCGTCAACTTACAGTAATGCCTCTGAGCCCATCATACTCCACTTAGTCTGCACTGCGTAACCCAGTGCCGCACCACCGGTGTTCACTGCCTTCATAAAGCCAGTATACCTCTCCAACTCATCAATGTCTTCTGTCAAGGACCCCACGAGTGCGTACATGAAGGTCTGAAACGCGTGGTCGGTAAACCTTTCTATCCATTAGCTTGACTTATACATGGTACAAATCACATCCTGAATGACATACCCGTCGACCAGAATCAAAAGAAAACTAGCATAAAACTCCGACTGTCTCCAGTCAAGTCCGACAGGGTTCGTCTTCGCATAGTACCACTGCACGACCGTGTACCAGACCCACACCATGGAATACAGCGTATAGGTCCCTATAAAAGCCCAGCGAAACTTAGTAGACCGCGACAATCGCGGAGAGTCGAGGAAAAAGCCCATCGCGAATGTCCCAGCGATGCCCGCAAAAGCACTGGTGAACGATGTAAGCGCTCGCCCGCGGACGGAATGGTAGACGGCAGTAAATGTTCCCTTGTAGGAGAGGAACCATTGCGAGAAGATGAACATGGGCACCAGGAGGATTATCTATGGATAGCAACATGAGAACGGGGTCAATTCCCTTGGGGGGGATGCAGAAACTGACCTCCTTCCTTGCCAGCGCACTGAAGACTTTCTTAGCTTCCTCTAAGGCGTTAGGCTGTTTCTTCGACTGGACTTTGACACCGTCACGGCGAATGACTTTCTCTGGGTTGGACAGCAGTAATGCGATAAATGGTCCACATGCAGCAATTGTGATGAGAGGGATATAAGTTACTGGATCCCGTAGTTAGTATACGGTCAGCACCTGATTGAATATAGCACTCACTGGGAGTGATTGCTCCAGCGTTCTGGTTTTCTGCATTAAATCCCAGGGCAAGCGCGCCTCCGACGGACTGGCCGGCCGCGATGGAGGAATACCAGATCGAAACTGAAGACTCGTTAGTTTCTGCGCTCTCAAAAGGCCAGAGAATGGTCATATATACTGAATTTGCCCTTGAAGTCAGCCTCAGGATAGGCAAGCATAATCGACGCTTGGACAACCCTGGTTCCTATGCTAAGCCAACGTATTCAGTATTAGACGAAGGTATTGGACTTACCATAAAAGTGCCGTCGTGAATCCTTGCAGGGCAGAGGCGAAGTACATGAGCCATGTTGTCTGAAATTTATTGTTGCAGTACAGCGAGGCTCCATTGATGCTGAATCCCACGACACCCAGACTCAGGACAAGCCGTTCACCAAGAACATTGACAAACACTCCTGTTAAGAGAGCAAATATTACGTTCAGCCCGTATGATATTCCGCTGGTTATGTTTACCAGATGCGGACTCTTCAGCCCACCGGCGCCAAGAGCGTTTAGAGCACTGTACATCCCAGGGCCACAAAAGAATACCCCTGCAATAATAGCCGCTTGGAACTTCGTCGAACGGTTCCAGGGGATGGTAGAGACCTCTGGTGGATAGTCTGTCTTGGGAGCTGCTTGCACCTGAGTCTGCACGGCGCCATCCTTCAGATCCTCTTTAGAGGAACCTGACTTTAGTTGCGTAGCCATCTGATTCACGGTTGCATTGAAGGGTAATGGAAGAAAAGATATCCAGAATACCTATCTAGGTATTTATGTTCGCCTTCCCAACGGATGTGCTCAAGTCGCGATTGCAGATGATGGATTGCAAAGAATCACGCAATAGATATATTAATATAAGAGCAAGTGTGGGGGTCAAGTTTTCGGCCGACATTATTGACGAGATTGGAAAGAAAGCAAGCTATGGATTAGACGGATAATTGGAGTAGAAGCAACTTATACTAGTCTTATATTCCATCATAATATATAGAACACCGGCGATTGGCTCGCAGGGCTTTCCAATCTAGATGACATCAATCCCACCGGGATGGCGAATGAATATAATAAGCAGGCTGCAATCTCGAGCTACCTATATAATTGCTCTACACGATGGTTGGCGAGAAAGTGTCAACCCAGACAGAGAGCTCACTCGATCATATCATAACCATGGTTAAAAGTACCCTAACCGTTGACGGCCAGACCGTTACAAAATTGAGTGACGTTCGGCCTACCAATGTTGAATACCCTGAGACTACTGAGTACCCTGCTTTACACCAGAGAGCCCTCTCGCTCAAACCCCTTGGCGATCACATACCTCCACGTGGCATCCGTGAGCCAGTGCCAGTTCCTCGGGACCGTGGCTTATTCGCAGACCCTGATCTTCCACATCTGTTTGCAAATGCCGCGGTTAAACGGTTGGATCTGACACCTTCCCTGGGAACTCTCATCACGGGCCTGCAGCTTTCTTCTCTCACAGATACGCAAAAGGATGAGTTGGCATTACTCGTTGCTCATCGAGGGGTGTTATTCTTCCGAGAACAGGATATCACCGCAGAGGGACAGCGGGAATTATTCAACTACTACGGTACCTTAGCCTATCCCTCGGCTCCATGCTGTATTTTCTAAATTTCCTTCAGGGATTCCAGAGATCCTTCCAGACCCAGAGGACGCCAAGGCAAAAGGGAAGCCAATTACAACCAATATTGAAGAACAAGATGAGTATGTGCCATATAATCAATGTCTGTATGCCAGATACACTGCGGTCCTCTAACCTGGTTTAACTAGGGATTATCGAGAAACTTATGTTCATTTCAAGTGGCCTTTCGCAGATTTCCATGCAGACAGTAGTTTCCAGGCCAACCCTCCATCATTCTCTTTGTTGAGGATAGACGAGTTACCTCCTACAGGTGGTGACACGAACTGGTATTCCAATTGTCTGACCACAATAAAAAAAATAATACCCAGCTGACTGAGGAAATACACAGGATATCGGGCTATGGCACATACGAGACCTTGTCAAAGCCACTACAAACCTTCGCGGACAGTCTGAGCGCATGGCATAGCTCCGGTGTAAGATACCTCTGTTCAATCTCTCCCAGTACTGGATAAAATAATAATACTTATGTACAGCATGTATACGAATCCGTCCTAACCCACTGGAAAGTAAACCCATCCGAACGACCCGTCGAAACCCTTCATCCAGTGGTGACAACGCACCCAGTAACGGGATACAAAGTACTGAACCTGAACTCTGGCTTCGTAACTCGAATCGACGGTCTCAAGCGCTACGAGTCTGACAAAATCCTCGACCTCTTTTTCACCCATATCCACACGGCGCAGGATCACTTGGTGAGGTTTCGGTGGGAGAAGAACTCGGTTGCGTTGTGGGATAATAGGTATGGGACCGTGTCTATGTTGCTTCTTGTATTGGCTTGGAACTGTATGCTAACCAGCTATCGGGGAAAAGGGCTGCTACACATCGTGCAACGCATGATTACGCTCCATTGCATCGCCACGGTGTGCGAGTTACCGTCAAAGGGCAAGTTCCCAGGCAGGTTCCCGGCAGTTTGAGTAGAAAGGAGGCAGTGGTGAAGGCATTGAAGGAGGGTAAGGTGCAGGCTGTACACGATGAAAATACGCGAAAGGGTAATTATGCAGACAGGGGATATCCTAAGGTTTGAGAGGGGTTTGAAGTCTGGCTATGCCTTGGATCTTGTTGGAGCCAACTCTGAGCAATAAGTCGATTTTATCAAGAAAACTAAGTATAAGATACTAAACTGAAGATATAGTTAGAGTATATATCTACTAAGCACTAGTATAATATATGACTAAAACTAGAGCTAGTTTTATAATATAGTCTAATCTAAAGTATAATATTTATTTCTTTTTATTAAAACTAAAGATTCTGTAGATTATGATGGTCTCCTGGGCCTCCCAGTAACCCTCTATCAAAAGAGCGTCGCAAAATCTAGCACCCTGGTAGATTCTGCGAACAAGCAACAAAGAACCTGAACAATGCAGTTAGGAGAACAGGTAACTGTAAAAAGTTAGAGCTGGAGCATAACAAATTCTCTTAGGCCTTGTCAAAGCGGAAAGCAGTATATATATATAGATTATCTAGAGATATATTATATTATTTACTAATAATTTATCATAGTAATAATATTAGATAAAGAGGATAGTGATTTCTTAGATACTAGTAATTATGTACCACATATCCTGGAAGAGATTTTCTCGCGAGGGAATAATAGATTTCCTCTCCTTAAGCCTCTCCCATATGGCCTTACATTCAGAAAACGTGAGATCCAGAAATACTGCGTGGTTGTCCCACTTATGCCTCACATCCGTGGGATCTTTCGACGAAGCAGACACTTCGACCGAAGACCCTAATCGCACCGAAGAGACTAGGGCAACAGGATACAACGTCTATCATGCTAAACGGAGTATAAGAAGGCTCCGCCTGCGCTGATGGCTGGACTAACTCCGCGCGTTTCGCTTTCTCCGCCAAGGTTGTGGTAGAAGAGAGTAGATCCGGCACGCGTACAACAACTCCAGCGTTCCTGAACCAGAGGTGTCGTTAATTTCAATTTGGTCGGGCGGGATTTGGAAGATCTCACTATAGAGTACGCGGAGTTTCGCTTCCTTTTCTATCTCCGGCGTCCTAGGGTTGAGTTGCAGTGGTTGCAAGACGCGTGGTCGAAACGAGGACACGGCGCATGGTTTCTTGTGACATCAAAGCAGCGCGTCCACAGAGCCTTGCGGTATGTTTTGCCAGAGGACGTTCGTGCAATGGCCGATACTGGGATCGAGGTATCCGGGACCATGTACCAGGGAGCAACCCCTGGAGTAGGGCTTTACTAGTGTTTAACTGCTCGATATCGGACGCTTGTATTGGTAAGAACAAGGAGTCCCCTCTTGGGTTGCATATAGAGCGTGACCCCGGCATTCAAACAAATACAACAAATAAATCATATTTTGAACCTAGCCAGTATCACAACGCAAGTTCCCAGACCCTTTTTTCTGCCCATGCCAACACCTGGGCCACTCTGGGCTGGTCAGAGATCTGGTTATTGACATCGCGGACAACACCCTTAGCCCAGCCCCGCACATACCAAAATGTTTTCTCCAGCGCTGCCATGAACACAGCGAAGTGGGCCACCAGTACTAATGCCGGCTGCTCGAATGCCCGCGTGTCGGAGATGATGGACTCGTGCACGTCGGAAATCCAGAAGAGGGACGTCCCGACTTCGATGTCTAGGCCGGCGCGGGAGAAGAGTCTTGCGGCTGTCTCGAGCTTTTTGACGGCGTCGAGGTACGGCTCCCTCCTCTCTGGCACCAGTTCTGCCTCGAAGAATAGTCGTAGGTTTGTGAGAGCGTCGAATGTGTCAATTGGAAGTAGGGAGTACTGTAGGCTCGGAAACGGCTTTCTTAAACGTGGTCAGTTAGCATATGGACACGACTGTGATACATGAGCCAACCCACCCTTCGGAGCTATCACTAATTGCTTCCCCTAGCCCTCGAACCGTAGGGTAAAACTCAGATGGCGTCACCAAATCCAGAAAGGGGTTGATGGCCGTCTGAACGCCGGCCATGCAGGAGATGAGATCAAGCGTGCTCAGGATGGGGCTCTGGAGCTTCCCATTCGGCGACCGAACGGGCAGGCACAAGATATACGGAACAAGCAAGCCCGCGAAACAAAACACTGGCCTCCAATTCTCGCCCGTGACGTTGCCGAGGATAGCCCGGAACCCCTCGGAGCCTAGGACTTGGTGATGCGCGGAGAGATTGAGATAGGTGTCGAGTTGGCTGGGGACTAGGTACGCTTTATGCATCGCCGACATGGAGAGCACACCGTGCATGACGAACCGGTTCTCGTAGCCCTCTCGAGGCATGACAGCGCGCCATAGATGCCGGAGATCGGGGCCTGCAGCTAGGGTGTCAACTGTTACAGTGCACCAGTGGTGCATCAACTCGACGTCACGATCCCATGGGATAGGGTTCGGCAGAGACGGGGTCCCTCTTGCAGAGTCCGCAGGCTGGAAAGGCGACAGCAGATTTGCACGTATGTGGACCGAGCCCGGATTGTTGGGTTGAGAAGCGGATTCGAAGTGGCAGGTAACTCCACGGCGTGTGCAGTTAAAGCAGACAGGAAGCGATTCGTCACACTGCGTCCATGTAAGCTCTTGTCGTATCGCAACCAAACGAGTCTTACGCACCTTCACTTTGCGACGTTTGCATTCCGTACATCCATTACGGGATTTGGCATGTGCCCTGCGCTGAGGCATGACGACGATGGGCTCGCACAAAGGTCTGCATTCATGAATGAGCAACCAGGAATGTATCCGAGACTCAGCCCGTCAGTTTATCCGAACCCGAGCCCCAGCAGAGGGCTGTGGGGCAGTTAAATCCAATTAGCACGTAGCTGTCAGGGAGGTGCTGCTTGTATTGATCTTTGATTGGGTCGCACCAGTGAGATCTGGTTTAACCTTGAGGTCGCTCAACACGAAGATACGAGGCTCATGCGAACAACTTTATACACGGAATGCCTATAATTACAGATTTAAGCTAAGCGGTATATATTGGAAGCGAATTTAATAGTATTTTCGGCCTGCTAGGTGGACAGAGCAACAAAGAAGGTAAATTGAATCAAACAATTCTAGTCAAGGCAGTACGGTCAGTGCTGTGCTGGACCTCCTAGACGCACCTCGAAAGCTTCGCAGATATTCAACACATCCTGTATACATTAGGGGAGGCCTCACTTCTTGCTTTGCCTAAGAACAAATTTCTCCCCAGCCTTGATCGCAAAGCTCGTTCCTGTAACGATTCTACCATTGACTCGAAGAACGGACTCCGCTGCGGGGACAATCGTGGGCTGAGGCAAGTAGACGACACCCTCGGAACCATCCTCGGGGCCTTCAACTTGCATGTCTAAAAAGCCATCGTTGAACCTCCACTCGACGCTGATGTCACCACGAACAGTGCGCTGGCGGCCACTGGCCCACTCAAGACCAAGTGTCTGGGGCGCGATCCTCCACTGCTCGAAGCCTGGCTTCACGGGCTGAATACCCAAGACATACCGGGTCAGCTCGGCCGTCGGCCCGGCGCCCCAGCCATGGCAGAGAGAAGTGACGGCGCCGAGACCCGGAGTGCCGTCTGCTTCGAGAGTCTCCCAGAAACAGTTGGTGTAGTTGGCATTTGCGGGATCGGCCATGGGTGCCCACAGGCTCTTTAGAAGCGTCTTTGAAGACGCGGTGTCGTTGGACTGAAGCGCAGCGCGGAGATGGTATGCTGAGGCGTAGGGACTGATCTTGCGAGCCCAGCCAGCCTCCGTGGTAGATTTCGAGAACGCCAGCGGGCCAGCGGGGAGGAATAACTCGGTTGATAATGT
This sequence comes from Aspergillus sp. MA 6041, assembly GCA_025768905.1. NCBI lineage: Eukaryota > Fungi > Ascomycota > Eurotiomycetes > Eurotiales > Aspergillaceae > Aspergillus > Aspergillus sp. MA 6041. The sequence continues at coordinate 27,689 of JAMFNV010000002.1, read as the reverse complement.
CGAGAGGACTCGCGACGCTGAGATATTGCCGCTGGGAAGACCGGCGAGGATTGCGAGGGCGTTGGCATCCTGAGCGAAAGCGTCGCGGGAGTCATTGGATAAGATATAGGCCCCCATACGCTCGCTCCAAAGATTTGCGTTTATTGAGATCCGGAGGTCATCGAGGCGCTTCTCATACTTGGAGACATCAATGCCGGCGGCCTTGAGCAGAGGGAAGGTTTGCAATAGTGAGTAAGCGTAGAGGGAGTTGAATTTGCCGACAACTCCAGTTTGAGTAGGGTCGTAGTAGTTCCAATCGCCGCCGAAAGACGGGTCAGTAATAGAGAAGAGCCCGTTGTCAGTCTGTGAATGTGCCCAGTCAAGCATCTTTGTGGCTTTGGGTGCCCACTTCGCAGCGAAAGCAGTATCGCCGGAGTTCTCGTAGTTCTGCGCCAGGGCAGTGATGAAGTTGAAAGAGTAACCGATGAGGCCAGTCATATTGGAAGCCAAAGGCTCGGCCAAGGGGGGCTGCTGGATCTTGGCCGTAGGTTCAAAGAAACCGGGAGTCCCTTGGTATGAGCCTAGCAGCTCGAGCGTGCCGTCAATGAAGGACCGACCGTACGTGCTTGCAAATGACGCGCTAAGAGCCATATCAAGGTCTCCAGTATAAGCGATCCTATCTCGCCTTGATCCATCAACAACAGTGTCTGCCGGGTTGGTGCCCATGAGGAAGTCGTCCAAAACGCTCTCGTCTTTGAGAGTAGATGAGTAGACCTCGTCACCGTTGGCCTCGGTGGCCTTCAGATTGCAAAAGACGGCAGAGTGACCGAGAGCCGCGCCTAGACCAAATGATCCAAACACTCGTTCAGTCTGGTTGAAGGTTATGGCGGTTTGGTTGTCAATCGACACGCTAATATCAGAACCGTCCACAGTAGCACTGACCTTGTGCCAAGCGTTGAGGGATGGTTTTATCAGAAGCTTGGCTGATGCCAGGAGGGTATCTTGGTTCGTCGACCCGGAGTATGCTGAAATAGAGCCATTGAGAACATCACATGAAATGTGAATGCCAGAGTTCATAGTGTCCGCCAAAACAGTGAGCCCAAAGCTTCCTGTCAGAGGTTTGACATCAAAGTCAACGCGATAGCTGACCAGCTGGGTAGCGGCTTCGCTGTTCAGACCCTGGGGAATAGCACTCTCAACCAAAGCGCCTTCTTCGGTGATGTCCCAGAAGTTAGGAACAGTGTTCTTGGGAATCTCAGTCAACTGCACGGTCCTTGCGCCGGTGAGCCAGATTCTGGTCAAATCCTCATCGGAGCATTGGAAACTTCCAGGAAGCTTGTCAAGAGGGGTAGTGTCTACAGTCTGCTCAACGCCAATGTTTTGAAGCGTGAGAATCCCGGGAGATGAGAGATTGAGCTTCTGGTAGCGGAATGCTCCCTGGACCAGTCGGTTGTGGATGGTTGACGGCTTCGTAATGTTGTAGCGATTGACCCGATAACTGTCCATGGCTGCAGCAAGTGGGAGAGGGCCTTCGCTCTGGACAAATGTTAGTTCTGATCTCATAAGCTGGGTGATGGGAGAGCAACCATGTAATGAGCAAAGGAAGGCCTTGATTCGGCGTAGGTGATTTCGAGCCCGGAGGTGTCCCCGCTTGTGGAAAGGACCTCAAAGGTTGGAACCCCTTCCACATTCTGACCGTAGTCAAGGATGAAGGTATCGGGAGATGAGCCATTGCAGGAGAGACTAACAACCCCCTGTGATCCAATGAGGGCGTCCCCACGAGGAACTGGTTCAAGGGCGTGAGCCACAATCAGTAGAGCTGACCAGGAAGCTAAAGTTCTGAGTGTCATATTAAGCAGAATAAATGAAACGGAGTATAGGTCAAGGTGTTAACCTGCAGCCAGAATTTATAGACACCCAGGCTTGCCGCTATTGCGTAACCACAAGTACTCAAAATCCGAGACATGACTCCATAATATAAGAATTGACTTAGAAGATTGTTCGAATCCGAACCAAGGTATGGCCAGTGAGTCTAGCTGAAGCCTCATCCGAGCACAGTACGAGCACAGTACGAGCCGAGTACGAGCCGAGTACGAGTATACTCCATCAAATAGTAATGGGCTTCCGGCTTGGCTCAAGTCGCTCCACAGGAGAGAGAAACTGTCCGAGATTGATACGACTGCTTCGTAACTATACGAGATCCGAGGACTGGGATCCGCGTTTTATACGATCCATAGATTAGCGGTGCCTGATAGCAAACGCTCAATATAAAAATCTTCAATGGCTGAGAAGTCTCGGTAATCTACAGAGTTTTTTGTACTTCCTTGTTTTCTTAAACATCTTCAGAAAAGCGACTTGCTTCGCAGTCAGCCCTTCTCCAAACCGCATACCTTCTCAGCTTCCTAGTGCAGCATGACAATCGCCGTGGATCCGGAAACTGGTGCAGTGGAATTCAAACCCTACAGCTACACGCCCTCTTTGCCTGCCGCCGCCATCAGCGTTGCCGTCTTCGCGACTCTTACTGCCCTCCACACCTGGCGCGTGTATAAATACCGCGCTTTTTACTTCACGGCCTTTACTATCGGCGGTCTCTGTACGAATCTGCCCCTTTGCCCCTATCTTAATAGTGTACTGACCTAGTCTGCCTTCTAGTTGAAACGATAGGCTATGCCGGGAGGCTATGGGGCCATTTCGACCAAGATGCTCTCGGCGGCTTCATAATCCAAGAAATCCTCATCCTCATCGCCCCAGCGCTCTACGCTGCCTCTATCTACATGGTCCTCGGCCGGCTCCTCCGTTCTCTTCGCGCCGAGCACCTCTCCTTCGTCCCATACAAGTGGATGACCAAGATATTCGTCATCGGTGATATTGTCTCCTTCACTTTGCAAGCGGGCGGCGGAGGCATCCAGTCTGCTGGATCGCTTAACCTCTACGAAGTAGGCGACAAGATTATTATTGTTGGCTTGTTTGTGCAAATTGTGTTTTTCAGTTTCTTTCTCATCACGTCGGTCATCTGCCACCGCAGACTCACCTCTGCGTCAGGTCTGGCTGCAGAGCAGGAAATCATAAGCATACCTTGGAGGCGGCATCTTTACGTCCTTTATATTACAAGCATCATTATTCTTGTCCGGAGTGTCTTTCGCGTTGTTGAGTATGTTCAGGGGAGGGATGGATACCTTATCTCTCGCGAAATCTTCATCTACACGTTCGACGCCATTTTGATGGCAGTTGTCATGCTTGTATTCCTTATTTGGTACATTGGGGATCTTATGGTACAGGTTGTCGACAAGGGGCCGGAGGCTGCCGTTCCTCTGACAGGGCTATTCCACGAGAAACCGAGTGGGGTGAGGTTATGAAGGAAGACTGCAGTACTCTTGTTTCTTATTTGGTAACCTTGAACTTATACACACCAGCAAAGAATGACATTGGCAGTACCTCGTTTAATTTGGTACCATCCCCGTATTTATAACTGAGTAGGCTTTGTTGTTATAGCTCTCTCAGTCCATTGAAGTGTGACTTAGAAACTCGAAATTAAACTTGTCCTTGCTTGCCTTTTTCTTGCCCAGAAGATCCCCGTCGGGATTGGCGAACATTTATACTCTCCAAATAATGTGATGATTTGAAATCAATATTGAAAAGTTTTCATTCCAATTGTTGGTCTCTCACGAAGTGCTGCGTACACACCTAAGTGAACAGAGTTCGAGTTTTCTTCGAGGCAAAAAGGTAATATTCATTGATATAGTCCTAGATGCGCTCTCAAGTTTTGATGCTTATGTCCCACTTCATGTAGCCTACGCAGGGGGCAAACAGACTAGGTAGGTAGCTTTCTCAGGGAAATCCAGGGAGATTATAGTCCAGCAGTGTTGTGAAAACAAAGGCAGTTATCATGCCAATTCTACGTTCCTAAAGGTCTTAACAAGAGTAGAAATATCCAAGGGATGCACAGAAGTAGCCGCCCTCTCCAAGCGAGACAGCCTCTCTGTCTTCACGCCTTTAACCCCCTCCCCTTTCAAAGACCTCATACTTTTGTAGGCACCCAATGCAGGGTATGCCAAGAGACCAAACATAGCTGTGGCACACTCAGTAAGCGATCTGTGCAGCATCCAATGACCCTGTGACAGCTGGAGATAAAAAAAGAACTTACCACTGCCTGGTTTAGTAACAAGGCCAACAGAGCCCTTACCAATTCCTTTCAGGAGCCCAACCGTGCCCTCCGATTTCGCATCTTCGATTGGCTCGGTGGCGATGCCAGTAATTCCGCGGTAGAATCCGGATCCGAAATTCTGATAGAAAGCGTATGCTTAGTTTCTAGACGCAAACAAGACAGAAACTGCTGCAGATGGTAACACGCCTTTGCAGCAACAACACCACCACTCTTCCAGTCCGTGACAGTTCCGTGGTCTCTAACGGTCTCGCCATACAGTTGCGGTGTGTTTTTGAAGCCTCCTGCTAGTGCAAGTGGAACGTCTACAAGTGCGCCCTTCGCGACTGCGGTCGTCATGCCGGTGAGGCCCTGTCCAACGGCTCCTACAGCGGATATGCCGCCGTCGGCTCGAGAGGCCCGATTGCAGGGGTCGATGAATGTCCCGCTGAGCGACGTCGTGAAGTCTGTCATCATACCTAGCAAGGACGACGCGCTGGCAGTCGAGGGATTCCACCGCTGCGGGCCAAGGTGATACACTTTAGGTCGCAGTCTGGCGGCATGTATCATAACATAAGTCAAGCTTGTCTAGTCATTGTTCGGTTCGGAGGCTTGCACTTACGCGTGGATGCTGGGTAATTTGATCTTCTTCTGGTCAAGAAGAACTTTAGCGCGGCGTCTGAGAGCCGGATAATACCGAGCTTCGGATCTCCTTTCTTATAGCATGCCCATCGAGCGGCGAATTGAGGCAGCAGGTCGCAGGTGAGATCTTCCACGGGGAGATGACAGTGGAAGGATTCAACAGCATTTAGAACGCCGCTTTCTTGGTGCATTTGAGGCGCAATGGCGCGAGCACATGTGCGCATCTCGGGTTCGAGACAGAGCCTAATGGTTGCGGCCAGGTTGTCCGGCGTCAAGACTTATGCGGTATTGGACGGGGACCAGCATTGTTGGCTGCAACAACCATGCCCCAGTAGTGTTGACTTTGAAATCAGTATCTGGCCAAGGTCATGGAATATGGAATATGGAACGGAGATGAAAAAGGGCACTTACTCGCCGAAGAATGGCACGATGATAGTTGGACACCCATTGTAGATGCCACAGGCAGTGGTTCCTGCTCCGTCGTGGTGGACAACAGCAGCAACTCGTTTAAAAAGCCATTCTAAGACAGCCTTGTCAGTATCAAATAATATTTGGGTCAGATTCTATCTTACCGTGTGGGCAGTCACCCAGATAGAAGACATTGGGCGTGTTAGGATTATCGCTCCCCAGCTTACTCCAGCCCCGGGACACGATGACTCTAACCCCAGCCAACCGGCATGTCTCAAGTATGGGTGCGTCCTCAAGCACAATGCTTCCGAACCCAATGTAGATAGGCTCGGACCCAGCAGCAAGGAAGGCGGCAAGCTCATTTGGGGGTGTGTGGGATGGGTCATCGCGCATGAAGAATCCGCAAATGTCTGTGCAGCATTAGCAGCAAATAATAAACCAGAAAAAGAGCACAAGGCGTTCGCACCGATATGAGATCCCCAGTCACTAGGTTTTGGAATCAGAGCAGGCGACCAGCAGTATGTAAAAGGCTCATTCAGCATTTCAACAATGTCTGTACCCACGCTAGCCGGCAGAAGATCTAAGCACAGGCCATGCTACCTCCACTGGTTTATAACATCCGCTGTCGGGGGTTGTAAGCTGGGTGTAAATTGAGGTAAAAACCATGCGATGAGGGGCCTCACGTACCCTTGCCATGTCATCGTTCCAACCGCGCCAAAGCTCAGATAATTTGACACTTTCGGGTCCACGTTATGGCTTTGCACGTTGGCCAAAGGGTGCGAAAATGCCCTTGTCGCTGTCCAGGGCATGGTAAACATCAAGTGGACTGGTATGTCTAGCGCCTGTGCACAGTTCAAATGGGCAAAACTGGGGGGATTCGCGATGACGGCGTCAGCAACGAAAGCTTTGTGGGAGATTTCATCCGGCTCAAAGCACGATTTCCAACACCCTTGTAACATTTCTCGTATCATCTGTCGCTTGCGCGAGATATCACCACCGCGGAGGCTTTCTAGAGATGGGATGAGCCCGGGGTTCCGAACCGTGTACTCGAAGATATTAGCAAGCTGTCATGGCTGAGTAACTAGAGCAACAGGACGACAGGGGTACATACGGACATGAGGTCCTCAGGGTCCCCTCCAATTGGATGGAACTCAAGGCCATTGCCGGCCGATCTTACAAACCTGGCAAATACATTATGGGTTGCGAGTCGAACACGGTGACCGTACCGTAGCAATCCCGTAGCAAGTGCAATGAATGGCTGTACATCTCCTGGCCTCCATGTCAATACGTGACGCTTCAACGGATATGACAGTGTCCCTACCTCGACTGCCAACCACCTGGATCACGATGTTCAGTGGTGGACACCTAGTGGTGCTAGTAACAGGCGGGTCAGAAGATGTTGATGGGAGTGGAGGTAGGACTTGCGCCAGCTGTTCTGGCGACTTGGACGAGAAGTTGACGTTCAAAGTGGCATCGGCTAAATTTGGAGGATACGGTCAGTTTAAACAAAGGCGTGTATATCTGAATGGAACCTCACAGTTGATAGCCATAGAGTTTGTCAGGAGAAGACCCAAAGAGTGTAGAGCATACGGAGGCGCATCCACTGGCAATTCACTTAGTCTGTCTTGGGAAGCCTGGTTCGATTTGGCTTCGGCTGGTGTGTTGGCGAATGATGCGATTGGGAAGAAAAATGCAGATGCCAGGTTTGATGTTGTCTGAAAAGGAGCAACATAGTTTATGTAGGCGTTGTCTTGTTTGACTCGCGATTCAGTTGATCTGTACCTCCATCCTTACCAACACTCAATTAAGGCCAATCCACCCGTGCCAAGGTGAACCTTCGCGAGTGTTGCATATACCACTTTACCCCTTTGGGATTAGATGAAGCAATTCAGTCAATTGACTGCTCGTATTCTGATTAATACGTGTTTTGCGACAGTAAAAAGACAGTAGCGTAGTGGATTCGTTCAGTGGACCTGGCCTTCGCTGCAGGAACTACGTAATAACAAGGAGCGAATTAGACCCGCACGAACCGTTTAAACAAGTGGGATAAACCCGAGGCAATCCACCGGTACGAGCAAAATACGAGCGAGGTACGAGTATACCCTGCCAGGATAACCCACATATCCTACCAAAATTCTCTATCTATCTGTCTACTCTCTCTTCTCTTTTCACGGGAAGTCGTCAGCCGCCAAGGCTTCGTAGACTCTCATCATGCTTAAAATAGCCCGAAGCGACTTCGATGCGAGCGTGGAACGAAGCTAAGTACTATGAATTTCCGCTCTCTACTATTGCGAATCTATTACTTATAGCCGTCAATGTGTCTTTACTTTCCTCATCATCAACCTCACACTCATTACAAAGTCTTTCAATTTGGTAAACACTGGTTTTTGTTTCTTTTTTCAAGCTTATACCGAGATACGGTCCTTCTTCATCGGCCTACTTACCACACCATTGCTGGTCTCATAATCAAGGATTACACTCGTACAATGGGAGGCGAAACTAGCCACGGCATGTACCCGTACGAGCCTAGTATCATCAAGGCACTTATAGCTGCCAGTATTTTCGGCCTCAGCGCAGGCCTTCATACGTTTGTCATGACCAAGAAGAAGACTTGGTTCTACAGCTGTCTCGTTGTCGGTGCTTGGAGTAGGACCATCTTGACTCCCTCAAGATTCGGGACGCTCTCATGCTAACAGGTGTCCCATAGTGATGACCGCGGGCTACATATTCCGAATCCTCTCATCTAAACGCCCCAACGAAATGATGCTATATATCATGCAGTCACTGTTCATTATCTTGCCGCCCTCCCTGTACGCAGCCACCGTATACATGATCTACGGCCGAATCGTCCTCTTTGTGCAATTCCCGCAGGCATCCCTGATTCGACCTACGCGAATCACGAAAATATTTGTTGTGGGCGACTTATTCGCCTTCCTGCTTCAGGCAGCCGGCGGCGGCATGATGGCCATCGATAACCTCGCCAACCTGGGCCAGAAGATCGCCCTTGTTGGTCTCTTCATCCAGATTCTATTCTTCGGGCTTTTCCTTATCGTCTCCATTATCTTCCTCAAGCGTATGCGAGCCCCCGGTGTTGGCAACCCCATATACCATGGCAAGCACACCTGGCAGGCCCTTTTCTACATCCTTCTGGTGGCCTCAGCGGTTACTCTTGGCCGGTGCATTTTCCGCGTGATAGAATTTTCCCAGGGGCATAACGGGGCGATAGAATCGAACGAGTTGCTTGTATACCTCTTCGATGCGCTCCCCATGGCGGCAGTCCAGATCCTTTTCCATTTTGTGCACGCGGGAGATGTGTTTGGCAATCAGGCACGTTTCACCAAAATTGACGACGATCAAGTGCCTCTCACCAGGTTCTGATATGCCCTACTGGATTAGAAACTTGAAATTAGAATCCTGTATTTGTATTGTGTCTGACACTGCTTAAATAGATAGAACCAGGCGATAGCGAGGACTTATAATTTTTATTAGAATACTATTAGTTACTATTTTCTAGATAAAAATATATATTTAGTAGTTTTATTAATTTCTATAATCTATTTTTAATATTAGTATACTACTTCTACCTAAATAATAGAGCTAAGTTTTAGACTTAGATTATTTAACTTAAGTTAATAGATAGGTAAAAAAAAAATATTAGTCAAAGCTAGATTACTAGTAGTCTTACTAACTTTCTAGAATATATAATTTATTTTTTTTAAGAGTTTGTAGATTCTTATATTTATAGTATTACTATATAGATTAGATACTTAGCTTAATGATAATCTTATGGTTCTGGTTAAGATTTAAAGAAGTAGTACTCCTAAAGTTACTAGAATTATAAGATAACTAGTAGTAAACTAGTAGTAGTATCTCTCTAGTAATATCTATATAAATCTAGATTCTTATAGATAATATATAACAGTTATTTATAGCTATTTTTTTTCTATCTAATTAATAAACTTTTAGAGATTAGTAGTAATAACTATTTATTTTTAATCTAAGAAATGTTTTAGGAAACTATTATAGAGATTTTTATTAAAATAAATATAATCTAGAATAGCTTTTAGAATCTTATATTTAGATCTAATTATATTAAGTATATTTACTGTATTAATATAAGTATTTATAATATGATTATACTTAATAGTAGAGTTTTCTTATAATATAACTAAAACTAGCTATTCTTTTAATAGTAGTACTATATTGATTAAAATTAGTATTAATTAATTAGGTAGGCTATTATAAGAAACTTACTTAAATTTAGTACTAAATAAGTCACTATATATATCTCCTCTACCAGCCCTCTCGCCGTCTCAGCAGACATCACGCCTTCTGAAGTGCACATAATCACGTCCAGAGAAGATTTCCTTGGGCTTGCGATAATCCATATTCCACTGGCGGGAATGAAATGCGCCCATCCGGCGAAAGCGGTCTTTGTTCCCGGCAGACGAAGACCCGGGGTCCGTTCTAGATTCTGATGCTGAACCACGCAGGAAAAGCGGGTGTCAACTGGCCAGTCGGTGCTCTGTTTGAAGATCTCCGAAGAATCAAGGTAGTCGTAGGCCAGGGTGGAGACGCTTTGGGCTTGGACGTGCTGCAGGAGTTCATGGGCTGTACATGATTTCTGGAGTGTTACCCGCAAGGGGATGAAGTTTAGACACGCGCCGAGGACCTTATCGATATTGGGGAGGGGCAAATTGCCTGGAGCTTTCTTTCTGCCTCGGTTGTTGAGGCGCGCTTCTTCTCCCCCATAGCCATGCGATATTCACTGCGCTTGAGGTCTGACATGGCTACACGGCGTCCCGTAACGCTTTGCGGTCGACCTTGCCCGTCGCCCCTTGGGGCAGTCTGGAAACAGGAATAATCAAAGAAGAAATCATGAATCCCGGGATGCGGCCACGGAGCTCAGCGGTTGCTGTGGCGCACCGTTTGCGAACTTCGGCAGACGAAGGTAAGAAGTAACTGTCTGGTATTTCCGCTTCATCTACAGCACGATGAACGAATGCAGCTAGAGATGGTCTTTTGCGTTCGCTATAAAACCACATACTCGCGGAATATCTTGTCTCATCAAACTCTCCCAGTCAAAACGCAACAAGATGATGACGATTAATTTATATACATTGACTGGTCTTCCTTTCCTATCTATTTCTACACCCTTAGTAATCGGTGTTGACCCTTCTCAGCACTAGTGGAGGGAGTTTAGCCGCAGTATCTCTTGGACAGACTTAAAAGACCTGATAACCGCGCCTTATGCCATATCAATGTGAAAACATAGTGAGAAATATCTTGCGAAACCGACCGGATGAATTCGTGGAAACGGTAATATATTGGCAAAACGTACAGTTGATCCTCGGAGCTAAAGAGAATCCCCTCGCCTTGGTAGAGAACTCACCGGGGGCCTTAGTCACCTATAGTGCAGTGTTGAACGCAGACCTATCAAAGTCTGTGACTGGCAGTAACAGTGATATGGCATCCCCCTGAAAAACAGCACTTTCCACTGTCTGGAGTGGGAGTCGCCACTGACAGAACTAGTGGTCTCCTGCAAAATGAGTGCAAGTGGTTCCATCGATCGAATCTCGCCTTCGTTATACGTTCGGTAATTGGTTCGCAATCATCTAGGGTTCCCGTAGAATCGAACTGGTCTGCCGAAACGATATCCATCGCTGGGCTCTCTTGATCACAAGAAGCCCCGTGGACCCGTCCTGCATTCTCTCTTACCTATACTGTTGACCCACCTGAAGCGAGGGACTACCCCCTTTATAGGTCTGCACAATGGACTTCCACAAGGTCGTCGGTGTCAACACCCACGTGCACCCTAGTTTCGGTTGATATAACTTGAGCGCATTGGAGATTTATTACAGAGATAAAGAAAATTTGTTAGGGGAGCGGAAGTCTTGCGACCTCAGACTCTGCTTTCCATTGATCCCCCAGTGGCTTTATTGTCGCAGTATTCGTCGACAGAGCTCGGGATCAGGAGAGCATGGTAGCGATGGTGGTTTTTCCATTCATGCCGTCTTTTAACTTAACTAAGACCCTCTACTTTACGACGAATAACAATCGCTCGGTGACCTTCGGTAACCTTCGGGAATCATGATGCTGATAGAGTACGTCGATTCACTAATGTAGCTGGGAACTGCTTCCTGGTAAAGCCGCAATCCCATGACCACCCCTCTAATAGTCCGATGATTCTTTCTGCACGATTCAAGGCGCCCTCTGACACACGCTGGATCCATCTCCCGTGGTCGAAGTACGGGGATCACCAAAGACTGAAACTGTTTGGTTGTCCAGCGCTATTTGGCTTATGAGTAGCATAGTTTTCATTCCCTCATACTAGCATTATACTTCAAAACCAGCTATAGCATGATCAAATAAGATACACAAGCGCTTGATCTTGGTCATCCCACATAAAGAACTAGGTCCCAGTGGTAAAACCTTTTCGAAAGATTCATTATAAAGGATCACATTCCGCTGGATAATGCTGGTCGGTCTTGATAAAAACGGCATTGGCCATGCTATTCATCCCAATGATGGAACTGTGGAGTAAATATCAAACAGTAAGCATCATCGTATGGGGACGTAGAATGACTACAGCCTTTAGAGTATCGGTGATACTATGTTCGTGTTAGTTGAAAGTCCTTGTTTGTGGCATCTCCCTCAGGAGGCATTCGTACCACCGCTTAGGGTCTACATATAAAATATTATTCGGTTCGTTTCAATTATCGAGAGAAACTCCAAAATACATTTTGAAACCCTAAATTCCCTCGTCGGAATCTCCCCGCCCAAACGGAGTCAATCACCAAGATCTCGATGAAAGTGAACACCAAGCTTCCCTCAAAGAAGAGACTATGGTATGTCCACGCGTTCCTTGGGTCTAGGTCAACAGTCTGACATACGATGACCCAGGGAAGTACATAGAATATATTTGAGATGAGTGATTGTGCGAGGTACCAGGAGGTGCAGGTTGCAAGGAGGATAGCTGTGGCTGGGTTGAGACTACGTAGAGAATGTAGCACCTATATTACTCTGGATAGGCCTTACAACAAGTGGAGCGGGGACGGAAGATATACCAGTCAATAGTATGCCACACACGTGCTACAATTTTTGAAACCGGCACCGACCGGCTAAGCCAAAATGCGAAAGACTCGCACCCATATAAGGACATTACCAGTAGAAGAGGAATCTCAAAAACTAAGAACTATGACCACTGAGAGGAATGCTGGTCGGGTAACCACTACGACGCATTAGTGTCCTGACATAGCAATGACACCAGATACGAGCCAAAGGTATAACGCGTTACGAATAGCCGACTCGATAAGCACAGCAGACCCTGGCTTAAACAGGACGAGAAACCCACGGATAGATGGTGCCTCAGCCTTCCTCTTGCGGCGTGTAGTCATGACAAAACACGAGAGGCCAGAAAAGGCCGCGATCCTATCACAAGCAAGGCGTACCCCAGCTTGCATATTGACAGTTAGCACCCACTCGCCGACGTGGAACTTAGAAATTACTAAAAGGTCAAGGAAAATATTCACCGCTACTTTGACAGAGCCGATCACGAGTGGAACGTCTGGCTTATCCATCGCGCGTGTTGCGTTGGGAACAGCAACTTCGACCGCAGAACTCAGAGCAGAAAAGGCGCTGATACGGACGTACGTTATACTTGCCTCTTGGACTTCATGTGGAACGAATTTAGATGAAAACTCTCGTGCAGCACCCAGAAATACGATGCTCAGTACCGCCCCCAGAAAGGCTTGGACTATCAATAGAGTGTGCGCAAGCCCTAAGCGAGCTTTAATGGTTCGTGCTTCCTTCTTGGACGGAGTAGTATATCAGGAGAGTACTCCGGAGCATATAGGACCTCGGGCGATAATGACACATGCCTGGTGCCTGGCGCTTAAGCAAGGCGGCACAGACCACCATACCTTATGGTATTCAGAGGCGGACGAGGTACAGAGAAGCGACAAGGTAGGACAATTCCACGGACCGTGCATGTCCTTGGTGACCCTGGCGAGGAGTGTCTCCATGTGTCAGATGCAAGAGCTTCGATCAACTTCATCCCCCCCGCCTACTGACAATGGAGCTATAGCTATGCTATTATAGTTGGTTGCCTTTCCAACCTTCAGCCAAGTCCGGGGAACTCCCCGATGAAGGCCTCAACGGAGGACGGAGAGGATAGTCGATTGAGCTTATGCCGAGAGTACTATACCATCTTCATCGGTGTCGTCGTCAGTACCACCAAGTTCATCGTCACCGTCGGGACTCTCCAGTTCTCCAACACCGCCAAGCCTCGCCCCCAGATGAATCCTTCTCAAACAAGACCGCTGCCCCGTATTCTTGGTCTTTTGGGATGCTTCTCGTGGCGAGCTCCGATCGTGGCGGATCACGTTTGGAAAGCCACAGCAGGGCGGTCGCCAATGAAGCGGTGGTGCGCACGGGTGAAGGGAAGCAGACGGGAGAAGGAAGTGTTGGCATTATCAATGGATGGCGCTGGGGGGAGGGGAAGAAGCTCGGTAGCGCCACGATCATCTCTGTCTCGTAGGGATAGTAAGCAGAGAAGTGAGAGGGACCGGGAATTAAGGTTAGTGCAAGTCAAGCAGCCCACCCAGATCGGGTTGGCGCAACTAACCCAGCCGGGCATTGAAGTGTCTAACGTCTTATGGAATCTGGCTGGAATGGACACAGACTCCGCCCGCTATCAGTGGTATCCCCCCCACATTGAGCAGATCTAGCTCGCTCTGAGTAATGCGATGACTACTATCTGGGGGTTGGTGCGGACCCGAGACAGCACTGCAGCTGCTTGCGCGCAACAAGAGCTCCATATCAACCTCTGTTAACCGCCCAGGCAGGATAAGGGCTTGTCCGGGGACGCAGCAGGCCGCCTGCTTGGCTCTCGGACGGCCAAGCCTCGATCCAAGGTCGTGAGGAGTTCGGCGGTGCCCGTCTGGGCGCTGATAAGACTGGGTTTGGAACTGGCCTCGTGCAGCAGTGAGGCTTCTTATCCAGACTCCACCGCCAAGAGCTGTTGGACGAGGGACCTACCATACGGGCCCGACGGCGTGCTAGCCGAGACCCCGACGCAGCCAACGGTGCCCTAAACTCCTGGCGCCCAGAGATAGACACTATGGCATTATTCGATTCATCCACCTCATTCCCTCACGGTACCCTCGAAACCGCTGATAATAGCTGCTCTGTCGCTGTCGTCCTCCTGGCCCGGACAATGCCGTCGTTTATAACCCGCCTCCACGCCCGCCTCGGTCTTGGGTTGTACTTCCCCCGCATTCCACCTGGCTCCTTCGCGGCTATTGCTTCGTGATCCCCCCCGCCTGTCTAGCTGGGTGTTGTGACCGATTGCCGCGCCGTCGATCGATCCCAGCGGTTTGGTATATATTGCCGGGCTGTTTCCCGCATTTTCTGCCTCGACATCCCGGGTGGAGGCTATTTATCCATCGACGGATACATTAGTTTGACATTAGACTCAGCTCAAGTTTACTACCCCTCGTCCGCCTCACCATGGATGGCCCTGATCAAATTGGCCCGGACTACCGTCCCAAGCGCACCCTGGCGGATCGTGGCCGCCGCATCGTCAAGACCTTGACCACCCGTGAGGGCCTCTTTGGCGACTATGACTACGCTTTCCTCTTCACGCCGCGCATCCCCTTCATCACCAAGGGCCACAGCACCGCCCCGTTCTTCGGCCTCGACGACAAGGTGCCTGTCTTTTTGGCCCTGCTGCTCGGCCTACAGCACTCCCTGGCCATGCTGGCGGGTGTGATTGCGCCTCCGCTCATCCTCGGTGGCAGCGGCGGCGTGGGCTTTGTCGGTGCCCAGTATCAGTATCTCGTCTCCACCTCGCTGATCGTCTCGGGTCTGCTGTCGGCGGTGCAGATGGCCCGCTTCCACGTCCACAAGACCCGCTACTACATCGGCACCGGGCTCATCTCCGTCGTCGGCACCTCCTTTGCAACCATTACCGTCGCGACCGGCACCTTCGCCCAGATGTACCAGACCGGCTACTGTCCGCTGGATGACAACGGCAACCGCCTGCCCTGCCCCAAGGGCTACGGTGCGCTGCTGGGCACCTCCTGTCTCTGCGCGCTGCTCGAGATCGGCCTCTCCTTTTTAAGCCCGCGCGTGCTCCGCAAGGTGTTCCCGCCGCTGGTGACCGGCCCCACGGTGCTGCTCATCGGAGTGCATCTCATCGAGAGCGGCATCAAAGACTGGGCCGGTGGCTCTGGCGCCTGCGGTGAGAACCCGGCGGCACAAATGCTCTGTCCCAGCCCCGACGCCCCGCGGCCCCTCCCCTGGGGCAGCGCTGAGTTCATCGGACTAGGCTTCCTCGTCTTCGCGACGATTATTCTGTGTGAACGCTTCGGCTCACCTATCATGAAGTCGTGCGCCGTCGTTATCGGCTTACTGGTGGGCTGTATCGTCGCCGGCGCGTGCGGCTACTTTGACCAGTCCGGCATCGACGCCGCCCCTGTGGTCTCCTTTATCTGGGTGGAAACGTTCCCGCTCTCCCTCTATCCACCCCTTATCCTCCCCTTGCTGGCCGTCTATATCGTCATCATGATGGAGTCCATCGGCGATATCACCGCCACCTGCGACGTGTCCCAGGTGGAGGTCGAGGGGCCCAGCTTCGACACGCGCATCCAGGGCGGCGTGCTGGGCAACGGACTAACCTGTCTGATTGCTGGTCTGGCCACCATCACGCCCATGTCTGTCTTTGCCCAGAATAACGGCGTCATTGCCCTGACCAAGTGTGCTAACCGCAAGGCCGGTTTCTGCTGCTGCATGTTTCTTGTCCTTATGGGTATCTTTACTAAGTTCGCCGCCGCCCTTATCGCCATCCCTAAGCCTGTCCTCGGCGGTATGACTACCTTCCTCTTCTCCTCTGTCGCTATCTCCGGCGTCCGCATTATCTCGACCATCCCCTTTACCCGTCGCAACCGCTTCATCCTCACCGCCTCCTTCGCCATCGGAATGGCCGCCACTCTCGTCCCGGAGTGGTTTAAGTACTTCTTCACCTACAGCGGGGACAACCACGCCCTGCAGGGTCTGCTCGACGCCGTCGTCCTCGTCATGACCAACGGTTTCGCCGTCACCGCCGTGCTGGGCCTGATCCTCAACATATGTCTACCGGAAGACCCAGCCGAGGAGGCCGCCCTGCTGGGCTTGCCGTCAAATAACGCCGGCGAGACCAGCGTCACTGAGAGCCCGGATTCCTCCACCCATTTCAAGACGGATCCGGATCCCCCGGCGCCCAACACCAAGGAAGGGGGTGATCGCAGCCCCGGGCGTGTATAATACACCTACCTACCTACCTGCCTACCTACCTCCCTTCGTTTACGACTTCTACTCCATCCATTCATGAGTTGGTTTCTCGGTTGGGTTAGGCTAGTTGGCTTCTCGATTGGTTCCGTCCGCGGGTCTGTTGAGGCTAACGGTCACGTCATGAGGATATCTCCCTACCTAACTACCTACGTACATATATCTTGATTTTACACTATCTCATGCGTTAGCTTCTCGGTTCGGTTAGGCTGCTTGCACGTTTGATCCCGTGCGTGGTCTCTTGAAGCTGGCGTTAATGTCATGAAGATACCCTCTTTTATCTATCGTTGCTTTTATTCCATCGTAGAGGCCTATGAGTCCCGGTGTTGTTTGTATGTACTTATACGAATCGGATCTTTTATGCAACCGTAACCCTAAAATCAGCGAGCGGGACCAGGCCGTGATTTACTTCGGGATTTTAGCTCCAGTTCTGGTTCTGGTTCTGGGTATCTACAATAATAGCAGCAGTACTAGTTAGTAGATTATGCTGCTGCTTATAGTATTCCATGTATTTTAGGAGATCTTCTAGTAGTGCAGTAAGGGTTGTCAGCAGACTGAATTTAAAGGGGCCTGGAGCAGGGGTTAGCAGGAGAGAGAAGAGTTAGGTTGGCTTAGCTATATAAAAATAGTCCTAGTATAGTTAAGGATAAGAAATACTCTTTAACATGGCGAGACTTATATTAAGGTATTACTTACTGGCTGGTCCGTCCAGGACATTTCTACAGATTGCGTTGGTGGGATGGAGGGTTTCTGGACCGTGAGCATTAACAGGCGCTTCTTATGGTGTTAGTCCTGGAGGGACTTGGCGGATTAAATCCTTTCATAATAACTTCTTCGTACAATAAACATCCCCAAAATCCAACACGACGACCCGAAACAAGTCAAGTTGTGATTAAACTGGTCAGCATCGATTTGACTGGCGTTATTCTTATCTGCCAGCGATGGAGATGCAGCTTCGACTTGACGCCAAGTACCTATCTTATTTTCATAAGCTAATAGCGGCTGCAAGCTTCCTACCCACAGGGACCGTGCCATCAAATGTGCCCTTACTGGCGGGAAACAAGGATTCCTTAGTCCGGCTGGGCCAGCATGGCGAGACCTGAATTGATCGGAGGCGAACCTGATCACGCACTAGAGATTGTTGCTACAATATTTTATCTCCTCGTGAAAATGCGCCATGGAGGCCACAACCATATATAACCGCATTGGATGGGGGGTATCTGATTCATTATTGACGATGGTCATCTCGTGCATATGCCTCAATCTCAATCGTCATCCCATTCAATGCTAGCTCCTTGACTCCTACACACGTCAAGACAGGCTGATGATTTGGCGTCCACCTGCAGAGATTCTGCGGCAGGACCCGACAACCTCGTCGCTCGTGTCAAGAACGTAGATGTGAACTCGGTACACCTGGTCCCAACCCTTGCCTCCCGCATCCTTGAGCGCCAGCTCGACATTGGAAAACGCTTGCTTGAACTCATTTGACAAATCGGCATGAACTTCGCGGGTGTTTGGGTCCCAGCGGCCTGTGACCCGTCAGGGAGAA
Organism: Aspergillus sp. MA 6041; assembly: GCA_025768905.1. NCBI lineage: Eukaryota > Fungi > Ascomycota > Eurotiomycetes > Eurotiales > Aspergillaceae > Aspergillus > Aspergillus sp. MA 6041. Next base: position 9,642 of record JAMFNV010000002.1, on the reverse strand, counting down.
GAGCTTGAGCAAAGGCGGACGACGTACCCTGGCCAGCGATCTCGATACGATCGCCAATACGCACGGCCTGGCTGTATGACAGGACCTCGCGCGTGTGTTCGCCGAAGCCTTTGTAGTTGGAATATTCGAGGTGAGACATGATTCCGTGACCGAAAAGGGTTAGAGCTGGGATTATAGAGCTGGGATTTGAGCTTCTTGGGTGAGGGAGAAGAGTGTCTGTCCTTCAAGGTCTTGAGTGTAACTTGTATGAATGGTATGTGAGCTACACCGACAAGCTCCCAATTTATATACTTTAATTCCAAGGTAGCGCGCTGACTGCTTTGAAATCCAGCTTGATGAATAAACGAGCGATGGGGTTTATTCTCATGTTTATGACTCCCAATGCTTGGCTGGATAAGCTCGAGATGACACGAAGCACGGTACGAGACAAAGTTAGGCGTCTGATTTCTTACGATGTCCGCTCAGCCTCCGACAAGTAACATCCCAGCCGGGGCTGAGTAGAGACCGATGGAACGCCAAGGAGAGACAAGTGGCCATGCTTTGATACATGAATCGAGTCAGCACCTCAGGCTGGAGTCGATGTCTACCTTGACTTGTTGAGACACCGATCACCGTCGCTGCATGATAGGCTTCTTCAATTGGGGGTTTGTGCCGACATACATCAGTCTCGAGTCCAGTCAGATATGATCATTCTAAACAAGGTAGCTTGCCTTGCAACATTATATCTAGTCAAGTAACTAAGTGGTGCCGGTGAATTGCTCCTTACGGGTTCCCACGCCTATCTACAAACAAAATATCTTCTTGCTGCTTAATTCCCATTTCCCTTCAGATCTACTATCATAATTGTCAGTATTCTCAGCCCCCTTCCCCTTATTCTGGCCGAATATTGCGGCATTTTCGCTCTTAGATCAGCCAGTTAATGACCTGCACCTTGCCACCTTCAATCCTTCATTCCGCACAGCTGATTGATTAGGGCAGGGATAGACTGCAGGATCTTGTATATATCAAAATGAAGGACACAGCGGGGTGGAGGTGTATCAGGGATAGAGTTTCAATAACCAAGACGGACCTCGGCAAAGCGGCTTAGCTCGAGCCCGAGGATCCGCGGCGTGGTCAGTTATCATCCTCTTCCTCTTCTTTTATTTCTCTCCTCGTAGCTTCAATCACGACCGTCAAAGACACCTGCCATGCCAGCAATTGCCCCATCGGAGCCGCCGAGCTTCGTTCAGGCGCTGCACCTGGAGCAATTGCCCACTGCGGGCGAACGATACATGAGCACCTTCCCCGCGCTATCGTACGACTATGCGCCCGGGAAACCCCTGAGCGTCAATCGCTCCTACGGAGGACACGCTTTCGCACAGGCTATCTGGGCAGCCAGCTTGGGGATCCGAGAGTCCGGTCTTCGCATCCATGAAGCCAATGGCTACTGGACGCTGGCAGGCTACGCCAACCGGCCATTCATCTACGAAGTCAAAACACTATCAATAACGCGGTCGTTTGCTCTGCGCGAGGTGATTGCTCGCCAGCCAACGACCCCTTCGGATGAGTGCCCGTTCCCAAAAGCAGACGGTGATAAGGAACTTGGTCCGATCGCATTCGCCCTCACCTGCTCCTTCAAGCAACGAGAAAGCGGACCAGCATACTGGCTGAAGTTTGATGCCGACATGTATGGCGATCTTCTACACGAAAATCCCAGTTCATATCCGCAGGATGTCTACTTCAAGGGACCCAACGGGGTCGGTTCAATCAGGCTCGCCGACTTTCCAAGTATTGACATCCGAACTCCCGATTTGCAGGAGCACAGCGACCGAAACCCAGGAACTTCCCACAGACGCTTACATATGTATCGTGCTTCGGAGCCATTAGACCTCGATCCAAATCTAGTGGCAGCTCTCCACGCATACGTCTCTGATCGGGCGGGTTTGAGCGTCCTGCTGCATGCCTTTGGAGCCACTGACCTGGGCATCTCCGGCAGCCTCAGCCATAAAATCCTTTTTCATGTCAGTCCGGAAGAGATGGCTGTTAATAACAGGACGTGGTTCACCCAGGAGATGTCCAGCAGTCGTGGCGGAGAGGGACGAGGGGCTATCGACAGTCGCATCTGGAGTCCGTCGGGGGAGCTGGTGGCAACCACCATCCAGGACGCCCTCTTTCGTCAGCCCAAGGCGAAGCTGGCTTAAGAGTATACTTGAGAGAAATAGAATGATGCTGGTTGTATGCATCCCATCCCCGTCTCGTGTTTGGTATGAAACAATGGCTCATCTGGAGATATACATATTCAGGGCACGTAGTTTAAACACGATATTTGTAGTCCACAGCCAATCTAGCTACTTTCAAACTCAATTGAGGCTACCCCACACCACTGAACAAGCCTGTTAGGCATCAAATATGCTTATCAGCTACCCCCACCCCGAGCCCTCTCTCCCCTTAACAAAACACATCAACGGCTTCTTCTCCCACAACATAAAATATCTCTGCTGCTCCCACCCAGTAGCACTATCCGGGCAAAGGCTAGTGGGCAGATTCATGGTGATGGAGCACTACTAATCCTAGTCTAATCTAGGTATTTCTATTATAGATAGATAATCCTTACTTTACATTTAGAATATCAGCATTTGCCTTCCCACTCTCCTTCAGAAACAAAATATCTTACAATTCTTCCTTAAAAATTCTTACTGTTAGGCGACACCCTCAGCAAGCAATTAAAATCGGGCTCTCTTTCTAATAAGAAAGAGCAATCTTCGGTTTTTTCCAGGACAATTAGGCAGAGAAGTGAGATTAAGATAGGGGAAGCACAGATATTACTGACACTTTACCATACAGGAACCTTTAATACTCAGCAGCTGCCGATGTCTAACTGCAGATGGGAAAGTAACTAAAATGCAGAGAATGCCGAGCTCGATCATGGACCGAAGCCAGTGTCATGGTTAAGCTCGACCGACATGGAGGACACGTGTTGACTGTTGGATCGGTGTCATAGCATCCTGCCGATAACGCCTTTACATTTTCCTCTAATTCTACATTTCACTCATTATGGAAGACCATCGCAGGTATAAAAAGAGAGGAAAGCAACGCTCTTTGTATCTTGTTAGCATTTTCTGCATCATCTTCCTTGCTACGCGACCGATACTTTGCAGGACCCTTGGTAGCACGAACTCAAAGTCGAACAATTTGGAGTATGATTCGAATATTCATGAAAAATGTGCTCTAGGCAACCCACTACCAGAATCATTTGCTGGACAAGAGAGAAAGCCACCCGCAAAAGTGGCCATCATCGGTATGTCAACTCAATCCCCACTACTGAGCCCATTTAACCTGCAAAGGCGGAGGTATCGCCGGGCTATCTACTGCATATTTCCTGCAGAATGACGAAAGACTAGGGAATTCCACCCAATTCGCAATATTTGAACGAGAGGCTCGACTAGGCGGGCGGATACGTACTGCTAAGGTGTACGGGACTGGCTCAGAGGTTGACACCGGTGGACACACCTTCGACAGGGATGACGATTTGATAAGCGAACTTGCTCACACAATAAATGTTGATACCGTCAAGGTGAGAAACCTTTATCAGTATGAAGACCATAGATTCCGAATCGCAGAAGCACCTGGCGCGTTAGATCGGGCCAGTCTCTGGGACGGTCAAAACCTCATGATCAATGTGGCGGATGAGCCACCTCTTAACTGGCCTTCCTTGAGACGAATTTTGAGACAGGATGGCCTAAAGCCTCGCTTCTGGATAAACCTCGGCCGTACACTTTGGAAAGCAGCTACTGACGAGGAATTACGAACCTCCCTCGATTGGGCTGTGTATGACAACCTCCAGACATACCTAGAAATGATCGTGTGGGCAGCTGCATGGGCACGACCAGGACCACATGAAGCAGATCTAAGGCACTTCGCAGACGCACATAGGATCAGCTTGAAACCACAAAACTTCACCATGTATGGAAATGGGCATCTCCTATCGCAGCTAGCTAGTCATCTTGGCCGTGATAATTCCTTTTCGCTGAAGCTGGGATCTACCGTGACACGGATTGAGAGGCATCAAGATTTCAATGTCTATTGGACTCAGGATTCCGATTCGGGGCTGGAGGTTACATACTCTGAGAGATTTGACTATGTGATCATTGCGGCTCCTTTCTTTCACAGCCATATTAAAATACATCCCGCTCCATCCGCTGTTCCCCAAGAAGTCGAATATCAGCCTCTACACGTCACGCACTTCATTTCCCGAACTGCGTTGGATCCTCAAGCCTTCCATCTTCCGCTTAAAACCGAAGTTCCTTCGACGATCTGGAATACAGAGAAATCGACTGGAGATGATAATTCTCCCGCTCCTCCTTTTATTTCGATTGTCCAAGAGTCTAGTCCTATGTGTTCAGGCTGCGTATGTAGCTCAGAACCCATATATAGAGTCATTTCCAAAGAGAACTTCTCAGACTCTGACGTTGCTACTTTATTCAGCAAGAATGGCAAGCCTCGAAAAGAAGTTACATTTCCAGATCAGTGTTGTGGGAAGCTAAAGCAATTTGAGGGGTACGCGATTGGCGAAGAACCAGCATGGGAGGACGAGGACGAGGAGGTGCGTTGGCCAGGCTGTGTGTACAACCCAGATATTAGGTGGATCCATCGAGAGTTTTGGTCCAAGGGTATGCCTGTTATTCAGGGGAACATGCCATTGGGTGAAAGAGTTGAGCAGATGGAGTTGGCACCGAATTTGTTCTACGTTTCTGGATTCGAGGGTCAGGAGGGCGCCTCCATATCAGCAAGTGTTCGGAACGCGAGGAAAGCGAGTAACTTGTTGACTGAAAGGTACGGCCATCACCACAACGCTATTAAATCTTCCCATTCTATTCATTGCGGTTTTGGGTAATATATTGCCTATACATAGCTAGTTTAAAAACATAAGCCTCGGGACAGAATCATACCAGTTCCTCCTGCGAGAGATTCCATTGGCTATTGGAGTTGAAAATCGAGATAGATCTGCCGTTATGATCTAGTATCACCCGGACTGGCGCCCACTCCATGCTTTTTGTTAGCTGCAGTGACTAGCCTGTCCTGCTATTCAATTATAGGTATATCTACCTCTGCCTGACCTTCTCTACCTATATTACGCACGCCCTTGGATGGGGCGCGTAAGCAAATGGTCTCTCACTCAATAGACCACTGGCACCAGTACTCCCCAGCAATGTTCAATTGACCCAGCCGATCCGACTGCAAGTTGGCCATGGTGACCTTTTCGCCTCTGATCGTCCAGCTCTCCACATCAAAAAAAAGGTCGTACAACTAGGCCACGGTAATCTTAAGCCACGGCAATTTTAGGCCAAGGTAATTTTAGGCCATGGTAATTTTAGGCCGCGATAATATTATTCCCGTTCGGTGTTATCACGGATTTAAGATCCTTCCCTTCGAGATTCAAAATACCTGTGAAGGATCCAGGACGGCGGCAAGGAAACCAATTTCATTGGAGGGCGCTAGATTCTGCGCACAAAAAACGATTAGTATTTATGGAAGAGAGAAAAACGTCTTTTAACCGCTGAGTTCAAAAGTGTGGCCTCCAGAAGTGTAGCCATCGGGGCTAATGATTTGGTCTTTTATGTATATGTATAGAGTAGTATTTTGTACTTGTTTTTAAAATATAAATTCTAGCGATTCCCTCAAACTAAAAGCATCTGATAAAATGAAATTCGACACGATAAAATCTATGTAAACTAAAACAGGTACGCGGCGGCAGAAATTACTAAAAATTTTAGTGGCAAGCAAAAAAATGATTTAGTAAAAGTGAGATTGTTGTAAAATCAGCTTATGGAAAGAGTCATCCGAGTACAGCAAGATGTACGGAGCTGACATCTATTTAGGTATATATATTAAGGAAAGTGGCCGAGTATATATTTTTTCCGCCGACCCTTCAGGTTTCTGGGCCTTTATGGGAGCGCAACTGGTGAGTGCCCCGGTTATATATATTCTTTCACTTGACTGATTCGCCTAGGACTCATATTACCCAACACCAAATCAAATCACTGATAAAGACATTGCCAGACCGAAAAATCAAGACTTGGCTAGCAGTCTATGAAAGAACCAATGCTGTCACAAATTTCAGTACAACTTGCATCAATAGCGCAGCCACTAAAGCACTGCCAGAATCGAATCCCAACTGCCCAGCAGACTAACCATAACACTTCTGACTCTGGGTTTCGCCATGTAAAATTGCACTGATTGTCTAGTGCCCTAGCAAAGCCCCGGAGGCTTCTGCAAAATCATCGTACACTTGTAGACTGGTAGATTAATTATATATATTTCTACCACGCTATCTTGGGTAATAGCATGTCGTACCTGAGCTATATAGCCAGTTAAGTAACAAAGTACGATCATTTGCAAGATTGGACGTAATGGTCATACCGAAGGGCCCATCAGACTCTGATTCTTGGTAGACTACATAGCATTGAATCTATATATTTATGCCTAGACGGCGCATTGGTGCCTCAGGCAGGAAGCACGAGTCCCAACTTGTCAGCGCTTGTTTTCCCTCAGCAGCAACAGCAACCCCCTCATCGACCATGGATATCCACACCAGACTAGCGGACGTCCGGCAAATGCCAATAAACTACCAAAATCTCGGACTGTCAGACTGGTCTAATATCGAGCCCCTCTTCGACAAAGCCATCAACAACCCTGCTGAGGTTACCCCCGAAGAAAAACACAAAATCGCGCAATGGCCATCCCATGAGGAAATGGACGCGCAGTGCCAGAAGCAATTCAATCGCTCTATTGATGACTTACTTCAGGCCGCTGCCACGGATCGGGACTCTCTTAACCACCCCGAGGCCAGACTGATTCGTCAGGGATTCCACGGGATAGACCTGCTGGCCTACACGGAGCGTGAGGCCGTGGCCAGGAGACGCGAGCGTTTTGAGAAGCCACTGTGGGATAAGTACCAGAAGGCCTTGGCCTCTGTCCTGTTGCCAGTGGAATTGCAGGCCTGGAATGCTGTTGCTGATTCTAGGTGGTTCAATGAGAAAGGGGCAAGCCTGCAGAAGCAGATACATAACCCATTCGTCGACAGTGGTCCCGCGCCATGGGTTCAGAGAATTATCGACCAGGGAGATAGCAAGGCCTGGGGATATGCTATATATTGCTCGGGACTGGGCAGAAGTGAAGCATGGCAGAACTTTCAAAGCTACTTCGACCAGAGGGTCTCCCTCGTTCCTTCTCTGGGTGCTGGGTCTGACCAAATCCGGAGTACCAAATTGACTGAGTTCCTCAATTACGAGGAACCAGAGGACGATCTAACTTTTTACGACAGTAGGTTAAGCAAGACCAATCCCTCCGCATACCCTTCCCACTAACAATAGTTAACAGAAAGTTCCGAGACCTTCGAGACAAAGGCCGCCTGAGCCCCGGCCTTCTCTCTCACGTCTTCCTCTACGCCACATCGCAGTCGCGTGACTCCTGGAAGCTGGAGGGGCGCTATTTCCCTTGGATATAGGCTGTTGATCCGGATTGGCCGCTAGATGGGGCGGATGAAGATGGTTATGACGGGCATGTTCCCGTTAGCTGGGGTATTGCCTATGACAAGCTCTATAACTTGATGTCAATGACGCGTTTTTCGCTTAAGGATATATGGCAGGACTTGAATCAGATGCGCAAGGTGATGACGGACGAGCCGCAGCCCGGCTGGGTATTTACTAAACTGCGATAGCTGGAGCAGCTCGTGTAATTTCGCTGGCAACTAATGATTCTCTCGCACAAGCCTTATGATAAGGCGGGCAGGTAAGTGTACAATCACCCACCAAGCCATCCCACATTTGCAGGTTGCATAGGATATCGCCTGGGAGCTCCACTGTCCCATTGGCATCGAGAATATCGAGAACGTCATCAACAATGTCCATCAGAGATACTGTCTTCAGATGGTGATATGCTTCTGTTACGACACCGTCCCACATAGCTTTTGCCATTTCATACATTTTGGAGAATATACTCGATTGCTAGGCGAATATAATTGTCGAAAGAACTTTAAGAGGCTGGTGTGGTGCTCCTGCAATGGAACCTTCACGAAAGTACGCAAAGCTCAGCCGGTATATGGGGTAGGTTCGCGGCTTGTTTGCGCGAGCTATTCCGCGGTGGCTGACGGCAACTAGAGAATGCCCAAGAAACTTTTGATATGGCTCTCGAACATGGATGAAATGTTGCGCAATGTCATAATCGAAAGGACAAGCTAAATAATTCGCTTCGGCAATGGTACTGGGCCATTCAATAATGATGACAATAAAAATCGTAAACAGAAATTATCGTGCACCGCGCCTGACAGCATATCCACATGTGTATAAAAGTAATCCTAAGCTTTCTACTGATTTCTAACTTATAGCATCCTTGCTGGTAACTGTTCTTATATTAAAGAACCTCCCTCCTCTGGAACCGGAAGCCTTTCGGCGCATCCAGGACCCGGTGAATACCGAATGACTGTATAGTATCTTTTATAGTATCAAAATCCTGTAGTATGATTAGTGCTTCTATAGACGTATTATCTGACCTATAGCTAAACAGGTTTAGTTTAAAATGTTTCTTTTGCTGTTTTGATTTAGTATACAGTGTCCAGAAGGCGGTAAGGCAGGCAATAATAATGGCTGTAGTTGCCTGATTAGCATAATATCATGTAAGAGTGAAAGAAAGAAGGGGCTTTAACTTACTGATAAGAATCTTAATAGTGTTCTAGGCTGGGTCTGTTATACTAGTGCTAGATTAGTCCAGGAGCATGCGTATAAGAATAAGAATAATAATAAATACTATTAAAAAACTGATTCTGATTAAGGTGATTTTCTGCTATCCAGATATCTATATTCTTTATAGACTGTTACTAGACAGAAATATAACTTTAATAATATATATAAGCTATCTTTGTATTATATTAACTAAGAAATATTTATAACTTACTGGTAATATCAGTCACGATATCTAGTATAGTTATTATCCTTAAGCTGATATATTTATACTATACTAAGTATAGGCTTTAACAGTTTACTTTAATTAGAGTAAGTAGTTTATATTAGTTATATTAAAAACTCTTCATAAGGATAGAAATACCGGTTATATATTTAAATAAGATTAATTCACAGGTATAATTTAATATTCTGAGACAGCTATCTAGAGAAAGTATTATAAGTACTAGGACTGACTACTAGAGAATCTGCTGCAGCCTGTACTTATTTCTGAGCTTCTGAAAGAAGAATATAAAGGAGAGCTTGATATACTACAGGCTAAAATATAAAAAATAGTAGCCTGCTAGCTAGGAGTATAGGTATCTAGTTATTACTTAGGCTATATTTTCTGGTAATTATATAAGTTAGATTTGATTTTTAGATAGTTTTATAGTAAAATACAGCTACCTGTATATAACTATCTAAAGATAGGTGTTTAAAAGTAAGAGAATTTAAGTAATTAAGATTAGTATATCTTCTAGCACCCAGCAACAGTTAATCTTAAGCCGGAGGATAAATTTAGTAAGAATAAATAAGGATTATATACTAGTATAAATCTATATAACAGCCTATACCTGGTTAATTAAAGATTAGGGTTAGGGTTAGGGTTAGGGTTAGGGTTAGGGTTAGGGTTAGGGTTAGGGTTAGGGTTAGGGTTAGGGTTAGG